>OY282642.1:155843996-157043996 GCA_958299015.1 Tetanocera ferruginea | reverse complement strand
AGTTGTGCTGAACACCCAGACAACATAGCACAGAAACAACAGCACCGCCAACAGAACAATAATTGCCTGCATTCCAATGCATATTTACAGGCGCCAAGGCCTTAACCATTGCTGCTTTTAGCCAACAACCGAACAAGTTGGCTCGAGTTGGCTTAAGATCGATAGCTGTTGGGCTGCAAACTACAAAATTGTTCACGCCAATCGACTGTCAAATTGCAGACTACAATGTCTGTCAACCAATAATTGTTGCTGTTGTTATTGTAGGTGTTGGTACAGTTGTTGCCACAAAACGTGCTGTAGTATTGTGTTAACGTGTGTGTGTGTGCGAGCATGTATGTGTAAGCTTTAAGACCCGGATTAAGAGGCAATCCTGATTTTACACCTAGTTTATATGTGAGTGTGTGTGTGTGTGTGTGTTTGTATGCGCTCATTACCAATACGGTACAGTTACCCACCCATTGCAGCCACACCCTTGGTCACCCACAAGTCACTCCCAATCAACATAGACATGTTCCCTGCTGTTGCAACGTGCTGTAAACAAAAATTTGCAAATATCGCGCCTACGCTGCGCTTTAAAAGTTTGTTTGTTTGTCGAATTTGCAAAACCAAAAACAGCTGCAATTGAAGCCGTCCTGTCGCCTCGTCCTAGTCATGCACTGTGTTCGTGATATGGCAAGCTTCTCGTCCATGTTATGAAATGGCATGCAGCCGTCTAGCATGCTGAATGATGGCGGTACAACATTCTCGACTGTACGAATTTTCGATAAGGTTTTAAGCGATTATGTCGGTCTAACGTCAAGCTGTAAGCTGCGAATAATGAAACTTATGCTCGTCAGGATTTAATTGATTCTAAGTTGATTTATATTAACTCTTAGATTTTTGTTCAAATATTAAATTTCTGGTAAAGCCTTAAACAAATAATAAATATAACAACACTCTCATTATTTTGAGGTTCAAAAGATCAATTCAACCCACTGTGCAGTTTTGATATTCCGAAAATGAGCAAACTTTTAGGTCATGCCACTTTATTTCAATGCATGAGTTGAATAGCAAAAAGCCAACACTAAACAAAAAAGAAAACAACAACAACAATAACAATTATTTGCCTGCAATAATATAACAATCGTGCAAAATTTCCAATTTTTTTTTTTTGTGTCAATTTTAAGCAATTATGACAGCCTAAAGTGTGAAGTTTTAGCCACAGCATTCGTGTTATATAAAGTTGTTTGAATTACAAAAAAAAAATATTTACAGTTCATAGCTAAAAACAGGATAACTCAAATCCACATTTGTAGCACTTAACATATACGAGTATATTTACGAGTTGTGCTTCAATTAAATTATGTTTTTCATATCTTGATAATAAGAATTATGATAGAAGAGTTTATTGCAATATTATAATAATACCACAATTTTTTTATTCAATTTATTCAAATTTAAATTTATTCAAAAATTGTACAGTAAGAACTAAATTCTTCAAAAGTACAACATAAATACATTCAATATAAAGAACTTAATTAACGTAAATTAACTTAACTAAGAACACATTATATGTTTGTTATAAATTTGTTCTTAAATATAATAATGCATTAAATAGATAAGAGACAGCAAAATAGTGAAGCATATAAGTGAAGACAGCAAAAGAAAGAATGAGAAAAATAAGTAGGTAGAAACATAAGTGAGATTGGATTGCCTTAAGATACCTCTCGCTGTATCTTCTGTTAGTTCGCGTGGCAGATAATTCTACAATCTGACGGCGTTAAGGGAGGAATGAGGTTTTTAAACTTTTTTTTACCCTTTTTTATAGGTATTCACAACATCTCAAGAATATGAAAGGAGTCACACTAGTAGACATTCTCAAATTACGAAGAACATAATACAATTTTGTGCAATGCATTACACTATTAATGAGATCGGTACATGACAAGGACGAGTTTATATAAAAACGTAGATTTCGAACTTTCGAGCTTGTTAGACCGAATACACAAGTCAGGGATATATCAACAGAATA
Organism: Tetanocera ferruginea; assembly: GCA_958299015.1. NCBI lineage: Eukaryota > Metazoa > Arthropoda > Insecta > Diptera > Sciomyzidae > Tetanocera > Tetanocera ferruginea. The sequence goes on along the minus strand of OY282642.1, from coordinate 157,041,985 downwards.
TAAATAATCGGCTTCGAAGATTTGAAATATTGACGGTGTAGCAGAATAAAGAACCAAGAGACTTGGAGGTCATTGCAAGTACAGCAAATTATGACTAGCACTTGGATTTTCGAATTTAATCTTAAAATTGGGGACCCTTTCGTTAAATTTGTCCATTCTAATGGACATGTAGCGGAATGCATACTGTTATTTTTGATAAAGAATGCATTGTAACCAGTTCATTAATCTATTCGTTTCTCAATGTTTGCCTTTCAATCAAATATTTGTGTTCATAACAATAGCACGTCGTCGCTGTGCCTAAAAAATAAGGTATGTGATTTTTTATGATTTTATGATTTTGTTTTTATTGCATAATTGAATATCTGTACTCAATGTCCATCTGTGCTCTGAACGGCTTTTCGTTATCTCTTTTGGTCTAAACATTGGAGACATTTTTTTATAACTTTTGCAATAAATTCTTTGTAGAGTTTTTAAAATATTTAATTAAAAATTTGAAAATTCGGTTATGTGCTCGAAAAATTTGATTATAATAAAAAAATCGGTTATGTGTCTGAACATGGAAAAATGCATCCTCGCATCGAACTGGAGTCAGTGTTGCCAGAAGAGGAATTTTTTCGTTTTTCGGGATTTTTCGACTCAAAAGGGAAAACGGGAAAAACAATCTTAAAAACGGGTTGACTGCATGTTACTGCAAAAAAATGTAATTTCTTCAAGAAGCCAATCACACATGTATGTTATGAATTTCAAACACATATGAATGTAATATAATGTTTCTGAATCAGTCTGACATCACATGTAAATGTTTTACTATCTGAATCAGTGAATTATCAGCGCCAACAAAATTCAGTGCAAAAAAATATATCGGCAGTTGGAAAAACCAGTCACTAGTTTATATTTTGATTTTTTAAAATTTTGGTTTGGCACTCTTCACAAAACTAAGCTTAAACTTACAAATGCAGTCAGAAGATGTAAGAATTCACATGTTATACGAAAAAATTTAACTTACTTTAAAAACAATATTAGATTTTTTAGGAAGAAAGAATACATTGACTCACTTTTAACTGTTTTAGACGTCGCTCTGCAAGATACAAATAATTTTTTGCCGATGAGCGAATTATATATTGGTCTTTTTATAAGCGATAAGCTTAATTGCTTATCATACATTGCTTCTGAAGTAGTAGATGACGAAGTCAATTAATTCAAAGTAAGTTGCAGAAACTTTTTCATAACTGCATGCCTTGAAATTTTAGAAAGATTTCAGTTTTGGGGCCAAGACGGAGCATTTAAACTTTCTTGATTTGTAAGTCCTTTTGTTTAAAAAAATTAGACATATTCTTCATTAATTCCATTGTGCTCATATTTTCCTGACTTAAGTATTTAAAAAATCTTAATTGAATGATCTTGACTTAGAATATAGGTCAGTAAGATATATTAGGGGTATTCTCTCTGTCTTGCAAAACCCTTGCATGGTGTAAGAATTGCAAAAGTTTCAGAATCTTGCAACCTGTGCAACGAAACAACAACAAAATACAAGCGATAAAAGTTTTGCAATTCTTGCAATTTGTGCAACAGTGATACCCATATTTTGAGTGGACGTGCAACCGTGCACTCTGATTGAGACAAATTTGTTAATTTTAGTACGTGTGCGTTAGAGTAAGCATTTAAATTTTTTGTTTTCGCCTGTTCGCGGCATTTTTTTTTTAATATTCCCGCAGTGTTGCATATTTCGGTATTGCAAGGTTGCACTTTTACAAATTTTGCATCGTTGCTATACTGCGAGAATACCCCTATTGATATATCAAATATACCCAAAACTTGCAAGATTTCTGGCAACATATTTTGAACATGAAATTGGCAGATAAAACTGAAATGTTTTCTAAAATTAAACAATTGATCTCATTCATTTTTGCTCTTCCGCATAGCGGAAGATGTGCTGAAAGAGCTTTTGCTGCCATAAATTGAAATAAAAATAAAACAAGAAATCCGTTAGACAACCATACCCTTAGTGGTATTTTACATACAAAAACTCAAAATGAAAAATCAAAACTACATAAACTTACAAATACAAAAAAAATGTTTGCAGTTTCACTCAAGTAAAATGTACAATAACTAAATGTTATATATTGTAAGTCATATTTTAACTACTTGTTACTAGTTTTTTGTTAACGTGTTGAGGTGTTGTTGAATTAAATGAAATCAAACACTTAAGAAAAAAAGAAAATTTAAATTATTCTCTCAGTGTACAAATAATACATACTTTTTAAAAAAGGGAAAAAAACGGGGAAAACGTGAAGCGGAAAACGGGAAAAATTTTCGGATATGCATGGAAAAAACGGGAATGACCTTCCGAAAATCTGGCAACACTGGCTGGAGTAAGAAGTTTAATTTTTGTAGTGAAACTTCTTTGGCGGCGAGTGAAATTTCAAGGTCCTTTTTCGTGACGCTAGGCTAACGTTTTCAATTCATATGAAAATTAAAAAAAAACTACTGCCGCTGCCGAGAATTGAACCCCGAACATAGTTGATTATGAGCTGGAATCTACACGTTTACGCCACGTATGCACATGATAATTAGCCAAACAAAATGTATTTAAAACTGAACGCGTAACATACTGAAAATAACATAATTAACATTAACATTACATTATTTACATAACCGTAACATTAATTTTAATCCTACAAGTATGCACGGAAAAAAAATAAAAAAATAGCTAAAACAGGAGCAGAACGCGTTCGTGAATATAAAGAGCGAATTAGAGCTCTTAAGAATACAGCCAAAAATTCTATAAGGCACAGAAAACTGTTTTTTTTGTCGGAAAAAAAAAATTAAGAGATAAAAGTTAATATGTGACACTTTCGACAAAAACCATATTCGGTACGGTCCCTGGATGCAAATATTGAATCAACAAATTATTATTCCATTTCGTATTGATTGAATTTCTTTTCAGATACTTTCTCTCTCTATTTCACAATAAAATCTCTCTTATTTCTTACTGTTAAAGAAGTTTCTCTTCTACCACGTGTACGTTGCTACACGCGAGTTTTTTTTTTATATTTATTTCTAGAATTTTATAGCAAAAAATACAAAATTATGACATTACAATAAATTTGAAAGCGCAAAGAATAAATCAGTTTTAATGCTCTCCTGAAAAGTTATCGAAAAACACATAACTGAATTTTGAGGCATGTGAGGCACTCTTATTGAATTTTTTGATATTTTTAAAAAGGCATTTTTTTAAAACCGCTGATAAAAAAAATCGCTTCTCTGTGTATCGCTTTAATCAAAGCTGTGTGCGAAAACTGACAGAATGTGAGAAATCTACTTTTGAAATCTGATAAAATAAAACATTTCTTATTCATACAAACAATTAATTTAATTTGTTCACTGCTTTATCGTCCAGTTTTCGATAAAGTTTTTTTTTGTAATCAGATAGCTTTGATTAAAGGGATACACAGAACAAAAGAAGAACTTAATACCTTTCCAACTATAACAATTCCACGTTAATCTTATAAAAAAATGTGTCTTTTACAGCGGTTTCAAAAAAATAGCAAAAAATTCAATTTTTGGTGGTCAATCAGAGTGAAAATGAAACATTATTTTTAGTTTTTGTATATCAGAATATTGGTTTAAGTAAGAAATTTAATATTTTAGCAGATGTGGGCATGCGTTCTGTGAAAAATAAAAAGTAACAAGCAAAAAACATGTTTTTTTTACCAAAAAGGACCTTCAAGAGAATCAAAATTGTTTCCGCGGTTTTTCTCCGATTTAAAAAAAAGTATGTAGAAATCATATTAATGAATTCCTCTAACTTTTGAGACCCCGACCGTTTGACATTTTTTGTATCCATATAAGAATGATCCGGCCTATTGTACAATGTACATCATAATATAAAAGTTTATTTTTACCTTATCACCCTGTTTTCATGATCATAAATATATACCTTTATTTAATTTTTATTTATTTTGCTTATATTCCTGCGTTGCACAAGTAGTAAATATTTTTTCTCGACTCTTTGATTTCGTTAAGCTAATAATATTGTTTTCCTCCATTCACTTGAAATGCCAAAGTAAATGCTAAAAAATTATTTCAGCTCATAATTTGACAGCTTCCCAATGTGCACAAAAACGGATGCGGATCCGTTTCGAACCCGTTACGAGTCCGTCAGAGCGGAATTTGGTTTTTTTATGTTTCGACGGATCCGTTTCGAACCCGTTACGAGTCCGTCGACGCGGAAACGTTTTTTTGTGTTTTGACGGACTCGTTTCGAAACCGTTACGAGTCCGTCGACGCGGAATCGTTTTTTTGTGTTTTAACGGACCCGTTTCGAACCCGTTACGAGTCCGTCGACTCGGAATCGTTTTTTTTATGTTTTGACGGACCCGTTTCGAACCCGCTACGAGTCCGTCGACGCGGAATCGTTTTTTGTGTTTTAACGGACCCGTTTCGAACCCGTTACGAGTCCGTCGACTCGGAATCGTTTTTTTAATGTTTTGACGGACCCGTTTCGAACCCGCTACGAGTCCGTCGACGCGGAATCGTTTTTTGTGTTTGAACGGACCCGTTTCGAACCCGTTACGAGTCCTTCGACGCGGAATCGGTTTTTTATGTTTTGAAATAATATTCAGAACGTAAACATTAATCAACCATCGCGTTTCGATTTTAGAAAACGTTTTATAAATTGAAATTACTTCTCGTATAATTTGAAAAGAGCAAAATTTAAATAAATTTTAGCAATAATTTTTCTTACTTATTATAAATTCAAATAGCAAATTTTGAATTGATTCAAGCAAAAAGGTGTTTGGTTATTGAAAAACAAAAAAAAATTCGGACTGACTCATGTCTATAATAAAGAGAGAAAAAGATCGAATTTTCGTTTTTCTTCTTTTTTTTCGTTTCTTCTTTCTCATCAGTCAGAATTTGTTTCTATTTGTTTTGTTTGTCGCGTGCCTTTGAACAAATAGGTTGTGTGTTAAACTGGACAGCACAATTTTATTTTATGTACATATATGTATATATTTTAATAATAAATAACAAATATTGTGTTGTGCTGTGTTTATTATTAAGGTAAAAAAGTGCGGACTTGTATAGTTTTTGATAGAACTTTGCAAAACAATTTAAAGTGTTAAAAACTATTTCGCAAAAAGAAACGCACTTGAAACGGCGTGCCTTGCTTTGTTTTGTTGTTGTTGTTTGTTGCCGCTATGTAACTGGTATTTCTATCGGCTGCTTCTGTTCGTGTCAAAGCAAATACAAAAAAAAAAGGCACATGAAAGAAAACGGCGTCACTTGCATTGCTTTGACGTTGTTGTTTTGTAGTTTTTATATTTGTCACTGTTGCTCAAGGTTGCCAGTTAAAATTCGGAATAATTCCCACGAAAATTGGCTTTTCATACAGCACCATAAATTAATAACACCTAAATTACCATGGTTTTATTATTAATTAACTGGGTTAAGATACGATACGCGTTCAACTTAAGTGGTAAAAACCCACAAGCCTACTTGAGGACGTGTCTGCATGCTGTTTTCTCTGATGAATTAGCACAAAAGGTGATCTGGCTGGGCATGAAGGAGAAAAAAGCGGCTACAAATTTAATTGTCGTTGCAACTATCCGAGCTTATAAATGTTTGTAAGTGCAAGTACATAACATGTATTTGCGTGCGCTTAAAAGTTGAAAATAATGTTGCAGAAAGCTTACGTTTGCATTGCACTCTGCTTCATAAATTCTAGTATATTCCAACTTTTCATTCGTCAATGACTTAAGGCTTATGCACGCAAATTAATGCTATGTTCTTGACCCTTTAAATTTATAAATCTTTTATTTAATTTTCCTCAGGTGCATTTTAAAGGATACATGGAATCGGCAGTGGGTATATCGGCAGTGGAGCACGTTGCAAATTAGTTCTTCCACTATGCGAATGATCGTATTACGAAGAAGAAGAAAAGTGGTAGTTAATATTGAATTATAAAATAATTTTCATATGCATATCATATCATTTTTATATCATTTGCATATCCATATTAAAGCATGTTATATAATTATTATAATTTTCCACGAATTGAAATAAAAAAATCATGCAATTAAAATTTTGCAAAAATGTTTCAATAAATTCAGAATGTTCCGCTTTGAATGCATATTGTTAAAAAAAACGGGTCCGTCGCGGATTCGTATTATTAAAAAAAAACGAGTCCGTCGCGGATTCTCATTATTAAAAATAGCGAGTCCGTTGCGGATTCATATTATTAAACAAAATCGAGTCCGTTGCGGATTCGTATTATTAAATAAAAACGAGTCCGTCGCGGATTCGCATTATTTAAAATAGCGAGTCCGTTGCGGATTCGCATTATTTCAAAAAACGTGTCCGTCGCGGACCCGCATTATTAAAAAAAACGAGTCCGAAACGGACGCGTATATGGAGTCCGTTCCGAGTTCGAAACGGATCCGTGGAAACAGTAAAAACGATTCGAATTTTTGAGAGGAATTTCATACGAAAACGGACCCGTAACGGATCCGAAACGCAATCCGTTTCGGAAAAAAAGTACGAAGAAGTGAGTCCGTTTCGAATTCGAAACGGATCCGTTTGGCACACTGGGTTAGCACAAGGAAACAAGAAAACACAGACAAATAAATTAACTGACAATCACACAGCTTGACTGTCTGTCTATCAGTCAGTCAGTCACGTGGGCACATGGACAGTTGAACATTTATGACTGACGACTAACGCTAGGTTTGTTTGTTGTCAGGCAGTGTTATATTTTACTATGAAAGTGATTATGCTCTCATAGAAGTCGTCATAGAATCCTTTGAACAAAACTTTTATTTGTTTATCCTGAACCTTGAAGCCAAAATGATTTTTGCTTACACAATTTCAATTAACTTTTATTTTGTATATTTTTTTAATGTTCCAATATACTCGCATGTCTTTAAAACATTAATTTACGCTTTAGTAACTTATCTTAAATTAATGCATTTTTATACATTAATCCTAATTTTTATCCTTGCAACAGCCATAAAAATGTTCACACCATTAGCACAGTTTAAGCGATTTATTTTTTATCTATTCTGGCTTATTTAATTTTTCTTCGAATTTTTTCTTCAACTTATTTTTGTCAACATCCATTAAAATGTCAAAAAAACAACATTCATCAATAGACTGTGCTGACTTGTAGCCAGCATTCAGTGGCAAATAAATCATCCTTTCGACCACGTTACTACAAAACTAATTTGTTAACATAACTAAAATTTTATATCTTTCCAGCATCAGCATAAAAATGTTTCATTTCCTTCCTTACTTCCCCCCACTTTCGTCCCCATCTCTTATCTTATTTTTGTTCTCTCTTTATGGTGTTAAGTAACTAATTTTGAATGATCATAAAATATTACCGTATTAACCCCCCCCCCCCCCAACTCCGCATTTTTGCCACCATTCTACCCATCAAATGTTATAATTTATGATGAAAATTTCTTTTCACTGCAATTTATCATTTACCAAATGAGTGGGAAAAAGAAAATAAGAGCGAACAAAAAGATATGGTAGCTTTGAAAAAAAAACAACATTAAATATTTCTTCATTCATTCGCTTTGTAAAATAGCGGACATTGCCTCAGGAGAAACAGACACTTCTTATGTGCCAACATCAATCAATTATTTTATAATTTAACAAAACATTCTACCTGTACATACAGTGGTCATTTCAGTTCGACCTATAGACAAGCTTCTGACATAGAAAATCATTTGACCAACAGAGTAAAGAAAATTCAAATTCTAAGAAGAATTTAAGATAAATAATTTCAGTATCTAGGTTCATGAAGTATGTTTTCTTCACATGATGTACATTTTATGAACAAGTCTTTTATTTTAGCTGTGAACCAAGGATTTCAGGTGGCACATCTATTCAGTCAAATCGGAGTGGGTCGGAAAAGGGAATAAGTCGGAATTTAGCCAAACATTCTCCGATATTGCTTACACTCTTAGACTTGGATCTTATGAAATAAGAATACAAATTTGAATAAAATGTATAATGATACATTTTTTTTAAGTTTTTGAGAAGCATTCAAATTTGGTCAAAACAGAGGAAAAGTGAAATTGCTTAACTGTTGAAAAATCATAGATTCAACATGACTTTCAAATTTTTAAAAGGTAGCAAAATAAATGTAAGTCAACCCCGTATGAATAATACCATTAAAATTGAATAGCTGTTTAATAACAAAATGCCACAAAAAAAATATCAAAAATTTTTTTAATTGAAATAGTTAGGAGAGACTTTGCTCTATTTTGGGAAAGGCGAGACATTTTTTGGTGATATGATAATTTTTGATGATTTTTTTCCACTTATAGTTAGCAGTAAAATAACTTAAAACAATAAATTGCATTTAATTTTCCACATATTAATCATACCTACCGTCACAATTTAACAGATTTTGTCAACTTCACTTATTACTGTATTGGATAATTAAAAATTATTGAATTCACTGACGTTGTGGGCATAGTTCCTCTTCGGTGTTGTATGATAAGTTAGTTTACAATGAGTCGAATTTTACAAAGTACTCATAATGGTGTTGTCATTGTAAAAAAAATGTTTATTAAAAAAATTTACTTCAGTTAATGGTCCACTATAGGAAAAATTCTTCTAAAATGAATATAAAAAATGAACCAATTCAGTCCTTAAAAGCATTTTAATTGAGCTTCTTATGACCAATTGTCCAAAAATGACCGAGCACTGTTCCTTAAAGTTAAATACCGTCTCACAACGAATTATGCTTATGGCATTTGTACCCTGTACAGCTTAACATTGTGTACATATATATAAGAGCTTATCTTTATGTCAGCTAGTTTTTGATACCGGGTGGATTTTGATCTCGTCGTACATAAAATATGCTTAAAATGAATTTGAGTTTTAATAATATTAAAAAATATTTCTTTTAAGCTTATGATCAAAAGTAAAATTATTCCTCATACTCTAGGCCGACTATGAAATACCCTACACCCACTTTTCAAAAATAAAAAATTTTTATTGTAAATGGGTGTGACCGTGGGCGGCTGAAGCCTTTATTTTATATGCATTTAAATGTTGATGAAAAATTGACACATACCAAGTTTTATTCCTGTAGCTCACGGTTAATGCCTTTATTGTGCTTTCGCTATGGGAGGTAGCACATTTCATGGACGGATTACTCCCAATTTTTAAAAAAACCTTAGTTTTGGTATTAAATACATACATACCAAATTTAATTTCTCTATGACAAACATAACGTTATATATTGAGTTTTAAACTTTTTGGGTTGTATGGGAGGTATGCGTGTCCGTAGCCGGATGAATTCCATTTTTCCAAACCATCTTTGTCTTGTCATAAGAAACATACGTGCCAAATTTTAGCTCTGTAGGTTAAACAGAGGCTTATATATTGTGTTTTCAATTTTTGGGTTGCACGGGAGGTGGGCGTGTTCGTGAGCGGATGACGTCCATTTTTGAAAGACATCTTTGTGTTTGTGTAAAACACATACACACCAAATTTTAGTGTTGTAGGCTAATTATGAGCTGAGTTATGCAGTTTTCAATTTTCGTGTTGTATGGAAGGTAGGCGTGTCCGTGGGCGGATGATGTCCATTTTTCAAAACCATCTTTGCTTTGTTATAAAAAACATATGTGCTAAATTTGAGCTCTGTACGTTAAACAAAGGCTTATTTATTGCGTTTTCAATTTTTGGGTTGTATGGGAAGTGGGCGTGTCCGTGAGCAGATGACGTCCATTTTTCGAAGAAATCTTTTTGTTGATATAAAACACATACATACCAAATTTTATTGTTGGAGGCTTTTTATGAGCTGAGTTATGCAGTTTTAAATTTTTGCGTTGTATGGGAGGTAGGCGTGTCCGTGGGCGGATTCCAAAAATATTCAATTTTGCAGATCTATGTGTGCGTGTGACCATGTGTACCAAGTTTCATCCAATTATCTCAACTCCTTCTTCTTATCCTGTGTACGGAGAACACACAGACGGACGGACGGACATGAATAGCTCGACTCACGAGGTGACGCTGATCAATAATATATTTACTTTTCTATACCGGACTCGCTTCGTTCTATGGGTTACAAACGTTTGCACAAAGTTAATATACTTTTTATACCCTTTCAGGTTTAGGGTATAAAAATGGGTCTTAGTGTGATATTCATCAAAATGTGTTTTCCGAAAACTTCGTTAAAGCAATAGAGTTGAAAAATTTTATTTAAAATTTGTAACTTCAATACAGCTAATGGTGCGCAACTAATGGTGAATAACCTTGAATCTAATCTTTCTAATCTTTCTCTAGTTCTATGTTATGCTTATATTGCTCATAATGATAATAATGCTGATAATGATCACACTCACGAAATTGTTCCGTTATTCCATGCATCTTGACCAGCAATAATGATGTGAACCGCAAGGATTCAATATAATCAAAAAACTTTTCACCCCATGGACAGATTTTAATTAAAGCGTCAAACTTAGAACAATCAGGCTTCATTTGTGGCAATAGAAATAAATCTCAAAATTAAAGGGTTAGACATTTAACCACAACCTAGTGCTGCCGCATACAATGCAAACTTTTGATAATTGTTTCTCTGAACGTCATTAATTTTTGCTTATCGTCCAAAACCACGCAAGTCATTTAAAACAATTTCCATACCGTAGCTTTTGGATAGCTTTTTTGAGAAAAGGAACATAAAAAACAAAACAAGAGATGTTAAAAAGCATGTCGCGCTCACACAATATGTTTCCAGACAATAGCTTAAAAAAACAAAAATTTCCCAACAAAAAAAAAAAAACAAGCACGAAAAACAGTAGCCCAACTTTTTTGATGACCTTTTTTAAAAAGTTTTAAACCAATTTTTCAACTGCTACGCTGAAATAGAAATTAAATTCTTTTATAAGGCAATAATTTCAGCAAGCAAATTATATTCTAATTACCATAAACACCTACCACGCCCTCCACTCCGCCTTCCCTCTTTTATGACAACCTAACCTTTTTTTGCACTTTTCGACACCCTTTTTCGCCGTGCAACAAAACCAGCAAGAAGCAGCACCGCATTACAAGACCGCGTATATCTGAAACAAAATATTCTCAGTGCCATTAGTACGCTTTTTTTTTAATTTTAACCCCATTTCTGCTTTGTTGTTGTCATTGTCGTTGTTGTTCTATCACTTAGTTTAGCACATTACGGCGCTGCGCTGACCTGATGACCACCACAAAATTTTAATTTTAAGCGTTATGATGTTGCCAAATGTCTGCCATGGCCACAAGTTTAAATGTTTAAATTTTGAAACCATCCGACAGTGAGAAAACCAGACCACGGACACCACACTCCTTTTAAGCTGACATCAAGCCATTCAGTCAGCCTTCTGCCTTCTCTTTGCCTAATCACTGCATTTTAAGTGAAATCTAAAGAGGACGAAAAAGTTTTTGTGGTCATCATTGTTGAAGTTGTGCTGAAATCATGAAAAGAGTTTGAGAAGTTTTCGTTAGGAGGCAAGAAGTAAAAGTTGCTAATGTACACCCACATGTAACACCTTTTGCTGTTGTGCTCGATGGTGTTGAAGATTGGAGTTTGCCCATTGGGTAAGAATGGCATCTCATAATCGGCTTTATCAACATTGGTAGCAGAAAGATATCAGAATCTGAGCTGCAACATTTCTTAAATAAAGTCATTGAAATAAAGTTAAAAGGTGTTTGACATTATTTTGGGTGTTTTGTTTTGCGTTGGAAATTTTCACTTAATTTTTGTGGCAAAAGATAAAATAAAGTAGAATTGAGTTTCTTGCTAATTGCAGAGGTAATGTTAGAGGGTGACAGAGAAAAGTAATTATTTACCCATAGAAATAAATATTCGTGTATAAATTTTGATTTCTGACCTCAAATTGTTATATTGATAAATTAAAATTCGAACAGAAATACGCGGAAATCATATAAATTTTTCCATCAGATGTGACTTACATGTGAAATACTTGCAAGTATTTTGAATATTTTGTACCTTCCTATTCTAAACATGCAACAAGTTTGCTTTTACATAAAGGTATGTACTTGATTTTTCTTTCATCAAATAGAAAAGGTTATAAAGGAGGTTGCATAAGAGATCAAAGAAAAATACACTCCTTGCTTTATTACTTTTTTTTCTTATTCATAGAAACCACCCCGATTTGTTTGAATACTCCTGATCAACTCTTCAGCTCTGAACCTATTTCAAGTGCATTGGTAAGGCTAAGAAACCAAGTGTTAAGTAGAGAGAACATTGAAGTAACGTCATTGCCAAACAATCGTTAAACTATGTCAAAGCCATTAAAACTCAACTAAATGTTGCAATCCAAACAACTGAGATATATACCTTTTGTTTTGAACCATTAAAAGAAACATTATCTGAAAAAACTTATCTCAGAAGCACAGATAAAGAGCATGTGACAATTTTAACAAACTTTTGCAGGTTATACCAGGGTACACTGAATAAGGTAGTAGCAAGACGGAGAGCGTGACTGCCGTAAATGTCAAAGCGAACTGCTTGAGCTGTTGTTGTTGTTGCTGTTGTTTTTCAGCAGCCATTTGATTTTGACACTTTCGGATATGCGAAAGAGAGCACAGTCAGTTTTGAGGCAACCTTATCATTCAACCATGGGTTATACGAAACATCAAAACAAAACAAATAAAAACAAAGCAAATGCAGAAACGAAATAGTAGAAGATGCAGCAAACGCATTAAAGCCAGAAAAGAAGAGGGCTGTTTGAAAACATACTTAACATTATCTTACAATCTTAAAAAGTTTTTACTTTTTGTATGTTCGATGAATAGTTGGAACTGTGTTTAAACGTGGAAGCAAAAATTAATAAAAAAAAGATTGAAGGTAAAACCATATATATGCCCCAAGGTCCCAACAAATTATTATGCTTGTTAAAATATCTCAGAAAAACAAAAAATAAACAAGTAAAGAATGTCTAAAGTCGGTCTGGCCCGACTATGGCATATCTTAAACATGCTTTAATATTAATCTTATATATAAAAATCTCTTGTCACGGTGTTGGTGTTTGAACTCCTTCGAAATGGCTGGATCGATTTTAATGAAATTTTTCATCCTTCTACCCTCGAGGGGCGTGGCAATTTTTTAGGAACACAAATTTTAGGCTTAATTCACACATCAATGACACTCGGTATGAACTTACTATTGAGTCTTGGCCTTCGACTGTCAAATTTTTGCGATCTTTGGAAAGGGTGGCATGTTACTGCCCATAAAATTGAATTTTTTGAAATCGCATAGATTTGGAACTAAATGTCGTATAGCATTGAAACTTGGTATGAAGTAAGTTATTGAGCAGGTCTTTCAATTATAGAATAGACACGAGTATTGGAAAACGGGGCGTGGCTTCATCCATACAATTAAAATTTTCGATACAGAATATCTATAGAACTAAAAGTCGCAGGAACGTCTTTAATGGTGTCCTGCTAATGGAAAAGGCATTATAATTATGCAATGGGTGTGGATCCACCCATATAAGACACATTTTTTTAAATTGAATCGCTTTGGAAATAATAGTCACATAATTAGTGTTCGACCGAATATTTAGTTTCGGTTTCGGCCCTTTTAATCAGTTTCGGCTATTCGACATCATTATGGCCGAAGCCGCAACCGAATATTCGGTCGGGCACTACTAATTCGTATCTTTCAATTTATTTCAATAGTAGATGTGAGTTCGCTTTCATCAAAGTTTTTAGTGGTTTTAAGTAGAAAAAAAACGTAAAACTCACAGTAATTTGATTGACCGTATGAGTTGGGCCCAAAACGAAGTAAACTTCAAATACTAAAAATTTCCTTAAAGTGGAATTAAAAATTATAATTTTAAATTATTAATATTTTAAAGTTGAACTTTAAGGTACTATTACAGTGTGTAAAAAATGAAAAATAATTTTTGTTTTTTTTTAGAATCTGGTTCCTTAAGGTCTTAAGAATACGTATATGAAATTTTAGAAAAAAATATCAAATAACAAAAAAGATATAACATATATTATATTCGTATGTCGCGTATTATTCATATATTATCGTTCATTTCGATGAATCTTAATTTATTGTGATCTTCATAGACTCTGTTAAGCACTCTACTTATAAAAAGCCTAGAAACTTTTATATTTTGTTTTTTACGACTAAGAATTTCTGCCAAAAAGAGGGGTTTTTTGTAAATTTGTTTTTCAACGCATGCCATTTGTTTTGTTTTTTAGTATTTAATATTTTCGTAGGTAGAGTGCTCAACTACAACCCTTTACTGAAGAATGCACTTTGATTTTTTACTTTCCGACGCCTTGAAAATGCTGGAGACGAGAAACCAACTAACAACCTTTTTTGAACCACGAAAAACTTCAACAACCTCTGGAAAATAAACAACAAATACAAATACAAAAAACAACATTTTTATTTATATCTTCAACTTTAACTGCACATAATGTAAATAAATTTGAATTAAATAATTTAATAATACTATGTAAAAAAAATTAATAAAAAAAGGTGTTGTTTTTAAAAGCTCCACACTGTAATAGTGCCTTAATATAAAAAAATATTTATCGTATATATACGTTTCTATAATCTGTTTGAATGGTTTTACTTTTGAAAGCTTTTAACAAATAATTTAAAAACAATAAAATGTTTTTTAAAAAAATTGTCATGTAGATATTCATTTTCGGTTTTGGCCGAATATTACAAAAATGGCCGAATTTCGGTTTCGGACAAAATTTGGTTTCGGTCGGACACTACACATAATACAACAACTCGGTTTGAGTAACTATTTGGTGATATCCTTCTAATCGGAAGTAATCGCAACCTAAAACGGGTATTGAACAAGGGGCTTGCCTTTGCGTGTCTACGTTACAAAATTTAAAATAAATGTGCTAAAATTTCAACTACCTATATTATAGTTTTATAAGAACTAGTATCGCCTAGTGTCGAAATTCGACCCATTTATTGATTGTCTATTTAAAATTATATGCGAGATAGTTCAAATAAGTTCGAGTTCGCTATAACTCTTAATTGATTGGAGATATAAAGCTATTTTCTTCACAAACATTATTTTTTATATTATTATTTTGTTCAAAAACAGAAAAACAACATTTAAAAAAAAACTCGCGTGTAGCAACGTACACGTGGCAGAACAGAAACTTCTTTAACAGTAAGAAATAAGAGAGATTTTAGTGTGAAATAGAGAGAGAAAGTATCTGAAAAGAAATTCAATCAATACGAAATGGAATAATAATCTGTTGATTCAATATTTGCATCCAGGGACCGTACCGAATATGGTTTTTGTCGAAAGTGTCACATATTAACTTTTATCTCTTAATTTTTATTTTTTCCGTCAAAAATAACAGTTTTTTGTGCCTTATAGTTTTTTTGGGCAAAAATAACAGTTTTTTGTGCCTTATAGTTTTTTATATTATTTTCATCTCATCGGTGAGACATTTTACACATGGTGTCAACAGTTCAATCTGTCAAGCGGCCTTTAAGAAAACACAAATTGCTTGATATTTTTGACCGAAAAAATTAAAGTCACAAAATACCTGCTATTTTTGACCGATAACATAAAAGTCAAAAGTAACCTTTATTTTTCCTCGAAATATACAAGGCAAGAAATTAACTTTTAAAGAATCAGTTTCAAATTTAAAAGCGACTTAATATTCGTGAGGCTGAGGACATTTGTAACATAATGGTATACTTGAAAAAGTCTTTCGACCATTTTTTTCATTTGAAAATTGCAAAATAACAGTTATTTTCGGTACTTGTTTAAGTTCAGTTGGTGTTTTAGTTGTTTTCGATTGTCTTCTCAACATTGTCACTTTTTGAATGCTGGATTGCATTTGCATAGTACTCTTTGAAGGAGCCTCCGAAAGCAGAGGCAAATCTTGTTCATTATTACCTCCTGCTACCTGATCATAATAATTGCTATGTTGATAGAGGGCCTCATAAAGTAGCGAACGTTGATTGCTGAGTGCATCAACTTGGTTGGCTTTAAAATTTTGTTGAAATGCATCAGTGTGTTTTTTGGGCATTGGTTCATTGTAGATTCACCAAAATACACTGATGTTTCGTTAAAATGCATTTTGAAACTCAGCCGTTGTTGCAACCACCTTACCTTCATCATTAGTAGCAGACCCAGCTGTGGCTGTATTCTTAAGAGCTCTAATTCGCTCTCTATATTCACGAACGCGTTCTGCTCCTGTTTTAGCTATTTTTCTATTTTTTTTTCCGTGCATAATTGTAGGATGAAAATTAATGTTACGATTATGTTAATAATGTAATGTTAATGTTAATCTAATGTCAATGTTAATTATGTTATTTTCAGTATGTTACGCGTTCAGTTTTAATTACATTTTGCTTGGCTATTTATCATGTGCCAACGTGGCGTAAAGATATAGATTCCGGCTCATAAGCAACTTTGTTCGGGGTTCAATTCTCGGCAGCGGCAGTAATTTTTTTAATTTGCATATGAATTGAAAACGTTAGCCTAGCGTCACGAAAAAGGACCTTGAAATTTCACTCGCCGCCAAAGAAGTTTCACTTCAAAAAATTTAATTTTGTCAAAGAAATCATAGGGGGTAGCCTTGATTTTTTGATGGCAAGGACAGTTTATTCATTTAGTGTCAAGATAAAATAAATTTACCTAAAATCCGGTATGGACTTTGAAAGAAAATAAAAAATGAAATTTTGAGTTTTTGTTTTTTTACCCCATATTTTAAGAATAAATCAAATTTTATGGTTTTTTTTAAAAAGGAATAATTTAAATATAAACAAACAAAAAACGGTATTATTTTCAACATTTTTTTTAAGTTAACTAATAAGACTTAAATACAAAAAGGAAATAAATGAAATCTATTCACAGATGGCGGAGAATTCGAGACAGTTTTTTTTCTCTCTCTTGGCATTTGGTTGAAACACACGAAAACCCCAACCAAATTTCATATTAATCAAAGAGCGAGTTTTTTCTCAAAAATTTTATTTCTCTCTAAGAAGGTTAGGAACCCTCTCTATCAGTTATATCATTTATATATACATTCTGCACATCTGGGTAACATAACCTTTCGAAAGGTATAAGCTCCATTTATTTTGAGTTTTAATAAATACCAAAAAGCGTACGACAAACTTTAATGTTCACTAATATATATATTCACTAATATATAATGTTAATTAATGTTCATTAATATATAAGATTAAACACTATCTCAACTCCTTTTTCTTGTCCTGTGCTTACATACAACACACAGACGGACGAACGGATGCACAGACATGGATAGCTTGACTCACGAGGTGACGCTTATTAAGAATATATATACTTTTTTATACCGGACTCGCTTTGTTCTAGGTGTAATAAACGTTTGCACAAAGTTAATATACCCTGACCTTACAGGTTTAGTATATAAATATTTAAAATCTGAAAACTCAATTCGCTAAAACTGGTATAGATATAAGGGGGTTTACAAATTTTGGTCTAAATTACAAAAAAATATAAACAAAAATTTCAGCCTGAGTAATTTGTAACTCCGATTATTTTCTATAATTTTTTTTTTTCGAATATTATTTTTTAATTTCATAATTTCCAATGCTTTATCTCAGACAAGTGAATCAATTGAATTCAATATTGTCATCTAAGTGCAAGGTTCAAAACGATAACGATTTTTTTCATAAAACCCTCATTTGCATTTCTTTTCTTAGAGTGGACGTTAGTATTATGCGCTAATGTGTTTTGCGCCATGAAGGTTAAAATGGACAAGTATAAAAGTTGCACAACAACAACAACATCATAACAACAGCTTTCTTAAATGTACCAAGTGCATTTTATTAGTCACACTTCTAACAACCTAGGCCAGAGCTGTTTTTTCGTGTTTTTGTTTTCGTTATTGAAGTCGTTTCCCTCACCATATAAGCTGCACGAAAAACGTGCGATATGCATTTAGGCGAACAGGCACACACTCAGAGCAGCGCACTCATACCTGCAGCATAGCAAATGCACTGCAAACCTCATACACAGACATATGCAATACTCAAAAAAACATACAAACATCATGTGAAGAGAATCCTTACCACAATCATTTAAAATTGAAGTTTTCGCACGTTTAGGCATTCGTCTGCTGCAAACATTTTGTGCATTTTAGAGCAACATAGAAAGGCAGAGAAGCAAAAAGAATCGCTTGCAGTGAAGAAACAAACCATAGCAACGCTTGAGTAAACTGCCAGACAGACCATAGAGTGAAGGGCGAGTTCCAAGCAGAACGAGGTCTGTTACAAGCGACAAATGGACATACGAATGTACGTACAGGGAAACAACCGACCGCTAATGTTTGCGCACATGTGGTCAAGGAAAAACTTGGCACTGGTTGGTAATGTGAAAATTGTTGCAATCACATGAGCATAGATGTCAGAGTGTACATATGTATATATGTGAGTATATAAAACGAATATCCGAATATTTTGGTAGCTCCAATAATTTCAGTTTTTTAAAAAATTGTTGATTTAAGACAAACTGCAGCGAATAAAGAAACGTGTAGTTATTTCGAGTACAGAGAGAAGAAGCATAGGGTATAATAAATGAAGATGAAACTAAAGTTTAAGCTTGGAGTTTAGAGTATAAAATTATTAATGGCCACTTTGGATCCCTGCAATAAAAAGTAACAGTCTAGAAGCATCAATAAATTTAGCTTAAAAAAGCATGGATAGTTATGAGGCTTAAAACGAGAATATAACATTTTCATTCTTTACTTGGTCGTAGCGGTTTTTTTTAAATATGAAGTGGATTCTATATTTATCTAAGATAAAAAGTATGGAAAAAAAAGGTTTTCTTGTAAATATAAAATAATTTCGATCCAGTCAAGCGAATAACTATCGTTTTAATATCTTCATTAGCATCGAACTTAAGATTTTATTTCGAACTGTTTACTTTTTAGCCAGTTGATTAATATAAAAAACTCCTGTGAGTGAGAAGGTGCTCAGCATAAAACCTAATATCTAGTCTTATTACTTCAATAATAAGCGACTAATAAGGTTTTATCACAAAGAACTTGAAAACCCTTTTCCCTTTACCAAAATATTCAACATATATTGAAAGTTGAGTCAAACCATTCAACTGAAAGAAAAATAAGTTCTACATTCCTCAGACCATAAAAAGTCAAATTCTATACACTTGAACCCTTAACATGCCCAAATTTTATTGCCTAAGTATCAGGTAACGAAAATAACAGTTATTTTCGAAATTTCAATTCAAAAAGTTAGACAGAAAGAATTTCTTTATTCGATATTTGAATATAGCAGTGCGATGCTAGTTAGCTAAGGAATAATAATCTTGAAAGCTTTTTATTTATTTGGCTTTTGTAAAAAAAGTTAAAAATAATAGTTATTTTTTGAACGATTTTTTTTCGGATAAGTTAAAATTTGACTTTTATTTTTTCAGTCAAAAATAAAAGTTTAAATATGACTACTATTTTTCTGGTCAGAGATAAAAGTTAAAATTTGACTTATATTTTTTCGGTCAAAAATAAAAGTTAAAATTTGACTTTTATTTTTTGAGTCTAAAATAACAGTTTTGAAAAAATCAAGAAATAATAGTTATTTTTGACCGATTTTTTTTTGGTCAAAAATAAAAGTTAAAGTTTAAAAATATGACTTTTATTTTTCCGGTCAAAAATATAATTTAAAATTTTACTTTTATTTTTGTAGTCAAAAATATAATTTTAAATTTTACTTTTATTTTTGTAGTCAAAAATATAATTTAAAATTTTACTCTTATTTTTTTGGTTAAAAATATAAGTTAAATTTTGACTTTTATTTCTGACTGAAAAAATAAAAGAAAAATTCTTAATTATATTTTTGACTTAAAAAATAAAAGTCAAATTTTAAATTATATTTTTGACCGCAAAAATAAAAGTCATATTTTAAAACTTTAACTTTTAGTTTTGACCAAAAAAAAAACTATCAAAAACTAACTATTATTTGTTGATTTTTTGGGAAAAAGTCATAACAGTTACGGTCCCTGCTAAGTATTGTTGACAAAACTGCAAAAAAAGTTGTTAAGACTAATACAATATTAAATCGATATTTAAATATATACTGCTGTCATAAGTAAGATAAACTCCTTGAAACAATTTATCAGTAATTTATTGAAGATGGAAAGAATACCCGTCGAGAAAAATGATTTAAAAAATATTTTTACATTATTTTGACATTCTTATCAAAAATGCTGAAACTTCAGAGGAAAAATGGTAGTTGCCACTTCAATAATTTGTTTTGTTCAGATGAAAAATTTTTTGTTTGCAAAATTTTTATTTTATATGAATTAAAAATAATTTAATTAACTTCTGTTTAAAATTGAATCGGACTATGCAAACAACAACAACGGTTAATTATTTTTTAATATTTATTTCATCACCTTCAAAATCATCACCATCGTAGGCGATAAGCATACGCCAACGCTTTATACATTCTTGAAAGCATTTTTAGTAGGCCGATTTCGGAATGACCTTTAGCTCCCTCTGCGAATTGTCTTCGATGACTTCAATTGTCTCAAAATGTTTTCCACGAAGCAATGAATTGAATTTGGACAGTTTGAAAGTATACAATTTGAGCTACAAATAATTTTTGTGCATACTTTCAGGCTGAAAATGTTTAAATTTGTTTTAAAAAGTTCGTAAAGCACTGAAGTAATGTTAACGGTGCGAAGAGTGACGCTTGTCTTCTCTGTATTAAGATAAGTTAGGGATATTCACATATTCAAGAGAAGAAACATTATATGTTACTGGCTTAAGCTATTTGTATAAAAATTGAGTAACTTCATGCCAACAAAATGGTCACCCAACTACACAAAATATGTGTCAAGTATTCTTATATTTTCAGATACTTTTTG
The DNA here is from genome assembly GCA_958299015.1 of Tetanocera ferruginea. NCBI lineage: Eukaryota > Metazoa > Arthropoda > Insecta > Diptera > Sciomyzidae > Tetanocera > Tetanocera ferruginea. Next base: position 157,021,097 of record OY282642.1, on the reverse strand, counting down.
TCTAACGAACTACACACCTTTGGGCAGTAACATTTTGTGTAATTATGCGGTGCTATCCTAGCTGACTAGCATTTTCTTTGTTTAGTTCATTCTGCCCCAAACTGGATGCCATACCCATTGCCTTTGCCGGTCTAAGAAAATGACCGCATATATTCCGACAACGTCTGACATGCTTGGCGCATTTTGTTTTAGCTTGGTATTTATATGTTTGTGTGTCCATTCTTGTGTATGTCTCATTATGTAGTATTCGAATCATTCATGTGTGCTGGACGAGGAGTTTGACATGGCCATGGTGTATGTGTTTCAATGCATACTTGCCAGTAGCGATGTATTCTCTGCAACGTGCCCTTGGCTTATATTGGACGGCATCACTTCAACTACTCAACTCTGTGCTATGTTGAAGCAACTCCAAATCTGGTTCCGGCGGCTACTGTTCCTGGCATTTATAATGATACTGACAAAATGAAGACGATTATCATGATGATGTTTATTTTTTTAGTTTAGTTTTGGTGTTAATAATGATGATTACACTGACAATGCTCAGGCTGAACGGCATCGACGATGATGTTGATGTGTTTCGAAGTACAACATGTGTACCCGAGTGCAATGAATACATCGAAAGCTATCGTTAAAGTCGCTTTCGTTTCTTTAATGTGTGTCCTTGCTTGTATTTGGTGGCCTTTGCTCTTCAACAGCATGAATGAAGCCTTTATATTTGATATGCCACAAATGCTTTCTGGTGATAAAGTGAAATTTGAAAACTTTTGGTCATCTGTAGTCATGTAATGCTCAAATAGACTATTTATATCATTTACAGTGGTCTAGTTGGCAGGTGTACTTATATGTTTATTACTTGTGTAGTATGATGGGTTTGAGTAGACCAATATGTGTGCTCTTGTATTTGGCAGCAGGTCTGCTGCTTGTCATTGTCGTCATCATCATCATCATCGGCATCACCATCGACATCGTCTACACTGGACAACATATCTTTTCACAAATAATTACCAAATAAACTTCATGGTGATTGACTCTATGTTGGCGTTTAATTTATTAATGACTGATATGATGCAGATGTGTGTGGCAACAATGTCATGCAATATAACGTCCAGTCATGTCAAAAATGTTGGTAATTAAGAAAAGAATCAATATTGGTGATCATTAGGTGTAAATCATTGATTAATGTTTGATAATCAGTGATGGGTGGTTATAGAATGCATGCTGTAAACAATGTAGACATTGTCGTGCCACAATAACTGTTATCGACATGTTGACTATTCATCATCGATCCATACAAATTAAAGTCGAAGTTTGACAACTGTGATTCTGTCAACTAATTTTTTCGATAAAACCGATAATAATGTTGCCATTTTTGACAATAGTGCTGCCATTCTTACATTCTGACATAACATTGTCTACATATTCTACAAATTGTCTACATGTTGTCGATATTGTGAAAGATATCGAAAAGTGACACTTAGATGAACACTATTATTCATTTTTAGTTGGAATGTTTTTTGTTCAAAAATATTCCATATAACAATATTTTATTTTGATAAATTTTAAACGTTTCCAAATAATTAAATTTTTCCAAATAATTAAATCATGTTTTCAAACAGAAAATATGAGTGATCTTCCTTTAAATTTTTCTGCAAATTGTGATTTGCTTTTTTATTGTAAAATTTTATAATTTGGTATGATTAATTTTATATTGATTATGTTATTTCCTTTATTTCGTTATTGATGTTCTATATCTTTCGCTTTCCAGAACTTAAAACCTATTATCTTGGAACAAATATCGTATATTTCCAAGGGCGTTCACAGGATTTCGCAAAAGGGGGGATAAAGGTCTACAATAAAGTGACCCACGCATATGAGTTTTTATATTTTCTTAGAAATTACGTAAGTATAATAATACTCATATTACATTCATGATTGACAAATGTTATTTATTATTTAAAAAAAAATTAATAATAATTTCTAGATACAGTAAAAACTATTATGCTACTGATTCACCGTGCCCCTTACCCCTTCTAGATACTTGCATATGGATTGTAAAACGTCCATAAAAAACCCCACTTTTCATAAACTCGATGAGCTGCAGTAAAAGTCGTGTTTTTCCGGCAATCTGAAAATTCATCTGCCGTCAAAAGTCATCAAAATTCAGTTCATCTGAATTTATTTATTTTCATACTGTCATAAAATGAACACGAAAATTACAACAAAATTTTATCCCGCTATGAAAATTGGTCGGTTAATCCGATCCTGTCAAGTTTATGATTACCAGGAGCAAATAATCGCGTATTTCGTTCATTTTGTCATTCAGGTCTGACGTATAGATCAATTCTTGTAGATAATGATGTTCTTTTGAAAATTAAACACTCCAGTTTTGATGCGTACATAATGCTGATATTATTTAAAAAAAAAAAACAATTTTACAAATCGAACGAAGTACCTCTTCCTTCTCCCCTCGCTATGGATGCCCATGTATATTTCTATTAGAAAATTTTTAAAGAAGTTTAAATTTTTCAAAACTTCGCTTTAATCTAGTTAAGAATCGTTTCTGAGTCATACTATAAAAATTTGTCTTTTCATTCAAACTCACGCAAATTTAAATTAAACTGAAATTAAAAATGTAGCTGTATATATATTAGGACAGGCCAAGACACGTAAGTACCTACTTTTATAAATTCTAGAAACTTTCTCTGTGCAAATCATCCAAGTTTAATACCAACAAGAATGAAAAAATTCAAAGTAAAGTTCCAACAATGGAGGAACTAAGGCAAAAAGTTTAAACTTTCAAGTGAAACAAATAGCGACCAAGTGTCACATCAACTGACAGCAGTTGAAGTCGTTGTCGAGGGCTAACGACAATGACCAGAACAAACGGATGGATAAAATAATGGTTGTTGTGAGGACGGTTGCAACAACGACTGGACAGACGCCAAGTGCACAAATATGAAGGCATGATGAGGTCGTCTAAAGTTGCTTTTGGTGCATAAGACATGTCAGCAAACTAAGCAGACCGAAAGTAATAACGCAACATCAACGTTACTTTGAGGCAGACAGATGAGCCAAAGGCGAAGCGACATTCAGGAAAGTTTTCACACTCGCGGGACATAAATTTAGCCAAGCGTAGCAACTGATTTTTCAGAAACAGTTTTAACTCAAATTTTCAAAAAACCAACAGAAGCTGGAGTAACACCAGGAAGCAATGCCAAACAAATGAGCAACTTTTTACATCGAAAACTTTTGCTCTTGCATTTCACTTCCTCAGAAGCTATCTTTAAAAAGTCTAAGTTATGCTTGCTGTTTATATGTAGTTGTTGTAGGAAAAAAACTGTTTTTTGTTTTTTTTTTTTTTGTAAAGAAACACTTAAACGGAAGTGTAAAAAAATAAAATAAAATATTTCACGTTTATTTATATACAGATTTCGCATGAAATCTTTGAACTTTGTCCTTGTTTTGTTTAACTTAAAAATTTTAAAAAAATAGACGTTCCAATCTTCAAAGTTACGTGAAGCTTGGTGCTCCCCACCCTGAACTAAACGATATTCTTACCTTAGGTCAAAGAAATGCACTCATTGTCTCACTGACTGCTCAAGTTAAAAACAAAGAAATAATGCTAAGAACTGAAAGAAAAAAAGCAACAATCTTAAAAACTCAATTTTAAAACGCACCCAGTCTTGAGCAACACTCTCGAGCGGAAAATAACAAAAAAGCAAAATAGTTGAAAATAATAGTGCGTGCATGCAGTGTTGCCAACATAGCAAAAAACTTATATTAAGAGATGACAACAATAAAAAAAGCATTGCAGTTTTGCTCACAAGTTACTGAAGACAAAGAGGGCTCAAAAGAAGAAAATTTCAGTTTAAATTACTTTTCGAGTGTGCTTATATAAAAGACATGACAAAAGAGGGTAACGACAACAAAAAAAAAATTCACTGTTAGGGTTTCGTAAGTGGTAGAACCCTTTCAGCATTAGCGCAACCAAATGGGGGTTTCGGGGTTTAAACCCTCCCCCCCCCAAAATTATTGTAGTACCAAGCAAAATAGCATTCAATCAAAGTGAGCCACTTGAAAAGCAATCACACGTCTTATCAAATGAGTGGAAACCCCAAATGTATGTATCAAATATATTCTGGTTGATCATAACCTACTAAATTAGTCATATTTTTTTCCTTCAGACTGCAATTAAGCCGGATTCATATTGTATGGAGAAAAAAGTGAGCCGGCCACTGACTCAAAAGTAAGAGGTGCTCTTAAAAACTATTTAATGTTTTTTAAACACCTATAAATCATATAGTTTTCATGGTATTTTCATGCATTTAAGTAAATTGGAAATGTATTCAGCTCTTATTTTTTTTTGTGTAACTTATTGTTTGGTTTAATCAGCTCTAAAAATATATTCGAAAATCATTAATTTTGTATTAGAGCACTATCTGGCGTACATTTTACTAAAAATCGAAGAGTAATTATGAATATTAAATAATAATTAAGCTGAAGAAAACTTTTGAAAATCGATTTCTCACGTTTTATATAATTGTGGCACTAAGTTTTGGTTAAACCACATCATACGATATATCAATGGAAAGAAGAGCTCAATAAATTTTCAATAAGCTTAAATGCATGTCAATACCCTGAAAATACATATTATACACGCGTTTTAAACAACTTCTCTTCGAAAATGACGAAATATCAATTTTTTGAGATCTCAAGAGTTTGTTAAGACAAAACATTTCAAAAATTTTTTAGTTAATATATGTGTGCGATGAAAATCTTTAGTTTTTTGCTTATCTTGGTTATTCTGAAAAAAAAAAAAAAATAGGTATACGCAAAAACTTCGTTTTCTTAAAAAAAAAGGAGTTCAGAATAACCAAAACCGATCCATGGGGATTTCTTTGATAAAAACAAAAAAAAAAATTGTATACAGAAACTGTGCTTGAGAGTCTTTTAAGAGTCCTTCTAACTTTTAAGTCGGTATCCGGTGAAATTTAAATTACGATCCAGCTTACTACATATGTTTAATTTTTGTTATGTTCTGATATTATTATATTTTCAACTTCTTAAATGGAACCCTCTAGGCGACTTGAAATATTTGGAAAAAAATAAATTTAAAAGTTAGACAAAAAAAGAAAGCCTGAATTTGCGGAAAATCGGTTTATTCCCTCGGCATCGAAATAATCGCAGAAGTTTCCTCTGAAATTGTTATTTTTCGTTCTTTTTTTACAGATATTTTTGTAAACATCTATAATCCAAAGTTTGCAGAATTAAGTTTATAATGAAGTCATATGATTCAGTAAAAAAAATAATTTATATTATCATTAAATAATTTATATTATCCGATTTTTAGGAATAAAGGACTATTCGGTAAAAAGTTGTTGGGTTTAGTTTTCTTCTGTTTAGCCGTTTATGTCTAGTGACATATTAAAGTTAAACGTTATAACTTATACCAATGAGCAAATGCTGGGTTAAATCAAAATATATAATATCTTTTATCGATAGGTGCTTACCGCAATTTTCCAAAGAGCCTAATTCATTAAAATCCGATAATATTAGCGCAATTTTGAGGGATTTTGATTTGCGCAATTTTGAAACTAATTTTAAAAATCCAATGGAAGATTATGAATGAGAATATTGAAGTCGAATTTAGACAAAATTTCATCGGCTATTTTAGTGGCGAGGGATTCAAACGATTTTATATTTTAAAATTCAGAATTTTTAGTTTTCATCCCAAGGTGTCAGAAATTCAGCGTTTTTTTTACTATCGGAATTGAGCATAAAAAGTACTCACAAAAGGACGAATTTAAAGACTAGTGTTGTTTATACAACGTAGTGCAGTATGGATGAAAAATCACTGTGGGGAGAAAATTTCACTGTGGGGAGAAACAATTTAATTTTTGCTGACCCTATTAGGACCCGAATCAAAATGAAAATATTTTAGCTCAAGCCCTACAACCTTCGAACAACTGCCAAACAAGAAAAATCCGTAAAACGTCGTACAACTGGCGCTTGCAAAACATTTTGGCCGTACAGATAATAAACAACGCTGAAGCAAGTTTATTTTATAACGACCACTACCGGACGGACAAAATGTCCTGACAGTGACCATTTTACATTTTTTTTGGAAAAATAAATATGTTGCTGGCCTTGCCTGAAGTTTGAACAAGAAACCATAAGTGAAAAATTTAACGCACTAACCGCTACAACACAGCCGCTTTGATTACGTAAAATCATTTTTATAATATAAGTTTTACATTTGATAAACTTCCCCCCAAAAAAAATTTTTGGTTGCGCCCCTGCCCTTTCATATACAAATTTACTCAATTCTTGGTAGTGCTCATAAATAGAATGAATATATATCGCACACCCTCTTCAAAAGTGACACAATTTTGTGAAACATTTTTCAATTTCGACGTTATAATATAAACCAATTCGTAATGCACATCTCCATCGACTGTGTATTATTTTGTTTTAATCTGATTGCTCTTTAATTTGTAAAAAAATCATTTTGTGTCCTTCTTTTGTATGAAGTTGCTCTGAAAAAGAAATGATTTTTTGACTTTCTTGAAAGTTTTAAAATTTTGAGGTGTGTCACGTTTGAAGATCGTGTGCATAAAAACATATAGAGTCAGAATTTCGCTACTGCTGATAGTAATTTAGCTTGAGTTTTTTTATTAAAAATGCTTTAACTACTTTTCATTAGAACAGTACGAAAGAGCAAATTAAATTTTTTTTTTTGTTGTATTGATTTTTTTCACATGTCCTTAAAACGTAATTGTTTATATCTTATAATATCCTTAAATCCTCATAAGGCAATCTTAAAAACTTATTATTAGTTTTTTAAATTTTTGTCTTTAATTTTCTACGTCTTACTCTTCGAAGGTCCTGTAATGAAAATTTTGATATTTCGGAAATTAAAAAAAAAACTACTCTGAGAAAGTCAAAATTAAGAGGCTTTTTTCTGATAAATGGAAAATTCAGAAAAAAAATACATTTGTTGCTAAGCATAAAACTTCACGCCATTGAAGTTTATTATCGAAACGAATTAGAATGAAATTAAAATGTCTCTCAACTTCGCACTCAGTTGTCTGCCTATCATATCTATCTATTCACCCAATAATTATTTTGTGTCTGTTGATGTGCTTGAAGAAGGAAGAAGGGCTTGTCTTGCAGGAATGTTGACATCATGGCAGTCGATTAGTTTGCCGATTGTTTAAATTATCAATCGACCGATACTTTGTTTCTTTCCAGTTGCTGCTGTAGAAATGTGTGTTTCAATACTTGGAATGTTGATGTTGCTGCCAATGCTGCTGATTTTATTGTTGTTGCTGTTGTTATTGTTATTGCCATTGACACGCGTTTGCAATGCTTTGATTTCGCGCCATTTACTTATTCCTTGTGCACGAGCACGTCCTTGATAGACATCTTAATATTCATGATGGAAATCGATCCTTATGAGCAGTGAATTTTATAGTCTTAGAGAGCAACAACAAAACAGTAATGAAATTGGTTACTTAAGAATCGAGTAGGTTACAGGAACGAACACACAACCAGAAGACAAAAATCGATTTCGTTGAAATCTTAGAAAGACAATGAAAATAAACTAAAAGCTTTAACTTAAATTAAATTTTCCTTAAAGAGAGATACTCTATTCCAGAATAAATTTCCGATGTAGCTATAAGCATCTTTTGAATAAACATAAAAGATACCTAGTTTATATTAATTGATATTGTTACTTATTTTTTTAAAACCAGCCAACAAAGTAAACTAACTAACACTTTGTCATGAATTAATCTTAATTCATAAAAGACAACTGTCCTGCTCCGCAACTTTTATCACTCAAACTGTAATTATATCTTACTTTTAATTTTTTTAATAATTTTCAGCCTGAAAATATGCACTAAAAATTTATTTGCTATAAAAAGTGTACCGCGTAAGAAGCATATTAATGTTGTCACAACGTGTGTAACGACCAGAAGGAAGCGTGGAAGATACAGAAAAGCATATATTTTATTTGTCAACATCACCACTTTAGTTGATTTAGCCTTGTCGGTCTGTCTGTCTGCCGACGCGATTAAGCTATAATTTTGAAGCTATCGCAATATTTATGCTCTCATCTTAAAATTGAGGATCTAATTCGAAATTGAGTTAAATCTGATAAAAACCACGCCTACCTCCCATACAAAATTAATTTTTTCAAATCGTTAAAACCTCTTTACAATTTATAAAAATTCATTTTATGACCTTAAATTTTACACGCAGGATGAGTTATCATCAATCAATACGCATGCCATAACCTTGCCAGCTGACTTTTGCGTCTTTCCACGCCTTGGATGCGGTTAAACGACACGTTGTAGCTTTTGATCGATTGTGAGGTTGCATGGAACCAACTTTGCTTACAGTTTTTGAATTTTAAAATATTTATGCACGATATGTCCAACACGATCTTTTGATATCTTCAGAGTTTCAGCTATCTCGATCAACTTCACTTTACGATCGATCATTCATAATTATTTTGTGAACTTTTTTCATGTTTTTATCCGTAACAGCTTCGTCCAAAGCGAGCATCGTCTTCGGTGCTCATTTTGCTTCATTTAAATTTTTCAGACCACTTCTTAACGGTTGATTTTCCTGGTGTAGACACCGAATAGTATATCTGTTTCCGTACTCACTTCAAGTAACTTGAAATTACTCGAGTGTGTTTCGAACGAGAAGTGTTTTCGAACTTAACTTGAACAAATTTTTCGAGCATGAATATTGAGCTTCAAACAGCTGATTGTCAGGGTGATAAAATTAGATAGTTGTGTTGTTTTGCGAAAAAATACAAACAATTTAATTGCAATTTTATAAAATTATCTAAATTAACCAAAATTAATGCAAATGGACAGTTTTAAATAAACCAGCAAAGCAAATAAATTTCATAATTTTCAAAATATAATTGTTGTCCTGGAAACTTACTTGAAACCGTTTCCATACTTTGTGACAAATTTTGACAACAAATCAAATTACACTCTATTACTCGAACTTAACTTGAATCGAGTACATAAACAGACCAAGTGTTTATTAAGACAAGCTTTAGCCTCAACAGTATTTTTTTTTCATCAAAAACAATGCTTGATTAACACACAAAATTTTTTTTGTTTCATTTTTTGCACAATTACTTAAGTTTCTTCACTCACAATGCTATATTAAGAAACATCTGAACTTTTCAGCACAACTGTAAAAAATTGATTTAATTTAGTCGAGACAAGTTTGAGCAAGTCTTAAAGTAGATTCATTGCGGTTGTAACAAGCTGTAATGCAATGCAATCACCATTCTTAAGTGCTTTATGCGTGGCAATAGAAGCACAAAACCCAAACCTGTCGATGTTTTAAACCTTTTAGTTCGGTTTTATTCCCCGTAACAATTCGCTACATTACTGTATAGAAGTCTTACTTCAAAAAAATTAAGGACTCAAACCAACCTAGCTCGTTAGGTCTGTTAGATTAGACTCAAACCGTTGTTTGATAAATGTTTTTCTGTCGTTTATTTCGATCCGCAGAGTTACTGCTGTTGTAATTGAACGAAAAGAACGAAAATCAACATGCGAATCGTTCAATTGAACTAGCTCGTTCTTGAAAAACCCGAGGCGACTGTTGAGTTCTCAGAACTTTTTTTCGTTTCATTACGATTGCGTTACATCGGTTTTAGTCCCTGTTTAATTCGGCGTATTGTTGTACACTTTCGCTGCTAAAGAAGTTTCACTCCAAAAACTTGCGTCAATATTATTTCAAAATGTTTACGAAAGTTCGGTCCTCAACTAAACTCAAATTAAAATTTATACATGCTTATTAACTTTTGAAACTGTGTGTTTTCTTAAAAATATTTAAGATATCGTCTAGCTGCAACGAGATGTGAAAATAACTATAACTTAATTTTCAGTTTTTTTAATAAATAAAACACAAAAAAAAAAAATCTAATTGAGCAACTGATGCTCGACAATTCGATTGTTTGTGGAACGTTTTCCGTTGCAATTTATGTGAAGAAAAAAATAACACAAAGAAAAGTAAAATTGGCATGGATGTCCTGCAATCATGCTTGCATGCTGGCTGCTTGGCACTAGTTCTGGCAGACACTGAAATCAACAAAAACAACGACATAAGCACAAAAATAAATAAAGCAAAGACAACAAAAAAAAAAAAAAAAAAAAAATTTCAATAAAAACCACAATTTAAAACAATTCAATTCAATTGCATGGAATTGATTTCCTTTCCATATCTCCTCAGAACATGTTTTTCCTACAAACTACTTGTTGGCGATTGTTGGCCAACCTGCTGGCGTGTGTCCTGCCTGCTGTTACATGCTGCAACGTTGCAAACATGTCCTTTTGCCAAATTAACAGACGAACATGCAACGAAAACAACAACAACAGCAACAAAGATAGCTAGCAGTGGACAGAAAGCCGTCGAAGCCGATAAAAACGAATATAAAACTTAATCAGCAAAATAAGAAAACTTACACAAACCAGTGCAGAACGGGGCAGCACAATGAGGCAAACAGAAATCCAGGAATATTCCGAAATTCAATTGAATGAATATTTGTTAAAAACAAAAAAAAAAAAAAAAAAGAACAAAGGTAGCAAGCCAACAAGAAAATTTTGAATTGTATGAAAACATGCGAGCTGCATGTTGTTGCACGAGTGTTGAATTGCTCTGTCCGGCAGTCAGCAGGTGCAGGTTATGTGGAGGGTCCTTTAGAGGCGGCAAGCTGAAGTCTAACCCTGCTGCATTGTCTGGGCGGTCAAGCAGTTGAAATTAAGTTGAGCTAAGCAATAATTTTTCTTGGTCAGCTATACGGCTAGCCAGCTGACCACATCCGGTCTTCATACTGCATGCAGTTAGCTATTTTAAGTAATTTTTTAGTTAAATTTCGACATGGTTTTCATTCTATCAAAGTTTCATATCTTATCTCAGCACAAAAATCAAACTATTTTTTATAACCTTTTATATGCTCTGCGTTATTAAGTTTTCCCTATTTTAAATCACATTTATAGACACACAATCCACTCAATTGCTAGTGAAATAATATATTATGATAATTCCCAATGAAATGGCCCACCAGTGCATCGAATTTTGATTACTTATTTTTCATCACGTTGTTTTTTTCGTCAAGTTGTTTTTGACTACTTTGCTGAAATAGAATAAAATAACCATAACTAACAATTTGTGCTTTTTATATAATGACTATATATAGCGGCGGATGCCGTTAATATCAACATAAACAACAAAGTAATTTGAATGGCAACCACAACAGCAGTAGCGTCAACAAGCAAATCCCTTAAATTGCCAAACGCACTAGTCCGCACCCGAGCATTCTAGACAGTGCATAACCAAAACGCATGGATTCGATGCCGACAAACAAAGCTAACCTAATTTATATAAGCTCTAAATATAATTAACATTTTAAAATAACAACCAATAGAAAAGCTGCTGCTGCTGGTTCATGGCTGATATGCGACGTACTCGTGTTGGACGCTTGCATTAAATATAATTCTGGCTTTAGAATAATAAGTTGAAAGCGGATTTTAAATATTGTGCTACCAAAATCCACAACTCAATGTTAACAAATTTTAGAGTCAAACCAAGTATGAGATCTCGAACACACACCAACAGAGTACCTATGCTTTTATTATCGACATCAACATTTGCCCTCTGTCAGCGCTCTATCAACAACATCATCATCATCATCATCATTATCATCATCAACATCGACATCGTATCGACATTCTCTATTATCATCAACACATCATTTAAAGCCTTTATGGCATTAGGTGCTAAGCGTCTGTCCGTCTGTTATCTGTCTTTGTGTTTCCCCTCCAACGAAACCTCTGGCCATCAATGTTGTCAATGCTATTGAGCTTGCATTAGTTTTGGTGTTTGTTGATGTGTGAGTTAGTTCTGCTTTTGTGTATGTGTTGGCATTAAAATTTCAAAACCTGATACATAAACACACCCACAACTGCATTCAGAGTCCTCCGACTAGACACCAAAATTTGACAGCAAGGATTCGGTATGTTGAGTGCTGTTGCTGCGAGTGCTCTCGATTATTCATGTTTATTACACTCATGTGTGTAGCTGATACATTTTTAAACCACTTTTGATGCAACACAAACACATTGTATCAACTGACAGTTAGTAGTTGTGCCACATACAGACCTCTACACAAAGTATTTCTCGTGTTCATACATATGTCAGCACTGGTTGGACAGTCAGGTGTCAAGTGCGTGTTGCAATGTACAGTAATTAATTTCGAGTAGAAATAATTTTAATTATTATTTCCAAGGCTTATTAACCACAATACAGTTCACACTTTATTTGTGTTCATGCGAGTTATAACGGCATACTCTGGCTATCTATATGATTTGATAAAAATCTATTTGGAAAGAATACGTGTTAATGTCGAAAGTATATTTATTTTTTTTAATTTATTAACAATTCAAAAATTTGCCGACTTAATGCAACACTGTAAGACAAAAATAAGTTGTCAAGAAAATTTACATCTGGCAGCAACGCTGGGCTCTTAAGAGCTCTCTCGTTTCACACGTAAATTAATGTTATCGCTAATTCAAAAGCTACGACAACGTTTCCCAAGCAATATTGATAGCTATACTGCAAAAGATCGATCTTTTTCTATTGAAAATCCTCTTAACGTTGTTAAGCCAAATATATTTTCTCATTTTGCAAATGAAAAGTCCTAATATTTATAAGTAACCATGATTGAGCTTCAATGGCGAAAACTATTGACACGTAAATGGTCAAGCCTGTCCTCTACAATTGAGTTTTGGGAAGAAGTAAAGCAACTTAAAAACTCGTTGCATGAAAATCCTTTTTCTGAGCTCTTCAATTTGGTTTTCAGTTTCTTAGTTTTACCACTTAGTTTTAACGCTGAGGTAAGAAGAATTTTTAGCGCAATAAAAACTGTAAAGACTAAGCAAAGAAATAGATTTAAAATTAAAATGCTTAACTCGTTGCTTAATATTCGATGTAAACTGAAAAGATTACAAAAATGTCATGACACTTGAGGTAACTGATGATCTTATACGTCTGTTAGATTGACGTATTGCTTAAGCAAGCTGCAGTGCCTCCGATTCATCTGATGAAGAGGAAATAATTATATCTGAGATATAAACCATGTTCAAATAATATAAGTTCCTAGTTAATATTCGATGTACACTGAAGAGATTACAAAAATGTCATGACACTTGAGGTAACTGATGATCTCATACGTCTATTAGAATGACGTATTGCTTAAGCACGCTGCAGTGCCTCCGATTCATCTGATGATGAGGAAATAATTATATCTGAGATATAAACCATGTTCAAATAATATAAGTTCCTAGCACGACAGTGATCAATTTTTCAAAACTTTAATTTCATTTAAAATTTTCTCCCGGGAATTGGAAAAGGGAGTTTTTAATTTTTAAGGCTCAAGAAATTTTGGAAAATTTTAAATACAAATTTGTTCATCAACCGAGAATATTCATGAGTGTTTCAACATAACATGTGATGTGTGTATCATGCTGTCTTAAAAATGATAACTCCCTTATATAGTTCCCATGAGCAAATTATTCTAAATAGGGCTTCAATATACATCAATTCAATATAGCTACATATTATTTTCATTTATATTTAAATGATCAAATGCAAGTTAATGCAATCAAAAGTTAGTTTAGTTTATGAAAAGTTAGTCATTCTGAATTAAAAAGGCTTATTTATTATACTTGTATCGCCTGGGGTCGAAATTCGACCAATTTATTGATTGCCTATTTATAATAATTTTACGTTTCCTTCAATAAACCTATCTTAATGACATCCTATCCAAATAAAAATATTATTCTGCACTTCTGCTCAAAAATACCTTTCCATCGATATAAGTATTATGTAAATATATTGACATTAACACAGTTAAAAGTGTACCCAAAACTTTTTGTTTGCGTATTAATATATAGATATGCGAGTTCATAAAAATAAGTTCGAGGCTATAACTCTTAATTGATGCTCTTAATTTGAGATATTAAACTATTTTCTTCAGAAAAATTATTTATTTATTTAATTATTTCTTTCAAAAACAGAAAAACAACATTTTAAAAAAATTTAATTTTGTCAAAAAAATCATCCCCTTGATTTTTCGATGGCACGGACAGTTTATTAATTTAGTGTCAAGACAAAATAAATTCACTTAAAATCCAATATAGACTTTGAAAGAAAATCAAAAATGCAATTTTGAGTTTTTGTTTTTGCACAACAAAAATCATTTTTACCCCATATTTTAAGAATAAATCAAATTTGATGGTCTTTTCTTAAAAGGAATAATTTAAATATAAACAAACAAAAAACGGTATTATTTTCATAAGTTTTTTTAAGTGAACTGATAAGCCTTAAATACAAAAAAGAAATAAATAAAATGTATACACAGATGACGGAGATATTTGCTTCAGAATTTAGAACATTCAAGTTGAGACAGTTTTTTCTCTCTCTTGGCATTTGGTTGAAACACACGCTAAATAACTAACGACAATATTAAGAAAATTCATTGAAAATACTTGGTTAGAACTTTGCTGTAATTTTTATCACATTTGAAAGAAAATTAAACAAACTTTTAGAAAAAATTCGAAAAGTATAAGAACCGTTAAAATCCGACCAAGATATTCACATGGAAAGTCAAATTTTTGAATTCAAAACACATTTTTTTACTAATTTTACAACTGACGAATGCTACTTTTAAGAAAAATTCCAACTCGACCGACTCAAAAACTCTGCCCTAACCAAATTTCATATTGATAAAAGAGCGAGTTTTTTTTCAAAAATTTAATTTCTCTCTTCTAAGGTTGGGAACCACCTCTATCAGATATATCATTTATATATGCATTCTGCACATCTGGGCAACAAAACCTTTTGAATGATATAGGTTTCATTTATTTTGAGTTTTAATTAATAACAAAAAAGCGTACGACAAACTTTAATGTTCACGTAATAATATATAAGATGCTTAATTTTGTTTATGTTTTGTTATGAATCACAAATTTTATTTTCTTTGTAAATATAAATATGATTTTTTACATTTAACAAATTTATACCTATGATGCTGATGTACCTAAGTATATTAAAAAAAAAATGTTATGTAAAAACGAAAATAAAACTTGAAGTTGTATGAAAAATCTGTATTTTGTTAAGCTTCTTTTTTCAAAACTTTTAGCTTTCTTGACTTCTTTTTTTGGTCAATTTAGCTTCTTTTATGGACACTCTTTCAGAAATAACCGAAGGCATGTTCATCATTACATTTTACTTCATAGCTACAGCATCTATTAACTTAGTTCAATCACTTCCTTCAAAGAAAACTGCATTTACAAATTTTAGTAATGATTACAAGTAATGATTAAAAATTTTAAAAATTCGAATAAATTTTTCGGGACATTTTCTCAAAAAAATGCCAAATTCTTTAATAATTTGAATGACGGCATTTTTTCCAAAAATAATTCTCTATAAGTTTTTCATAATATGTTATTCTAATATATAAAAACAAATGTTTGTCTGTCTCACTGTCTGTCTGTCTATCTGTCTGTTCCGTATAGGCTCACACACCGTTTATCCGATTGAGCTGAAATTTGGACACCGAGTACCTTTCATAGTGAAAAAGAACATAGGGGGTGTAAAAAAGTGGGCGGAAGTATATGGGCGTGGTACTCTATAATAACTTCTAAACGCCTTTTCAATGACCGATTTCAATGAAATTTGGTATGAAGGTTCAACTGTTCCCAAAATAAAACATTAGCTATAAAAAATTTAAAAGACTTACGCAAGAGGGCACTTTAAGTAGTGCATTTTTAAGACTTAGTTATTTCTAAGCTTCTAGACCGATTTCAATGAAATTTGGTATGAAGGTTCAACTGCACCCAAGATAAAACATAAAATATAAAAAATTCCAAAGACTTCCGAAAGAGGGCGCTTTAAGTAGTGCATTGTTAAGACTCAATTTCTCCTAAATGACTTGATCGATTTTACTAAAATTTGGCACGTGAAATAACTTGACTCTGAACAGAATTGAGACTATTTCAATTTCAGAAAACTTCCGTGAGAGGGCGCTTTATTCAATCAACTATGTTCGGCTTATTCACGTCAAAACGGATGAACTGATTTTGATGAAACTTGGCAAGCATTTGTATCTGTTACTGAAATAGATCCTATGCTTTTAAAAGTTCTTTCGACAAAAACCAAAGAATGAACCGAAGGAATGAAAAAAGACTCTTTATTTTTGAGAAAAAATTTGTTTAATTGAAGAAATTACTTCTCATAGTGAATTTTTTATCAAAATATAGAAAAAAATTTTAATTTTCAAAAAATTTTTCTGTATAAATGAGAAATTTTTCGTGCGAGAAATAAATTTGTCATTATAAGAGACATTGAAATATTTCCATTTCCTAGAAGTGAAGAAATATTTCTTCGAAAATGTGAAAATTTATTCTAATTGAAGAAAATTTTATTTGAAAAGAGAAAATTGCTATTATCGAAAATAGAGAAATTTATCACCGGAGGAAGATATGTGTTTTTTTCTGAGTGTGGGTGTCCATTTTTCTCAGAAACCAGACGTCACATCGAGACGTTGAAGGTGTCATTTTTTGTTTTAATCATGTCTGGCAGGTACAGTTTTACGGAAATTTGACCGAACACTTTCGACGAAAGGAGGGGGCAAAACCCCAAACAACGATAATGTAAAAAATTTTAAAATTGACTTGATAATTTTAAAAACGTAAAAATAAGAGCAGTTTTGAAAATCGTCCTCTTTCTGTGCTTGAGGCACAACCCCGCGTAACACCGGGTTACATCCGCTAGTAATATATAATATTAAAGCAAACACACCAATTTTCTTCTTCAGTATAAATTTAAATTTAAATTATTAATTTAAATTATAAATTTAAATTATTAAAGCATATATAACAGGCTCTTCACTGACGTTACTGCTATACTTAGTCACTTTATCAGAAAGGCAGATTGCTCTTCATTATTTCCTAAACCTGCATAAAAAAAAATGTATCTTATTTGGGTAATATTTCCTATCTTACATCGTTTTTTTCTGTAGTTTGGGTAATATTTCCTATATAACATCGTTTTCTTTCTGTAGTTTAAATGGCCAAAACGCAATGACCCGTTTCGTCAATATAATATAGGTTTCTTGGTGGATGTATGCAGAGATTTGAAGTTTAGTTTCAAGTTTTTGTTGTTATACCTTCTTGAATTTTAGGTTACGATTTACAGAAAAACTAAGTTTTAGAGATTTAACTGATTAATTGCTTGAATGTATAACAAATACTATGCGCCAAAATCAGATAAAATGTTTGTACACGGCATTTCACAAATTTTTCTAATAGATTTGGGGGTCTCTAAACCAGTGGTCGGCAAAATTAAAAATGAGACTATAAGTGAAAGTGAGACAAAAAATTGCATATCATTCAAAACAATGCTGCTTCGACAATAGTTGTTTGTCGAGTGAGTGAAAGAGCATGAAAATACGTGAGAATTTTGGCAAAGCATGTGCTTCATGGGTGCCGACCACTGCTCTAAACACAAAAATCGCAAAAACAAACATTTTTTATGGTTATATTTTTATTAAGATTTTCTCGCTTTTTTTAAGTATAATCAAGCCTATAAAATTAAGCCCAATCTTCTTCATGTTTGTTTCTTAAATTTTTACATTTGGATGAGCAGTTTTTGTACTACAATAAATATTACTTTGTTTTGAAAAAATTATTATTTTTTTACTTAAAAATTCAAGAAAATTTTAAAAGATGTTCCATTTTACATTTTTATTTTAAAAATATATTTTGAATAAAGAAAATAAGCTATCGCCGAAAGAAATTCATGCACGATTGAATAGCAACCATTTGCTATTTGTAATGTCAGCGAAGGGCCCCTATCGCTCAAGGGCCCTGGTACTCTGCACCGTCTTGCACCTATGGAGTTACACCACTGAACATATAAAACATAAAACAAATTACAAAAACAGGTCTTTTTAAAACAAACATGTTATTGTTACAGGGTAAAACTGTGATTTATTTGAAAATAAAACAAAATCAAAATTTATTAATTTTCTATGATTAGTCTTATTATTTTGCCATGCTTACCATCTGTTATTTTATTAAGTAATTTTTATTTTTGTTTAGAACCAGAACATATATTATTAGATGGCAAATTGTTTTTGAAAATTAATATCGGTTTTATTTTTTTTAAATTAAATTATTTAAATAATTCATGTGAATTGAACGCAGACTTCAACGGCCAAAAAATATGCAATGAAAAGTCGAATATCGTAGAATAATAATAGTCTGCAAGTATGCAACAAAATTTTGTAACAATGCAGAGCATCGTTCGCAGCATTGTTGATGTTTTTTATTATTTTTTTTTTTATTAAATATCTTGCATTCTTTTACATTGTTATGGAAACGTGTTTGTGTGCATCTATATGTGTGTTCTTTAATGTTAGAGATGTGTTTGCGTTTGATACATATTTTATTAGAAAGAGTTTCGTTGGCATATCCTGCATGAATGCGTGTGTTTGGTCGGGTGCTTCTTTCTTTTTTTTTTTTTGGGTTATATTGCTTCATTTCTTTTCTGCCGAGTGAAGCGATCTTTCATATCTTAACGTACATGCATAACTTTTTATTATTGCGATTCTTTTTTTTCACCAAATAATGTATCATATATAGTGTATCCTCATAATGCTGCTCGCAAGAGCACTACTATCACACACACACACACACACACAAACACACGCATACACAAACTTTTGTAGTATGTCATGTGTAAAAGAGATACAAGTAAAAGTTTTCCTGTTTCCGGTACTTAAAATAATAAAAAAAACCACAAGCTGATCGCTTGCTATGCAAGCTCTAATGTATATTTATGAATAGTTCTCTATGTATGTATTTTCTATTTTTTATGAAAACTTACTACTACTATTACATGTAATAACAATACAGACAAAAAAAAAAAAAAAAAACAAGTGCAGCCAGACCAACAACAATAACATACAGTTAGCTGCGCATATTATTCGTTTTCAACTTCAGTGAACGATTTGGCGGGACGCCATTTTGAGACTTACATGTTTGCTGGTTTTGTAATAGTTTTCAACTACTGTAAAGCAATGTACACTGAACAAATCTTCAACTAAATGATAGTTAAGTTCTAAAACGATAAGAAATAAATCTATGAGTTACGCTGACCTTATCCTCGACTTGCCTTAAAAAGAGTACGTTATATTAAATAAAGTTGTATTCTGCTTCAATCTGTATTTATTTCCTGAACTAACATAAGTTTAAATAGTACATATTATTTTTAAAGTGTACTAAAAGCTCATAACTAAAATGTAATAAAAATCCATTGTGAGAGTGTTGTTTTTTTCTCTTTCTATTGAAATGCAGCCAAGAGAAAACTAACAGATAAGCTATAACCGCTAACAGGCAAACATATGATTGAAAGTATAACAAACTTTATATGTAAAAAAAGTCATAAAAACTAGAATTCTGATAAAAAAATATATCAACTTACTTTGTTTTAAATATATTTTAATGCCAAAAACAAAAGTATTCGCAACCAGCAAAATGAGTCGCAACTTACGTATGAGTACCATGTAAAGCTGTTTAAAGTTGGAAAATAATTTCCATGACACTTCGAAGCTTCGTAGTAATTTTCACGCCTAATGCTGCTTAAAGGTACGTTGTGGTGTCAATTTCAGGCAATAGACCTATTAGTTCCAAAAGTTACAAGTTGTACTTCTATATTTACATTTATTTTGAACTTAAAGCTGTTAAATGGTTCTATTGCGCCTAATTTTGCACCTTAAAGCTGCTTAATCATGATTTGGAAAAATTTTCGTTTTGATATAATGCTATGTCTACACAGAGAGTTAAGTTAATTTTAACTAACATTTAACCGAAGTTAACAGAGATACCGTAGCAGAATTGAGTTAAATTTGCCAACAATGCTGTTGGTGTCTCTGCGTACACATGCGTTTTTCTGCCCATGAATTAGTATGAAAACTACTTTCCCCACTATGGCCCAATTCCTTTTCGAAGTTCTTTTACTTATTTTTTAAAGAAAATAATATTATATAGTTAAAATCTAAATTGTATAATTAACGAATCGGCTGTTCTATTTTGACAGTTCTTGTAAGAAAAAGTTTTTTTCATCAAAAATACTTCTGAATATAAACATTTATATTATTTTGTAGTGTACTTTTAGGCATTTTTTACATTGAGTCATAAAAAACTCAGAATATAAAATGAGTTAAGCTGAGTTAAATCGTACATATTTGTACTGGTAACGCAAGAGTTTATTTCTAGTTAAATGTGTAAACTCAGCTTTGTACTGGTAACTCAAACTTAACTCTTTGTATAGACATGACATAAGGCAACAAATCACAATGGCTAAGGCGTTGGAATACAAATCGGCGAGACAAGGGATCGAACCCTGGTAAATCAGATGATACAAGTTGAGAACAAACGCTATAATGGATGAAGAAATGAACAGTTAATTTTATAACTAAAAACGGAAAACAGAAAATAAATAAGTAAGTGTTTATTTTTAAAAAAGCTTTGCCTTTTCGAATTTGGACGACTATTTTAGATCTTTGAAAATTTTCGAAGTTCGATCAAAAAGCTGGTTTGTACCTGAAAGTACGAAAAATTACTTAAATTTGGGGCTGCTTAAACTGCAAAGCACCTTAGATAATTCGCTGTTTAAGCTTTATTTTGAGCGTTTCTTTTTGGTAAGGTTAATTTTGTATGTTTTTTAAATAATTTTACCAGCATCGCCTGGGGTCGAAATTCAAAATATTCTATTGGTAAGGAAGTAATGTATTTGAATTAATTTTAAATAATAATTATCTTAAAAAATAAAGGAAAATAACAGCAAAGTACAAAAGAAAGCCTAAGGAATCAACGACAAATCTGAAGTTAATGCAAGAAATTAATTTAAAGAATTAACTTAATTCACTTATCATAGGTAGCATAAAAAATAAAAAAATAAAGTTAAATTATTCTTTAAATTAAAAGCAATTAATGAGCACAATTCAATTAGTAATCAATTCAAATTCATTTATGGAAGAAAGCATTACGCGGAGAGAAGTTTGAGCTGAAAACAATCTCAAACCAAATAATTTTGGAAGTAATTCTGAGCTAAGCCATAATATTCTTGCTATTAAGACCTAATGTGATTTATTTAATAAAAAAATGAACACGCTCATTTGTATATAATTTACATGATTTTTGGATTATTTATAAAAAAAAAACTATATGCTCACTTGTGCCCAATTTACGACATTTTGGTATTGATTGTCAAAAAAAACAAATCGCTTATTTGTGTCTAATGCATATCATTTATGGATTAACAATAAAATTATTCAAATGAATATGCTTTCATATGCCTTATCTACAATGTTTTGAGATTTGACATTTTGGTCAAGCAACAAGATGCAAAAAAAGTGGCTCAATCAAAAACGGAACCAAACAAAAACAAACAAAAAAAGACACTGCCAAGATGCTAATTCAAAATTATATTTTCATTGTCCAAATTTGATATATTTGATCCAACTCTGACTGGAAAATATAATTTTCATTTTATTCTCTGCACTTTTATACACTTTTGTACTAACATGAACAAAAATGAACTGAGAAAAACGTCGTTTGATTGCTCATTTTTTTGATGAGAACAAAATTATCTGTTTTACAAACATGCTCAAAATTACAGTTATTTAGCGCAAAAAGACGTGTTTGTTAAAAAATTTTCAAGCACAATTTCTGGCATTAACAAAGAACGTGAATAGTATGTTTTGAGATGATTTTGAGCCCTATTTAGTAGATTTCAAATACGAACACTTTGAGCTTGATTTTAGCTAATTTTTTTCTCTTCATGTACGAAAATGTACCACAGATATAAGACATGTTTGAAACATGATTATAACACTTTACACTATTTTTACTAAAATAATGGAATAATTCTTGCAGTCATAAATGTTTTTATAAAATTTTGATTTATTAATGATTATACAAAAAAATAGCAATATGGTTCAAATCACAAAGAAAGTTTTTTTAAAAGAAATTAATTTATGTGATAGCGTGATGGTAATACCATCAACTCTTGTGCGATGGTTCAAATCACGGCAGAGGCAGAATATTAAATGTTTACTATATGCAAAATAAAAACAAAATAATGCACGGTTTGGCCTAAGAACTGAACGTGGGTATCTCAAATCAAATTATCAAGCACTCTTGAGTAAAAATTGGACCAATTTTTTGTTTGCCTATTTAAAATAACAAAGATCAACTGAGGTCGAAATTCGACCAATTTATTGATTGCCTATTTATAAATATATATACAGTGGCTCACAGCTTATTTCGTGCAGACGATGTGTTAAACTTTGAAATGCTATAACTTGGTAACTAGTACTGGTAATGAAAAAATTTAAACGACATTTGGTTGCTAGTAATTATACATTTAAATATAAACTTTCATTTCTTTATATAAAATTCTACTAAAAAGATAATAAACAAAAAACTGAAAAAGCAGCAGAATTCAACGCCACAGCTTATTTCGTGCACACTGTTTTTACATGTAAGCTTTTGAACGTGATGCCGTTATTTTCTTTTTTTCGTTCGCTGTTTTTATCTTGACTGATGTCCTGATTCTTCTGATCGGAGTTAACAGTTGTTTTTAGTCTGGACTTAAAACCTTAAGTGCACTAATTGATTTGTTTAAAAAATGGGCCGTCGCACAACAATATAAGAGCAGGAAATAGTTTTATTTCACTTTAAAAAAGAAAAAATCCAACCGCAAATAGCTGAAATAGTAAAATTGAGACCCTCTACAGTGCAGTACATCATCCAGCGCTTTTTGCAAGAAAATCGTGTGGCTGATAAGGCCAGAAATGCTCCAAATAAAATATGTACAGAAGCGGACGAGCGACTTATTCTGCGAAAAATCGTAGAAAATCTGAGGCTTTAGGGTCCCAAATTAGCCAAGGAGGTTGAGAAGGAGTTGGGCAAGAAATGCTGTGCCGAAACAATTCGTCATCTGCTGCGGGCCAACGAGTTTAATGGTCGAGTTACACGCAACAAATCTTATATTAAAAAAAAAAAATCAGCTATGTCGACTGAACTTCGTCAAATAACACGTTTTATATTCTAGGACATTCTGGAATGACGTCATTTTCTCGGACGAGTTTAAGTTCAATATTTTTGGCTCCGAAGGAATGCAATATGTATGGCGTAAGGCTTATACCGAGCTGAACAATAACCATCTCAAGCCTACAGTAAAACATAGTGGCGGCAGCGTAATTGTTTGGGCCTGTATGGCTGCATCGGGCGTTGGAAAATTATTTTTTATTGGAGGCATTATGGACAAGACAATGTACCTAGATTTTATAAAAGAAAATTTGCTTCAAAGTATCGACACCTTGGGCGTACGAGAGACATTTCGGTTCTACCAGGACAACGACCCAAAACATAAATCGAGAATCGTCCAGTCATGGTTGATTTGGAATTGCCCGCATCTTATGAATCCGCCTGCACAGTCACCCGACTTAAATGTTATAGAAATTTTGAGGGCAATTTTGGAGAGTGGCGTTCGCAAGCGGAATATTTCCAATAAAAATTAATTAAAAAATGCATTGATGGAGGAATGGCAACAAATACCCCCAGATATTACAAAAAATTAGTAGAGTAAATGGATAGCCAGTAAATGGATTAAAGATGTAATTTAACAAAATGGCGGCCACACAAAATATTAAAAAAGACAAACATATAACATTTTCTTAAGATTCAGTGGAGTGCACGAAATAAGCTGTGGCGTTGAATTTTGCTGCTTTTTCAGTTTTTTGATTATTATTTTTTTAGTAGACCATTATATAAAGAAATGAAAGTTTATTTATAAATATATAATTACTAGCAAACAAATGTCGTTTAAATTTTTTCATTACCAGTACTAGTTACCAAGTTATAGCATTTCAAAGTTTAACACATCGTCTGCACGAAATAAGCTGTGAGCCACTGTATATATGCGAGATGATCAAAATAAGTTCGAGGCTATAACTTTTCATTGATTGGAGATATTAAGCTATTTTCTTCAGAAAAATTATTTATTTATTTAATTATTTCTTTCAAAAACGGAAAAACAACATTTTAAAAAAATTTAATTTTGTCAAAAAAATAATAGGGGGTAGCCTTGATTTTTTGATGGCACGGACAGTTTATTAATTTAGTGTCAAGACAAAATAAATTCAACGTAAATTTGGTATAGACTTTGAAAGAAAATCAAAAATGCAATTTTGAGTTTTTGTTTTTTTACAACAAAAATCATTTTTACCCCATATTTTGAGAATAAATCAAATTTTTTGGTCTTTTTTTAAAAGGAATAATTTAAATATCAACATACCAAAACCGGTATTATTTTCAACAGTTTTTTTAAGTTACCTGACAAGACTTAAATACAAAAAAGAAATAAATAAAATTCATTCACAGATGGCGGAGTTATTGGCTTCAGAAATTAGAACATTAAATTTGAGACAGTTTTTTTTCTCTCTATTGGCATTTAGTTGAAACACACGCTGAGTAAGTAACGACAATATTAAGAAAATTCATTAAAAAATACTTTTGGTTCGAAATTTGCTATAAATTATATCACATTTGAAAGAAATTTTAACAAACTTTCAGAAAAAATTAGAAAAATTTAAAAATCGGTCAAATCCGACCAAGATATTCACATGGAAAGTCAAATTTTTGAGTTCAAAACACATTTTTTTACAAATTTTGCAATTGACGAATGGATAAAACTACATATTTTTAAGAAATTTTTACTTTTAAAAAAAATTCAAATTTAACCAACTCAAGAACTCTTCTTTAAAATTTCATATTAATCAAAGAGCGGATTTTTTTCTCAAAAATGTAATTTCTCTCTTAGACGGTTGGGAACCCCCTCTATCAGATATATCATTTTTATATACATTCTGCACGTCTGGGCAACATAACGTTTCGAATGATATAGGTTTCATTTATTTTGAGTTTTAATAAATACCAAAAAAGCGTACGAAAAACTTTAATGTATATGATTTAGTGTAAAGACTAAATTAATTCATCTTAAGTGCGATGTATTTCTCGATTCGCCTTAGTGTTCCTGAAAATGGCAAAAAAAATAAAAAAATGCAAAATTCACATAAATACTAACTAAAACTTTCATTTTCTGATAATGATTTTAATGATTGCTTGTATGTCATAAATTATGACTCATAATGCATATGTAGTAATAGCATCAGTGAAATGGCTGTTATGATCAAAAAGGGGAAAAAATAATCTTTCTCTATCCCAAAATAATTATATTGGTCACAACATTTCATTAAAAAATTGTAAGTACATTCAAGAGTACACTTCAAGACTGTCATAACTCCAAAAACAAAAGCTACACAGAGGGAAAAACCTATGGACTCAATACATAAATTTATGTACTCAACGCATAGTTTTCTGCACACAAAAATTTTACATTTTTCATGTATTGAGTACATGTTGAAATCTCTATTGACTACATAATGCTTTTAAGCGGTTATGTAGTCAATAAAGAATTTTATGTACTCAACGCATAAAAATGTGTCGTGAATTCATGGATGTATGTGGTGAGTACATGCTCACTGTACTCATCGCAAACTGTTACAAATAATTTTATGTAATGAGTAAAGATCTTATGTACGTATTACATAGATTATTGACTCAGTACATTCATAATTTACTCATTACATATTTGGAGTACATAGTTTTATGCAATGAGTACATACATTATTTACTCATTACATATTTTTAGTGCATACATTTAAATAATGAGTACATACATCATTTACTCATTTCATATGTTAAAAACACATAATTTTATGCAATGAGTACATGCATAATGTCTGTGCGTAAATCACCCTCTCAACACATCTAATAAATAACTTAATAAAGAAATGACTAGATTTCACAAAATAATTGGCAATTACTTATAAAAACCCAGCCATTTATTTCTTATCCAACCATCGCTTTTGTTCTAGAGTACAGCGGATAAACTCATTCCCGCTCTGATTTTCTACATACTTTAGAGGTGTTGCTTATTTGAAAATCAAGACACGAATGACATAAAACAGCAAAATCGTGTTCCGATGTTCGACAGATACGTGTACTGAGTCCATATGTTATGTACTGAATAAATGTGTTACTTCAATCGTATAAGGGGGAACCGGTGTGAAGTTAGCATCTTTTTCGCAGCATGCGGCGAATATTATATGTTCGATCTCTGTAATCTCATCTGTTATCAGAAAAAGGCTGTTAATTTAAGTGAGCTTTTTAATTCTAAAGCGAATTCAAAAAGCTTTCTAGCACAAGATTAGACTGTGGTTTGAGTAATGACTAAGTATTTGTTCCCTTTTACAGCGCCATCTATGATCTTTTGATGCTGCTGTGGCTAACTTGGTAAGGATAAATGAACATAGAAAATTCTTATTCACTTATTCAACTCAGTTTGGAGGTCTGTCGATATTAAATTCTTATTAATGTTTATATTTTTGCGGATTGATATAGATTAAAATTGAAAAAATTTACATAAGGAATTAGAAATTGTATTCTTTACAAAGGCCATCTAGTGCTTTTTATTTATATTCTACGAATTAATAAGAAAATATTTTTAAAAATGTCTCTAAAATATCAAGCATAGTTTTGATGCGATTGACGATTGTTACTTAAGTTTTTGTTTAAAATTTTGAAGATATAAACGAAGTATATTTTAACAAAGCATATATGCATAAAACACTAATAATAAATTTCTAAATTGTTTGTTACGTTAAAAGCTTTTTTACAAAAGCTGATAAATGATATCAATTAATATTACCTGCATTACCTTCTCTAAAAATCAGTTAAAATCAGGGACCGTACCGGTTATGGTTTTTATAGAAAAAGTCACATATTAACTGTTATTTTTTAACTTTTATTTTTTCCGACAAAAATAAAAGTTATCCTCCAAAAGCTTTCCTTTATTATTCAGGGTTGCTGTGTGGATTAAAAGTATTTCTTGCGATACATTAAGCATATAAAAGTAGTACTGTTTACATATTGGCCTAAATGTTTTTTCTCCCGTTTTGCTTATTTTTATTATAATTTTTTTTTTAAAACACGGGTAATGTCTCGAGTAAATATCATATTCTATATGGATATTTTTTATTATGTAGTAAATATGTATACACCGTCCGACAAAATTCGACTTATGGTTGCATCCATGATAAATTCCATTTAGGTTTGATTGAAGGTTTAAAACATTACCCGTGTATTCCAGTTTTTTCCAGATCAAGTAAAAATGTTGAAAAAATTCATTTAAGTTTTTATCTTTAAATTTTCATCGTATTAACCGTGCTTTCTTTACATGGTTTAAAATTGAATATTTATATTATTTATTTAATCAATATATTTCTGTGTAAAATTTAATGCTGAATTCAAAACTATTCGTTTGAGTATTTGATGGTTACATTTGTTCTGTTAAAATAATACAATTTTGCAGTATGTGTAATGGTCACATTCGATTATAAAAAAAGGTACCCAATACCTTGGAAAGTGTTCTTTCACTATAAATTTCAGTTTTAGTGAAATAGTTTGCATTGAATTTATGGCATTTTTAAAAAAGATGATACAGTATTGTGCAAAATAAGCAGAAAACATTGCATTACCATTATTTTTTATATTATATACATACATTATATTAAATCTGAGTTATTATAAAAAATAAACCAATTCGAATCTTTTTTGCATTATTTAAAGGCAAAACATACCCCAATAGAGGTAATTAAGTGGGCGTTATTCGGCAAAGGCGCGTGGAAATTTTATAAACACACTGTATCTCGAATACTTTTGATGCTAAAGAACTGATATAAGTACAGAGGAAGGCACAATTTTTACAAATTACTGTAAATAAAGTAGGTGTTTTTTGACAAAGGCAATATTATAAAAAATAAATTAGTCTTTTTATGAAAATAAAAGCTTTGAAGTCGAAGCTAATCTTTGACTAATAAACAGGATATTTGTACCATCCCTGCTCTATTTTAAACTTTTTTTAATTTTCCAATGTCCTGCTTTGATGACGCTGTATTTATTTTTAATCTTAATCTAAAAGAAGTTTTTAAAGCTTTGCACACATAAAAATTCTCAATCTACTGGTTTGGGTGAGCTTGTAAAACTAATATGGCCATTTCCACCGGGTCTTCCGCGTTTACCGGGACCAAAAATGAAAATGTCCAATAATTTAATAATTTAAATGTTAACCAATAATTTTTTGTTTTATTATTTAAAAAAACAGAGCTTGAATTTTTTTAAATATAATGCATTTACAATTTATTTCAGTTGTTATTCTAAGAAAATCAACGTGATAACTGAAAATATGTTTTTCTTGCATTTAGCTGCCTTTAAGGGCTTTTTCTCTTTACAATTTTTCGTCGATATATTCATGTTATGTTTGCACTCTTATTATTAAATTAAAAAGATACCAAACAAAGCTT
Source organism: Tetanocera ferruginea (assembly GCA_958299015.1). Taxonomy (NCBI): domain Eukaryota; kingdom Metazoa; phylum Arthropoda; class Insecta; order Diptera; family Sciomyzidae; genus Tetanocera; species Tetanocera ferruginea. The sequence goes on along the minus strand of OY282642.1, from coordinate 156,992,506 downwards.
TACAATTAAGGAGGGGAAGAACATTCGCGGCATGGAAAACAGACTTTTTTTTAAAAATTCATAACTCAGTCATATACAAACATTTTTACAAAAATTTTTATTATTGTATAGAATTGAACAAATTGAAAGAAAAAAAATTCAAAAAAATATATTTTTCACTCCAACATGGTTTTATATAGCTCCAAACTGGCGGCAGAGAAAAAAACGGGGCCTCGTGGTTGCAGCGCTGGGAGTCGCAAAAATTGTCCGATCTGGAAAAAAAAGACTTTTTTAAATCTTAACAAAATTGGTTATCGTATGGCAGGAGCTTTTTTTCAATTTTTGGTGATGTTCCAAATTTGTAAGTGTGTTTTTTCGAAAAAAATATTGGCTTTAAAAATTCATAAAAAATCGAAAAAAAAAATTAAAAAAAGCTCGTGTCATACGATAGCGAATCAAGTTTAAAAAAATACTAGAAAAAAAAAATCGTCAAAAAATTAACCCGCTAGTGCCGCAACCAGTACGAAAACCATGGTTGTGAGATAAACGCGTTCAAAGTTTAAGAACAAAGAAAAATGCAAAATAAAAATACGCTCTCACTAATCTGGCTGTAACTTTTGAACCCGTAGGAATTTTTCCATGAATCATGTTCTTAGAATCTTAAGAATATTTACTTAAATACAAAATTATAAAAAAGTCGATTTAAAAAACGGCCAATGTCATCTCCCCCGTTAACGCTTAATTTTTTTATTGCATTAATAACTATTCGAATGCGTTCTTGTACCTTAATCATCATTTACTATCAGAACTTCGCAATCGTTCTAAGCAAGTGTCTGAAAATTGTCACTTAAATCAAATTTGGTCACTTTACTTTAAAAAAAAGCATGTAAAAATCATGCTAAATATTTAAATTTGATTTTCAGAGTGTGTCGCGTACGCGATCATGCGCCGTTTGTTTAAATACACTTTTTATGGGAAGTATGGGAAGTTTTCATTCGATTTTACAGAATTTTTAAGTAAGTATAATAACACAGTGTGACCGCTAAAAAATTACAAGAACCAGAAATTCTTAAGAATGAACCTTTTGCGAGTTCAACGCACCTAGTGTGACCTCTCAATGTCGTCACAATTTTTTTAATTGATTTTTAAAAATGATGTCCAATTTGGTTGCTCCGACGTTCAATGACGTTTTGCAGTTATTTGCTTTATCGGAAATGGAAAACAGAATCCACTTTTACTCAATAGAATTTATCGTAGAATAAGATTCTGCAAAAATAATTACGAAAAATAGCCAAACGAAGCGTGGAGCGAAGCCAGTTCTTATAGTTTTTGAAAATTTCTCAAAAAAATATGTGTCTCTTTTAATTTTATTTTAATAATATGCCAACACATAACATGATGTATTGAATACATGTTTTATTCATTTTAAAAAGTGAATAAATTGATATGTAGTCAGTACACGCTGCCTTTACTCAGTAAATACTGCTCTCAGTAAAATAATTACGAAAAATAGCCAAACGAAGCGTGGAGCGAAGCCAGTTCTTATAGTTTTTGAAAATTTCTCAAAAAAATATGTGTCTCTTTTAATTTTATTTTAATAATATGCCATGAAGCACATTTGTTTTTTCACAAAACTAACCTGCACTATAAAATACCTTTCCCTTGAATCCAATAACGTAGAAATCGGTTCAGAATTTGCTAAACGGCAGCAATTTTAACGTTGTTTTCTTCGTCATAAAACACAGATTCCCCTATAAATCTGCTACCAAACAAAGTGATACTATTTAGTCAAGCATTAACCGATTTTGGTCATCTATCTCGTAGGAAAGACAATATGTAGCAGAAATTAATCTTAAATGCAGAATTTCAAATGCATACCAGTATTTGTAATTTTTTTTTTAGTCATACTGTTCCACTGTGCCGCATAAATCTGTTTTAATGTACAATTAACCGCTTTAAATATTTAATTAACCGCTTTAAAAGAATACGTTTCTTTTCGCAGATATCTGCATTTTTCTAGATGCAGTCGACAACGAGTTCCATTTTTTGTCGCGTACGCGATTCCATGTTTGTTGCTAATATTTTAGAAACATAAAATCTAAAGAACTCTAATAATTTTTCTAAATATAGTAAGGTACAATGGGGAGTTTTGAATAATGAGTAGTTTTGAATCACTCAAATATCCGCCATGTTGAATTTGCTTGACATCAGGAAACTAGTGTCAAAATTGTTTACTAGTTTGGGCTCTCACTTTTTATAAGGATTTGTGCTGTTGATGGCAGAGTGTGTCTACCAAAAATAATTTTGTTGCGTGCTGAAAAATGTTTTTCGAGGATCAACGCGGATAAAATTTTGAAAACTATTTCGGAAGTGTAGCGAAACGTAAGTATCGTCAAAATTATCTTTGATCTATTGCCTTTTAACCCACTGAAGCGATTTTGTAGTAGGTAGGTGTAGTTGTAGTGTAGTGTAGGTCAAAGTTGAAACTGCTATTATACTTATGTATTAGATTTGATAAAAAGTTATTTCCATTTGTAGAAACTGTGGTTCTAACAGTTTGGCCAATTTTGGCAAAATGAAAAAAGTTAAAATTTTCCAACTCAATTTAAAAAAAACTGAACGATGATTTTTTAATAAAAATTTCTGAGGTCAAAGTTGAAACTGCTATTATACTTATGTATTAGATTTGATAAAAAGTTATTTCCATTTTTAGAAACTATGGTTCTAACAGTTTGGCCAATTTTGGCAAAATGAAAAAAGTTAAAATTTTCCAACTCAATTTAAAAAAAACTGAACCATGATTTTTTAATAAAAATTTCTGAGGTCAAAGTTAAAACTGCTATTATACTTATGTATTAGATTTGATAAAAAGTTATTTCCATTTTTAGAAACTATGGTTCTAACAGTTTGGCCAATTTTGGCAAAATGAAAAAAGTTAAAATTTTCCAACTCAATTTAAAAAAAACTGAACCATGATTTTTTAATAAAAATTTCTGAGGTCAAAGTTGAAACTGCTATTATACTTATGTATTAGATTTGAAAAAAGTTATTTCCATTTGTAGAAACTGTGGTTCTAACAGTTTGGCCAATTTTGGCAAAATGAAAAAAGTTAAAATTTTCCAACTCAATTTAAAAAAAAACTGAACCATATTAGTTTTACTGAAGATACCAGAGGTCAACAATAATACTGCCATAATACTTTTCTATTAGGTTTGAAAAAATTTTTTTTTATTTATAGAACTGACAATTTTGTCAAATTTTGGAACTCTACAAAACCCGTTTCAAAATAAATTTTCATGCCGTTTCTTTAATTTTTTTTATTTTGTTATATTTTGTTCGTTGTTTGCAATGAAATTAAAAGAGCAAAATAAAAAGAGCTTTTCTTAGAGCTTTTTATCTATATAAATCTGTTAGTAACAGAGATTTTTAACTTTTTCTCTGTTAAAATTCGCCCTGTTGCTAACAGAGCTCTGTTAAGTTTTTTTTCGCCGAATGCTGCATTTCGCCGTATGCTAACTTCACACCAGTGTACTGAGTCTATATTTTATGTATTGAGTAAAGTTTTTGTAAAAAATTACATAACACGTTGATTGAGTACACGTTGCTTGTATCTATTGAAGTCTGCTATGTACTCAACACATAACATGATGTATTGAATACAGCCGCGTACCGTGGGGGGGGCGGGGGGGGCGGTCCGCCCCGGGCGGCACTAGTTTAGGGGCGGCACTGAAGCTAAATAAAGCCTTTTACAAAATAAATATGTGTACATTATCATTTTAAGGTGTACAAACAAAAGAAAGAACTAAACTTAATGAATAAATTTGGCCACCACAGTAAATGTAACTATATTTATGAGCTTCGTATTGAGCACAACCAAAATGTAAAATCGTTTTTCGAGTCTCAAAATCAGTTGCCAAAGAAATAAAAAAAGACATAATATTTAGGCATGTGCGAGTAGTTGAATTTTCGAATAACTCGGCTGCGACTTGAAACAAGCATTGAATAACTGGTGTTTTCGAGTAACTCAAAGTTTTTTGAGTTTTTAAGTGCTTTAACTTGTCAGTGGAAATGCCCAGAAGAAAAGTGGTTTAACAGAATAACGTTTTTCAACTTAGGTATATTTGGTAAAAAAAGCTCTTTTGTGCTTTGATGTGTTGAGTGTGGGAGAAAGGCGGAATTTTCGTTTGATTATGGCGAATTGTAAGTTCAGAGTGCATATTAAGAAATAAGACTAATGCGTATAATTTTAAGTCGTATCTTTTATAATGTTTTTTGATTTTTTAAGGGATTTCACTGTTCTAATAAAATCACTTTGGAGAGGAGTTAGGCGTGGTCTAAACTGATTTAGGTCATTTTCTAATTTAATAATTTAATTATTAGTTTTCAAGAACTGATTTTGAGAAATGACCACAAGGTTTCAGCAGCTTAATGCTCTTGCTGAAAAATTCGCAATTCTTACTCCTTTGATTCTCCTGAATGATAAGTTGGAATGTAAACTGAATGAATTCTGTCACGAAGAAATTGACAATGAAGAGTTTCTCGTTGAGAGAAAAATACTTCAGCATATTGTTTCTATAGCTCACAAAGAAACTGATTCTTGTATGAAAGGTCCACTTGAACTTTTAAAATTTATTTTTAAATTAAGTCTAGAAAACGCAGTTCCAAACATTGTTATACTTTTAAGCTTTATTCTAAGCTTTTATTCATAAAAACCTACATTAGAACTACAATGAGTACTTCTCGCCTACAAAATCTTGCCATATTATTTATAGAATACAAGTAAAGTAATGAAATAGACTTTGACAATTAGGGAATTCACAGTTTGCTTCTAAAGTTAACACCTGACAACTTTAGAAAGATATTTAGATCGAACTGTGAGCACCTTTTTTTGTGTTTTGGAGCTAAATTGCAAAAATAGTTTTCAAAAATTTGAAATTTGTTCATAAACATGCCTCGAATTATGAGATAACTTTAGCAACAACTGGGATCTCAAGTTTGTACGTAAAACAAAAACAATCAAAGTTAACACGTGCTAAAATGTTCTAAAGTTAATAAACGGCAAAGTAAACAGAGCAGATAATACAGAACTGTGAGCACCCTAAATGTAATTACCGATTTTGCTAATAAAAAAACAAGAAAAATAATAATTTAATAAAATATTATAAAAAAAATTGTATTTGTATAAATTTCCTTTTCGGTGTCATTAAGGAATAAACTTTTTTATCGTTGGCCTAATTCTAATATGGCGTAAGTCAACATTTGGAATAATAGCGATTATTAACGTTTAAGGGGACCTGACGCCTTCAAAATTTTGTTTATTTTAATGTTTAAAAATGTGTATAAGTTCAATAAAAATAGATATAGGCCCGTTAACTGATCTCAATTTTAAACAAAGTTTAGCTTAAACTAAGTTTAAAATTCCTTAACCTCAGTTTAAATTTTAACGCCGATACCTCATCTCAAAAAATCTAAGTTTAACTTGGTGAGGCAAGTTTAAATTTAAACACAGAAATCCTAGGTTTAAAAAAATTCTCTGAGAACATTGGAAATATTCTCAATCATAAACAAAAAATAAAAAATAAAAAAATCATACTTCAAAAAAATCAAAACAATAAACAAAAAACAAACATATTTTAAGTTTTGAAAAAAAAATATTCCAATGAAACTGACAATTTGCATTATTTTATCAAAAATTTTTGAAATATTTTGATGTTCTACGTCAAAGTTGTAGAATTTTTACTACAGTGCCGCTCAAATATGTTTCTTAATCTCAGTTTAAATTTTTAAACAGAGTTTAAGAAAACTGCCGATAAAAATGAGATAAGTTACGAAAATAACTTTTACTAAGTTTAAAATTTAAACTCTGTTTACGAAATCTGAGATTAAGGAATTTAAACTTCGGAGATCAGTTAACGGGCCATAATTTTGAAAAATTACAAATATATTTTTCGGAAAAATATTACGCAAAAAAATTTTTTATTGTTTTTATCACATATACTGCTGATGGAATTTTTTTAAAAAATTCATGGCGCTTTTAATTTCATATGTTTTGTTCACCACTTTATATATCATAAATAAATTTTATTTTCAACTGTAGGGTATAAGTATAGTGTGTATGCAATGACAAAATTTTATTATGCCAGGTTACTCCTTAAAAAATACTTGTTCAGGTGTCAATATATCATATTTATATTTTAGTAAATATAGAATTCTCCCGTGATATAACAAAACCAAGTAACTTGTTTTTTGAAAATTGTGAGAAATTGAGGTATTGTGTTATAGGATATAATCTTTCCGTATATAAGATTTTTAAGTTTTTTCAAATTATTGAAGAGTTAAATTATTGAAGAGTTAAGAGTTAAGTTTCGAAATTTTTGAAACTTGTGCTAGCCAAATTATTTTGAGTTGCAGTTTTTTAACAATTCAGTCGAACTTAAGATACTGAGAAAATTTTTGTCATATATTTTTTCATTTCATATAAACAAGATTTTTGTTTTTTCACAAAACCAGGCAACTATGAAGTTACTTAAAAGCAAATAAAACATTTATATGTTTCTTAGAACACTTTATTCGTTGCTGTTTTTTCAAAATCAAGTAACTTTAAAGTTGCTTGGTTTTGTTGTATAATATCAATTAAAACACAATTGTTTAGAAAATAAGTTGAACATTTGTTACAATTTTAATTAAGTATCTTATTATTATTGGTTGGTGACCGTGGCATGCAGGTTAAGTGTGTGGCTTAGCATGCTCGGAGCCCGGGTTCGATCCCCAGCCGTGGCGAAAAGTTTTTCAATACAAAATTTTTCTGATCGGTCACCACCTCTCTGCAGACAATGGCAAACCTCAGAGAGTAAATAATGCCATGTAAAGCTTCTTGAGAACATGAGCCGTTCGGAGTCGGCATAAAACATGTAGGTCCAGTTCTCGGTCAATTGTGTGCATAAATTTAATAACACACACAACACAATCGATCCTAAGAAGCTCGGTCAAAGTCCTTTCAAGGGCTGAAATGGCCAATTTGTTTTTTTTTTTTTTTTTTTTTTTTCTTATTATTATAATTAAGTATCTACACAAGTATCTTATTAAGTAAATTATATATAAATCTATTCATTAAACTCAATAAAAAATCTTTTGATACTATTTTTAACAAAATTAATGGAACATATAAATAAATTCATGAATGTTGGTATTTACTCATGGCTTGTAAAACCAATAGAAAGATCCTTAGAATCTGCACATTCCTTAAAATCTTCCCAAAAATTAATTTTTGTGTTATCATGTATTAAAGGAATTAATCTAATATATAAAAATCTCGTGTCACGGTGTTAGTGTACGAACTCCTCCGAAACGGCTGAACCGATTTTAATGAAATTTTGTTTGTATATTTGGCAGGTATGAGAATAGGTCGTAAGGTATTTTTCAACCTCTTACCGCGAGGGGCGTGGCACTTTTACAAGAACACAAATTTTCGGCTTAACTTTCGTTTATAAATGACACATCAATGAAACTCGGTACGAACTTACTATTGAGTCTTGGCCTTCGACAGTAAAATTTTAGCAATTTTTGTAAAGGGTGTTATGCCACCGCCCATAAAATTCAATTTTTTTTTAATCGCATAAATTTTTAACTAAATGTCGCATAACATTGAAGTAACTTATTGGCCAGGTCTTTCAATTATAAAACAGACACGGGCATTGGAAAAAAGAATGGAATTACTAAAAAACAGAAACTCGGTTTGAAGTATCTATTTGGTGGTATACTTCTACTCGGAGGTACTCGCAAACTTAAGCGGGTATTGAACTAGGGGCTTGGCTCTACGCATAAAAGACAATTTTTTATATTTAATAGCTTTGAAATTAATGATCACAGAATATGGAAACTCAGAGTGGAGTTACTATTTGTTGATGGCCTTCTATGGCAAACTGGGCAGGTATTGGACTAGGACGGCAGTAACGCGCCGGGTATCAGCTAGTTTATCTATAATATCCTTCTTTTTAGATGGGTTTTTCACGATTTCCTTTAATTGTACATATTTGACAATTTCAGAAGATCTTTTTGATGAACTAATGTGCATTCAAAAAAATTTTGCATCGGTTTCGATGGAAGTTTTATAAAAAATTACAATAATCCTTTTCGAAAATTTTGCATTTCATTTTTTTCGGCAATTGCTGTATGCTGGATGCAATAATCTTTTCTTTGTAGCACGATTGAAAACGAATGTTTGAGAATCCTTTGTAGTACGATTGGAAAAGATTGTTTGAGAATCTTCAGATCGAGTATCCATGAAATGATTGTCCATGAGCTCTTCTTCGTCACCTTTTTTCATTTGTGGATCAAAATCAGGATCATAGTACGACGATGCAGGACTAAAATCAATTTTACTTTCTCCGTTATTAACGCAAAAATCACTGGAGAGTATACTTATATTTTTGTAATAATTTCCAAAAAAAAATTCAAGGAACTTATCATATAATTTTTGATAGATTATTACTTTCAAATTTTCAATTAAATCGAAATTTTTTTCAAGTGACGACATTGTACGCTGTTTTTGATTATATTCGATACGTTTGAAGAAGAAGATGTGACTAAGAAAAAATGTTCAATAAATTTTTGAAATAATTTTTCGATTGCGGTATTTTGAAGTGAATTTTTTCGCATAAAATTTAACTTCGTTTAAGTAATGTGCTGAAAAGTACTGAAGTAACTTGGTTTTGTTGTAACCCATTTTAATCTAATCAAGGCATTTCAAGTTACTTGTTGTATTTTTTTTTTTTAATATTAGTGTTTAGAAATGAGATAGGCAAAAATGGATTGAAGTTTCTCGTAGACTTTTTGCTCTAGATTTTTAAACATGATAGAACAACAAAACCACGGAAGAAATGAGAGCAAAAATAGACTCATGCGCGCGTTTTGCTCCATTTTTTCCAAACTTGCGTCGTATTAGAAATAGGTTGATGATATGTATATTAGAATTTTTTTTATATAATTGAGAACAATGAAAGACCAAATTCTAAAGTGAAAACTATGCATACAAAACCCTATATAAATATCAAAGATTTTTTTTTTATTGCATATGAGAGGGGCGGCAAATTTGGAATCCGCACCGGGCGGCTTAGCCTCTCGGTACGCCACTGATTGAATACATGTTTTATTCATTTTAAAAAGTGAATAAATTGATATGTAGTCAGTACACGCTGCCTTTACTCAGTAAATACTGCTCTTGTTGCGTTCTCATACAAGTTGCAGTGCATAGATTTTACATAGCTGTCTATGTACTGACTACATAACTTTTTCCCTTAGTGTATTTTGCAGAATACGTGTTTAAAGTTTTCAATCGACATAGATCATGCATTGAAAATGGAAGAAATATTCTCTTGTTACGCGGACAGTATTCAATTTAGTATTTCAGTATTTCAGCAATTTCAGTATTGAAATTCCACATGAAGCATGATAAAACAAAAAATTCTGCATTGTTAACTCAAAAATAGCGTTTTGAGTAAAATTATAAATTATGAAACTACAGCATTTTATTTAAAAAATGAAAGTGCATACATTACAGTGGGACTATCTGGTAGAATCTTGGCCAGGCCATTGTCCACGCTTTCACCTTTCTTCATTTCTTTACTTATGACTAATCAACTGATATTAAAAATTCATCAATATTTACGGCTTTAGAGTTGTAGTGGTAGAGATGGTTGTAGAGATGTTTGCAGTATGGAATTGCTTGATAAATCAAATTGACTGAGATAAGCCCATAACATTGCCTCAGATTCAAATTCACTTTTTGATACAACGCACCGCCAAACATAGAGCATTTTATATAGGTTTCACTTGATTTTTATTTCTGTCCTTTTTCAATTTCCGAACTAAGGCAGACTTGAATTGTTTTAATTCAATTGTGCTAGTATTAAAACAACAACAACAAATTGGCCATTTCAGCCTCTGAAAGGACTTTGACCGAGCTTCTTATGATCAATTGTGTTGTGTGTGTTATTAAATGTTTGCACACAATTGACCGAGAACTGGACCTACATGTTTTATGCCGACTCCGAACGGCTAAAGTTCATGTTCTCAAGAAGCTTTACATGGCATTGTTTACTGTCTAAGGTTTGCCATTGTCTGCAGAGAGGTGGTGACCGATCAGAAACATTTTTTATTGAAAAAAACTTTTCGCCGCGACTGCGGATTGAACCCGGGCTCTGAGCATGCTAGGCCACACACTCAACCTGCATGCCACGGTCACGGTCAATATTAAACTAGTCGATAATACCCGGAGCCACTCGAATATGATGCGTGTGGATTATTGTATGTAATTGCAATATTGTAAGAAATATTGTAAGATGCACTGTCCAATTTCTCAAATACTTTTATTGTGATAGTTTCTGACACATTGACCGTTCTATACAATTTGAAGATACAGTTTTAATTTATGGTAAGTTATTTTATAGTTATCGTATTTGAGGTTTTATTTTTACTTTTAATCAAATACTTTTATTGTGATAGTTTCTGACACATTGACCGTTCTATACAATTTGAAGATACAGTTTTAATTTATGGTAAGTTATTTTATAGTTATCGTATTTGAGGTTTTATTTTTAATTTTTTATTTAGCAAATGTGCTAAATTCATGTGGTAGAGCTAGATATCTAGAACGAATGATAAAACATTATTTTTAAATCTTTTACTCAAAAATATTTTTTTTCTCTTTTGATTACGGAGTGACAGAAATTTTTAAAAAAATCAAAATTCTTATATGCCACCATGACTCAATAGTTATTAGGTTATCCCGATATTTGACGTCTTCTCACGAAAATGGAGATAGATACCCTTATTTGAAGAGGAGAGCATTTTGAATGACACAAAAATCTCACAGGTGCTTGAATATCATACTATTTTTTAGTACAATATATCTTTAAATTTCTAGTCAATACATTTTATGCTACTTTTGTATTTTGAAGCATCCATCAGATGATTTTTAAAGGTTCTGCGACTTCACAGAGTCCAAGCTTGAAATATTTTCACGAATTTATTGCCTTAAAAAATTCAATGAAAGCAATGCATACTGATTTTTTTTTTTTTTTAAGCAGTAAAATATTGAAAACACATACTTTTTTATTAAAAAAAAAACACAGCACAACACTGAAACATACATTTTTTTTTGAGGAGACCACAAAACCCTGTTTGTCATTCATTTTCGAGAGAGAATATTTTTTTGTTTACAAAAACTAAGGGTATGTCAAATATCGGGATAACCTTATAAATTATTGAGTCATGTATGCCACTATATAGAGGTGAAAGTACTACCCCATGAGAGCAAAACTCTAACAGTGAGCAGTGGATTTGTCTGCAATTCAACGCATCATTTTTGGGTCTCCAACTTTTCCAATATTGGGGTTAAGAGATTAAACAATAATTTTCCAAACAATTCTTATCAAAAATTCACTCCAGTTGGTCTGGTTAAACTTGTACAGAAGGGAATAAAAAAAAAGGAATATCTTAAAACTTTTTGGAGTGTTTTTCCATTAACTGAGAAATGGTTTTGCTCTCGTGGGGTAGTACTCTCACCTCTATATAGTGGTATATAGGAATTATTTTCAGAGTTTCACTGTGTTATTGGAAGAATCTAACAGAGTATGTGCAAAGTTGTACCAAGATTTACTTTTTTCTTCTTAAAAAAAATTTGGTAGAAAGAAAATTTCGAGTTTCCATATTACTACGACCACACGATAAATATTAGAACATAATAAGCAGAGCTGTAAAAGAATGCATTCAATTTGATTGCTTCTACAAAAATCAGTGAATAACGAAATAAGAATTCAACGAATCAATGAATTCAAAATTGATCCATGAATAAAATTTTGAATTCACAATCAATTTTTAAAATTTAATTAATTATTTATTTCTATTATTCATTTGTCGTTATTCTGAATAATGCATTCATTTTGTTATTCAAATGATTGCTATTCATAAAGAATGCTATTCACAAGGAATGCAATTCACAAAGAATCGTTATTCATTTCGCATTCATGCATTCAATTTTTATACATTATTCATTTTTTATTCATTATTAATTTTTTATTCATTATTCATTTTTTATTCATTATTCATTCTTATTCATTATCCATTTTTTATTAATTATTCATTTTTTATTCATTATTAATTTTTTATTCATTATTCGTTTTTTATTCATTATTTATTTTTTATTCATTATTCATTTTTTATTTATGACTGTGGTGTTAATTTTGCAACCAAAGTAGTATAAGTAGTAAGTAGTATTCACGTGAATAGAGTGAAAATAGTGTTCTCTCATGAATACAAAATATATAATGAATAAAAAATGAATAATGAATAAAAAATGAATAGTGAATAAAAAATTAATAAAAAATGAATGCATGAATGCAAAATAAATAACGATTCTTTGTGAATTGCATTCTTTATGAATAGCATTCATTTGAATACAAAAATGAATGCATTATCATGAATAAAGAAAAATGAATAATCGAAATGAATAATAAATCAATTTTTTGAAATTGAATGTGAATTCAAAATTTTATTAATGGATCAATTTTGTTTTCATTGAAAAGCATTCTTTTGTCTTTATTCACTTGAACTTAGAATTCTAAATATGAATGCAAATTTTACATATCTGATAATAAGCTATTTATTTTATTTTTAATTTATGTATAGTTTTTGTTGTTAAAACTTTTAATCAATTTTAATATTGCCTTCTTCAGAAAACTGATATTCTACTGAATTCTTTTTTAGTCACCAATTAAAAAAAAACCCCAATTTAATCGAATTCACAAATCGATTCTTTTAAAATAGTTAATTTATTTTTCAATAACTCTAATCTGGTGACTTCATTAGGTAATTTAAATGTTTTTTTTATAGTCTCTTAGAAATTATTCCTTTTGAAAGTTTAGAAAGTATAACAATATCAATATGAATATATGTGTGTATGTAAGAATTTTTTGTTTAGAATTTAGCTAGTAATTCTGTAGAATCAATTGAAATTGTTTGTTGTCAATTACAATTTTTTTAATCCGTGAAAGATGCGTTTAACAAGATATATAGTTATATGAAGACAAAGATAATTTTAAAAGCATATGTTTTTAAAAATACGTTCGTACGTTTATTGTACACTCACACATTAATAGCACATATTTATTTACTCGCTTACATATCTCTTTGCATAACAGCTTAATAGATGGCAACGCAATAATCATTCAAGCGGAGATTCAATGCGGTGCTAATCCATCAATCAGTTGCGTACAAAATCTTCTCATTACGTACTCTACAACGTAATTAAAATTAACATTCCTAGAACAATAGAGCAGCAACCACACTAAATGAGCCTTCTAGCTAGTTAGTTGTTGTGTAACCAGGTATTTATCGTAGTGTACATGTGTGTGTGGGTGTGTGTATTTATGTGTAACATAGATTAATGCAACAAAAGCATGTAAGTTATCTGGTATATGTTTAGTAAAATGTATAGAATATAAAATTCACTTAAGTTGTATGCTTCAACTGTACTATATAATAGGTTTCAGAAATTTGAAATGTTATCCTCCGGTATTACTGTATACAAGCGTATTAATTTCTTATTAAAATTGACTTCTAAACAAACAGATGGATGAATGCATGCTCAATTAATTGCAAATTAATTGATTAACTAATGAAAAACTAATATAACATGTGCAATACTGACATTTCAGTTTTTTTGGAAAATCTAGAAATGTGATTTGATGTCTTTGAGTTGTGCTGCAATGTACTGTAGAAAAAAATAAAAATATGCCATTTCAGCCCTTTAAAGCACCTTGATCGAGCTTCTTAACATCAAATTGTGTTATGTTTGTTATTAAATGAATGTACACAGTTGATCGAGAACTGAACCTACATGTTTTTTTAAGTATATTAATCTTCCCAAGAACTCATATAGAAAACAGCTTTTCTAAATTTTATTAAAAAAATTAATGGTAAAGCTTAGTTACACATCAAAACACACCTCAACCTCAAAAAAATTTCGTGATGAGAACAAAGTTTTTCCTAATGTAGTACATATGTCGTAAATATTGTCTCCTGAAAACTTGTCCAAAAACACTTGCCTGTTTTGTATGCTCAAAGAAGATATTTTGTTATTTAACAGATCGAACACATCAAACTCAGAGAAAACTACATTTTTAAGACTGTAAGAAACGTGCTACTTTTAAAGAATTTTTATCCAGATTTTGCATCTCTTACGTTTATTTTCATTTAAAATCGGATATTTTAAATTGAGCTTCTAAAAAGTTTGTTTGGTTTTCTAAAATAAACATAAATGAGCTTTTAAAACGTTCGCACACATTTTTAATAAAATATAATTTTAATTTTTTTAACCGTTTTTAAAATAAGATTTTTGTTATATTTTTTGAAAATAAAAAACATGTTTAGCTACACGGTTAAAAATCTTGGTCTAAATTTTAAACTTTTTTGGATTACATATAGGACACGACCAAAAAAAGATTATTTTTTAATCCAATGAAAAGTTTTAAATTTTTCAATCCAAAAAGGATTTATTTTTAATCCGCAAAAGGTTTAAAGTTTATTAATCCAAAAAGGAATAATTGTTAATCCACAGAAAGTTTAAAATATTATAATCCAAAAAGGATTAGATTTTAGTCCAAAAAAGTTTAAAATATTGTAATCCGAAAAGGATTACTATTTAATCCACAAAGGCTTAAACACTGCTTACTGTAATAGTGTATATTATAATATTTTGGTTCAGATTTTAATAAACAATTTGTTTCATTTAATTAAATATAAATTCCGGATTCTTTAACAACATTCAGAATTATATTTAGCTTAAATTTCGTAGTATTAGTAGTTTTTAATCTTATACCTGAATTACAATCCGGCACTGTCAGCGTCAGTGGCAGTGACATTGATCAGCTGATATTTTAGGAATACTGTTGTTCAATGGTGAAACTAACATAGCAGCAGTGGCAGAAAGTTGTACTGCCGAGGTTAACCCTATTTCTAAATTCACTGCCAACATGCGAAAAATTAAACTACTAAGAAAAATTCCACAATCACTGCTTTTGCTGCCTCTGCGACTGCTGCATTGTAATTCAGCTATTGTAATTAAAAAATAGTCCTAAACTTGAACTTTTTCGGATTAAAAAAAATTAAACTAAGATATGGAATAAAAAATAGTACTTTTAGGATTAAAAATTCCTTTAAACTAAAGTTTGGATTAAAAACTAGTCCAAAATTCTTAACCGTGTGAGCTTCTAAAAAGTTTGTTTGGTTTTCTAAAATAAACATAAATGAGCTTTTAAAACGTTCGCACACATTTTTAATAATATATAATTTTAATTTTTTTTAACCGTTTTTAAAATAAGATTTTTGTTATATTTTTTAAAAATAAAAAACATGTTTAGCTACACGGTTAAAAATCTTGGTCTAAATTTTAAACTTTTTTGGATTACATTTAGGACACGACCAAAAAAAGATTATTTTGTAATCCCATGAAAAGTTTTAAATTTTTCAATCCAAACAGGATTTATTTTTAATCCGCAAAAAGTTTAAAATTTCTTAAACCAAAAAAGAATAATTGTTAATCCACAGAAAGTTTAAAATATTATAATCCAAAAAGGATTAGATTTTAGTCCAATAAAGTTTAAAATATTGTAATACGAAAAGGATAACTATTTAATCCAAAAAGGTTTAAACACTGCTTACTGTAATAATGTATATAATAATATTTTGGTTCAGATTTTAATAAACAATTTGTTTCATTAAAAATAAATTTCGGATGCTTTTACAACATTCATAATTATATTTAGCTTAAATTAAGTAGTTTTCAATCTTATACCTGAACTACAATGCGGCACTGGCAGCGTCAGTGACAGTGGCATTGATCAGCTGATATTTTAGGAATACTGTTGTTCAATGGTGAAACTTACATAGCAGCAGTGGCAGAAAGCAGTACTGCCGCGGTTAGCCCTATTTCTAAATTCACTGCCAACATGCAAATAATTAAACTACTAAGAAAAATTCCACATTCACTGCTTTTGATGCTGACGCTACGAAACAGCTGATCACTGCCGCTGCCACTGACACAGCTGCTGCCACTACGATTGTTGCATTGTAATTCAGCTGTTGTAATTCAAAACTAGTCTTAAACTTAAACTTTTTCGAATTAAAAAAAAATTAAACTAAAATATGGAATAAAAAATAGTACTTTTAGGATTAAAAATTCCTTTAAACCAAAGTTTGGATTAAAAACTAGTCCAAAATTTTTAGCCGTGTACCTTTCGGAATAAAAATTCACATTTTTAAAGTCTTAACATACAGGCAATTGTACTTTAACTTAAATTAAAAATAATTTCAAAGTTATTAGCAACAAAAATAAAAGTTCATGAGCTTTAGAAAAAACCTCTTAAATTTGCATCATTAGAATTATTCACGTCTGACTCGTCTCTACAAAGCATAAAAAATAATGTCGTCGTATTCATGCATGCTTGACAGCCAATTTTGTTTGTGTCAGGACCGTAGCCAGCTCAATTATTCTGGGAGGCAGAGGGTATAATCTTTATTATATAAAATATATATAAAGCAATTTATTTTTTTTCACTTAAGAAATTCCTTGCATTTTCAAAATTATTTTCTAATTTTGATTCAAATTTATTTTCTGTTTGGCAATTATTATTTTTTGATTTTTGTGTAAATCTTAAATTTTGACTTATTTATAGAGTCTTTTTATAAGACTGGCGTTCACAAAAACTGCACTAGTTGGCAATTTTCTTATTTTATTGCACACTAAATAAAAAACAGTCACAACTCAAAAAACATACATTTTCAGGAGAAGCAAAATAAAAATAAAACTCTTTAGTTGAGGATGCAGAAGCAATTCAATTATCATTAAAATAGACATAACATCATTTTTCCAGAAGAAAAAAATTAAAATGACTTCATTGCAGTAAATAGAGATGTGTATTTTGAAATGATTTTAAACCAAAAATTGATTTTGGAAAATTTTCAGTTGTGACAATTTTGTATTTTAAGAGCGATATCATACAAATCAATTCAATTTCAATTTTATTCACATTTTTCTTCCTGTTAATACGATTAACTCTCAAATGGTCTTAGGGTCATTTTGAGACCCGAAACGACTTTTGCTTGAGTTTTCGGTGTGAAAATGATTTTTAAAATTTTTTCCTTCCTGCTCAGTGCACAAATTCTTAAATTATTTCACAAAAATGGTTTACTTTTTTCTTTGCTATGTTCATTTGGCCAAAAAAGTACCAACGTACACTTGTATCCCTTCGGTTCTGTTTTGACCCTGTAAAATATTTGCTTAGTATTTATATAATTCACTCCTGAAATTGATTTATTTTTCATATCTATCTCTTAACCAAGCTTTACATTTATTGATAACATTGTTTCTTTTCCATTTTGGTTCACTTTTGAAAGCTTTGAGTCTAATGTTGACGCTTTTTGATATTCATATTGGTTCAATTTTGCATGCATTGATACTGCAAATTTTTATTTTTGTGTTAGAAATCAGTGAACAAATAAATTTTTCCTTCCAAAAAACTATTAAAAAAACCCAGCAAAAAAAAGGACTTCCACAAGAAGGTAATTTGGAAGGGAAAGTCCTGAGTTCTATCCCTTCTACTTTCATACCCAGAAGGCATTCTTTTAACACATGCATGTCATTAGGAGGAATGCTTTCCTTATTCTTCTCTTGAAATGCTTCTAGGTTTTTTTCAATGGAAGATTTCATGCTCAGTGATTCCAGTAAGTATTTTCTAGGAAAACATTAAGCAGACATTCCATGGTGCAGAAGACATAAGACAAAATCATTCTTAGAAAATATTTTAACACTACCTTGCACAAGCCATGCCATGGAAACTATTCAAATAGTCTCTTAGAAATTTATGAGAATGCCTTCCGAAAGCACTTTTCGATAAGGCTGAGGAGAAGCAAAAATGGATTTTAAGAATGTCTTCTGGAAGCAGTATATCTAAGAATCCATATCAAGTTTGTGTTAAAAATTTTGCTGGGAATGGCCGAAAAATTTGGAATTTGGAAGTTAATCTATTGAATGTACATTTGACATGTAGAAATATTACTTTGCCAATAGAACTATAGAACTATAGAAATAAGTAGAGCAACTCAATACCAGCAATTTTTGGAGGATATTGAAGAGGTCCTTGATTATTTCCATAACACCAGTTACTCTAATAAACCCTCTGAGTATCTTGGCAAAGACAAGGTGACAAAATGGCACACAACAGCTCTAACCAACGCATTTTTCAGAGCACGTTTCGAAAATATTATTCGAGGAAGTGTTGTAGAATTTCAGAATTAAAGAACTCTTTCAGCGTTTCATTCCTAGTAACCATAAGAAAATATAAAATTCGTTTTACCAATATTGAGGTGAAAAGATAGTTTGGAGTAAGACATTAATTAGATGCATTTTGATGACTTTTGCTTCTGACAGGTCAAGATAGAAAAAAGTTTTGAAAAGCAATAAGAATTTTACAAAAATAATTTAGGTATATTTCAGTCTCATGGTGAAAATATTATGAGCGTTTGGCATAAAATCCTGGGCGGCCAATTTTGTGATCAATAATATCTCACAAACGATTCCATGAGAATTCTCACATCTTGGCTTTCGACAACAGAGAGCTGGGTTTTTTACAAATACGTGGCGATAAGATTAAACCGATAAGATACGTGTTTGAAAACTGGGTCGAAAATTTAAAATTTATATATGGTTCACATGAAAACATCACAGTTGACGAGCAACTCATAACTTTCCGTGGTAGGTACCACTTTAAAGTACCCAGCAAACGCGGAAAGAATGGCATCAAAGAATGACTCTGGGTTCTGTTCAAATTATCAAATATATTTGGGCTTGTACTTAAAAACTTGTTTCTCAAATTTTTTTCAATAAAAAATTAATAAAATTTGTCCGGGTCAGTTTTTGACCCGAAGGGAAACAAGTGTGCTTTTTTTCTAGTGACATTTGAGTGTTAAGCCAAGACATTGCTTACTTAATCATACAACTATGAACTTAGAGAAATGGTAGTGATGAACGTAGTAAGTAAGATTTTAGCTATCACAAGTTTAATAATTGATGTTTTCGGCCTTTAATTGGTATTAAATTATTGTAGGCTTTGGCCGTATGAAAATTAAAACGCAAATTTTAATTTTTAATTTTTATTTATGTCAATATTGCGACTAAAAATATAAGTCATCTTCAGGATAGGACCTAGAAGAACATGAAAACATTTATCACACACTATTTTAACACAATATAAACAAATTTAAAACAATAAATGAAAAATACAAGTATTAACTAATTTTAACACAATATAAACATATTTAAAAACAATTAAACAATGAAGATTAAAAGTATAATTTTTACCAGTAACAAACAAGTGTTGTTGTTTAAAGTTACTTTCGTCAACTAATGTTTTGTCTGATTAAATGTTTATAAATATGAGCGCAGTTATCGGTGTCCGTTTTATAGTTAAGTCTCTTTTGTATGGGTGTGTTAATTAAGTGGAGCATTTCTATTGTGTATCGTCGTTTGTAATTGTTCTCTTGTTGCAGAATCTTTGTTTTTTCAAAGTTAGGAGAGTGGACCCATTTAACGCAATGGGCCGCAAGTGCTGTTTTGTTGTCATTCTTGTTATTTATATCTGATTTGTGTGCTGATAATCGTGTCCTTAATTTTGCTTTCGTCGTTCCAACATACTCTTTTTCGCATATATTGTTTCCATCTCCTTTGCATGTAATTTTATATATTAGATTTGATTTGTCCATGTCTTCAATCTTTGATTTTGTGTTGCTGTAGATATTTCTCAAGGTGTTGTGAAATCTAGGTGCGAGTTGAAAATTGTTTTTGTTGTATAAGTCTGCTTTTTGAATTTTTCGGTGAAGCCTTCTACATATGTGACTCCTTTGTATATTAATGTTTTGTTGGTTTGGTTATTGTTGTTTTGAGTCTTGGTTTCATTAAGTATCCGGCTAATCGTCGCTTTTGGAAAATCATTTTTTATTAACATATGTTTAATTATTGTTTTGTTTTTAATGCGAAAAATATCGTCACTAATGTTAAGTACCCTGTTTATGAAATTTTTCGCCGTGTTGATGATGGTCTTTTTTGGGTGTTTGGAGTGGAAGTTAATGAGGCGTCCTGAAGCTGTGGGTTTCTGATACCAATCTGTTGTATTATGTTGTTGTTTCTTATTATTTTTGCTTCAAGATATGGTAGTTGTCCGTCTTTTTCTTCTTCAGTGGTAAATTTTATGTTCCTGTGGCAAGTGTTTAAGCTAGTCGGTGTAGTTTCTATCTCATCCATTTTCACTAGGCAGCAGATATCATCCACGTATTTGGTTAAAAGTCTCGGTTTGTGGTTAATCTTATCCATGAAGTTGTCCAAAATTTCTTCCATGACAATGTCATCATTTCTTTCAATGATGGGCGATATAGGCGATCCCATAGGCATTCCTCGTAGCTGATTATAAATTGTCTTTTCATACTTGAAATAGTTGTTTTCTTTTAAACAGAAAGTCAGTATGTCCATGAATAATTGTTTGGGTATCTTAGTGTGTTTGTCCATTATGTGCAATTTTTCGTTTATAGTTTTAATTGCAAAATCAACGGGAATGCTAGGGAAAACCGACACCACGTCAAAAGACGTTCATACGGTCAAAGCCAAAGCCTACAACAATTTAATCACAAGTTTATACAATTCATTAACGTTTTAAGTTATGCTATAAAGTAGTGTGCGAAAGGAAGGATTTGGTAGCCTTAAAACAATTCGTTTTAATGTTTTTTCACATTTAAACACATTTATGATTGATGTAATTTTTTTTTAAAAACCATACAAAATCATGAAGTGCGTGGTTGCATCTCACTGGAACATCTGGAAAACAAAATAAAAGGTTGTTTCAATCAGCATCAAAACCGCCGTAGAATGAACTATGAACTAAAATGACGGCATTTTTTCGAAAATGGCCAATTTTTTAGTTTTGTTTTAGTTTATTCAAGATTTTAATAAATTAATATCTACTTCTTTTCATTGGGTCTCAAATAAAAAAAGGAAATTAAAATATAAAATTGAAAATATGATGAAATTGATAAATAAAATAATTTTTAGGTTTTATTTTTTTTTACTTTTCTATACCTTTATGTACTTATGAGAGTACATTTAAATTTTTTTTTCTCTTCCCAACAAACAATATGATTCACTTATGATATCGTTTATTATTACAAAAAATTTTGCAAGTCTTCATGCAAGCATGTTGTTTTGCATTTCTTTAGTCACTTTGTTGAAAAAACACACTTTCCAACAAACAATATGATTCACTTATGAAATCGAATTGCTTTCTATTTCATTTCATTCAATAGCAATTATCATATACAATTCATTTATAACATTGACGGGCAACTTTGCACACCTATACTTTCTTATCTTGAGTATGTATTAAGGAGCGCTTTAAAGCTTACACTGAAAACAGAGCAGTGCTAAAGCTCTTTTTGTAGTATCATTTGGGTGACTTTTTTTTGTGCTTCGATTTATATAACGAATTTAAATAAACTTGTAATGGACGGACTATGAAATGCAAACAGACCGACAGATGGATAATATGTTTTATTAAACACAGAAAGTGAAGTTTTACAAATATTTTTAATTTTTATTTTAATTCATAGAATTTTTACAACTCTAAATTATTTATTTTTACCAAACGAAAGTCCCAATATATTTTAATCTGGAACTAAAATTGGAATTTCTACTATTTAATATGTTAACATTTAGTAACATTAATATTAAATAAAATTACATAAAACAGCTTTTTGCTAATCAAAATTGTTTGATTAGCAAATCTTACTTCCTTATGACACACCATGCAATGCGCCATGCCGTTATTTTCTAAAAATAAAAAATTTTGCTAAACATAAAATTTATTCAGTGTAATATCTCGCAATTTTTTTTTCATGCATTCAAGGAACACTCAAGCGCAGGTCTTGTCTGCTTGACGTTTGCTTGGATACTGAAGCTTTAATCGTTCTGTACGTGAGATGAATACATATTTTGATACACTTATACAATCACAAGTGTGCAAAGCTGCCCGTCAATGATTTATAATATCGTGAACGGGAGAAACTCCTCCTTCGTTGACGAATCGTTCAAACCGATAAAAGCAATTCGTGAACGAGTCGCCAAATCTTAGAAAATTTATTCATAATCGAATGTATCTAATTCAAATAAGCAATTCGTCAACAAAAGTTCCAATTTGAAAGAAGCAATTCTTAAACGAATCACCAAAGTTCAAAAAGCAAAAAAAAAAAAAATTAAAAAATCTGCAAGTTTTATATATATTTGCCCGTCAACTCATCTCAACCGCCAACTTATCTCGATTTTAAATACAAAAATTCTGGTTTGTTTTTTTTTCATTCACGGTTTTTTAATGTTAAAACCGACATTCAGCATAATTTTATTGAAATTTTTTTTTTAATATGGTGATGTTTTTGAAACAAAACAAAAATAAATTTTTTGAAATGTTTTTGATATTCAAAGTTTTAGAAATTTTGCGAAAGTATTGCTCAAATAAGTCGCTTTTAATCTCAAATTAAATTTATAACAAAGAATTTATGCGGGAGGACATGACATTGGCCGTTTTTTTAAATCGATTATTTTTTATAATTTTGTATTATAGTAATATTCTTAAGATTTATAGAAAAATTCTTACCGAGTAACAAAAGTTACAGCCGGATTAGTGAGAGCGCATTTTTAATTTTCAACTTTTTTTTCTTTGTTCACAAACTTTGAAGGCGTTTATCTCGAAACCATGTTTTTTGTACTGGTTGCGGCACTAGCGGGTTCATATTTTGACGAAATTTTTTAAAATGAAACTTCTTTAGCCGCGTAACAACATAAGGCGAACGAATTTAGGTGAATTTAATTGAAATTTACTGTTCGAAACACCCTATAAATTCGAAGGAAAAAAATTATCAAACAATTGTTTGAGTCCGTACTAATAGACGAATTAATCAACAAAGTTTTAGATCGTACTTTTTGAAGGTGGAATTTTCAACTAGATCCGTTTTGCTTCAATTTCCAACCGTAACACCCTATAAATTCGAAGGAAAAAAATTATCAAACAATTGTTTGAGTCCGTACTAATAGACGAATTAATCAAAAAACTTTTTGGATCGTACTTTTTGAAGGTGGAATTTTCAACTAGATCCGTTTTGCTTCAATTTCCAACCGTAACACCCTATAAATTCGAAGGAAAAAATTATCAAGCAATGGTTTGAGTCCGTACTAATAGACGAATTAATGAACAAAGTTTAAGATCGTACTTTTTGAAGGTGGAATTTTCAACTAGATCCGTTACGTTGGAATTTTCAACCTGTATGATTCAATGGCCAATCGGATGCAATAAAATTAACTGAGGTCAACGAGCATAGAAGCAAAAACGTCCAGAGTGCGATCAAAGTGACAAAAAAACATAACTTGAAACGCTGAAATAGTAAGTCTTACTCCTACATTTGCTTTCTTTGATGACGCATGAAATTGAGGATCAGCACTTCGCTCTTTTAAAATAAAATTAATCTTCTAATGTCTTTATATGAAATTAGACTTTTTTAGTAAGACTAAATTAAAAACTCTCTACTTTGTTGGGTTAAAGTTTCACTTATACCATGCGTGGCGGCCACACATATATTTTTTTTTTGTATTTTTTCAAACTTGATTCGCTATTGTATGACAAGAGCTTTTTTTCATTTTTGTGCGATTTTTTATGAATTTTTCAAGTCAATATTTTTTTCGGAAAAACACACTTTCAAATTTTTTACATTTGCAATTATTTAAAAAAGCTCCTGTCATACGATAACCAATTTTGTTAAGATTTAAAAAAGTCATTTTTTTTCAGATCGGACAATTTTTGCGACTCCCAGCGCTGCAACCACGAGGCCCCGTTTTTTTCTCTGCCGCCAGTTTGGAGCTCTATAAAACCATGTTGGAGTAAAAAATATATTTTTTTTAATTTTTTTTCCCTTTAACTTGTTCAATTCATTGGAAAAATTTGAGAAAATTTTGAAAAAATGTTTGTTTTAGACTGAGTTATGAATTTTAAAAAAACGTTATGTCCCTCTTTACCAAAGCAATTTTAATCGTTGCTATCTTTAAGCATCCAGGCAACCTCTGATACAGACAAAACCAAACTATTCGAAAATAATACGAAAAAACTATTTACAAGCGATACGTCAACGAATCACCCCTCGCCACAATGTTTATTGGGTTTGTATATAATTTAAGACACTTGATAAATGAACAACTGATCAACTCTTGCTTTAAATATGTTGTTTTGTGTTGTTTTTAGAACACTTGGGGGTGGGTTGTAACTCAATAAATCCCCTTTTGTCTACGATCCTAATTTGTATGAAGCACAAGGTTTAATGACGAATAGCAGAGAAAACATGACAGTGTGTAAAAGCTTTCATGTTACCAAATTTTGGTCATTTGGTGTAAATGCCATTTTTTCCTTTCATCTCATAAATCCACAAAAAAAAAAAAACATTAACCTAATTGCACAACACTCACATAAACACACACTTACACAGCCACAGGAATTGAGCAGCAGGAGTTTTTCTTATTTTGTGTGTCTATGTGTGCATTAAGGTGCATACCTGCTCTTCATGCATGAAGTTAAACTAGCTGAAAGCTCTTCATAAAGTTCTTACGACAGAAGTGTGGAATGAAACAACTTTTAATTCGAGCAACTTTTGCTGTTCATCCATTTTCCTTACTGCGTTCTCTCTGGCAGATGCTTAATATATGTATGTCATGATGTTTCTTTTTGCATGTCTGTCTGGCTGTTAGTGTGTCTACTTAAAAAAAAATACCTGAGGTCGTCCACAACAAATGGTCCTAATGTGGTGGCTCCGCCTGTTAGCTGTTGTTATTATTGTTATCATATTCCTCTGTCTACTTCCAGCATTGCCCCTGTTGCTATTTTCCACTACCGGCCTACGTTGTCATAAGCCAACTTATATATATATACACTACACACATACACACACACGCACACGCATGCAAACATGCTCTTGTATGCCTATGTTTGTTTGCTTAATTTAACTTGAAGTTTAAGTTAAATAACTTGGTTAAACATTCAGGTTATGTTTTCTCAGTGTCTCTTTGTTTTGTCATTGTTTGTTTGTTGTTTTGTCTCTTAACTTGGCGCAAAGGCTGCTAGCAGTTTAAACGCACGTGTGAGAGTGTATATTTATACGTTTAAATGTTTATGTATTTGAGAGCGTTACGTTTGCAGTGTAACATCAGCCAAAGGACGCTGCTTGTACGTAGATCCGGTGCAGAGTAGCAAAAGGGATACGATCCCGTTGATGAGAACATTGCTGGGGTACCATAAGAAACAGTTTACCGAATGTCTTACTTGTTGTGGCATATGTGTTGCTTGTTGTGTCTGCTTGTATCGTTCACCTAAGCAAGCCGCTTCTGGGCCATGCATAAAATGAGCTCAAATGTCAACGTCTTAAAATTTGTTGTGGTTATATGTATATGGTTTGCACATCACAAAAAAAAAAAAAAATCACTTATTTATGTTATTTCTGAAGACTTCCTTAGAATATTCCTAATGTCAATATTTCTTCCTTGTGTATTAGTATGAGTCTATGTGTCTAGTTGTTGATATTGTGCTTGTGCAAATTTAATCCTGTTTGATTTAAGACCTTAATTCATGCTCTTGCAGTTTAAGCGATAAGATTGATTACTTAAAATTGCGGAATTTATGAATTGCTGTACTTTTAAAAATTGAAACCCAAAAGCATACTTACAATAACAGTAAGTATTTTTAAGCTTAAGCAATATCAATAGTGAAAACGTAAAACTAAACAGCAATGGGAAATATTCTAAAACAAAGAATAATGCAGCAGAAATCAAAAATGCTCATCCACAGTCAGTTGGTATCGACTATCGAACACGATTTTGAAAACTTTCATGTGTCTACTTTGAGTTTGTCTTCTGGGTGCTTGAATCATTGCATTCCGAAAAATGTGTTATACACAGTGTAAATTAACCTCAAATTAAGTATTTATTAACTGTTGCATATTGTACTCTATACTATACTCTTGTATAGACTGCATTTGTTATGTGTTGTAAGGATATAGAAACCATTAAAGATTAATTTTGCAAAATAGATTAATTTTCCCGTTTAAAATATTACATTTTTATTCCCTGAGAAAAATGTGAAAATTTTTACTAAACGGATGTCATTATTTAGAATTTAGACGAACTTTTCGACATAAGTTTACATATTTTAACATCAATGGATGTCACAATAATTAAAACAACTTTATTATCTATACTAGTTCTTTCCCTTCAAAAATGACGATCCCTTTCCACTTATTTGATTTTAAATTATTTAAATAATAATTTTTAGTTCCAAATACTTTATAAATTACCTCAAAGTAAAATCGGAAACCATAGTAGGTACGACGAAATATTTTTATGAAAATATGAAATGAAAAAAAAAAAATATCAAGTTTTTGAAGCTTCAGTAAATCACAAAACAAAAAATGCCTAAAAATATATTTTGAAATTTTTCAAAAAAAATCAAGCTTTCCGCACTCACATTTTACGGAATTATGTTATAGTAATAATAATTGCAGATATGACGTTCAACTATACCGACCAACTAACCATTGATAAGTCCTTGAATTTAATTTAAAATTTAAGAAATGTGTTAAACGTAGTATACTTCCTTATGACGTCAGAACTAAGTGAAATTTTCCAATTTTAATATAAAACTCTGACTCTTCTTTGTATTAAAGCGCAACAAAAGTAAAACATTCTAGTTTTTAGCATTAAAGCAGATTATTTATTTAGTTTGAAAACTCTTTTTAATGCTCCAAACATGACCGATGTTTGAATGTGGAATATTAAGCCACCATTCAGTTGCTGCAACGCATCAGAACCGACGCATTATATTGCAATTTAAGTCACATGATATTATGTTTTCGTAACGTAACATTTTTGCAAAGGATATGCAATTCAGTGAACGGAGCTGCTGTAAGCTTTTTAAGTTTAAAGTTGGTTGATTTAACAAGTTTTTGAACGTGCGAATTATTTGTGCTGAGATACTAAAATTGTATCCGTTTTACTTTTGTTTATATTTTGTTTAACTTAAACATTTTGTTAAGGATTTTGTGGTTGTTATCTTCACATGAGTGTGATCCTTAGTTATGTGCAGATGTTTTGAAAATCTTTAGATTGCTTCTGCTACTGTTGTTCGAGCAGGGTGGACTCGATTTAATGAAAATGCATAGCTAACCATGTTCTGGTCAAATTACAATCTACGTGAGTAAATAATAACCACTTATATTGGGGGTGATGGCGAGAGTGGCTGTATGTGTGTGTGTGTGACGCGTAATTGAAGCTTTGTTTGCTGCATTATATTCTAATTGAGTTTACAAAAAGGATAACTAAACCGTGTTCTTTGTGCTGGCTTATTTTTTGCATAGAATTTGAAAGCATTGCAAATTATTTTTTTTTTTTTCTCATGTAGCCGCAATAACAAATACCAACAAAAAATGGCTCAAAGCTTTTAGCTAACGTTATTTCCGCATTCATTAAAACGAACACCGACATAAATTAAGCTAACTGTAATTAATTTATTGTCAAACAGAGCTTTTAAAAATGTTCAGGTCACATCCGCTTCTCTGCAAAAACAAACTGCAACAACAGCCGGATGCGTGTTACAACGAAGGCCGATATGACCGACTAAGAGCAGGAATAACAGCAAAATGTAATAAACTGATGGGTAGACAGACACAAGCACAAAAGCGGAAACAACTTTTTAAGAAGCTTTCAGGCAAGCAGGTAGGTTAAGAAAATTATGAAAATTATTTGTGTTCACTGTGCGGTTATAGATTTCCAAAGGAAGCAATATTCTTTGCAAGAATTGTTGGTTTTTTTTTGTTTTGTTACTAATAGATTTTTCAAAGAGGATAACTTTCATGCGCTGTTGTGGCTATCACATGTTCAGTATTGTTCCATTTTGATTTTTTACAGGAAGTACACAAAGTGTTCTACCGTTTAAAAATGCACTTTCAGAAATTCACTCAATGATGTATTCATTATATATAAAATATTTTTTTAAAAAAAAAATATGTGTGTGTCCTGAAGAATTTTTAAGTGGTTAATTGATTTACTTTAAAAAGTTTCAGTTTAAACAGCAGTTGAATTGCTTATTCTTTCAGACTGCTGAGTAGGATTAATAATTTTAGTTCAATAAAAAGATCACTCTTTTAAGTTAAGTTGTGTTTAAGGGGGAGACATTGCATTCGCTGCAGAGAAAACAGACCCTTTTTTAAAAATTCATAACTCAGTCAAAAACAAATATTTTTCTAAAAATTTTGTTTATTATTGTAGAGAATTGCGATCACAAGAAAAAAAATTCAACAAAATATATTTTTCACTCCAACATGGTTTTATAGGGCTCCAAACTGGCGGCAGAGAAAAAAACGGGGCCTCGTAGTTGCAGCGCTGGGAGTCGCAAAAATTGTCCGATCTGGAAAAAAATTACTTTTTTATATATAAAAAAAATTGGTTATCGTATGACAGGAGCTTTTTGTTCAAATTTTTTTTTTCAATTTTTGGCGATGTTCCAAATTTGAAAGTATGTTTTTTCGTAAAAAATATTGACTTTAAAAATTCATAAAAAATCGAAAAGAATTTTAAAACGATTTAAAAAAAACGGCCAATATCATGTTCCCCTTTAATAAACTGTTCGTTTGCTCTTGCAGTTCGTTTTGTGAACTCGCTCATGTTTATGCAAACAATTACGGACTCAAACCATTGTTGATAAGTTCGTTAGGTCGCATATAATTAAAATTTATCAAACACCGATTTTTAAACAAAATACATTATTTTTACTTTATTAAATAAAATAAGAATAATTAATAACAATTACTTTTCTTTAAGCCTTACTCAAAAACTTTAAAAAAATCTTTAAACTTTGTCATTTTTTATATTATTTTATAATTCTTAAAAAACATATTTTTTAAGAATTATTTTTAGAGCTTGATGCCAAATAATTTGTTGAAGTCAAACAGGCTGCTACAACAACAAAGTTCTTTGCAGAACAAACCGAGCAGACTAGACCATGGTTTCGTCGGACGCTACTCCGACTCATCAGTAGTCTCTGTGGTTTATGCAGTCCACTTACTTTGATAAGTTAATAAGCTTAACCGCAGTAAAACCAAAACGGAATTACCCAAAAAGCTTTTCACTTGTACAAGCAGTGTTTTTCTACTCTTTTGCTAGTTACAAAATTTCAAAAAATTGACTACATTTATTCTGCAAAGACTTTGTTGTTGCGCTTTTTGTTTACTTCTTTATCACGTGTCCATCTAGGTTCCAACATTTTGTTGGTATTTAACCATAGAAGGCGTGAAAAAGGTTTTTTGAAAGCAGATGTTTATTATATGCGCAAGCATATAATTCGTCATCATGTTTTCGTAGGTTATGCTCGTAGGTTTGTCATTTTTAGTTGAAGTTTTGTAAGAGTTGATAGCTGATTAGAAAAGTACATTCTTAAAGACCCTCATTTTATTTAACACATTTTTTAAAAACAAAATATAAGTGGATTGCTCTGAAGCGGGTATCTGTAGATATATTAACGGTGGTTTGGATGATATTGTATTTATTCGAAATTAATAAGTACATTTCTAAAAATGGAAGTTGTTTGTAGATTTTTATAAAAAAAGCTTGTATATCCGATGAATTTTGTTATATGCGGCTGTCCGTGGTTGTAAATTTTCTTCTCAAGCTTAACCCTCACTTTGGCACTATTTACATATGTAAATATCCCAATTTTAAATTTGCCATAACTCCTTTCTTTTTTATTCGATTTGAATATGGCTTGGACTCTGTGGCTATTTTTTGGTTTTCTTTCTGAAAATTCAAAAGTTGTTTTTAATTTTAAAATTTTTTGATACTTTTTGAAAATTTTTCATTTCTATAAAGTAGTTTGGTACATATTTACATATGTAAATATTTTGTATTTTAAAGGCTTTTATGGTGTTTTAACGCATTTTTTGTTTTAATTATAGAAATAAATGATAAGGAAAAACTCTTCACATATTTTTTATATTTACATATTTCGTATTTGATAGCTTTTATTGGGAAAATATTAATGAACAAAAATTTTTGGTTCGCTGGCACAACAATATGTCATGTTCTGATATTGTTGCTGGAAGTACTAATTTAATGAAAAAAGTATATTTTTTGTTGAAATTGGTTTTTGTTTTTTAATTTGATCTTCATTCTCACATTTTGGTTATTCGTTAAGGGCTGGACCGTCAAGTATGCATAATATGTAAAATGCTATATCGTAAGAAGTAATGCATGGATTTCAATGGTTAATAATTCTTTGAATAGGTTTCAGAAAAACCTTTCTTTTGATACCCATAAAGCTAGATATTGTTGGAAAAAAAACACGACTTTTCCAGGCCCATTTTCCCAACTTGCTAACCCTATAACTTCTAAACCACTTGACAGCGGTGTGAAATTTTTCCGGAATTGGACTTACAAGGTGTTAATACATATATTTCACCTAAAATATCATATAAATTTTGAGGTTCTGCTTATCTTTAATGATGACAAAAAAAATATTTACAAATGTAAATATGTACCAGATTACGTAGTAAAAGATTGGTGCCAAAGTGAGGGTTAAGACTACATATATAAGACTTTAAATAAATATCATTTAGTTGTCCGATTTTTTCTTTCCGATAAATGCTCTTTTTTACTAAAAACGGTCTGAACCCAATAGTGAAAAAAATGTATTTGATCATATACTGAGGTCAGTGGCGTAGATAGCTTTTGGTTCTGGGAGGGGTCCGGAAAAAAGTTAAGTAAATATATACTTGTTAGCGTACCCATTAAGTGAATGGAATTTTTAAAAGGGACATTTTTTTTACTCCCCTGAACTTTCCTAGAGAATGGGTGTTAAAAATAAGATTTGCAAAAATAAACTTGATCTGGTATAAACAGAAAATTCAATCCCAGATAATGTTTTTTTTTTTGTTATTGCAAAGAATCAATTAACAACAACTTTCATATATGGCTGATGGTTCTGGGGGGGGGGGGGGTGTTCCGGACCCGTGGTTTCCCCCATATCTACGCCACTGTGTGAGGTGAGTTATTAGGATTAGAAGTCGAGCTTATTGCATGAAACTGAGTACATATATTTTCATGATCACAAAGATCTGCATTATTGAATGTTTTCGGAATCCGCCCACGGACACGCCTACCTCCCATACCAGCATAAGATAAAAATCACTATAAAGAGGATTGTATTTAAACTGCAGTAATAAAATTTGTATAATACATGTCTGTATGTATTTTATATCAAACCGCAGACGCATACAAAAAATGGGCGTGATCCGTTCATGATAGCCTACTGCTAATTTCTGAGAATTCTAAGTAGCGTTACATCGATTACCCGTTTAATTCGCCGTATTACTGTATGCATGGCTACAGAAGTTTTACTTAAAACCAAACCTTAAAGTAGTGTGTTGCTTTTTTTAAATTTTTTTTAGGAATAAGTTTTGAATTCTTGTATTTTGAATTCAACTTTCTTTTGCAGGACTATTAACGGTAGTATTCGCCATTTAGGACGATAAATAAAGACTGTAAAATTAAAGGATTTAATAGAAAAACAATTCATTTTGTGAAGTGACATGTATTTATTTTACGTCATCTACATTTTTCATAACAATTTTTTTGCAACACCATAATTCATAAAACTTACCATTTGTTTCGAAAAATAATTGGCAAAAATAAAAAAATAATAAAATTAAAATAATGTTTTTAACATACCACGTCTTTAAAGCGATCTTAATTGTGTGAAATAACTTCTAACAGAGTCGAGCTTTAAGTTATATTAAATACATATCTATGCCTTAGAGAATAGTAAGAAGAATTTATTTTAGTTAAAAAAAGTTTTATAATAAAAACATTCATATATAATATTATAAAATATTAATCATTTTTATTAATAAATAAATTTGTTATTCTTTTTTATTAAAAAATAACTTTTTTTATTATTCTTAACTAGAACATAAATATCATGCAAGTGCTAACATATTCTTTATCGTCCTCACTCTTCAGACAAATTTATTGTTTACGGGCGTTCGTTATGTTCTTCAAAATATTGGTGCGTAGATTGATTGATCATGCTTTATATCGTTGTGATCTAGTACTAACAGGCTTTCTAGTCAATAATCTAGATTTGATTTGGTTGACTGAGTCTCGCATATATGAGAGTTTATGTCGTTGTTGTTACCATTGTCGCATAAGAGAACATTTCCTGCTGTTGTAATGTGTGTGCCAACTATTTTTGTTGTTGTTATTCTGGCCAATAGTGTTACACATACAAATTGCCTAATTAAGCTATCGACAAAGTGAAATTAATTCCATTTGTATATCCTTCAATGACTTTGTCCTTTACGCTAGCTAGATGTGTTCCTTCTTGAGTCTCTAGCGCGTGCACCATAATTAATTGTGCTGGGTACGTTCCCAGCATATCAGTGTGTGTGTAGATATTTGTATATTTGTGGGCTTGTGATGATCATGTATGCGTGTACCGCTTAATGTTACTGTGTGCGAGCTATTCTGCAGTTTGTGGTCATTTTGTTAAGCAAACACCAACAAAGCAACAACAATTATGCTTAGTTTCTGGCTTAGGATGAAGATGCTGATAAGATAAATTGCTTAAGGATTTGCGTAATTGTATTATCCTTGCTGCTTATGTTATTGTTGACGTTGTTGAAATCGCAGTAATGCCGCAATTTTGCATTTTTGTTAAAGCTATGCTATGTAATTTGCAATGAAATATTTCGGCAACAAGAGGCTAAATCAATATATTTGAGTTATTAATGAATGTTTTTCGACGTTAAT
The DNA here is from genome assembly GCA_958299015.1 of Tetanocera ferruginea. NCBI lineage: Eukaryota > Metazoa > Arthropoda > Insecta > Diptera > Sciomyzidae > Tetanocera > Tetanocera ferruginea. Next base: position 156,959,541 of record OY282642.1, on the reverse strand, counting down.
ATTATAATATTTAAAAAAATTTATGATTGATGTGAAAAATGTACAAAAAAATAACAACAATTTTAATGCTTTGCTGAGGGGCTGGAATAAGAAAATATGACCTGTTGCTGTCATTAAATAAGGATGTATTTAGATGACAGTTATGATTTGCGATGAGTAATTAATAACATTATAAAGAATTTATATACGACGAATAATTTAATAAATTCCTTGTTTTCTTTACACTAACCCGTTATAACACTGTTCTCCGAAAAAAAAAATTGTTGTAATCGTCCTTGGGCAGCTGAGAGACAATCATGAAGTAATTTTTTGTGTTGAATCCGAATCCGTCCTCAGATCAGATCACGTCAAGATTTTAATATATTTGAGGTTATGTAGCCGAAATAAGACAACTGTGCATTTTTTTGAAGTTATTATTTCAAAATTTAGTACTTCTTTTTTTCTTTTAAAATTTTTTATTTTCTTAACGAAATATATTCATATTTTTGTTAAAAATCCAATAAAATAAAATTTTGTTAATCTAATATATAAAAATCACTTCTCACTATGTTTGTTTACTCTAATCTCCGAAACCACACAACTGATTGTAATGAAATTTTGTGAATGTGCAAAGTTGAAAGATAGAATGTAGCTTGAAAGATAGGATACCCTGCCAATAAAACTAACCAATTTCACCAATACTAATAAAAACTTTCAGTTTTCACTAATATATTGAAAAAGGTAACTTCGTTTTGAAAAGGTAACTACCCAACAAATAAAATGATTCACTTATGATATCGTTTATGAATTGCTTTCTCGTTCATTTCATTCAATAGAATGAATCTCGTTCATTTCATTCATATACAATTCATTTATAATATTGTGAACGTGAGAAATTCCTCCTTCGTTAATGAATCGTTCAAAACGATAAAAGCAATTCGTGAACGAGTCGCTAAATCGTAGAAAATTAATTCATTAACGACTGTTCCTATTTCAAATAAGCAATTTGTTAACAAATCTTCCAATTTGAAAGAATCAATTCTTAAACGAATCACCAAAGTTCAAAAAGCAAAAAAGAAAAATTAAAAAATCTGGAAGTTTTTTATATATTTGCCCGTCAACTCTTCTCAAATCATCAACCGTCAACTTATCTCGATTTTAAACACAAAAATTCTGGGTTGTTTTGTTTTCATTCACGGTTTTTTAATGTTAAAACCGACATTCAGCATAATTTTATTGAAATTTTTTTTAATATGTTGATGTTTTTGAAACAAAACCAAAATAAATTTTTTGAAATGTTTTTGATATTCAAAGTTTTAGAAATTTTACTAAATTGTCGCTCCAATAAGTCGCTTCTAGTCTCAGTTTAAGTTTATAACAAAGTATTTCTGCGAGGGGACATGACATTGGCCGTTTTTTGAAATCGACTTTTTTATAATTTTGTATTTTAGTAATATTCTTCAGATTCATGGAAAAATTCCTACGGGTTCAAAAGTAACAGCCGGATTAGTGAGAGCGCATTTTTAAATTTCGCCTTTTTTTTCTTTGTTCACAAACTTTGAACGCATTTATCTCGAAACAATGCTTTTCGTATTGGTTGCGGCACTAGCGGGTTCATTTTTTGACGAATTTTTTTTTGATTAGTATATTTTTTTAAACTTGATTCGCTGTCCTATGACACGAGCTTTTTTTAATTTTTTTTTCGATTTTTTATGAATTTTTAAAGTCAATATTTTTTCGAAAAAACACACTTTCAAATTTGGAACATCACCAAAATTGAAAAAATTTTTGTTAAGATTTAAAAAAGTCATTTTTTTCCAGATCGGACAATTTTCTAATTTGTTCAATTTTCTACAATAATAAAAAACTTTGGAAAAAATGTTTGTTTTTGACTGAGTTATGAATTTTTAAAAAAGGTCTGTTTTCTCTGCCGCGAATGTTATGTCCCTCCTTAACAAAGCAATTTTAAATTGCTTTCTTTAAGCATCCAGCCAACCTCTGATACTGACAAAACCAAACTATTCGAAAATAATACGAACAAACTATTTACAAGCGATTCGTCAACGAATCACCCCTCTCCATAATGTTTATTGGGTACAGTTTTTATATTTTATAAAGTAGTCTTTCAGTTTTTTGTGAAAAAAAAAATTGTTCCGTGTTCATGAAAATTTTTGAAGATATTTGAATTCTTCATATAAAAGTATTATTTTAATTTTGTTAAATTGAAAAAAAAACACGTGGCAACGATAATAAAAATTCATAAAATATTTATCTGCCAATATTTTTCTTTTTATTTTGAGTTTTGTTATCTTTATTTTGTGAATGAATGAGGGAGTAGTAAGGGTGGTGAGGCAGTATGGTATTCACCACCCTACTGACTTGTGCGATAGAGACGATTATATACTTCAAATTCTTGTTGAAGGGCAACAATATCTTACGTAAATTCACACCGACAGGGAACTTTCGGTTATGTTTTTCCCAACTCTCTTGTAAAATTAACTAGTAAAATCCGGAAAGAATTAACCGGGTAATTACCACTAGCCTTTTTTGCTGGGTAGTTTTGGACACGACTCCGCTGTTGTCGAGATCTTTGTATGTTTTTTAATATTTTTGACGAAATTTTTGTATTTTTGAAAATTTATCATTCAAACAGAAACATCTTGGAATATGTGGCAGGACAACATAGAATAGAATTATACGGGTTTAACTTATATGGGTTTTATAGAAGGTGGAAGTGATCGTGGGCGGATGACACTTTTTTTTGGACGCAAATTAATTTTATTTTAACATATGGACATTCCAACTTTTATTCTTGTAACTCCAATATCAACTTCTCTTAAGATTTCCACTATCGTAGGTTGTAGAAGGGTGGTCGTGGTCGTAGACAGATGACCAGGTGTGGTCATACTATTGTTCTGATGTAAAATTCTGCAATACCAGGTTTTATATCTGTAGATCAAATACAAAAGTTTTTATAGTGTTTTCAATATTGTGGGTTACTTAGGAGGCGTGTCTGTATGGAGTGTTTGTTGGCAGACTCATTCTTTGCTTAGCTGATCTTATTTTACATGTGCACTCACTACGGAATTTTGAAATTTTATTTCTTGGCAAAAAATTAGTTCTTTATATATATTATTTTTTTCGGTTATGGGTGTATAACTTGTATAAATTTACTCTCTCAGCTGTTATTAGATAGTCTTTTTTGCACTATTTGAAAATAAAATTTTAAACGAATTTTTTTTTCAAAAATTTTAAAATTTTTTTCACTACAAAAGTAAGTTTTCACCAGTTATTTTCATGCTGTACTCAAATATGGTCGACTTATTCTCACATGTGTCAGTTTTTTGTTGTATATTAACTTGTCTAATATATTAACTTGATTTTCTTTGTAGGGGAAGAGTGGCATGAAAGAGCCAAGTTTTGAAAGAGCCATCTTGATTTACGCGGTAGTTTTCATACGAATGCTTCTTAAATTATAATTTTTAAGAAGCAATACTCGCCATATGGCACCCTCGAACATTTGACAGTTCACTGATAATAAACGACGATGGTGTATCGTATTTTGGATTTATTCATCATTAAGTAAGTTTTTCAGAACATTTTATTTGTTTTGTGACGTCTTCACCTTTAAAACTAACAGTAATATTATTATACTATAATTTTATGGATATATTAGGCCTACCAATAACATATTTATTTTCCCTGAAAAATCTTGATTTCATACTAATTTTTGAGGTTATGTTTCTTTGGACAATATGTTTTGAAAGAGCTGGGTTGCGGTGGTATGAAGAACAGTAAAGGAAGTTTAAATTATTTTTGTCAAAAATGTTTTTAAGTGTTTTAAACCTCTTATTTTGTTTTTGGAATAGGTCTTATTATTATAGATTTTCTTCAAAGCGATTTAATTTTTTTGCTAAAAATATTTTTAAGTTTTTTAACTATTTTTTGTTTTTAGTTTTTAATTTTTTTATTTATTTAATTTGTTTTTGTAAAAACAATACTTTTTATAATAACACTTAATATTTTTAATAAAATATTCGTTATTTTTCGTGTTAAGTCTTGTAATAAGAAGATGGCTCTTTCAAAACTTTGGTTGGCTCTTTCAATGCCCATGTGTTATGAAAGAGCCGAATTTCATGTTTTTTATAAATGGCTACAGGTCCAAGAATATTTTTTGATTTTGGAAAATATTTCATGGTTTTACGTTCATAAATGAATGAGAAAATATTTTTGATACAAGAATTATAATTTTATTAATTATTTTTATATATTTTGTAACTTTTTTAAAACTGGCTCTTTCATGCCACTCTTCCCCTATGTATATTAACTTGGTTTTTCAAGATGTTCTCTTTTTTATTTTTTCTTTAGGTTTGTCTTTTAAAATAAATTGTTATTTTGAAATTATAACTTTTTGTGGACAGCAATTTAAAAAAAGTTTTTCAATTAATTCAATTAATTATTTTTTTAAGTTTGACCCTTAATAACCAAATGACGCTCGTACGTTTTACACGAGTTTTTACATATTTTAATTAAGAGCATATCTTATGTTTAAAAAAGATTTACATTTTAAAATTCACTTTGGTTGTTTTTGTTTTTTTCAAGTTGCTTTACCATCTTCTGTCGATTTAGCAAAAATAACAGACATATAAAAAAAATATTTAATAAGTTTCGATTATATAAAAACAAAAAAAAAACAAATTGGCCATTTCAGCCCTCGAAAGGACTTTGACCGAGCTTCTTATATCAATTGTGTTGTATGTTTAATTGCACAGATATATTTTTGCACACAATTGACCGAGAACTGGACCTACATGTTTTATGCCGACTCCGAACGGCTAAAGTTCATGTTCTCAAAAGGCTTTACATGGCATTATTTAATCTCTGAGGTTTGCCATTGTCTGCAGAGAGGTGCTGACCGATCAGAAAAATTTTTTTATTGAAAAACTTTTCGCCGCGACTGGGTATCGAACTCGGGCTCCGAGCATGATAAGAGACACACTGAACCTGAGTGCCACGGTCACCACTTCGATTATATACTTTTACTCTATTTTAAAACACTTTAAAAAAATGTTTTTTATTATAAAGAGTTGTTGTGACTTAACAAAAAAAAAAAAATTAAGGATCGTTTATTGAAATTTTTCAAATTTTTACTTTATATGTTATAACTTTCTCGTCGACACCACTTCCTTATTTCGACAAAGTTAAGCCAGCTTTCCAAAGTTGCTTTAAATCTTATGTTCGTTCATCACCTCCTCCTAAACTGACTTGAATTAAATTTTTAACCTTTTAACCAGCTTTAAGTTGACAACAGAATCTCTTTGATAAGCACTTGGGCAGCAGGGGGTTTCGTATAAAATATCTCCTGCGGCACTAGTACTTAGAAAAGTGAAGTTCGTTGAATATAGCTTCGAAGTACTTAAAATAATTTCTTAATAACACGCCCAATAGCCGGAAATAATGAAAGGAACCCAATAAATTTTGCGAGCTTCACTGAGCTTTCAGTCAGAGTGTGAAGCACCGGAAAAGAACCCTAAAAATGCTCTAATAAACTTAATGTTACAAATAATGCGTGAGATTAAAAAATAATTCACAAAAAAAAAATATAGTCAATAAAATTTAGAGTAAACTATAAACAAAAAAAGAAAAAGCCGGGTTTTGAGTATTTTTTTTTTGCTGTTGCCACTTCTTTTGTGGAAAAAAAGCAACAATAATAAAAAAGGAAAAACAAGTAACAACATTCCGCTAATTGACATTTCATGATTCCATTTCATTCACTCGGTAACACTTAATAACTGCATTAACTAGGTTCATGTGCTGAATGTGTAGGTGCTGATGGTGGTGATGGTGGTGGTATTGGTAATGGTGTTGGTTGTGTTGTTGTGTGGTCATATGGACCATGGCTTGTGGCGCCCATTGTTTGGCAACATTTATTTTATGTTAAAACTTTTTTTTATTGGCCCGCTTTTATATGAGTTTTTCGCTTCTCATTTTGTTGCTGTTTAGGTATGCTTTTTTTTTTTGTTGTTGTTGATGTTGTTGTTGTCGTTTTCTGCTCTCGATGGTCTTTGCAGGTAATTTTCATGAACATTTACAGTTTCCTTAATGTTAGGTTTATACTCTGTTGTACTCGTACATGTTGCTGCTGTATTGTGTTTTGTTGTGTGTGTGTGTGTTTGTTATATTTTTATTTTTTTGTTATTGTTTTTTATTTATGTTATTGTTGTAACTTTATTTCGAGTGTATTAATTTAACTGCTCTTGTATTAATAAATCGTTTTATTGACAACAACTTTTCATGGCGGTGACGTTGATGATGATGATGATGATGTTAATGGCGATTTTGACGATTATGATGATGATGTTAATGTCTGTTTCTGCTTCTGCAACGGTATTTTGTGTTTTTATTGTCGTTACTTTTAGTATTATTTGTTTTTTTTTTGTTGTACTGTTAAGCATATTTTGATAAGACAACATCATTAGAATAAGTTTTTAAATAAATACAAGATTTTTATGAAGTAGCTGTACTCTCCGAATACCTGATGGAAGAAAGATAAACATTATTTAAAAAGCTTAAATTTGTAAAAAAACAGTTATAATAGTTTAAATCATGTAAGAAATATCTGAAATAATAAATATTAAAATTATTGGTATAATTATTTAAACAAAAAATATTTTATATAAAAGGCATAAAAAAAATATGTTTTTTTAAGAATTATAAATTGAAACTAAAAAATATTTGAATTTGCATGGCTATATCGACAAGACTTACATAATTGACTGAAAGCAAAATCCGCTGCACGTTTGCTTCCCGCAAATCTTTGTTCATTGGAAATATATATTTTTTAATACTAAGGGCCGAGAAAATTATAAGTATCTATAAGAGTTACAAGTCAACTAGAAAAATAGAAGAAGAAAAAATAATTATTATTATCAACATGTAAAGAATTGTTTTTAAACATACAAAGAATCAGATGTTTTTAGAAAAATTGCTTTAATCAGCGCCTTAAATCATAGATTTTAAAATAATTATCTTCAGCATCTTCCAAAATATCTCAATTTACCACAAAAACATGCAGGCATTGCCACCACAATTAAAATCATATGTTTATTGTTTCAGTCTGAGTGCAATTCCATTGTCTGTTTATAAAAAGGTAATTCTGCTGCTGCTGCTTCTGATGGTAGCAAACAAAGCAACATCAGCATCAACATCAACATCAGCAACAATCCTGCAGCTGCAGTCGTCATTATCGTCGTCGAGTTGAATGACACCCGCATATCTAGACACAACCAACGCTTTGTCATTTAGTGGCAGTTTTTCCCTAGTTTTCCACGAAAATCTGATGTTTGTTTTTCTTTCTTTTGTTGCCTTTGTGCGCAGCATTTTTGCAAACAAATGCCACAACAAACAAACAAACGAACAGTCAACAGGACAACGTAACAAAACAAAGCAACAAAACAAGCAGCCGGGCATTCCATGAAGAAATTTTATATGGAATGCGAACATATGACTAGATGTGCATGTGTGCGTATGAAAAAGTAAACTGCATATGGGTGTGTTTGTTTGCAATTGATGTTGATATAACAACAACATTTTGAGCTGTACATTTTGAACAACATCTTGTCCGTTTCTGTGTTGTTGCTGCGCCTCGTCTGATTCTCACTTAAAAACAGAACAAAGACTATCAAAAATCCAGCTGTTTTGGCCCATAGCATAATCCGGTCGATATCAAATACCTACCAAAAATTATCTCAATGTAATGGTCAGTCTTTTTCATTGATTTTCTGAACTAATCCTATTTATTAAGGATTGGATCTTCTTGATTTATTTAAGGATCTTCTTCATTTATTTTCTAAATCAATCCGATTAATTAAGGATTCAAGAAGTAAATTGTGTGTTTCCTCCAAGATTAAAACTGCTATTCCTGCCATGGTTTTATGGAATAATGTAAAAAAACTCACTTGTAGTACCAATACAAAGCCAGAATGCCATATACGTACTCCTTTGTAAGCTCTTGAAAAACTGCCATTGATTATCTATTCCCAAAAAGTCAATAGCGATCGAGCCCAATGAATTCAAACCAATCAGTATTTTATCAGTCAGATATTGAATAACATATTTCAAAAAAACTTATTTATCTCTACTGTAGTCAGGCTTTTAAGCTTTACATAGTTGCTCGACAGCTATACTTAAAGGTGGTACTGCACTTAATCCACTAAAGTTACTAAATTTTACTTTCAATCAAGCCAATAGACTAAATTTTATTTTCAATAGCAAAAAAAAATTTTATCACATTTCGCAATTAAAAAATTTTTTTAGACATGATGATATAATAATCTCAATGCTTAAAACTGTGACTTCTTACATAAAATAAAGGCACATGAAAAGTTGGAACCTAGATCGACAATTGATAAAGAAGTAAACAAATAGCGCAACAACAAAATCTTTGCAGAATTAATACAGTCAACTTTTTGAATTTTTTCGACTAGCAAAAGAGTAGAAAAACACTGCTTTGATGAAGTGAAAAGTGTCTCGGTAATTCCGTTTTGGTTTTACAGCAGTTGCACTTATTAGTTTTTCAAAGTTAGTGAACTGTATTAACCAAAGAGACTACTGATGAATCGAAGTAGCGTCGGACGTAACCATGGTCTAGACTGCTCGGTTTTGTTCTGCAATTGAATTTGTTGTTGTAGCAAGCTGTTGATTCATGAATTATTTGGCATAAAGCTCAAAATATAATTCTTAAAAAATAATTCTTTTAAGAATTATAAACTAAAATTAAAAATTGTCATAATTTCATAATTTTTGTATTTGTTTAATTTTTAAACTCTGTTAAATTGTACTTTGAGCGAACTGAGTTCATATTGTACTTTAACTAAAAAACAAAAAATACTATCTTTGAACTGTTTTTGTACAGCTTTAAATTATTTGATATGTAACTTTTAAGAAAAATAATAAAAAGTAAAAGTTAAGTGAATTGATTCCACAGAAGTACAGAAGTATTCCACATAATTAAAAAAAACATTTGTTGAACATAAAACTATTATTCGATGAGTTGATAAAGAAGTGTTCAATGATTTTGAAATCAAAACTATTTTCAAAATAATTTATTGCTTCAAAACATCAGTATCAGAATGGCTACTTTCTTTAAGTAATATTCTTGTCTTTATTTTTTTACTTAATTAAATTTCTAAATACTCTCCATGCAAAGGAAATAAATTTTATATCTTCTTTCGTTTGAATTTCATTTAATTCGTTTTGTATCAAAAATTAATAAAAAAAACTTGCACTACCGTTAATTCAGCTTTTATATAACTAATTTTTTTTTTTTTGTTTTAAAAAGGTCCAAAATATTAAAAAAACGATCTAAAAGTTGTTTTAGTTGAAAAACTATTTTAACTTAAAATTCGTAAGTTAGAAAATGTTACGTGCATACTTTGAGCACTAAAAACTATATTAAGATTTGGCTTTCAAGAAAAAATGTCATGCTAACAGCAACAACAACTGCTTGGTTTGGTTAATTCATATGTTTTTGGAGTAGCTGAGCATAAATCTGCCGTTAGTTTTTTGAAAAAAAAAAATGCATGACAAACAGTTAGAGCTCGTATAATTCTGCGAAAATGTGAAAAAAACCTCCAGTTTCAGCTCTAAAAATGATCAAAAATTGAAAATATTTTGTTTTCTTTCGAAAATATGACTTTACATAGAAACCAGCGGAAAACTTAATTTAAGAATGAAGCATTACAAAAAAAAAAAAAATTAAACAAAAAAGGACTGAAGTACTACTTTCCTGAAGACCAGCCAGTGGAAGATTAATTTTTTTTCAAAGTTTTAAAATGAAGTCTAAAAATCTGAAATTGTACCCGATTTTCATAAAATTCCCTTCCCCTTCACTGCAATACTATTTTTATTATCTAATTAAAACATTTTAGAACCTGATAGTCTCGATTTTGTTGATGTGAATGCCTCTTCTGAAGAAGAACTCATGCTTCAACTGGGTGGCAATTTTTGAAAATTGCTTAGAAATGACTGACTGAACAGAATTTTTAATTAATAACGACTAGCGATGTCAGCGTAAAATGACAACTTTAATCCAATTTAAAATTTGTAGTCAGACGTGAAGAGACGATTGTTTCAGTAACAAGAAGTCCCATTGAACCTGGAAGAGCTATGGCACCATGTGACAATGGCAAAATATTCCAACCAAAATATTACAAAATATGAATGAAAGCATGTCAAACATTAGCGCAACCAAAGGGGGGTTTCAGGGTTTAAACCCCCTCCCCCCCCAAATTTTTGTAGTACCAAGCAAAATAGGATCCTATCAAAGTGATTTACAAAAAAAGTAATCACACGTATTATCAAATGAGTGAAAACCCCAAATGTATATTTCAATTCCATTCTCGTTGATTTGTAATTTCTGTGTGTTGCTAAATTTTTGTTAAGTTCTGATTCTGTCCACTATTAGGGGTTAGCGACAATACTTCGATTTGAGTTGTCTTTTCAATTTTAAGCATGGAATCCACTTAGGCGGCTGAAATATTTGGGAAAAGCTTAAGTTTTGTAACACAAAATAATACAGCCTGAATATGAGGACAATCTGATGAGTCATTCGCCACCGAAATAATTAAGGAAATTTCCTCTACAATTTTAATTTTTCATCCTGTTTCTGTCTTAAAGTTTTTAAAACGTAAACTAACCCAAACTCGGCAGGAATTAAGTTTATAGTGAAGTCATGTGATTCAGTAAAAAAATTATTCCGATTGACTTCCAAAACTAGAGAAATAATAATTCACAATTCATAATTTTCTATCATACTTTCCCGAATCTGCTTCATTTAAAATTTTACTAAACTGCCAAATATTATCTTATTTTATGATATACAGGCTTATAAGAAAAAAAAAAAATGTATTGGTTTGAAATAATAAATAAATAATTGAAATTGAAAATAACAAGTTTGAAGTATATTTCTTCGGTTATGTAGGTGGTGAGTGACTCAACTCAAAATGTAAGAAACAAGTCGTAAAACGGCAGTACAACGGAAGCTTGCAACACATTTTGACAGTACAGAGGCTGAACAGCATAAAAGGACCATTTTCGGCCGTTGCACGAACGTGATGGCATGAGTTAAATAATACATTTTTTTTTAGCGAGAGATCAAATTTTGATAACGGACAAGATTAAGTTATTCCATATTGACTAAAATATTTCAGTTGATATAAAGGGGCAATTTTTGAAGCGTTGAGTTTTAAAAATAAACGAATATTTGCAATAGTTAGTAAAATATTTATTTGAAAATGCTCTTATTGAAACCACATATCAAATAAGTCCAACTTCTCCAATTTGAGGGTAAAAAAAGTCAGTGACCATCGACATCGGTGGCAGACCAAATTTGGCAATTCTGTTTGTTGACGAAATCACGTAACCATTGATCCGAAAAAAAGCTTCGTCAGTGAAGACAATTTTTGAATAAAAAACTGGATCCCCATCCAATTTTTCTAAGGCACATTCACCAAACAAACGACGTTGTGGTAAGTCACCCGGCTTAAGTTCTTGCACCAGCTGTACACACTTTTGTATGGTTTCATACCGAGGTTCTTACGTAAAATGTTTCAGGTGGTTGAATAACACAAACCCAATTGTTTAGAATGGCGGCGTATTGCAAATCGTAATCTTTAGTTTAATCTTGTTTAATCAGTTTTAATCTTGAAACTGACCGATTCAGCAGCAATATTCTCCCGGTACTCGGCAGTCTCCACCTATGGATTGGTGAATTGATGTCTAATAAAGTGAAGCTGGTGCGAAATTTGGTCACGATACCTTGAATGTCCTGTTCGGTGGGTCGATTATGACAACCATTAAATTGCCGTAATGATCGAATTTCTCTCAGAGTACAACTTTTAATAATAAAATAAAATAATTTGCAGGAGCTGTTAGTCTATTCATGGTGAAATGGCAAATTTTACTCAGTAAATTTGGCTTTGCCACCAATCACGCGTGAGGTGTCAAAAAATTACACTGAAAAAAACTAATAGAAAAACAATCACCCTTAATTAAGAAAACAAAATAAATAAATACATTTGTTTGAACATTGTTGAAACTTATTACTGTGATATGAAGCCTTTGAAAAAAATAAATATGTGGCTTGCCATGCCTGAAGATTGAACAAGGAAACATTAGTGCTACTATAGGACGCATTAAACGCTACATCACATCCGCTATAATAACGTTAAATTGTTTTCATATATGAGCTTGACATTTGACAAAACCCCCCCAAAAAAATTACTGGTTGCACCCTGATGCCAATCGCATGAAAAATATCACAAATAATGTAGAGTTGAGTACTGTCCGACCGAATATTCGGTTTCGGCCAGTTTCGGCCCTTTTAATCAGTTTCGGCTATTCGGCATCAAAATGGCCGAAACCGAAACCGAATATTTGATCGGAAACTACTAATTCGGTTCTTACATATATTTCAATGGTAGATGTGAGTTCGCTTTCATCAAATTTCTTAATGGTGTTAAGTAGAACAAAAACGTGAAATTCAGTCATTTGATTGACCATGTGAGTTGATTCCAGCACAAAACGATAAATGTAGTTTTTTTTAGATTCTAATATTAAGTTATTTAACTTTAAATACTAAAAATTTCCTTAAAGTGGTATTAAAATGATCTCCATATTTATTATTTTAAAGTTGAAAGTTAATATTCAAACGGTCATATTCATAAAAATATCTTGAAATAGATTTAAAGTGCTCAATACTCAAAAAGCTTTTTAGAGATAAAATGTTTTTTAAAATTTTGTTATTCATAAAAATATTGTCTCAGCTTATTTGTTAAAATAGGAACACTCTCAATTTGAAATGGGAACAGTGTCAAGAATGGTTCGTGAATTTGATAAATTCAATAATTTTTTGTTTATTTGTCACAATTTTATCAATACTTTGACATGCAAACAGTCAAAAAATTGTTTAATCTATGTTCTTCTGTGAAAAATTGTCACTTATGATTTTTATTTTCAATATTTTGAAATGTTTTGCCATGTTTTCATATTTTTTGAAACAGTTTGAAGTATTTTTGACAATATTTGTGCTCATATTAGAGTAAAAATCTTAAAAAGGCTTTATCAAGGGTTTATTGAAGGTTACTCATTTAAGAAGCCTTTATAAGAGATTTTTGTCGTTATTGGACGTTTATGGATACTGTTTTTGAAATTTTTTTTTGTAAAGGCTTTATAAGAGGTTCGTAAATTTTTATGAATAAAGGCAAAAGAATATTTATCGAATATATACGTTATTATAATCTGTTTCAATTGTTATGTTTTTGAAAGCTTTTAACAAAAAAATTAATAAAATAAATTGTTTTTAAAACAATTTTCATGTAGACATTCAGTTTCGGTTTCGGTTTCGGCCGAATATTACAAAAATGGCCGAAATTCGGTTTCGGTCTCGGTTTCGGCCAAAATTTTGGTTTCGGTCGGACACTAGAGTTGAGTACGTTATATGAGTCTTAAAAGAGTGTCCAATATGAGTTTTAAAACCGTCATTACTATGAGTCCAAAAAGACTCATAAAACGATCATTTTTATGAATCATATTTTGGGGCCCACAACATACGAAAATGTACTCATAAAAGAGTCTTTTTAGAGCGCATTATGGTGATAAACCCTCATATATATGATTTTTGAAAGAGTCTTTTAAGAGTCATAATGTTTGCTGGGTATTTTTGTTGTAAATGTTCACTTTGTTCAATTTTCTTTTCAGAAAGTATTATTTTCGTAACCCTGGAACCAATCTTCGATCTTTACATGGCTTGCTATAGAAAATCGTCATTCACTTTGCGTCGTTTCAATTTGCGTCCTGTTTTTTTGGAACGTAACCACGACGCAAAGTGAGGTATTGGTGTACTATTTAATCTTGGTACCGGAATGGGGGGTCAGATTTTCGATAATCTCTTCTGTATATATTCGTAAATAATTTTAACAGAACATACATTTTATCGATTAATATAGTTAGATAAGGCTAAAATTTCATCCCACCTTTTATTCTCCATCAAACAACAATTATAATCAACTTTAGTGTCTGTTAAGATATAAAATGATCAAAATAGGCCAATAATTAGATTAATAATAAGAAGCTTTGCAATATTTCATTGCAATCGCTTTAAGTGTGGAAGATAAAAGTAAAATTGAATTGAATTGATGTATTTGATCTCTGAGCACGATATTATATAGTAGATAATCAAGAAATACAGCTGAAATGTCAAACAAGCTAAACAAATTATAATTGAAGCTACTCAAGTATGGGCAGGCATAGTTATACTGTCTGTATAGCTTCGTGGTTGTTGAATAGAGAGGCATATGTACAAATACACACCCACACAAACACATATACTCATATTCATACAAAGTCGTTTACGTGTAAATTGGAACATTCAAGCGGTAAGATCTGTAACAGCCAACGAACGATTGTGAGGGTCAATTGAGCCAATTTAAATTTAATAAATAAGACATTTATTAAATAATTTACATTCCTCTTCAATTAACACATGATCATTACGATGACACACAGTCATCATGAAACCAACAATGTCAGTTCAACAGTCAGGCGGCAACTTGCATTGTTGTTGTTAATTTTTTAAGTGTTCCCAGACAGCAAGCTACAGTAGTCAGTAGAAGTCTGTAAAATGGTATCAAGTGTTAGAAACATTTAAATATTTTCTCTCCGTGTATGCTGAGCACTAGAGCAACCGATAGTGATGATGATGATGATGATGATGATGATGATAATGATGATGACGTTGCATACAATACCACAGACTTTTCCATGACGAGCAGCTGCCCTCAAGAGGCCTCATATCATAAGAATGAGCAAATTTGCACTTGTGTCAAGTTGAAGCCTTTAGTGGTCAAGTGAAGACGAAGCATTGGAATACTTGTTGATGGTAAGCAAATATTTTCAAAAAAACATGTTTTAGTTATTCTTATAAGCTAGCTTAAATTTGGCTTTGTTAAAAACTTATGCATAGCGTATACTTTTAAGCTTAAAACTAATTAAAAGTATTACTCAGTTGCTATCAAAATAAATTAATATAAAGTACTAAGTACTCGTCGTATTTTTATAGCAGTCATAAAAACAGCCACTGACCGGAAATCAACACTTGCCTGCATTATTATTTAATCTTGAGATAAATATTTTTCTGTAATGCAAATGCACAAGTATCTGCATGCAAATATCTTACGAATGCAGCTGAAACGAATTAAGTATGTTGTGTTTTTTTTTTTTTTACTTCTGAATTAACGTATGACAAAATTGTGGCGAGGGAAAGAAAATGAACACAAAAATTGAATGCTTTATTCAGTATGACAGCACTTTGTCGCAGTTGTGAGTGCTGGATATACTTGAGAGTTTTTTTTTTGTGATTGAGAAAAAAAAAATTCACAAATGAAAATGAAGGTTTTTAAAAATTTAATAATTTGTACAGTTCATTCCGACCGACTTTTTATACATGAGCTATGTTTGTATTGCAGGCGAGATCGGAACTTTTAATTCAAAAAAGATAAGAAAACTTTAAAAATCTCAATCATAATAATGTAACTTCACTATATTTTTTAACATTTTCTCCATATTGCAAAATTAGAAGAAAATCGACTTGCAGTGACTTGTAGTTACTTTCGCGTGATCCCGATAAGACCGTTTGATAAAATTGCTTCATTTTTTTGTTTGTTTTGTTTTTTGTTTAATACCCTTCCTACCATGACATTTGTTTTGGTAGCACCTTTTACTTTTACCAGGATTTAAAAAAAAACTTGATTATTACAAATTCTCTTGAATTTTTGAGAAACGCTATTGTTCACGAAACCAAAAATTATTTTAAAATATTTCATATAACTTTGAGTTACGAATATCGTCTTTTGAAATAAGTCAATTTGACTTATGAACATCGAATTGGCCATTTCACTCCTTGAAATTATTTGATAGAGCTTCTTATGATCAAGTTAGGTTATAAGTGATTGCCAGAAATTCTATTTCTTTCAAAGATCTTTACATTTTATTGCTAATGCCATGTTCACACAGAGAGTTTAGTTTGCGTTTCCAGTACAAAGTTGCGTTTTGACCTTAAACTCAATTTAACCGCTGGCGTTTCCAGTACAATTTTGCAGGAGAAAACGCAACTAAACACAACTTGTTTTCTACGTTTACCAAAACTCAATTTGATACATGCCTACAAGTATGCTAGTGTTTTGATAAAAACATTCGTTCAGTTAGATTTTAGCTGTGTTCGATTCGATTGAACGATAAAAAATGCCAACAACAGCTGATTCTCAATTGTGCAAGTTTCTATTTGTGTTTTATTTTTAACAAAAATAAGCCAAAAAACAAATAAAAGAACTTGGGAAAGTTTAGAAGATGAGGGTTTCTCATCAGTCAGTCAGTATGGGCCGTAAAAAGCTGAGTTTTGAGCGAAATTCCAAAAATTGGCGATCATTTCAATCCACCGTAAACTCAATTCTGCCGACGCACCTCTGTGTGAACAGCTGGATTCAAACTCAAACGAAACGCAAACTAAACTCTCTGTGTGAACATGGCATAAGATTTGTTCGATCACAGCCGCCAATTGACCAACTCATTCGGTTAAATTTAAAGAGAAATATTTTTTTAAATGTTTCATAGAAACACTTTCATGATAGTCTGTAAGACTATTTTTTGTAAAGTAAATACACGGTTAAAAATCTTGAAGTATTTTTTAAACCAAACCTTGGACTAATATATTTTTTGATCCATTTTTTATTAAAATTGATATTTTGGATTGGTCACAGAACTCCACCAACTGTAAGAATTGATACGCGATTTTGTTATAATTAAAATTTAAAATTTAACATTTAAACACTTAAGAATAAAAAAATTTTGCAACATTGTAATTATACCCTAAATCTGAAAGGTCAGGGTACATTAACTTTGTGCAAACGTTTGTAACGCATAGAACGAAGCGAGTCCGGTATAGAAAAGTATATATATTCTTGATCAGCGTCACCAAGTGAGTCGAGCTATCCATGTCCGTCCGTCCGTCCGTCTGTGTGTTGTCCGTATACACAGGATAAGAAGAAGAAGTTGAGATAATTGGATGAAACTTGGTACACACAATCACATGTGCCCAAGGATCTGCACTATTGAATATTTTTGAAATCCGACAACGGACACGCCTACCACCCATACAACGCAAAAATTTAAAACTGCATAACTCAGCTCATAGTAAACCTACAGCTATAAAATTTGGTATGTACGTGTTTTGTATCAACACAAAGATGTTTTCGAAAAATAGAGTCATCCTCCTACGGACACGCCCACCTCCCATACAACCCAAAAATTGAAAACGCAATAAGTAAACCTCTGTTTAACCTATAGAGTATGTTTTTTATGACAAGACAAAGATGGTTTTGAAAAATGGACGTCATCCGCTCACGAACACGCCTACCTCCCATTCAACCCAAAAAGCTTAAAAATCAATAAATAAGGTTATGTTTGTCATAGAGAGATCAAATTTGTTACGTATGTATTTTATACCAAAACTAAGATGTGTTCAAAAATTAGGAGTAATCCGTCTATGAAAACGCCCACCTCCCATAGCGAAAGCACAATAAAGGCTTTAACTGTGAGCTACAGGAATAAAACTTGGTATGTGTAAATTTTTCATCAACATTTAAATACATAAAAAATAAAGGCTTCATCCCCCCACGGCCTATTTACAATAAAATTTTTTATTGTTTTTGAAAAGTGGGTGTAGGGTATTTCATAGTCGGCCTAGACCGACTTTGGACTTTATTTACTTGTTTTAACTTCTAATCGTTGGTTTTTTTATTCAAAATAAAATGTCAACAAAAGTACATTAACAAAAAAATACATTTCACGTAATGCGGAGAACGGACAACAAATTTTGATTTTGTTTCTATTTGCTAATATTTATGCTCTATAAGACCCTCGCAAATTGGTTGAAGAGTGGCCGAAATTATTTTTTTTCATGTTCGCCGATTTGGAAAATATTTTGGTATTTTGTTGTCAGAAAAATATGAAAAATCTGAAGATTATGATTCCGTAATATTAGGCTGATATATTTATTATTTGCTTGGACAGACATGCTTGAAGTTCATAAGGTATGTTTCACATATATAACGCCACTTCGAAATTGTTGATTTCTCTGTAACAGTTTATTTACAACAAATACAATGTTCTGAAAATATGTTCGTCCATGCATAATTATAATAGTTGGCAAGTGTGTAGTCTCTGCTGATAACGGTACAATAGTTATTGCAAGGAATTACTTTTCATGCTGTCTCATATTTATAACGCCACTTCTAACTTTTAACTAAATAAGAACTAAAACAAGACCTTTTGATGTTTTCAAAGTTTTAATTTTGTTAAATTACTGCGCCTTTGACTTTTATAACATTGAAAATACGATTAGGCATACTATTCACTAAATTTTGTATTATGGTTGGCTCAATTTTACTCCATTCTTCATAAATAACTGTTTTTAGCTCTTTAACGTTGTGAAATTGCCTGTTATCTTTATAAACTCGGCGAACTAAAATTCCCCATAAATTTTCGATGGGGTTGAGATCTGGTGAGCGTGCTGGCCATTCTAGTAATTCAATTTCTTTTGCTTGAAACCAAGCTTTTGTCTCTCGACTTGTATGGATTGCGGCATTATCCTGCTGGAAAATCCACTCTTTCTCCATATTTTCTTCCAAAAACGGAGTCAAACTGTTTTCCAGCACACGAACGTAATCAGAGCTTTTCATCCTTGAGCTCACAAACTGCGGTTCCAAACTTCCTTGTGCTGAAAACGCGCCCCACATCATTACATTTCCTCCACCAAAATTTCGTTTGGAGAATTGAATGGGTTCGCGCCGTAAATCGTGCCAATAATTCCGAAATCCATCCGGTCCATCCAGATTCCATTTTTTCTCGTCGGAAAAAATTACCTGAGAATGAAAAGCTTTAATATCTGAACCCATTATAAAAATCATTTTGAAGCTTACGGATGGCCAATTTATACCCATGTTTCTCCTTGCAAACTCTAAACGTGCTCTCTTATGAGCAGTCGTAAGTGCAGGAACACATTTCATGAGTTCATTTCGAATGTGTTTGCACTCATGTAGAACTCGCCATACCGTTGTTCGTGACACTTTGTTATCTACAACGTCACGTAATTCTTTCAAACTGCGGTTGGTGTTGCTCGCAGCTCGAATAATTTTGCGTTCATCGCGGCCAGAGAGCATTTTTTTTCGTCCTGACCTTTTCGTTTTCCCATAGTTTTCGGGATTATTCAAAAAATTTTGGATCACTCTGTGACTGCGGTTTATTCTTCGACCGATTTCTCTCACTCCATATCCCTCTTCTTTCAAAATCACGATTTTTCCCTTTTCCTCACTACTAAGCTGAGTTCCACGGGGCATTTTAATTTTTATTTAATTTACGATTAAATCGATTAAAAACAAATGTTCAAAAATTTTAAACCTTACACTTTGAACGCAAGCAAACGAATAATTGCAAGTGGCGTTATAAATATGAGACAGCATTAAAAGTTATTTCTAGCAATAACTATTGCACCGTTATCAGCAGAGACTAAAGACTTGCTGACAATTGTTGTCGAACATAGACGAACATTTTTCAGAACATTGTATTTGTTGTAAATAAACGGTTACAGAGCAATCAACAATTTCGAAGTGGCGTTATATATATGAAACATACCTTATATGTTCACTTGTTTAAAATGGCATGCAAATTTACTCTATATTCAATCTTTGGTATCATTTGATCTTGTTGTATATTTTCGTAAATGACAATTGTCATAGATGAGATTTGCATTAAAAAAAGTTGGAAAAGGTGCCGTATAAAAAATTTCGTAGAACAAAATATAAACAACACCAAAATTTCAAAGTTCATCAACTTCAGTGAACTGTATCTTTTTAGCGCTGTGGAGCGCTGTTTAACGAAATTTGTCAAATTACAGCTTGAAGTCTCAGCTAAAAGATAAAAAAAATTCAGCTGCTCCTACCTGCTCCTTTCCAAAAAAAAGTGTGCGCGATAATGATGTTAACAAATTATTAAAAAACTATGCTTAAATTACTTATAAGTAATAATTATAATGAATAATTATTCATGTTTTTCTATTTGTTTTTTCTATGGGAGGAGGGCGTAAATGTCGGCGGATCAGGTATATATTTTCAGGAGCCCATTCTACAATTATAATATTTATTTTTTGTAAAAATTGTGTTGTGCATTCAAAATCACGGGAGTTAGCCTTTTTTTATACAAGTTGCATGGGAAGTGGGCGTAAAAGTGGGTGGATATCAAATATTGCACAAATGATTCTGAGTGTTTAAAAATGCTATGTGCCAAAAAACAATTCCGTAGGCCAAAATTTATTTTTCACTTTGTATGGGAGGTGGGCGGAACATTTTAATATGTCAATTTTTTTCTTGTTTCAAACAAAAATTGCATGTATGCCAAGTTTCATTGTCCTTCGACAACTTGTTCTATTTTTAGCCGCTCGTTCTATTAACTTCAACCAATTTGACTCGTGTGAGCTTTTGTTGCTCTACGAAGCCGAATTACCGAATTGTGTGCTTTTTTAAATCGAATAAAGATTCATTAGTGTTCTAGTAGAAAAGGTTCATTCAAGAAGAAATCCATGTATTTATGCAAAACTTTATTGGAAATAATAGTTCGGTTCTTAGAACTCAATGTTTAAAAATAATTTCCTTCACATGTTGTCCACGACTAGCTCTGAAATGGTTCATTCTGTTGGAAAAATTTGCCCAAAACCTGAGATCGGCGACAAGTCGACTGTTCACGGTTTCTACGGTAACTCTCTGCTACTGAAGTAATGTTTTCAAAATTACGTGCTCTATGCACTGTGGTTCACTGATGAATGTCTAATAGAGTAAAATTGATTCAAAATTTGATGATGGTGTTACGAATAGTGATACGAATTATGACCAAAATGATGTTGAAGAACTCTTAAACATGCTCTGAACGTTGTTCAGGAGTTAGTCTATTCATTATTGATTCGTTTTGAATACTGCACACAAACGTCATATGGACAAACCATTTGTCACATAACAGCTGTCAAAATAACCCCGTTGAAGGAACCTCGTTTTAGATCAGCTTTTATATAAATACGTGAGGTAAGATTAGCCAGTTAACTATAGCGAAAATAGCAATTCATATGTTTAAAACTACGAAAGTATATTTCTAGCTAGTTTTGTTAAGTTTGATTCCATCTCAATAAATTCCAGGTATTAAACAGCTTAAAGTTAAATTATTGAAAAAATAGTTATTTTTCAAACCGTAAATAATTGGGTTTGTATTGCGAAAAATTTTAATTCATTTCTCTTATGGCATCACAAAAAAATTTCTTGACTTCAAAATTCAACAAATTAATTGCTCACATAACAAACATTTTATTCCACCGTGCTAACGGACTTGTGTGGGTCGTTTTATACACAACGACGACTAATCAGCGGTCAAAAGTTACTCTTGAGGGTCAAATTAATTTAAACAACAATTCGTTGTTGTGAAATTTTTCAAGCATTTGTGTTGTTTCATTTGTGCATTAATTGAATTTAATGAAATCTGTGGAAATGTTTGTTAGTCAGTTACACACATGTGTTGTTTTTTGTAAATATATTTTTGTTGTTTAGTGATGAAGGCATGAACTGTAGCATTTCATGTAAGCTTAAAACAATTCTAAATTAAACAAGGATTTTATGCAACTTTCACTGAACGAAAATATTTCTTTATATTAAAGCTTTAATTAAAAGAATCACTCTGTGCAACCCAAAGTCTAACAAATTGCAATTTATTTTTATAGCTTAAATATTTTGGTATTTTATGCAAATATATAGTTATGAAGCAGTGTTAAGTTTATAAATAATTTATTAAACTAAAACAACAATAGAATTTGAAATAAAAATAAATACAGAAAAGATAGAGATTTTCATATAAAATTTGTAAATGAGCTAAAACTAGTCAGAGAGAGAAAGAGAGCGAGAAGGATGGAAATGCATAAATAAACATGAAACATAAACATTATATATTCTGTCTTTTTATTGTTTTAATAGAGATTTTTTGGAAAATGAAACGTAAACGTATGAATATGATATATTTATTTAAATTTTATTCGAGTTGAAGTTACTTAAAGCACTTTTATGCGTTTTAACTTTGTTTTGGCGCACTTTGTGGAACTTTTGTTTATATGACAGTTCATATAAAATAAAAGCAAAATAGCTTAAAATGTCACAACTTTAAATTTTAAAACGAAATTCGTTTGTTTCTTTACTACAAAAAATTATTGCCATGCACATGGCATTCATCAAGGATATGTGACTTAATATTGACAGCGATGTATATATAAATATTCTTTAGAAACTGCAACAATGCAAAACTCTAACTTTGCTAACTTTTGCACTATGCTCAGCTTCCAAAGTCACTTCCACTTCCGCACGCGTAAATGAAGTAGTTTTTCTCTCCTTTTTTTTTTTTCTTCAATTCAGTTTCATCTGACTTGCCAACACACACACACACCTTAGCTGCATCTTCTGTATTGTCAATACTTTGATACGCTTTTGCATTATTTAGGTGCGAAAATGTGTCGTTCTTTGAAAAACTCTTAACAGAGTTGCCATAGCATTCAAATTAGAGTATTTTTATAAGAAGTGCGACAGCTTTTCGACAAAACATATAAAAGCTAATGTCAAGTATAGATATCAATACTTGAAATAAAAGCATAAAACATGTTTCAAACGGAAATGAAAAAAAAAAACTTTCTTTGAGAGCTACACCGGAACCGGATTTCATCAGTATTCACAAGACTCAATAGATATTCTTTGTTTTCTATGTGTAGAAGCTAATGCTTCTTAGAAAAAAAAAAAAAAATGCCACAGCAAACACTTTTCACCATCATAGAAATACACACACTCTGGCAACACTACTTTGTCATACATTTCTGGGGGGGGGGTGGAGGAAAAAAAAAAAAAACAAAATAGTATTTATCATATATTTGCATACAGGTGAAAAGCACTAGTAGAATCGAGACGATGCTAGACTAAAATATAAACAAGATCTTGTGACAGCATGCAAGGCTTAGGCAAAGCTGTGCAAAGCGATACAAATACAACACGAGCGAATAAATGCAACAAAAATAGATTATATTTCCTCAACGTCATCAGGAAGGAAGGTGATGATTTCACACACTTGGCTGTTGGCAAACAAGCGCACACAGACACATACAACATACATACCTATGGGAAAAGCGTCAATATTGATACAAGGATGTCAAGGCAGCAGTGCCAATTCAAGACTCTACAACAACAACAACAACAACAACCACTATATTAAAAAGGCAGTCAAGAAAATTTTAAAAAGTTTGCAAATACTTCTAAATGAAAAGTTCTCGCATGGAAAATTAAAATTAGAAAGTAAGTGTAAGGCATTAAAAATAACATTAAAAAAAGTGAACAGCACTTTTGCTAATGGCAAAATGCATGCATAAATTATTAAAATTGACAGCTCAAATTGCTAGTGTTAGAGTTTTCGAAATAATAAAATTTTTCAGCTAGACGAAGTTTAATCCTACAATTTCTGATTTTCAATTTCTTTGTGAAAATTCAGTTTCATTTGATTTAATATAATTTTGCACACCGCAGCCATTTAATACGCTGGCATGAATCCTTTGACGATATCACGTCTGTAATTGGAAATTTACAACAAACTCAATGCTCTACTTTCAGCAATTCAACTCAACTCAACTCAACTCGAGTCAACTCAACGCTCCTCATATGCAGCAGCAGCACTCACTCGTATTAACATGATTTTCGTTTATTTTTCGTATTAATTTTTTTTTTTCTTCTTCTTTCTGTTTTTATATCATTTTCAAATTATTTTTCCCACACAGTACAACGACATTCTTTGCATTCTTTTTTCTTGACTTACTTTCTGGTTGCTTTGGAAAATTCGATTCCATTTTGAAATTTAATTTTATGCGCCACGTAACCAAATTTCGCGCCTCAGGCTAGCAATTACATTAAACTACTTTGTTATACGTTGTATAGCTAACAAACGTACACCTGAGATGCCTAATATCATCTGTATGTGTGTTGGTGTGTGTGCGTGTTTGAATGTATGTATGTATGCCCTTGTACTGTGTGTATGTGATGTGTGGCTTGTGATGAGTAAGCACGAAAAGGACAAACAAATTGTGGTTCACACATAGTTCACAGCTAAAGTAGATTTTAATCGAATGCCACAAAAGTACAAAATCAGTAGAAAGTAGTTAGATTAAAAAAGATTTTTAATTTTTGAGAGAGAAACCAATTTTTGATGTTTGCATAAGGAATATATATATATATATATAATAATATGTATAAAATTAAACAGAGAACTAAACTAGCTTTGCAAAAGCTATTTCATCTAGGTCTAGAGTATTATATAAAAGGCTAAGCCGGCACCGATTTTTATAATTTTTTCACAAATAAGAACCTACATGTTTAACTTAAAATCAGTCATGCTTTATAAAAAATTAAGTTTATAAAGTAGTCAAAAAATCATATACATCAAGCTGGTGATGTTCGATGATAATCGATTTTCGATGTTCGATGATAATCGATTTTCGATGTTCATTGATGTTAAGAGGCAAAACAATCGATGTTTTAACATCGATGTCACGATATATATTCGATATTTAATCGATGTTTTCATTTTTCATTTTTTATGAACGCAATCACAAAATATTTTACTAAATTTTAAAATTTTCTCAAAAATCTGTTGGTTAATCTGAAATAAGGTCCTATGAAAGTTTGGAATATTGTGGTGATGTGATTTTCAAAATGTGTTTTAATATATGATTTTATTGATTATTGTTCAGGTGGGAGAACATTTTTTCGACACTTATTGTGGAAACTGTATTCGAGAAGGTATTAATTTTAAAAGTATTTTGAAGTTTTACGTCTTTTCGTAGTTTTGATTTGAAAAATTAAATTTTTTCGTCAAAAATTGTCAATTTCTTCTTCGTGAAATCTTTTCTCGGCGAAATATCTACCCAAAAGTTGGGTTGAAATTATACGCCTCCATAGCCCAAACCTCCATACCTTCGAGGTTTTGTAAACCTTTAATTTGCAATCTAGGTTTAAGTAGGTACTTCCCATGCTAAGTTACAGCTAAAAAGGGATGATTTTTGACGAAAAACTGTTTTTGTCACACCAAAACCAAAATCCGTTTGGACGTAGGATCTACTGGAATACAGCTTTCTCAACATATGTAAGCTTCGAAAAAAAAAATTATTGTTGAGCCATCTTAATGATCATGTACTAAATAAATCCCGCAATTCTACATTGTTTTCTGCATTAATGACGATGATTTTTGATTGATAAACATCGAGAAACGATATTGAGCTTTCGATGTCAATGACAATGCAATCATCGATATTTTTTCAACATCGAACATACCTGCATCAAGCATACAGCATTTTCTTTCTTGCCTTTCATCAGTATTTCTCATAGCTTAAAATTTTCAGGGACGGAAAATAACTGTTATTTTACAACTTTCAAATGTTAGAGACGTAATGAAAAAATTGTCGAAAGGCTTTTGAAAATATAACATTATGATACTTATGGCCTTAACTTCACGAATATTAAGTGCCTTTTAAATTTTCGACTGATTCTACACAAGTTAAAACTTAACTGCTATTTTGCACCTTTTATTTTTTCAGTCAAAAATAATGGTTACTTTTGACTTTAATTTTTTCGATCAAAAATATCAGGCAATTTATGTTTTCGTAAAGGCCGCTTGACGAAAAAAAATGTTATCAACAGTTTTTTAGTCAGTAAGACGACCTTAGAAAAAATACAAATTGCCTGATATTTTTGAGCGAAATAATCAAAGGCAGAAAATAACTGTTATTTTTGACCAATAAAATAAAAGTCAGAAGTAACTGTTATATTTGCCCGAAAAATTAATGGCACAAAATTTTTTTCTCGCAGACAAGCCTTGAGGCTTCGCGAGATACAAGCTAATGTAAACATTAATTGTAAAACGAAATATGGAATAAAACTCAAACTCAAACTCAAACTCAAAAAGATAACAGTTAATATGTGAATTTTTCGATAAAAACCTTAACGGTACGGTCCCTGCTTTTAATATATTAAAAATTAATAGTTAATTGTATGACGCATTCGCCATACAATTAATGTAATTCTTTACGTAAAGATAATACAGGGAACAATTAAATTTGCTCAGTAAACTGTTATCAATTGTAGACGAATTTTATACGTAGATTTCAAAAATGGTGTCCGATTTTCAACATCAGTTCGAAGTTCGAGCTAAGCAAATATCTAATAATTTGTCCTTTTTCCAAAAATCTGAGAAATCCTTTAAATGTGGCAGAGGATTTTGATCGTGTTTTATCAATTTATTCAAAAATATTATTAAAAATTTATATTATTAAAATATTAGTTAGTTAAATTTCCTAGACCAGAGTTGAAGTATCTTTAGAAGTTTGTGAAATATCTACACTGAGAAAAAACACATACCTTGCTCCGGTAAAAAATTTCTCTATTTTTGATAATAGCAATTTTCTCTTTTTCAAATAAAATTTTCTTCAATTAGAATAAATTTTCACAATTTCGAAGAAATATTTCTTTACTTCTAGGAAATGGTAATATTTCAATGTCTCTAATAATGATAAGTATTTTTCTCGCACAAAAAATTTCTCATTTATAGAGAAATTTTATTGAAAATGAAAAACTTTTCTTATATTTTGATAAAAAATTCACTATGAGAAGTATTTTCTTCAATGAAAACAAATATTTTCTCAAAATAAAAAGTATTTTTCTCTAAAAACGATATATTTTTCTATTTCATGGACCCTTTTTATCATTTTTAGAGAATTTTAATTATCGCAATTAGAGAATAGCATTCTCTGGAGCAAAGTCTATACCATTTTTCTCTAAATATGATGCCTTTTTTATCATATTCCGAGACACTTTTTTCTGAGTGTACCTTCGTGGATAACTTTATGGAAAACTTTTTATAAAAAATAAATATTTTACCTCAATCTTGAACAGGCTTAGGTTGCGGTTTTAGTGAACGCCATTCAGACAGGCAGGCAGGCTTAAATCTGTGTGAAATCTATCTCGCTTGTTCACATTGCCTGTCTGCCTGCATGTCTCACTATAACCGCAACCTTGGAGATATTTTGTAAAATTTAGCAATACAATAAATTACTATCCTTGTAAAGATATAAATCAAAATAAAGTGTTTTTCTTAAAGTTTTGTTGAATCCAACTTAAATGCTTTGTCGTGATTTGTAATCATTCTATCTAGACCTTTATCGAATTTCAGTACCTTTATCGAATTTCAGTACCCTTGTATCAATATTAATCGAAACACAGTATTTTTCTAAACATGCCACGACGTATGGATAGCAGTTTCCACTCTTTAGTCGTACTATGTACTTAATCTTCCTGCCCTTGCATCAAATTTCAGTACCCTTTTATTTGATTTACAAACGTTCATATACTCAGTTTGAAAAAAGTCTTTAAAAAAATCGTTACAAAATAATAACCATAACCATTTAAGGCTCTTAAAAAGTAGTTTCCGAAAAAACTAAGTTACTATTTTTTATATTATTGACTACTAAGATTAACTTTGCATTCTATCTTAAAACAGTGATAGATAAGAGAAGTTTAACCACAAATTTTCCTGCTACCGTGTTAAAAGTACAACAAAAACAAGTAAAGAAAGTCTAAAGTCGGTCTAGGCCGACTATGAAATACCCTAAACCCACTTTTCAAAAAAAAAAAAAAAATTAATTGTAAATGGGCGTGTCCGTGGACGGATGAAGTCCATTTTTCCAAACCATCTTTGTCTTGTCATAAAAAACATACGTGCCAAATTTTAGCTCTGTAGGTTAAACACATGCTTATTTATTGCGTTTTCAATTTTTGGGTTGTATGGGAGGTAGGCGTGTCCGTGATCGGATGACGTCCATTTTCCGAAGACATATTTGTGTTGGTATGAAACACATACATATCAAATTTTATTGTTGTAGGCTAATTATGAGCTGAGCTATGCAGTTTTCAATTTTCGCGTTGTATGGGAAGTAGGCGTGTCCGTGGGCGGACGATGTCTATTTTTCAAAACCATATTTTTTTTGTTATAAAAAACATACGTGCCAAATTTTAGCTCTGTAGGATAAACAGAGGCTTATTTATTGCGTTTTCAATATTTGGGTTGTATGGGAGGTGGGCGTGTCCGTGAGCGGATGACGTCCATTTTTCAAAGACATCTTTGTGTTGGTATAAAACTCACACATACCAAATTTTGTTGTTGTAGACTTATTATGAGCTGAGTTATGCAGTTTTAAATTTTTGCGTTGTATGGGAGGTAGGCGTGTCCGTGGGCGGATTCCAAAAATATTCAATAGTGCAGATCCTTGTTCATGTGACCATGTGTACCAAGTTTCATCCAATTATCTCAACTCCTTCTTCTTATCCTGTGTATACGGACAACACACAGACGGACGGACGGACGGACGGACATAGATAGCTCGACTCACGTGGTGACGCTGATAAAGAATATATATACTTTTCTATACCGGACTCGCTTCGTTCTATGCGTTACAAACGTTTGCACAAAGTTAATATACCCTGACCTTTCAGGTTTAGGGTATAATGAAGGCAGAAATTACTGGTGCACATGTGCAAAGCTTAACAATATCTTAAGTGAGGAAATGCAGATTTCAGGGTTTCTTAACACCGCGCCACACGTGCAATTAAAAAACAAAAGAAACAAAAAGAAATTGGCCATTTCAGCCCTTGAAAGGACTTTGACCGAGCTTCTTATGATCAATTGTGCTGTGTGTGTTATTAAAATGTTTGCACACTATTGACCGAGAACTGGACCTACATGTTTTATGCCGAGTCCGAACGGCTAACGTTCATGTTCTCAAGAAGCTTTACATGGCATTGTTTACTCTCTGAGGTTTGCCATTGTCTGCAGAGAGGTGGTGACCTCTCAAAAAACTTTTCGCCGCGGCTGGGGATCGAACCCGGGCTCCGAGCATGCTAGGCCACACACTTAACCTACATGCCACGGTCACCACATGCAAGTACAAGTTCGAAAAAAACAAAATATTCACTCTTTTTAATCATTATCTTTTAAATCACCAATCAGCACCATCACATTCTGGCCACTTGGAGCTGTATTGGACTAGAAGTTTAAGAGATAGTTTATTTGACTTGTACTTGCAGCATTAAATTCCATTTATTTATTTATACACATTTCTAAATTTTATTTTTCTTATTCATTTTCAATATCAAAAAGTGAATTTTCACTTGAGATGCAACTTGTTATACGGTCGGCCGGATAGTTTCATAAAATTGTTCTAATAAAACAAATTGTTCTTAGTTAAATACCAATAAAATAGCCTAGTACTTCTGTACATTGCAGCCTGTTGAATTTGAAATATGTATGTATATTTAATTTGTTGGCAATAAGATCGTGCACCTAGTATCCGGCAGCCAGAAACATTACTTTTTTCTA
Source organism: Tetanocera ferruginea (assembly GCA_958299015.1). Classification (NCBI taxonomy): domain Eukaryota; kingdom Metazoa; phylum Arthropoda; class Insecta; order Diptera; family Sciomyzidae; genus Tetanocera; species Tetanocera ferruginea. The sequence continues at coordinate 156,929,964 of OY282642.1, read as the reverse complement.
AATATTTGCTGTTGTTCTGGACCTTTATTCTGAATGAGTTATAATTTAAACTCTGGAAAATCTTCTTCCAGATTGTTCTTCCCGATTATCTACCATTAAATATAAGATCGATGATCATTACGTTTTAAAACTGGACTTTTCGTCCTTAACGGGTTAATATATTTTATCCAAACTAAGCATACATAGTTTTCAATTTATCTTCAAGTTATGGTTAACTTTAATACTTTGCAAAATACGAGTACATATTAAAATATTAGCGATTGCTCAGTGAAGTGCTTGAACCCCCTAAAACCCCCATGTATTTACGGTATTGTTGGACTAGAGCATTTAATTAAATGTTTTCCGAAAGACAAACAAAGTTTTTACTAGTATTGTATAAGTATGTGTAGCAAACCTTAGCAAACTCATATTTTCTCAAGAATAAGAAGGAAATTGCTTTAAAATCGATTTTGAATTTTTTTTATATATTTCTATTTTTATTTTTTGGTTTTTACCACTTTTCTCCCTTCCTCTCTCTCTCTCTCTCTCACACTCTTTTTCCTTTAAATTTCTTTCACTTTTTATAATGGAAAAATATTTAAATTACTTTTAATGGTAGCCAGTCATGTTAGGCGTGTTGTTGTGTTTTTTTGTTTTTTCTTTTTTGTTAATTTTGTTGTTTTAATGCAGGTGCTTGGCAATAGCAAGAAATTGCATGGCTAATTTATGGTTGCCACAAAAAGTATGAAACGGCATACTTTAAGGCACTTTGGTTAAGGTGACGCTGTTTTTGTTTTCGCTGTTATTTGTGTTGAAAGCATGTTATCAGCACGAATAAAGAAAAAATAGTACGAAAACAAAAACAAAAAATTTATAACATACATCAACTTACATACTTAAGGGAAATTGAATTGTTTTGCTTGCACAGCAACACTGATTGAGATTTGTTTTTTTTTTTTGTTTTTGTATTACTTCAAATTGTAGTGCATACTTTTAAGCATGAGATTAATTCTATGACTTGAAAATATGCCAATGGAAGGATAATTGATAAACCTCATTTCATAGGTTCTAGTCATCAAACCTTTTTCAGTTGACCAGTGTTACCTAGATTTAGCAGATTTATGTTTTAAGCGCAAAATAATTGTTAAAGTTTCAGTTTTATGATCATCATAATCATTTTCAGTTTTATGATCATCAATCGTAATAGTAATAGTAACTAGTATCATGATCATAAGAGGGATTGAAGATTGCAAAAAATATATTAAACTAAAGGTTAAATGATGGTCAATTTATAAAATTATAATTTACAAATAAAGATATTTTAAACAAAACAAGCAAACCTTTGCATATTAATCTATTCCTTAAATCAACTTTATTCCTTGAGCACAAAATACTGTCTCAAGAATTCCATATTTATTTGTCATTTTTATAGTGATATATATATTAAATCCTTTGAGCTAGAATTGAATATATGGACATTTTTACGAAAACAGGGACAAGAGCATTAGCGCAACCAAAAGGGGGTTTCGCGGTTTAAACCCCCCCCCCCCAAAATTATGGTAGTACCAAGCAAAATATAATTAAATCAAAGTGGTTCATATCAACAGCAAACACACATCTTATCAAATGAGTAAAAACCCCAAATTAATATTTCAAATCGATTCTGCTTGATGTACAACCTACTAAATTTTCATGTTTATTTCCTTCAGACTGATTCTTGAGGATTTCTTGAGGTGTTCTTGACAATACTTAGATTTGAGTTGTCTCTTCAACTTCTAGCTTGGAATCTACTAAAAGACTTGAAATATTTGGATGAAAATTAAGTTTAAAGTAATACAAAATAAGGAAGCCTGAATTTGAAGAAGAGCAGTTGAGTCCCTCGCCACTGATGTGAGCAAAGAAATTTCCGCTTAAATTGTTATTTTTCGTTCTTTTTTTATAATTATTGTTTAAACATAAACTTACCCAAACTCTGCAGGAATTAAGTTCATAGTGAAGTCATGTGATTCAATAAAAAAATAATTCCGATTGATTTCTGCAACTGAGCAAAAATTCAAAATTCATAATTTTTCATCGCATTTTCCCAAATCTGTTTCATAAATATTTCTCTAAATTGTCAAATATTACTCGATTTTAAGAAATATGGGCTTATTAGAAAAAAAGATGTTGGTTTGATTTTGCTTCTGTTCATTCGTTTATCAGAGATATAATAAGGTTATACCAATGAGCATGAATCAGGAAATGCTGACTTAAATTGACATAATATCTTTTTTAACGAAAGTCTTTACGACAATTTTCCAAAAAGACATCATTCATTAAAATCGAATAATATTTGTGCAATTTTGAAGGATTTTCATGAAACTAATTTTGAAAATCCCATGGAAGATTATGATTAAAAAAATATTTTTCACATAAAACATACAGAAGGAGTTAGTATGTTAGTGTTAAATATGACGATATCAAAAGTCGATTTTAATGTAAATTGCATCGGTTATTTTGATGGCGAGGGACTAAAACGATTTTTTTCATATTTCGGCTCTCAGTTTTTCATCCCAAGGAGTCAGAAATTTTGTGTTTTATATTTTCGGAAATGAGCTCCATTTGTACTCATCAAAGGACGAATTTTAAGTCCAGTTGGTTTTTTTACAACGAAGTGAAGTGTTCAGTCATTGTGGGTAGCAAAAATTGCATTTTCCCCGAGAAAAATTGAAAATATTGTAGCTCAAGCCTTAAAACCTTCGTTTAACTGCCTTAAACTTTCGTTTAACCTTCTTAGAACAAGAAAAAAATCCGTAAACGACTGTAAAACTGGCGATTTCAAAACGTTTTGGCCGATTCTAAAGACCCCAAACAACGCAGAAGCAAGTTAATTTTAAAATGACCGCTACCACTGCTGTACAGCTTCTGTACGACCAAAATGTCCTGACAGTGCCTGTTTTACATCCGTTATACAACTTGTTTTTTTTTTTTGTTGCTTGGCCGTTGTACAGTTTGAACTAAAAAAATCTAACTTTTACTCGGCGAGAGATCAAATTTTGAGAAAGAAACTCGATTTTTATATACATTTTTTATATATTATTGTCTTGCAAGGCTTTGGAAACAATTAAAATGTGCATTATTTCAATAAGTATTCGTATTCAAATAATAAAAGCATTTTTGGACAAACAGATTCCGATATACAATGTTGATGGCAAGACTTGCATATTTTTGTGGAAAAAGTAAACAATTATAGCAATTTTTGAAATATTTTTTAATATTCATAAAATTATATTTTCAGGCATTTTTTGTTTGTGATTTATTGAAACTTCAAAAACTTTTCATAATTTTTCATTTTGAAATTTTCTGTTTTACAAGAAATTCCGTCAAGGAATTGTTCTTTTCACAATTTAAAATCGAATAAGTGACCATCGCTGATTTCTGTGACCATCGCTGTTTTCTAATCAGCTTAAAGAAAATCAATACTTCATGTTTTTTCTGTATTGAAACCGGGCCCGTCAGTTTTGACGGGAAAGAACTAGTACTATTTATTTAAAACTTCGGTTCGGTTCGGGTCGGTTTGAAAATTAATTTTGTTTTTTCCTTATGACATTGTACAATATATCCAGAATATTCTCCCTAAACCTTGAGTCCAAACTTATTTTTGTTAACTTTTTTAAAGTTATAACCAATCTTGTTAAAATTTGGAACCCTTCTTCAAGATACATTATCTAGTGGTTCAAATATTTAGTTCTTATATTACCAAAAATGAGTTATCATATTCTTTGGTTGAGTCTTCGAAACCCACCTAGTTCATTAACTTAACCCATTAACACCCAAAAGTTGAAACTTATTGCTGTGATTTGAAACCCTTTGTAAAATTGATTTTATATATAAGTCCAAAATTTGATAAACCCTCCCCACCCCCAAAAGGACAAGAGTATGTGAGAGTCAAGTTAGGTTAATATATGAGCTATGCATATATACAAGAAAAGGTAAGACACGGAATAAAATGGATATGAAATAAAAAAATAATGTTAAAATCCCAGGGTAAAATTTATGAGCATTAATGTTGAGTGAAGTCATTGAGTGAAAATATATTTTTTTAAACAACTTAATTTGTAATTCATTCAGTGAGTTATTTGAAAATTTGAAATGAGAATTTAAATAGAAGTTTTTGAATAATATACTGGACTAAACTCTTGGTCTTATTCTTTTATTGGTTCATTTCAAATTTGAATCAAAACCTTGTTAATAAAAAGTGTTCGTGTGTTATGAAAAGACCACACTTATAGTTCTAAAGCAATAACGCTTTATCTGAATAACATGAAAATTTATTATCAAAGCCAAATATTGGAACTAGTGTCCGACCGAAACCAAAATTTTGGCCGAAACCGAAACCGAAACCGAAACTGAATGTCTACTTGAAAATTGTTTTAAAAAACAAATTATTTTTTAATTTTCTTGTTAAAAGCTTTCAGAAATATAACAATTGAAACATATTATAATAACGTATATATACGATAAATATTCTTTCGCCTTTATTCATAAAAATTAACGAGCCTCTTATAAAGCCTTTACAAAAAAAAAAAACCCAAAAACAGTATTCATAAACGTCCAATACCGACAAAAATCTCTTATAAAGGCTTCTTAAATGAGTAACCTTCAATAAACCCTTGATAAAGCCTTTTTAAAATTTTTACTCTAATGTGAGCACAAATATTGTCAAAAATACTTCAAACTGTTTCAAAAAATATGGAAACATGGCAAAACATTTCAAAATATTGAAAATAAAAATTATAAGTGACAATTTTTTTTCAGAGAAGAACATAGATTAAACATTTTTTTGACTGTTTGCATGTCAAAATATGTGACTATTGCTTTTTGACTATTGAGCACTTTAAATCTATTTCTAGATATTTTTATGAATAAGACCGTTTGAATATTAATGTTTAACTTTAAAATAATAAATAAAGAGATCATTTTAATATCACTTTAAGGAACTTTTTAGTATTTAAAGATAAATAACTTAATATTATAATCTAAAAAAAATCTACATTTATCGTTTTGTGCTGGACCCAACCCACACGGTAAATCAAATGACTGAATTTCACGGTTTTGTTCTACTTAACACCATTAAAAATTTTGATGAAAGCGAACTCACATCTACCATTGAAATATACATATGTAAGAACCGAATTAGTAGCGTCCGATCAAAACTTCGGTTTCGGTTTCGGTTTCGGCCATATTGATGCCGAATAGCCGAAACTGATTAAAAGGGCCGAAACTGGCCGAAACCGAAGCCGAATATTCGGTCGGACACTAATTGGAACTGAAGATTTTTTTGTTCTTATAATTTGTTTTGGTTTCGATGCAAAAAACAACTTTTAAAGCTGTGACCCACACTTATTGTCCTACCATGAATCAAGGCAGACTGCCTTGTCCTTGTGAATTTTTATGTTTTCTATTGTAGACTCTGTAAACCATCTTTCATATTTTGCTCGGTACCAAAAATTCGTAGAGAATGCAATAGAATATAAATAAATTAAAAGAAGAAACGCAAATCCTTTTGTTGCCCTTTTGCACATTTAAGATACAATTAAAAAATATTTTTAACAAAGTAAGTTTCTTTAAAATGTAGCATATATTTAGTCAGAAATATATGTAATGCCCTGCAAAAGTCAAAGTTTACGATGCAAACAGAAATTTAAAGCAGTTTCTAATTTCTTTTGAAAATATAGTGAGATTATTTAAACTCACTTTGAAGTGATATCAAAAACCGATATTGTTGTTTTTGCCATTTGTTAAAACAAATTCATGGCTTGAATAAACGGTTTAAGTTCAAATTTCAACACAAAGTCCTGGATTTGTGAATAACCACAGTAATTTCATGAGTTTTTGACTTTGGTAGATCCCATCTCAACCAATCCAACAAAATAATTTTTTTATTTTAACTTTCGATTTCACTTGATGAATCATATCAATTCATTTTTAAATGGAATTTTAAGCATTCCTACAGTAGTATTCTTGAAAAACGCTAAGTTGAAAATTCATAATTTTTTTTTTTTTTTCAATTTTTCTGCCAAGATGCTTACATAATCTAAAAGGTTCAAAAATGATTGGTGAATTTTTCAAGGTTGTCACATACATACCAAAATAAAAACTGTTGCTAATCCAAAGATTACACTTTAAACAAACACAAATCTATAACTCACATTGAATTTCCAGACTGCACAGATGTGAAGATATTGATTGCTGTAGCTGAAATTGTTTTTGTCTTTAAATAACAACAATCTATGAAATTATTCGCGAAGTTCAAAAACTGTTTTCTTATCAGTTCTGAGTTCATATTTTGTATTTCACAAGCACCGATTTGTGGTCAGCAAAACCAGAAGCTATATTTCGAACACAGTTTTAAGTTATTGTTTTTTTTTTATATATATAAAATTGTTTAAATTTTAATTTATTAAACATAATTTATATCAAAGTTTGAGTCACGCTTTACTGCAATATTATCCATGTCTACGCGATGTTTGCTTGTTGCTGCAGTTGCTACGACAGCAACAGCAGCTTGTGTAGAAGTAGATGCTGCAACCCAGCGTCAGTTTCAAATCATATCTACAGCGAGTTTTGAGTTTGTGAAAATCGAATCCAATGAGCGACAAGTCGTCATTGACGGTGCGATAAGGTTTAATCGCTCATTTAAGGTCTTAACCTCCACGCTCGGAGGCTTAATAGAGGCAATGTTTTTAAAGATTAATAACGACAACTACTACAAAGATGCACCAAGATTGTTTGTCTGTTTCTTTTTGTTTTTTTAATTCGAAACACTAAAGTTTATAAATAAAATAACAGAATTCAAATAGTTTTCTTTAGCAATGGGCGCCAGATATTTTAAGAAATAAACATGATATAGTTTTTAAATCTTTAAGCTTTAGTTTAGTTAATTGTTGGCTTGATTTCACTCCATATTCTTTGTAAAGTTCACTGATCGAGCTCGTTTCTTAAACTGATCGTCATTCTGATCATTCGCCCAAAGTCATTAATTTTTTGAAATAATTTTTCATTGCTGTATTTTGTGCGCATGTCACACCAACACCAACACCAACGCAATTGAGCAATGTAACGCAGACATAGTCACATTTGTACCGTCCAACCCTCAACACAATATTTGATGATCGCACAACATATCTTGCATTCATACTCGCCAATACATTCTGTCTCTTTTATTTATTCATATTCTATGCTCAGCGTCCACTTCTGCGATACAGCAAATTTAATTCACTTAATTGAAAAATGACTTGGCTAGCAATCGCAGCGGCTTGGTTTAAGCTGTGATCGGGGTCGCATGTTGCAGCCTCCCTTCGGCTTAATGTATCAACATTTCGTTGCTACGGCCAGCATGTTTTCTAGTTTATTTTTGTAATGCTTTATTGCGTTCATCTTCTCTGTAAATATTTCATTATTTTGTCATTTAAGTCACATTTGCTGTCACTCTCATGCTTTTGTTGTAACTCTGGTGTAACGCTAAAATATTCCTATTTGTTGCAATGTCTGCAAAGTAATTGATCTTTTATTGTTATTTTTTTCTAGATATTTTTGTCGTTATCGATTTTGGCCATCTCTTCTTGTTGCGATAATTTATATTTGTGCGATTCTGCATTTGTGATAAAAAAAAAAACTATTGACAATCCAATTCCAAAACTATAAAAAAATCATTGTTATGTTCAACTTTTCGTAAAGTTTTCGGTTAAATATCGGTGAAGGTAATACAGTTACTCAATCTATCATGTCAAAATATGGGTAACTTCAAAAACTAGAAGCTCAATGCTGTATTCTGGACTCTCAAGAGATTAGAAAACATAAACCAGGTAGTGCTTGACCGATTAATCGGCATCGGCATCGGAATCGTCATCGGCATCGTCATCGGCTGGTTTTGGCAGCAAATTCAAGCGTCGACATCTTATAACCGAATATAAATGAAAATAAAAGTAAAGCGCGGAGCTTGCTTTTGACGAATTCGTTTGGTGCAGTTCCTGACATAAATTCAAACGCACTGACTTTGGCAACCGAAAGGCTTGCTGGATGTGTGAATTTCCAAAAAAGAAACTTCTGCTACATTTCAATAAGAATGTGTTTGTTTATCATTTAATGATTTCTGTGTTTGTTATTTGCTCAGTTACTTTACTACACTATTGCGATCTCAAATGAATCACAGACAGCTTTTTCAAATTACACATTATTGAATTTTTTATAAATTGTGACTTTTGTAGTCATTCGTCACACGTTTTGCCGATTGTCAAAATCAGTTATTCTATGTCTTATGTCCAACGATTTATCTAAATCGGGTAGAGCTTTGTTCAAATACAAAAATCTTGATTACCACATCAACTCTTCTTCACTTTCTTGTGAAGATCATGTTAATTCTGTTGTGTGTAAAGTTGCTATGCATGTCCTACGGAATCTGAAGTGGACTGCATCATATGTCTCTTCCGAGATTAGAACAATGTTAATAAATATTCCAGCTTATAATGTCCATCATAACGTACCTACTCAGATGTTGATTCCAGGTCCAAACTTAAGTTTCAAAATGTCTTTAATAACGCTGTCAGATATGTTTATGGCCTTAGAAAATTTGCCTTAGAAAAATTAACCTTTTTTGAGAATTTTATTTTTTTGAACTATTCATACAATTAATATAATTGTCAATTCAATTTTCAGAGCTTATTATACATGCTTTTAAATTAAAAGAAGTAAAGAAAGTCTTAAGTCGGTCTAGGCCGACTATGAAATACCCTAAACCCACTTTTCAAAAACAAAAAAAATGTTTGTAAATATTTTTGTAAATGGGCGTGTCCGTGAGCGGATGACGTCCATTTTTCGAAGACATCTGTGATTTGGTACAAAACACATATATATCAAATTTTATTGTTGTACGTTAACTATGAGCTGAGTTATGCAGTTTTCAATTTTCGCGTTGTATGGGAGGTAGGCGTGTCCGTGAACATATGATGTCCATTTTTCAAAACCATCTTTTTTTTGGTATAAAAAACATATGTGCCAAATTTAAGCTCTTTAGGTTAAACACAGGCTTATTTATTGCGTTTTCAGTTTTTAGGTTGTATGGGAGGTGGGCGTGAGCGGATGACGTCCACTTTCGACATCTTTGTGATTGTATGAAACACATACACACCAAATTTTATTGTTGTAGACTTATTATGAGCTGATTTATGCAGTTTTAAATTTTTGCGTTGTATGGGAGGTAGGAGTGTCCGTAAGCGGATTCCAAAAATATTCAATAGTGCAGGTCCTTGGGTCCATGTGACCATGTGTACCAAGTTTCATCTAATTATCTCTACTCCTTCTTCTTATCCTGGGTATACGGACAACACACAGACGGACAGACGGACGGACGGACATGAATAGCTCGTCTCACGAGGTGACGCTGATCAAGAATATATATTTTTTTCTATACCAGACTCGCTTCGTTCTATGCGTTACAAACATTTGCACAAAGTTAATATACCCTGACTTTTCAGGTTTAGGGTATAACAAGTGAGGAAACCCTAAAGTCGATCAAACCCGACTATGGAATATACCCTAAAACTCGTATAACATTTAAATATATATACAAATACTAAAATAAATAAAAGTAACTTCTTCTTATTGTTCAAACCCATGTATCTCTTTATAACCGTATTGAAGGTGGGTGTGTTTGTGGACAGATGATATTTGTTTTATACGATCTTATACGATTTTATACGAGTTTTTATGTTACATAAGGTTTTATATGTACTTGTAGCTTGTATAGAAGGTGGGCGTAAAACTTTCACTTTTAAGTTTTATATTAAATACCAACACGACAAATTTGATTTCTGTATCTTATATGTTACTCAGTCTCTATATTTCTAATAAAATTTTTAACTTAATACAATTTAGAAATTTCGGCTACAAGAAGACATATTATAAGAAGCCCAGAGCAGTTTAAAATATCGGTCAGCCCACTTCAAAGTTATGGGAATCCCACATTTTTCAAAGACCTTGTTCCATGCTTGTTTCGCTCTCTCGCTTCAACAATATCTCTTAAGCTAAAATTTAAAGTACGTTTTGCTTTTCTTTGCAGAATTGCAGAATTGCTTAAATTGATTACCATTAAAACTTATAACATTTAATTTTAGTGAAAATATATAAAAAGTCAAAAAAATTTATGAAAATCCGCAATATCATTGGTCCTACAGAAAAAATTTAATATCTTTCCTGCAATTTGGAAAAAATTTTTTATTTCTTTTATTCCTGACCGTGGTTTTTTATTTGAACTACCACACCAGCCAATATTTTGACAAAAAATTTAATGATTGTTAGAGGTTCCAGCTCATGGGTGACTATTGCTTGGTTGAAAATATTTGAAAAATCATCAACCAAGGACTAGGTCTGTTTCCGTACGTACTTCGAGTAAAGTTCGAGTAATAGAGAGTTATTTGATTATCTGTCAAAATAAGAAAATTTGTCTAAAAGTACGGAAACGGTTTCAAGTAAGTTTCAAGCACAACAGCTGTTTTTTTTTTAAAACAAAAAAATTAAATTGTTTTGTTTTTGTATTTAAAACACTTTCGTAAGCGTTTATTATGGTTATTTTAACTGTTTTTATTAATTTGCTAACCAATTGCATACATTTTGTGCACAACACAATGCAACAATTTAATTTCATCACTTCGATAATCAGCTGTTGCAGCTCGAGATTCGTGCTCGAAGAAATTTTTCAAGTAAAGTTCGAATAATAGAGAGCGACAAAAAGTGACATTTTGCTTGTTCTTCTTCTATCTCGTGCTGAAAATATGCGTACAGCAACGCTTTCGAGCAACTTCAAGTTACTTGCAGTGAGTACGGAAATGAAATGAAGCCTCAATGTAAAAATTTAAACAGAAAATTTTAACTTGCTGAATATCGTTGATATGGACTGAACCTAGGGTTGCCAACTCTGGAAAGTACAAAATCGGGACGGAGCCATCAAAACTGCGGGACTTGGCTCAAAAATGCGGGACAACATTAGATGCATTTTTTTATTTCTTTAAATATTTCCTTTTATTCTTTGAGGAATAAAGGGTATCAACGATGCCCTTACACCATCGCATTGGTTCCTTGATATTGTTTAGATCTCTTTCCAACTCTTGCCCAATTCATGAAAAACCAAAAAATAAATCCAAAACGTTTTGATAAATAAAATGTATGAAAAAATTAAACAGTTTTTGTAAACTGCGTTTCATGTCGAAATGGAAATTTATATACAAACAATCTTAAGTTCTCAAATGCGGGATAAATGACGTCCCTCGAGGGGTTGTCGCGGGACGGTTAAAAATTAGCTAAAATGCGTGACATCCCGCGAAATCCGGGACAGTTGGGAACCCAACTAACTGAACCCATGATAGAATAATAAGGTAGGCTCATAATAATATGGCAGCTCAAATGTCTAGTTTTACACAAACAATGCTGTGAGGTGCTATAAAAGTCAAACGAAAAGGCAACAACAACAATTAGAACAGCTCAAATTAGAACAGCTGATTTTTTAACACAGCATCTAGCTCACTTCCTTTCCAATCTGCGCCTACCTTGTTATTCTATCATGGACTGAACCTAAGTTTAAAATTTCTGCTTTAACTTTTGCGCCAAGGTGCACCTCAAATAAATCGTTGCCAATTTTGCTTACATGTGCAATTTTCAGGGCTGACTTTTATTACTTGCAAGTGTTGATAACCGTAAATTTGTAATAAAGTAAGTTACCATATTTTTGAGTGATACACAAATATTCTTTTACCATTCAAATTAATTTTGGCATTAAATTGACATTAACATAAGCTGTTGTCCGCTGTTGTCCGTTTATCTGTGCAAGGCTTAAATCTGTGTCGACAAGGAATAACAGCTTAACTCATTTTTAAAATTTCAGAAGAGCACCCTGACTTTAGCTGTTTAGATTTGATGACCTCAAACATATAATTTTCAAGGTACAACCATACAAATTTGCGTACGAGTGTTTTTTGTTGCAAAAAAACGCAATGAAAGTAATAACTTTACTTTAATACCGACTTTAGCGGTAATTCCTTTTCGACACAGAAATATCAGTAGAAATCCGTAATTTCCGTGTAGTTGGCATCACTGACGGAAACAGACCTATTATTTTTAGCAACTATGCCGATCAACTTTTTTTCGTGAGGTGCATTAATGTACAAACACAACGGATATATGTTATTTAAATTCTTTATGCCAACTTATTTCAATATAATTCAAGATTGAAAAATATAGATATAGAGTATAGAATATACAAGTAATTAAAATTGTGAAAATAGCTTAAATATATAACGTATTAAAACACTAATAAGACAACATTTGCAAGCATCACGTTCTATTATTTTGAGAACGTCTTAAATCATCTTTTTGAAATTTTCTTGAAAAATTACTTTATATATATATAGCTGAGATACTTAGTCAAGTCAAGTATTCCACACTAGTTAAAATTATAAAATAAAACATACATATACCTGTGTCCAAAACGTACCTGACTTAAATTGTTGTTCATGTAAAAGTTCAACACAAAATACAAAATAATATTTTTTTTTTTATTCTGATAAAATCTCCAATAGTACCGATTCTTGCATCAATTCTTCAATAAATATTTAAAAGCAGTCTTAGTTAGTATCGGTGCAGTTCATTCAAGTAATGCATCCTCTTCATTAGATAGTTATCAATAATGTTGAATTTGAATGATATCTCTCGATCGATACGAAAACATCTGAACAAAAGCAAATTGGGTTACTGTGAAAACTTTGCAGATGTACTAGAATAACCACTCAATCGCAATTATGTGGAAACTTTAAGTATCAAAGGTCATTATCATGCCAATGCTGTGCGCACGCACGTCTGTAATATTTGACACTTACGTATATCGAGTATAACACACAGTGCCAAGCAAGCAAGCAAGAAAGAGAGTCCGAGTGTGTTTGAGATGGGGGTCATCAATTATAAGGGAACAGTTATTGAGCAGGCCGCACATGTGACGTGAGCAACAACGTCAGGGTGTATTCTATCAATGTCTGCGGTTAGGTCAAACATTCAGCGTACGATTCTAGTAAAAGTTTAAATCAATTTATACAATATTTTAATGATTTCAATTCAGTTAAATTATCGGGGCACTTAAAACGTCATTTGGGTCAAATTAAAGAAACAATAAACAAAATTACCGTTTATTAAAATTCAACAATATCAGCTTAAAGACTTTAACAGTTTTTGAACAAGCAACAGGGGAGACCTCCCTGATGCGCCACTCACACACTTAGTTGTGATGCCGAAAAACAAGCCGCATATTTGAATGCTAGGCACGCACGCATACAACAGTAGTAGTACGTACCCTTTAACCAATGCAAAAACGGAAAATTACACGCACACACATACACACACTTGCACGTAAAGCAATCTTCTATGGAAAAGAATCTGTTGGCATGAAAGAAAAATAGGAACTCGGGGAAACACTGCAAAGAGCGGAAACACTAAAGTGGTAAATTTGCGGCTTTCAAGACGTTCTTCGGTTTTACTTTTACTTGCATTATAATAGATTGTGATGTTTTCCAACCTATGCCAGACAAATACCCGCAAAAACGGCTGTTTTATGTGCTCTGCACGCACTTTGAATTTGGTATTAAATTCATTGGCAAACGGAAAAGAAAATAAAAAAAAAAAAATAAAAAAACAACTTTAACCCAAACGCATTTTTGGCAAACCTTCCGTTTGCTTTGTCGAATTTTTACTTTTAAATCTGGAAACAACCGCAGCACCTACATCTTGTAATAATATCTACAAACCGAAAAAAGAAGCAACACAACAACATATGCTGTGTGCTGTTATTGTTGTTGCTGGTTTTATTATTCAAAATGTTCCAAAAATTCATTTTGCATTAAATTCAAAAAGTTAAGAAAGTCCTTGGCTTGCGTTTTTTTGTGTACATTGTTATTGTTTTCTTTCTCTGCGTTTGTCTAGGCGTATTTTTATTTTTATACGCCTACCTAAAGGACGTGTGTGCGGTATTTCCGCAATTGTTGTGTTTTTACTCTCGATTTTATTTTGAAGTAATTTTTATGTGTATTTCTTTTGTTGCCTGCAGCTATTTTGAGTTTTGAAATGATTTCCTGATTACATTCAAGTAATCCATAAAAGAGATATTGAAATATTCCATTGAATAAATGTGTTTTTTTGCCTTCATCTCAAAGGATTTTCTTTTGTAAAGTCTGCTTGAACTTTGACTTTTGGCGGAAGTTTTCAATTTATGTATTGCTGTTTTCTCATATCACATTGATTACATGGAAAGTGTATAATGGTGTTGTTGTTGTTGTAGTTTAGCCTTAAAGCCAAATTGTGCTCAATATTGTTCTGAGAAAAGGATTAAATTTTCAATTCAATTGCTGTGTGTCTTTGAACAGTATTATGTTAACAATACTATCTTACATACAACTAAATACATATGTTTGTATTCATATCGGTATAACCGAAACAATTTTCACAGCAATTCGATGGTTGGAAATTAACATTTTATAAATTATAAAGTAGATTGTTTAATGCTCTACTCCGAAGTTTTAATTTAGTTTGATTTATGATTTGCCACTAGCTTTGTATGGATATCGTGACTATGATGCAAGTTTTTTGTTATTCAAAACATTAATTAACAGTTCCAAGTAAATATTTTCGGATACGTTAATGATGCGTGCATTAATTAAAAGGAATTTCATTGCGCAACACTTAAACTGGTCAACACACGCACACTAACATTCACCAATACCGACCCACCAAACCCACATAAGAGTAACAAAATTTTATATTAACGACTGAACAATACAAGATCGTCCCAAAACACAAAAAAAAAAAAAAAACACAAGAATAATAGTTGCAATGAGCTGAGTCGAGATGAATTCGAATACAAGTAGCTGCTAGAGATGAGATGGATTTGAATAGCAACAGAGGCAACAACAACTACAACAACAACAAAACGAACGAAATCTTGAATAATGGCAAAGATTTTTGTGTCATTTCCTTTTTTCGTGATTTGATGTGGGTACAGTTAGTCAGTCAGTCAGTTAGTCAGTCAGTCGGTGTCTGTGTTTGGGCGGTATATGGACTGACGATGAGTGAGTGTGTGTGAGTGTGTGTGTGTGTGTGTGTTTGGAGCTCTTTGAGAATATGTGTTAATTACACATTTCCGTTTTAATTGCAACATAACTTCAAATGGAAAAAGTAAATCATTCTCAACATAATATACGAATTAATTCCCTTCTGTTTTTATTTTCTATGGGTGCAAAATGAGGGCAACAGGATGCAGAGTTTAAATATTAAAAGTCTCAACATTCTTTTCAATATATAAACTTGTTTAGTTATAAAGCAGCGGCTAAGTTATTTCCATCAATTTCTTATTTTTTATACGGGAGCGAATTTATCAGACTCTAGTCAATATTTGAGCTCAATATTTAAGATTAGACACGCTCAATATTTAAGGTAATATATATATAAAAGAGTGAACCGTTTGCATACTATAGGAACAGTCGACTAACTTTAAGAAGTGCTTCAAACACCAGTTACATCAGTGTTGCCAGATTTTGGAAAAGATCAGTCACATTTTGTCCATGCTTTTAAATAAGACTTTTCTTTTTTATTTTCTTTTGCATTTTTCCTTCTTAAAAAAGGAGTTATATAAGAGGCAATAAAATTAACACTCAAAGTTTCTTGAGAATCTTATTTTATTTCATTCTATTAAAATAAATTATTATTACTATTGTTGGTTTTTCACAAATATTTTAGTATCTATTTGAAATAACACTTTGGGTATGGTATCAATCGATTTCTGAATTTAATTTTTTGACAAAAAGGGTCTGTCTGTCATATGTATCGCTTGAAGTAAAAGAGACAAAATAACAAGATCAATTTTCGACATTTCGTTTTCAAATTACATATTTTAAATATAATTCCTAAAGTCTTGCACATTTTAGGTTGATAGATATAGTTAAATAAATTAACTCCATAAATTCTTATTGAAATAATTCCAACCAGGTTTTTTTGTACGAAGCCTTACTGCACATCAGTTGTAATAAGCGGAAATTTGTTCGCTGGATGAGGTTAAAGGGCATTCTGCCTTAAATTTTGGGCAGTTTTTCACTTCATAATAAAAAGTGCTTGCGATTTCTATCAATTTTTTGAAAGTGGCTAGTCTAAAACGGTGTCTGAGAAAATATGGAATTGTGAAGAGGTTATAATCAATGGAACATACATATATTCGAACTTATTAAAACTCAGAAACTTCAGACCGTTTTAGACAATTCTGAAATACAGTCGAATTTAAATATAGTACAAGAAATAATATTAATAGAAAAATGTGAAATGGATTAAATTTATGTGCAATTTCGCTGTTCGCTTTCCTGTGCTTGTGTATCGGAAAAATTTAATGTATGGCCTTCATTCCATACAATATCTGTATCGAAAATTTTTATTTCTTTAGAAGTTTTTATGGTATTGTGAGTGGGCATTTCAACCTCATCATCATCAGACCCTATATCGTCTTCAATACCATTTTCAGCTTAACATGAGAATTAAAAACATAACACTAATTTTGTGCCAGACTGTCACAACTCAAATTATTAAAGAAAATTTAAAATGGTATAGCTGATTCTGATATAACTAGTGTAAAAGCCCATTCTACGACAGGAAGGAACTATTTAGAGTACAAAATGCGACAAAAAATTTATTGGATTTATATAAAAAGGTTTTTATTTGAAAACATGTTTATTAAATTATTTTAATAAAACTTCCTTATATACAACATTTCTAGTAAACAAATTCTTAGAATTTTAACCAGTTAAACTTGACCCTTGCCATCTATAATGCTTAGTTTTACATCATCAGCCAGCTAAAACTGCCCATGACTAAATACCAGTTCTTTTAGAAAAACTCCTAACAAAAAAAAAAACAACAAATTGGCCATTTCAGCCCTTGAAAGGACTTTGACCGAGCTTGTTATGATCAATTGTGTTGTGTGTGTGTGTTATTAAATGTTTACACACCATGACCAAGAACTGGACCTACATGTTTTATGCCGACTCCGAACGGCTAAAGTTCATGTTCTCAAGCAGCTTTACATGGCATTGTTTACTCTCTGAGGTTTTGCCATTGTCTGCAGAGAGGTGGTGACCGATCAGAAAAATTTTTTATTGAAAAAAACTTTTCGCCGCGGCTGGGGATCGAACCCGGGCTCCGAACATGCAAGGCCACACACTTAACCTGCATGCCACGGTTACCAAGAACTCCTACTTTTTGCAATATTTAACCTTGCAATTTATTTATGGTCATTGAAAATGTCAGTTTAACTGGAAATTGTCGCCTCCGGAGAGTGAAAGGCAAATCTGTGTTTGTCGGGGCCAAATCAATTGTAGGTATGAAAACTATTTCATGTTCGCCAGTGCGCCTGTCAATACCTGTGCGATGATTAATTAAGTTTTTAGGTTTTTCAAAACTAACCACTTTCCATTACAGATATCTCTTTTGGTATTGAAATTTCGAAGAAGTATTATAATACTTCCAATTTCGAGTTTTAACTTATGCAGTGGCATTCCTGAAGGATAAAATTCATTCAAAAACTCGGCAGTGTAATTTTGTTTATCGTTATCATCACTGTCTTCAATTTAATCCATGCTCAGATCTCTCACTGTGTCACCAACTAAAATATTTAGAACTTGCTCGTTGACTTCGTTTACATCGGAATTTTTTGTACACAGGATAGCAATTTTGGAATAACGGTTGATGTTATTCGGACTCAAAGTATCGCCAGAAATCGATTTAACCCTTTCAATGGATTTGTCCATTATATTGGACACTTCAGAAAAATTTTTTTTTTATTTTCCAACGTCTTTTCTAAATCAAATAGGTTGGTTCTATGAAATGAAGTTGTGCTAACATGACAAAAATAATTTTAGGGAGATATATAACGTTTAACTTAGTTAGATTTTCGATGTTATGCCCATCAGAACCCTTCAATTTTTTTTATATCGCGTGTTAATAAATTTTGGAAAAAAAAAGTGATTATTGTGATTGGTTTGCAAAGTATAATTTTTTTTTATAATAACTGCATAAATAACGCATTTGCATTTGTCTCCGGTTGTTTTAGTTGAACTTAAATATTATATTACAACGTTATCGTGGTTTTGTCCATTATATTAGACAGCCTGCCAAAAGCAAAGCAGCTCATGTACAAATCAGAGGGATGTTTTTTAATCTTTTTATTGCTTAAATGATGGGAATATAAGCTCAAAAAAATTGTCCACGTTTATTCTAGGCAAGCCATTGAAAGGGTTAATAAGCGGGTTGTAATAAGCTTTACAAACAAAATGATTGGAAATTTCTATGATATCTTCATCTCCATTTCCTAACTTGAGAAGCTAATCGCTAAAACTTGGATCAGAAGACCGAACATTGTTATTTAATTCTAGCAATTCCAATTGACACCACACGTCACTGAATGTAATAATTGCTGTTCAGCTTATGCAGACCGAATAGGTTCTGGTTCTGTTAATTAAGAAGCACTATTATAGCAAGACATGATGTTTGATGTATAGTAGTTGAGGAAAATGACGATAGTCTTCAAGTACAAAGATTTCAAATACATAATTTAAGAACAGGTTCTAGTCCAGTCTAATTAGGTTTTAAAAGGTTTAGTAAGTACAAACATTTCGAATGGATAATTTTACAAAAGGTTCTGGTACAGGCTGAACAGGTTTTACGATATAGAGCGAAAGGTTTAGTAAGTACAAAAATTTCAAATAGAAAATTTCATAACAGGTTCGAATTTTTTATATATGTTGCAATTACATATTTACGCGCATATCTTTAAAACGGTAACTCTTTCGGTGAAAATGTCATGGACAGTTTTGAAGAAAATTGTTGGATATATAATTTTATACTAATTAATATAATGTTGGATATATAATACATTAACGATGTTACCATCTTTGGTAATCTTTGAACCCGAATATCTTTGAATTAATAAGACTGTTTCTCCCGTTTTCCCTTTTAGGCCGGAAAATCACTTCAATCGGAAAATAATCTATCTTCTGGCAACACTGAGTTACATACTTTTAAGCTTATTAAGAAATTTAAAAATGACAAGAAGCCCCTTAATATTATTTCCTTAATTATATGCATGTTTTGGAATTTTTTATAAAATACCTTTCTATAAAATTCATATTTCAAATAATATTAAATAAAAATGTAATAGTTTAACTAAATTTAGTTGTGATAATAAACTTTGCAAAATAACTTAAAACTGCTATACTTGAATATCTTAAATAAATTGTAAAAATGTGAAAAGATGTAATCATTTGAGTGCTTTAAGAAAAATAACAATTTATGCAGTTGATATTCAAACAATAGCAAAAACAGAAAAATAAGTTTAAGCAACAATAAAAAAAACAAACAAATATATTCAAATGATTAAATAAAGGAAAAAGAATTAGAACGATATGTATGCTTAGAAACAGTAACAGAAGCAGAGATTGAGAGAAAGAGAACGTTATGAAGATATTTTTTGAACGAGACAAACAATAAATTCAACACACACATCTAACATTTGGGAGTATCTAGTTAAATATACAAAATCCCGCTGTGCTCTGAGATAAAAAAACTCAAGTTGAACTAAATGAAAAATCTTCGCTTTAGAAATCTCGTTTAATTCAATTTAAAAATACAATTAATTCACACAATATGCAATATAATGACATATCAAAAGTGTCGGATTAAATACAGAAGACGAAGCGGAGTAAAGAGCAGTCAACGATGCAGCGATGGTGTTCTACAGATAACGAACACAACTGTCTGTCTGACAAGTTTGGTTAAAAAAATTCAGTTTCACTGCTTTTATATGAATGGGGAGAAAATAATTTTATATATTGCAAAATTATTTAAAATTTAAATTTTCACAAAAATGCCAATTGTTAGGTGCCTGTAGTCAAAATCTAATCTTTAAAATCTTTAAATCTTTAAAAATTAACAATAAAAGTACCTACTTAAATATGTTCAAATTATTTCGCCATGATTAAACATCAGCTTGTTTTTTTTCTATTTTCAGGAAGGGTTAAAAGGTTCACGAAAGGTAGAGAATCCACTTAAAATATTTAAGAAAATATGTTTGATATCTTCCAAATATTACCAAAAATATTTAGTGGTGGTAATATTTGAAAGATATCAAACCGTGGCATGCAGGTTTAGTGTGTGGCTTTGCACGCTCGGAGCCCGAGATCAATTCCCACTCGCGGCAAAGTTGTTTTCAAACAAAAAAGTTCTGATCAGTCACCACCTCTCTGCAGACAATGGCAAACCTCAGAGAGTAAATAATGCTATGTGAAGCTTCTTGAGAACTATGATATAATAACAAGGTAGGCGCAGATTGGAGAGGAAGTGAGCTAGATGTCAAAATCAGCTGTTCGAATTAAAGTTGTTCTAATTGTTGTTGTTGCCTTTTCGTTTGACGTTTATAGCACCTCACAGCATTGTTTGTGTAAAACCAGACATTTTAGTAGCCATATTAATATGAGCCTACCTTATTATTCTATCATGCTTGAGAACATGAACTTTAGTCGCTTGGAGTCGGTATAGAACTTGCAGGTCCAGTTTTCGGTCAACTATGTGCAAACATTTAATAACACAGACAACACAATTGATCATAAGAAGCTCGGTCAAAATGCTGAAATGGCAGCATTTACAAATTTATTAAAACCTTCTGTACATTATTAAGTGTACTTATAGCGATATTCTGAAATTCATCCGGAAATATTGAAAAAACAGAGAAAGCCGGTGACAGAGTTCTTCCAGAACATCTTAGAAAAATTGCAACTTGCGGTGTTCACTATAATTAGGTCGGAAATTATCTATAATCAAATACGCATTTAAATTTTATCAAAGTATCATCAAATTTTTCGCCCAACGTTCTTTGATCTTTTTTTTTCATTTAAAAATTTTTGGTGGCAATCTAAAGGGCAAACTGCTATTAAAAAATTTGTACCAAGCTTGAAATGAATCCATCGTAAATAGTTTTTAAATGGCAGTGAACACGGACTTTGTAAACACGACTTGTGAGAAAATCGCTTTAAGGTTTTGTACACGTACGTTCGAGGGTCACCTACTTAAAAATTTATATCTCCGTTAGTTTAGTTGGATCGATTTCAAATTGGGCACGATATTCTTTAAATGTTGTGCATTTTTATAAAGAACTAGCGGATGTAACCCGGTGTTACTCGGGGTTGTGCCTCGAGCACAAAAAGAGAACGATTTTCAAAACTTTAATTATCGTTTTTTAAATTATTTTTTTTGGGGTTTTGCCCCCTCCTTCCGTCGAAAGGGTTTAGTCAAATTTCCATAAAAGTGTACCTGCCAGACGCGGTTAAAACAAAAAATGACATTTTCAACGTCTCGATCTGACGTCTGGTTTATGAGGAAAATGGGCACCCACACTCAGAAAAAAAACACAATCTTTCTCCGGTGAAAAATTTCTCTATTTTCGATAACAGCAATTTTCTCTTTTCAAATAAAATTTTCTTCAATTAGAATAAATTTTCACATTTTCAAAGAAATATTTCTTCACTTCTAGGACATGGAACTATTTCAATGTCTCTTATAATGACAAATATATTTCTCGCGCAAAAAAATTCTTATTTAAAGAGAAAAATATATAGAAAACGAAAAATTTTTCCTGTGTTTTGATAAAAAATTCACTATGCGAAGTATTTTCTTCAATAAAACAAAATGTTTCTTAAAAATAAAGAGTCTTTTTCTCTAAAATCGAATTATTTTTATATATTTCTCTTTTTCATAGGATCATTTTTAGGATCGCATTTAGAGAAAAGCATTCTCTGGAGCATGCTCAATACCATTTATCAGTAAATATGATGCCATTTTTATCATATTCCGAGAAATTTTTTTCTGAATGCAGTTTAAAAAGTCATTTCGAGAAAAATTCATTTAAAGTTTTTCTTAGCATGCATTTAATATGCAGTTTTATCTCCAATAAATTCCAATTTTAAAAAATCCTTTTAGCATCGATTCGATTTTTGGATTGTCTTCGTTCAACTTTGGTTTTGGACGATACTGTTCGGTTAATTTTTTTTTCATCTTTATATAGCTTCTGGTTTTATTCGTTAAACTTCTTTTTTTTCGTTCGTCTTTTGTTCTTGACTTCGTTTATTTTCGGCTCATTCCTTGACTTTTGTCGAAAGAACTTTTAAAAGCATAGAATCTATTTCAGTAACAGATACAAATGCTTGCCAAGTTTCATCAAAATCGGTTCATTCGTTTTGACATGAATGAGCCGAACATAGTTGATTGAATTAATCGCCATCTTACGGAAGTTTTCTGAAATTTAAATAGCTCAATTCTGTTGCAGATTCAAGTTATTTCACGTACCCAATTTTAGTAAAATCGATCAAGTCATTTAGGAGTTATTGAGTCTTAACAATGCATTACTTAAAACGCCCTCTTTCGGAAGTCTTTGGAATTTTTTATATTTTCTGTTTTATCTTGGGTTGAACGTTCACACCAAATTTCATTGAAATCGGTTCAGGCGTTTTGGACTTGTTGAGTCTTTAAAACGCACTACATAAAGCGCCCTCTTACGGAAGTCTTTGGAATTGTTATAGCATATGTTATCTTTGGCGCAGTCGAATCTTCATTCCAAATTTAATTGAAATCGGGCCAGGTGTTGAGGAGTAATTATAAAGTGCCACGCCCAAATACTTCCGCCCACTTTTTAAGCTATGCTTTATCTTGGGTGCAGTTGAACCTTCATACCAAATTTCATTGAAATAGGTCCAGGCGTTTAGGTATTATTCAGTCTTAAAAATGCACTACGTAAAGCGCCCTCTTGCGGAAGTCTTTGGAATTTTTTATTGCCTATGTTTTATTTTGGGAGCAGTTGAACCTTCATACCAAATTTCATGGAAATCGGTTCAGGCGTTTAGAAGTTATTAAAGAATGCCACGCCCACATACTTCCGCCCATTTTTTTACACCCCCTATGTTCTTTCTCCCTATGAAAGGTGCTCGGTGTCAAAATTTCAGCTCAATCGGATAAGCGGTGCTAGAGCCTATACGGAACAGACAGACAGACAGACAGACAGGAGGACAAACATTTGATTTTATATATAAGATGATTTAAAACAAGAGTTAAAAAATCTTAGCCCGCCCTTAATCCATGTTCCAGTAAATAAAATTAAAATATTGACATGACTTTAAGAGATGCTGAAAAGGGTTAAATTTTAAATTTTGGAAAATAAAATAGCGTTGGAAAAATTAAATTTTTTTATGTAATACTTTTTATATTAAATCAAATTTCTATATTCGACATATCTTGCCTTTATATAATAATTTTCCAATTTATCATGGTATTACGGTGTTGTTGTGCACTGATCTTTTAAAAAAGTTGATGCGCATATTTATGGCTTTAGCCCCATAACACTAGATATTGTATGAAAGATCCAAAAATGTTCTATTTATGTGAAGAGATTTGGTTTCAATAGAGCTGCTGTTAATAAAAAATAATTTTTTTTTATTAATTTAAATCCTATGGTTTCAAAAATTAAGACACAAATTTTATACACTTTTAAACAATATAAATATTTTAGCTAAAGAAACTCATACATTTATTCTTCAACATCCATGACGCGAAAAGTTTGATGGTTGGGGTTGATTTTAAGCTATGCCTACTTTTAATTAATACATAAACCTTAATGGATGGCAAAAATTTGTGTGTGTGTGTGTGTTACATATATATTTATATATTCGTACATTCCTTTACACATTTGTATGTATTCGTTCAGTTACGCTTGAAGGTTGAAATCCTAGAAGATAAACGTCGTTGCGGAACACAAATAAATCCCCGATACTTAGGTACTTGTATCTGTGTATCTATTTTCAGAAGAATTACGAGAATGTTTCCTTTAAGTTATTTTATTTCAACCTTAACGGTTTAATTCACAAGTGCTTCTAAAACAATAACAACATGTTATTATCTTGTACACAAACAAGCCGATGCAACAACACAACATATGTCTGATTGTTATGGTGTATGTGTGTGTATGTGTGAATATGTGTGAGAGTGTGTGTGAAAATGTTAAAATATTCTCGCTTTTATTTGTCATTTTCATTTGTTGCTTTTTTTTTTTGGAATTCCATACAAACAAGTGCTAAGAAGGATGTTTTTGTTCCTTCCTGTCTTCCTTCCTTCCTCGAGAAAAACATATTTTAAGCTCTTGTCTAATGAATGCTAAAGCGATGTGCTTATGTGTGCTTGTGTGTGTGTGCGTGTGTGTTGAGAGAGAAAGAGTGGCGTTGGATATTAACGCGTACAACTTTTTAATGATTTTTCAGGGAACACAAGATTGGTGCTTCTCTGAATATCGTTGCATACGAAATTCGGTTTCTAGAAATTGGGTTTGTCTAATAAAAATAAACTAGAAAATATGTATTAAACATACAGTTCAAGCAAGAAGTAGCAAAATCTTGATTATTATTTATATCAACTACTTCTTCAACCTGCGCAAGGAAAACAATTTTTACTGTGGGTAGTACTCTTAATAACTTCAGCCAATTTCTATACCCTAGATATATACCAAGGCTATTAAGGTTATTGAGACTTGGTGCCACGATTCAATAAATCCCAAAGACGTTTTGGCCGAATAATTCTGGAAAAATTAAAAAATTAAAAAAATCTTCTTACAATCTTCTCGGCAATCGAATCTTATAATTTTATAATCCTTAAAAATTTTGCAATGAATTCGGTTAACCCTTAGCATTAGCATCTCTTGTGCAAAAAATACTTCTGAGCATTTTACTTCTTACTTCCGTAATTAAAAAAAGCTTCTCTTTGAGGCTGACAACCAAAATGAGCAAAGATTTTCAAGTGATATGAAGGGGTTTAAAATGGCACGTTAAGCACTCCATACGCATTATTATGCCAAATGAAACATAAATAGTCCTTGTTCGACGTCTTTATCGTGTTGCCACCAACAACGTGAAAATGGAATGAGCCTGCGGAAAGGAAAGACGTTAAAAAGAACTCTATTTAAGACTTCATTTTAAGAAACAAACAAGTACCAAGGACGTGTCAGAATAATTATTGCCAAAAACGACAACAACAACAAGAGCCACAACAGTGTATAGCAAACGAGCACTTAAAAGGAAGATCATGTAAGCCCGTTCTTTTCTTGCTCCTGTTGTTGTTCCTAAGCAAATTTCGAAAATTACGCGATGCGAGGCTCACTCTGAAAATGAATGGTTTTAATTTGGCGCTGGTTTTTCAGTGTTTTTTTTTTTTATTTTCTATTTACTTGTTTTTGTTGTCACATGTTAAGTAAAATTAAACACATATGCAGCGTGGTACAATGCTATGGAACAACCTTTGGATGTCCTTTGATGCAGCATTTTGCCTCTGCATTTGAATGTTCGATGGTGACGGCCGCGTAATTTTGTTGGTATTATTTTTTTTTTTATTTTTGCTTCCTAGCGTTGTTGTTATTTGGAGTGCACCACAAAATGTGGTTTTGTAATTTAGTGACACGCTGCGGCTTACACTCAAGCACTCTAGCAAGTAACGGGAATTCCTCTTGAAGTGCATAAACTTCCATGGTGCAGCTTTAAATGTGCACTGAGAGAATCAAAGGTTTTTTTAATGTTGTACAAAATTAAATTGTAATAAAGTTTCAAATGTGAATGCAGTGAAAATTAGTGGATCTGAGTTTTCCTACAAACAATTATTTTGATTAACTTTAAGTAGTATTTCGAATTTATTATTATTCGAATTTCTTGCGTTCTTAATGCTGTTGTTTTAAATTGTTCTATTTGGCATTGTCTACACAAAACTTTGCCAAGCAGACTTTTTTTTTGTGAGAACTTTTTGTATTTGTGAACTGTAGAAGGTCAAAGATTTTCAGACACAACAATTTCTAGTTTGGAAGCTTTTGGAACTTGAAGCTGTGACTTTCAAAATAAACTTAATGATGATGGTTTCTAGGAATTGATATATTTGTCTCAAAAGTTTTTTTTTAGAGTGTAGCTAAATGTCTGGCCTGAAAAAGAACTAACTTGAGAAACTCTCTAAATAGCATTTATGTGTAGGTACCTATAGGTAGGCTGAAATAATGGTTTAAATAAAACCAGGTAGATGTCAGTAGGAATTAATTTTGGTAAAATAAAGTCTTAAGAGTGACACTAAAATTGCCAGGAATCATTAAACGAGTTTTATTGCATCAATTATGTCGAGTATTTGTTGACAACAGCATATAAATGGTACATAAAGTAGAGCAGCAACTGACTTAAATAATTAAAATCGAATGTTAATCTTATTTAAGCACAACCTCTTTCTTATTGGAATATGTACTAGATTTACGACTAAATAAAGACTCTCCCAGAAATAACTGTCCTTTTATTTTTAGGTTATTTATAAAAAAGTGTTGCCTGTATAGCAACATATTTGGTACCTTAATAAAGTATAAATATTGCAGATTAAAAAAAAATACTCATTAGTAAACTAAAGGAGCTACTGAAAAGATACTGAAAAGATGTCGTCTCAACAAGAAGAAAAGCGGAAAACAATAATTTGCAAATACCTGGAAAATCCAAACACCACGTACAAAAAGAACGCTAAGGAAGTTGGTGTGTGCGTCAAAACTGTCGGAAGGACCATAAAATGATACAAACAGCTTACCACTTTATCAAAACCGCCAGGCTCAGGGAGAATAAGTGGTCCAGCAAACCAAGCGGTAGCAGAATCCAGGCACTTCGGTTCGTGATATGGCAGCAGGAACATCGAAGTCAAATGTTCAACGGATTAAAAAATTGTACAACCTAAGGAGCTATAAAGTACAAAAAGTACCCGATAGGATAGAAGAAAAAGACGCCGAAGCCAAGAGGAGGGCTCGAAAACTGTATCGCGATTACGTGCCAAAATTTGATTGCGTGATCATGGACGATGAAACGTACTGCAAAGCGGATTTCAAGCAGTTTCCTGGACAAGTATATTATACTGCGGTTAGAAGGGGTGAAGCATCCTCTAAATTTACCACCGAAAAACATACCAAATTTCCAAAGGAATACATGGTGTGGCAGGCCATTTGCAAATGTGGCCTTCGAAGTAAGGATTTGTGACAGATCGCACAATGAATACCGAAATTTACATCAGAGAGTGTCTGAAGCGGCGTTTGCTGCCATTTATACGTCAGCACCAAGATTCAGTACTATTTTGGCCTGACCAAGCAACATGTCACTACGCCTAGAGAAGGATGAATTGGTACCAAGCCAATAATGTCACTGTGGTACCAAGAGAAGCCAATCCTCCGAATCACCATGAAATTCGTCCAATCGAAAGATATTGGGCTTTAATGAAGTGAAATCTTAAGAAGACCAAACAACCTGGGACAAACATCGAAATATTTCGACATAAATGGCGTGGAGCATACACTAAGGTCAACGAAAGGCCGGTAAAAAACCTAATTGAGAACCTTAAACAAAAAGTGCATAATTTTTTTAAGTGTATGTTTTTCAGTGTAATTTAAATAAATAAATTACATTTATTTTGTAATCTTCACTTAATAATAAACTGAAAAAGTTTTTAAAAAACATCATTAGTTTTTATACTCTAAACCTGAAAGGTCAGGGTATATTAACTTTGTGCAAACGTTTTTAACGCATAGAACGAAGCGAGTCTGGTATAGAAAAGTATATATATTCTTGATCAGCGTCACTCCGTGAGTCGAGCTATTCATGTCCGTCCGTCCGTCCGTCTGTCCGTCCGTCCGTCTGTCAGTCTGTGTGTTGTCCGTATACACAGGATAAGAAGAAGGAGTCGATATAATTAGATGAAACTTGGTACACACGGTCACATGCACTCAAGGATCTGCACTATTGAATATTTTTGGAATCCGCCCACGGACACGCCTACCTCCAATACAACGCAAAAATTGAAAACTGCATAACTGAGCATAATAAGTTTACAACAATAAAATTTGATGTGTATGTATTTTATATCAACACAAAGATGTTTTCGAAAAATGGACGCCATCCGCTTACGGCCACGCCCACCTCCCATACAAACCAAAAATTGAAAACGCAATAAATAAGCCTGTGTTTAACCTAAATAGCTAAAATTCAGCACATATGTTTTTTTATAACAAAAGAAAGGTGGTTTCAAAAATGGACATCATCCGCCCACGGACACGCCTACCTCCCATACAACGCGAAAATTGAAAACTGCATAACTCAGCTCATAGTTAACCTACAACAATAAAATTTGTTATGTATGTGTTTTATATCAACACAAAGATGTATTCGAGAAATGGACCTCATCCGCTCACGGACATGCCCACCTCCCATACAACCCAAAAATTGAAAACACAATAAATAAGCCTCTGTTTAACCTACAGAGCTAAGATTTGGTACGAATGTTTTTTATAACAAGACAAAGATGATTTTAAAAAATAACCATCATCCGCCCAAGCACACGCCTACCTCCCATACAACCCAAAAAGTTTAAAGCTCAATAAATAAGGTTATGTTTGTCATGGAGAATGGTGTGTTCAAAAATTGGGAGTAATTCGTCCATGAACTCGCCCACCTCCCATAGCGAAAGCACAATAAAGGCATTAACTGTGAGCTACAGTTAATTTCGTTAAAAATTTTCAAAATAACAGTTCTTTTCGGGCCTGGAATATTTTGATGATGATAGCATGATTTTTTCGATGCCATTTTATAAGTTTTTCCGAGTGTTCTACATTATTCGTGTCGTTATCGGCGACCCTTGGGACCCTTCAAATTATTACTATAACACAATTCCGTAAAATGAGAGTGCGGAATGCTTGATTTTTGATGGTATGGGGTCGTTTTTACAGATTTTTTCAAGGTCATTAGGCAACTTTTTCACGAATACTTTAGGGTGCACCTACAGTCTTTAATACTCATTGTTCAAAGATAATATATATATTAAAATATCAGATATATCCTGCGCTGAATGAATATCTAACTTTGGATTTTGTCACTATTATATTAAAGTCACAATATAGTAAAATATAAGAAGAAAAATGCATGTTTTTATATAAGAAAATCAATCATCAGCTGCTTTTAATGTGTCTGCTGCTTTCTTTGTTTTTCTTTCGTTGTTTATGCTTGTATTGCTTTTGTTTTGCACGATTTGGTATGTATGTATTTTATACCAAAACTAAGGTGAGTTCAAAAATTGGGAGTAATCCGTCCATGAACTCGCCTACCTCCCATAGCGAAAGCACAATAGAGGCATTAACTGTGAGCTAAAGGAATAAAACTTGGTATTTGTAAATTTTTCATCAACATTTAAATGCATATAAAATATAGGCTTTATCTGCCCACGGACACGCCCATTTGCAATAAAAATATTTTTGTTTTTGAAAAGTGGGCTTAGGGTATTTCTTAGTCGGCCTAGACCGACTTTAGACTTTTTTACTTGTTTTATTATAAAAAAAAACAGTTATTTCTGGGAGAGTCTTTAATTTGCCAGTCGTATCAGTAGAGAAGATTCTAGAAAAAAAAATTGTACTCGAAAACAAAACGTATTTTCTAAAATTAATTGCAAAATAAATATTATTGCAAAAAAACCGAAAAAATGTAAATTGAAATAAGTTAATATTAAAAAATTTTAATTTTTTTTTTTAAACGCATCAGTTAGTCGAATTTAATACAGCGGTAGGCACAATTAGTACAAATTTTTTTAAAGAATAAATGGGCGTTATTCGCTGAGGGGTGTGGCAATATTAAAAAAACACTGTATCACGAATACTATTGACACTAGGATACTAAAATTTAGTACAGAGGTAGGCAGCCCCGGATCTAAGGGGGGGCAACTGGGGGCACTTGCCCCGGGCGGCAGTTTCTGGGGGCGCCAAATCCTTGAGACAAGAATTCCAAATATCAAACAAGTGAAGCCAGGGTTTGAATTGCATGCTTCAAATGAACAAAAGCAAACAAGATGGAATGAATTTGGCTTCTAAGATGAGAAAGTGGCTTATCGAAGCAGGCGGATCGTCAAGTTCCACTCATACTTCTGGTACAATGTCAGGAATTTCGAACAATTCTTGCATTTTGGACACTCAAGTTAATTCAACTGATCAGTCGAAACGTCAAAGCTCAGGTGATGGTGAACAGTTTTCACCGTCCGTATTATCTCCACAGGAAGATGACATTCAGATTGTATCTAGTGACTTACAGCAATCGAGTAGCAAAGACAAAATTATAGATGTGATAGATCCAGGTACTTGGTCGGGCCACGAGAAAATAACAGATCAACAAAGGTCATTCTTGAGCAAACAAGCAATATTACTAAATAATGAACATCCAAACAACATAGAGTTTAAGTACACTGAACGCAACGGTAGGCATTTAACACATAGCATGTGGTTCGGAAAAATGGCGAATAACGAAAGTATTAAAAGATCCTGGCTTGTTTATTCGAAAACAAAAAATGCACTCTACTGCAGTGCCTGCAAGCTATTTGACAGCACTTCTATATCGGCATTGTGTAAGGATGGTCTCACAAATTGGAAAAAGACTTCAGAAAAATTATATGAGCATGAAGTATCACAAGCGCATAAAGAATGTTTATTTAAATGGAAAACCCGTCTGCAACAAATGAAATCATGTCAGGGCATCGATCGCGACGTAGAGCGATTAATTCACTCCGAGAAGGAAAAATGGAGACATATTCTACATGTAGTAATGGACGCTGTCATGTACCTTGCCACAAACTGTCTTACATTTAGAGGTTCGGAAGAAACACCGAGTGATCTCGCTGAAAGTGGTTCTCAGCCTAATCAAGGTAATTTTCTTAATTTGATAAGTCTGCTCGCTAAATATGATCATACTCTCAAGTATCAATTGAACCACTTAAAAAAAGGACATGTGTGCTATTTGTCAAAAACGATACAAAATGAAATCATCGAGATAATGGCAAACAAAGTTCGAAATACCATTTTGAATGAGATCAAGGATGCCAACTATTTCGCAATCATGTTTGACTGCACTCCAGATGTATCTCACACAGAGCAAATGAGCCAGGTGATTCGATACATAAAAATAACAGAAACTGGTTGTGAAATAAAGGAAAGTTTTATTGATTTTATTGAAGTTGACGGAAAGACTGGAGAATATATCACACAGTGCATTCTAGAAAAACTAGAAGCTGATGGTTTGGAAGTGCAAAAATGTCGTGGACAATCTTACGACAACGGATCCAATATGGCCGGCATATACAAAGGAGTCCAATCCAGAGTTTTACAAATGAACGAGCTGGCAGAGTTTGTACCGTGTCTAGCGCACTCTCTAAATCTTGTTGGCGTGCATGCAGCTTCAACATGCCCACAAGCAGTTAGCCTATTTGGGCTCGTACAAAAACTTTATTGTTTCTTTGTCGGATCCACCACGCGGTGGAAAATAATGCAAAAGTGTACAAAGACAAACTTAAAAGGAAGTAGTCAAACCAGATGGTCGGCTAAACATCAAGCTGTTACTGCTCTATTAAATAATTTACCGGAAGTTGTCAAAGCTCTGGAAGAAATTGCAGAATCCTCTCTAGCCGCAGAATCTAAGTATGAAGCTGGTCATTTGCTGCATGCAGTATTGGATTTTAAATTTATCCTCAACTTGACAATTTGGGATAACATTCTTCGAGAGATTAATAGAGTGAACGTTGAAATACAAAAAGACGATATTATCACTTCGCGTTCTGTGGCGATAATGCAAGGCCTTGTTAAGATCTTTCAAGAATTAAGAGAAAAACCGGTAGAATATTGGATCAAAGAAGCTACACCTGTATCAGAAAAGTTGGAAATTGAGCCGGTTCTTAAAAACAAACGCATTTCCAAAAAGAAAAAGCAACACGACGAAATCTGTGAAGACAAAATAAGAATGCTAGATCTGACTAGGCTATTTTTCAAAGATATGAAAGTAGTGTTTCACAAAATTGTAACAGAAATTGATGCAAGAGTAGAGAGTGCAAAGAGTCTACATGAAAAATTCGCCTTCCTCAGTGGCCACGCTTTTTTAAATATGTCGACAGAAGATCTGCAAAAAAAAGGAGCCGATCTAGCTTTAAAATATTCGAAAGACTTGAATGCAGTTAGTTTTTGCCAGGAACTTGCCGTATTTAAAGAGCTAGTGCATGATATTAATGAAAAATCAAGTGCCTTCGACCTGTTACAACATCTGTACAAGCATGACTTGAAAGAAGCGTTTCCCAATGTTAGTATAGCTTTAAGAATTTATTGCACATTACCAACAACATCTGCAAGCTGTGAGCGAAGCTTCAGAAAACTAAAAATAATTAAAACTTATCTACGTTCAACAATGAGTCAGGAGCGTCTATCTGGCCTCGCGATCCTAGCCATTGAAAATAAAACTGCCTATGCGTCGGACTTTGAGGAGCTAATAGATTCTTTCGCAGAAAAGAAAGCACGCCGTGTAAAGTTGTAGTCCTTCCTGGTTGTATATTTTTCCTGTGTTTCTGTTTTATGTCATAAATGAAAGTTATAGATAATAAAAAGTTTAAATTTATTAAAGGATTATTATTTTCACAAATGGTCACAAAAAATGCTGCTCATTTGTCAGTTTTAACAGTTTTTCTCAAACATTGAAGGGAGGGGGCGCCACTATCAAGTTTTTGCCCCGGTTCGAAAAAATCGTAGATCCGGGGCTGGAGGTAGGCACAAGTATAACAAATTACTGCCAATTATGTTGGCGGTATTCGAAAAAGGGGCGTGTCACTATAAAAAAACACTGTATCTCAGTAAATATTGACACTAGGGTACTGACATTTACAGAAAAAATGCAAGGGTAGGTATAATTACAAAAAATTACGGTCAGTCAAGTGAACGTTATTCGACAAAGAGGTGTGAAAATATTAGCAAAACACTATATTTTGAATAATACTACTAATAAACACTAGAATACTGATATGTAGTACAGAGGTAGACACACTTATTACAAATTACTGTCAATAAAGTGGGCGTCATATAGGGTGTGGCAATATTATAAAACACTTTATAGAATACTATTGACACTGGGGTACTGAAATGAAGTACAGAGGTAGGCACAATTATTACAACTTAATACCGAGGAAGTGGGCGTTATTCGACTAAGGGGTGTGTCAGTGTCAGTGTTAAAAAATTGTATAATTTTGATACAAGGGTGATAGAATTATTGAAAACACTATGACAAAGTGGGTGAAATTCGACAACGACGCGTGTCACTATTAGAAAAAACACCATATCTCAGTCAATATTGACACAAGGGTATTGAAATCAATACAAGAATACGTAGAGTTATAACAAAACACAATCAAGAAAGTAGATTAGATTCAACAAAGAGGCGTGTCACACTTAGAAAAACACTGCATTTCAGTTAATATTGAAACTTCCTACTAATGTTTGGTGGGTGGGTAGGTAGAATAATTAAATAGGTGGTATAGATTATAAATAGCATGAGGCACTTTGAGGAAACTACTGTAAATCGGTTAATACTGATGCTAGGGAACTGAAATTTGGTGCAGGACAAGGTTGAATTATTTTAAAGTATGATCAAAAAAAATACATAGGCGGGATTCAAAAAAAGGCATGACACTTTAATAAAAATTGTATAGA
Organism: Tetanocera ferruginea; assembly: GCA_958299015.1. Lineage (NCBI taxonomy): Eukaryota > Metazoa > Arthropoda > Insecta > Diptera > Sciomyzidae > Tetanocera > Tetanocera ferruginea. The sequence goes on along the minus strand of OY282642.1, from coordinate 156,896,285 downwards.
GGCAGAAATTGAAAATAACTAACAAACCATGAAATAGTAAAACTTAATTTTTAATAATAAAGTTTTATATTTGAAATTTTCCTTAATGATTCTTGCAAATATAAAAAATTTGAGCTTAAATAATTGTGTTTACGTAGCTTACAAACTTTTCCAAAATGTATCATATTCTCTAAAAAAGGAAAAAATAAAAACTTTTTAACAAAAAAAACAACCTACTTCAAAATCACTACAAAGTATAAAATAATTTTAAATTACTTTTCCTATTAATCGTGGTAAAATCTGATAATTTATTTATATAATTATTATATTGGAAATTAAATAATTTAAATTTTTATTGATTTGTTTTATTTTTATTATAAATAAATTATTTTTTTTATGATAATAAAAGCTTCGAAGTCAATTTGAAAAAGTTTTCAAACTTATTTCGTTGTACCTACGATTTCCGGTTTTACTTTAAGGTATTTTATAAATATTTGAAACTAAAAATTGTTTTTTGGCAGATTTAAAGTCGAATATGCTACCATCGCTGATTTGTAATTCAATTTTAAATAAAGAAAACTTCATATTTTATGTGTTTTCTTTATAAAAACCGGGCCCGTAATTTTTGACGGAAAAGAACTAGTGTTCATTATATTCAGATAGCTATTTTTTTGTTTGTTATTTCAAAGAAATAAAGAAATTAAAATATTACATCAAATAGAAATAATTTCTTATTTTTATTCAAAAACCATACTTTTTCTAAAGTTTTATACAGGTTGAAAATGCGTGTGTTCTTGTATTTCGCCTGAGTACTATAATATCAAAGAATTTTGTCGAAAAATTTAATGCAAATGTATTGGCAATTTGGCAGTGGTAAACGTGGGTTATTTCGGGTTAAGCAATACTACCATGCACGAACAATTGTGTATGGACTTGTCTGAACTATATAATAAATACATAGGAAAATATGAAAAAATCTAATATAAAGATGTCTAAACCTATTGTTTTCGTTATAAACACCACAACTATGTATGGATGTATAATTTTCGTGTATTATTTCATCAAGCATAGTTCTTCTATGAACCACATTATAAAGCTATACAAAATACAAACATTGCTGTTATTATACAAATACACACACACATACATTAATATACACAATGTGATAGTTTTTTTTTTGTTCTGTACACTCCATATTTTATGCTTCAATTGCGCAAATCTTGCATTAAACAGGCAGAACTTAATAAAACACTGACAAAGCAATCTGATCTAACCGTAACAATGCCGACTAGGCACATACAACAATAACAATGAACAACGCTCACATCCACATCCCCATGCATACACACATACTAACACACATGTATATGCTTATAAACTTATGCAGAGATATGAACGTTGAATTTAGACATGCTTAGTATCTGGTACTAAAAAAAAAATTAAAATCAGAGGGAACATCATATAGATTTAATTGACTTCAATTGACTTCACTTAACTGTGATAATGTTGAATAGTATCTTTGTATAATAGAGAATATACGATACATTAACTGTGGAATTCAGAGTGGGTGTGAAAAAGATTTGTTTTCAACCATTAGAAGAATTATTATTATTTGAATATCTTAAAAGTTTAAATAACTTTAGTTCACAACTATTTTCCATGAATCCAGCTAAGTTTTTCATAAATGCTGGTTGATTTTCAAGGGATTTATGTGTTTTGAGTCAGCATGTTGAAATTATTTCATGTTGCTAATAGATTTATGCAATCAGGTTACACACAAGAACTAAAAATTAATATAATATCAGTTAACCCTAGAAGGAAATACTTATTTTTTATACATAAAGGTCATGCTTCGTCGAATCGACTACACCATTTTTTAAAAGGCCCCTACCGATGTCCTATTTTTATGCATAATAGTTTTTAATAAAAAATAAATCTTTTCTGTTTGGCTTTTTCTTAAAAAAGGTACATAAAACAAAATGAAATATTAACTACTTTAAGCATACATTGAGTAAAAAATTAATTTTTTATCTTAAAAACAAAGTTCTAACTTTTATTCAGATGAAGTTTATAAATAGATAAGGTAATTCTATAGGCAATAGACACAAAGCCCTATTTTATGCTCCCCACATAATATTATAAGCTATAAATGTAGCATTTTGTGCAGGATGATTTTTTCGTGTCGTGTGTTTTTTAAAGAATTTGTTTCTTTAAGTTTTGGGTTTTTAGCTGGGAGAGCACTATTGATTTCGTGCCTCTGTCGATTAAGTGGGAACCGTAAGTTATCACCTAATGACTTTTTATTAGTTCAAATTGTAATTGTTTGCAAATGCAGTTGGCGTAATTGAGGGTCTTTTTCTTGAAGCATGTTGTCAAAAATGTTGTGCGCGTGAACTATGTAAGTATTTTAGATATTTATATTTTTCATTCATGTAAATTCGCACAAGTCTGCGTGAACAACTTGGAACATTGTACATTTGATGAAATGCATCGAGGTTTCCTTAAACAAGAAGTACATCGTCTTGATGATAGTTTATACCATGGCTCCTCTGACTAGTTTTTGGTCACCCAAAGTTTTACTGACAAGGACCTCTTCATCAGTCTGATCATTATTGTAATACGGCTAATAGTTCTTGTCGTAACTCAGTTTTTTTTTTAGCCTCCATTGTACCAAAGCAAGCGCTGAAACAACCAAATTAATTATTGGATTCGTTGCAGAGCGATAAAATTTTTCAAAATTCTTAACATTTATATATGTTTTTGGTTGCAGATTTTGCGTTCCAGCCATAAAAATGGAATATTAATACAAAAACTATAAAAAAACCCAAAATATGACACTGAAAAAGTTACTCAAAAGCCATGTTATCGCCGTCGAAATGACGATAATTCTTAACATACTTCTAAATTATTTTTTCGGTTCTTCGTCTGAACATACGTTCAAGCTAGACTTTGACTGGTGCTATAGGAAAAATCAGAAGAAAATAAAACAAAACAAGGAACAAAAACGATTTGATGTAACCATGCGTCGTCGATTCAACGAAGCATGTCCTTCCAGGGTTAATAAGTAACCATTGCATGTGGAAGTATTGATTCAAACATAAATTAAATGTATTCTTAGCTAAGGTTGAATTCGAATTTTAAAAAGTTTAATTTAAAATGGAAAAGATTTAATTTGAAATGGAAAAAGTTTTTTTTGACTTGTAAAAAGTTTAATTTGAAATGGGAAAGGTTGAATTTGAAGTTAAAAACCTGTATATAAATTTATGAATTTAAAATATAAGTACGTATGTAAATCTATATGAAGTCAGATATATAAAAATGTATTGGAGTGATGTAATGAAACTGTTTAACTGCATAGATCTCAATATCTTGTTAAATAACATTTCAATTTTTATGCATAAAGAAACCTACAGATCAGCTTAATTTTAACTAAAACCGGTTCCTGTGCAAAAAAAAAGGGACATAAAAGCAAAATGCTCTTGAAACGGAAATTAGAAAAAATTCTTATGCACTTGAATTTATATCTCAAATTATTAAAAAAAATCCAGAATATGTGTTCTAATGGATTATTTATACATCTGTATACTTTTCTGATCACTTTTGGACAAACATTTTTTTTTCTATACATTGATCAAAAAATCCCTTCAAAATTTAGGTAGATGGACGAAGTGGATTGTGGTGACCGTGGCATGCAGGTTCAGTGTGTGGCTTAGCATGCTCGGAGTCCGGGTTTGTTCCCCAGCCGCGGCTCAAAGTTTTTTCAATAAAAAATTTTTCTGATCGGTCACCACCTCTCTGCAGACAATGGCAAACCTCAGAGAGTAAATAATGCGATGTAAAGCTTCTTGAGAACAGGAACTTTAGCTTTTCGGAGTTGGCATAAAACATGTAGGTCCAGTTCTCGGTCAATTGTGTGCAAACATTTAATAACACACACAACACAATTGATCATAAGAAGCTCGGTCAAAGTCCTTTCAAGAGCTGAAATGACCAATTTGTTTTTTTTTTGTTTTTTTTTAGATGGACTAAGAAGAGAAGAACACATTAAACTGGGAATTAAATCGTTTTATGTTGTGAATAAATTTCATAAGTGAAACCACTGGGAGCTGACCACTTTTATACCCTAAACCTGAAAGGTCAGGGTATAGGAAATTATATATACTAGTAACCCTGTTGCCCGAATTCGAGCAATTCAATCAAAATTAAGTGGTAGAAACATTATAGACGTTTAATATATGATATTCTATTCAAGAAGTTATACTCAATAACTATATATTCAGTCTAAATAATGATATATCTGAATGGTTTGACTTGAAACGTATGATCTGACACTAAATTTTTTAAGGCGGTCTTCTCATTCAAAACCCGTTTTTTGGACCCTTTTTAAAAAAAATTCTTATTTGAAAACGCAAAGAATAATTGAAAACTTTTTTTATTTATTGTATTACAAAAGTTTCAAAGTAAATAAAAAAATTTTTTTGCCTCGATACGTTCAAAAAGTCTGTTCAAAAAGTAATGAGACTTCAAAGTTGGTGGTGAAAAAAAAAGGTGTCGTCACGGCGGCCACGATTCCGGGTCTCCGGAGCGTCTGAAATGAAAAAAAAGGGGTTATAATCAGTATAGATATAATTCTCGGGTGAACCTCAAGCTTAATTTTGTGATTTTTTTTGACAAAATGGCGGTTATTCAAAAAAAAAAAATTCAATTTCGGGCTTTTTTGTTGTAGTTTAGTGTAAAAAAAAAATAGTAAAAAATTTCTTAAAATTATGGTCAAGGTTCACCCGAGAATGGTGACAATTCTGCGTCGATTCCACTTTGTTTCATGAAAATCGGTTCAGTTGAACTGGAGATATCATGGCCGCCAGTTCGAAAAACGTGGTTTCGAGATAAACGCGTTTAAAGTTTGAAGTAATGATGCTTTCAGTTGAACACCTGGACTCAAAAAATGCTTCAACCCCTAAAATAAGCAGAAATGTGTATTCGTATGTTTGTATGAATATGTGTGCAAACACGTTTTTACCTAACAATAAACATTTTCAACAGAATTCGGTGGTTACTTTATGCCGCTTCGTTCGAAAATGAGGCGAAAAAAAATAGCTAATTTTGACGAAGACCTTGACGAAGACCCTCACAAAAAAGGCTGTATCTTCTAAAGTATTTCGAATTTCTTAAAAATCCTTTTAGGGGCATATTCACAACTACCCGAGCTATAAATAAATGCCAAAAAAAAGTCGATAAAAAAGTTGCTCAATGAGAAGACCCCCTTAATGTAATTGTCAAAATACGAAGACAAACATTATTACTATTCGAAAACATCGCAGCTAAACTCTTCCAGATATAAAACATTACTAATTTAAAAAAAAACGAAGTGAAAAAAAATTTAAGACATAATACTAAGAGATATTTCAGAAATTAATAAAAGGTTATATAAACAACATTGATTTATAACACCTAAAGATGAAAAAACGCCAAAAAACCAAAAAAATTTTTTTTGAAAACCGTTGAAATTTGACTGAGTTGTTTGCTCGGAAAGTGGAATTTTTGATTTTGGAACTGCATTTTTCGGACAATTGACATTTGAGGAATGCATAAAAGATAAGTTTGGTTAAAAATTTTTAGATTTGAAAAAAATTCAAATTCGACCAATTCATAGGCTCCTCTCAAACTAAATTTCAAATTGATTAAATAGCTGATTTTTGTACAAAAATTTTATTTCTGTTTTAAAAGGTTGGGAACCCCCTGAAGCGAAATCACAATTTTTTAAAAGTGGTTTGCACATCTACAGCCTGAACCTGATTTAATGACATCTGAATCGATAAAATTGGTTCATTGGTCTTGGAGGAGTTGAACAAAAAAACCTTAGCCTATTATTTATATAGATTCTTGATCCGGTTCACCTCGTTAGTCGAGCTATCCATGTCCGTCCGTCCGTCCGTCTGTGTGTTGTCCGTAAACAAATGATAAAAAGAAAGAGTTGAGATAATTGGTTAAAACTCGGTAAACATAGTCACATGGGCCAAAGGATTTACACTATCGAATATTTTTGGAATCCTCCCACGGGCACGCCTACCTCTCATACAACGCAAAAATTGAAAACTGCATAACTAAGCTCATAATTAACTTATAACAATAAAATTAAATAAGTTTGTATCTTATATCAAAACACAGATGTCTACGAAAAATGGGTGTCATCCGCCTACGGACACGCTCATCTCCCATACAACCCAAAAATTGAGAACTTAATATTTATATAAGCTTCTGTTCAACATACAGAGATAAAATTTGGTACGTATGTTCTTTTTAACAAAAAAAAAGATACTTTTGAAAAATGAATGTTATCCGCCTACGGACACGCCTACTTACCATACAAACCAAAAAATTGAAAACTGCATAATTAAGCTTATGTTCGTCTTCAAAGATCAAATTTGGTTTGTAAGTATTTTGTACAAAATCTAAGACATGCACAAAATATAGGCGTGATCCGCTCACAAACACGCCCACCTCCCATACAACCCACAATATTAAAAATAACATACAAAAGTTTATACATGACCTACAGGGATTCAACTTGGTATGGGAGAATATTATTTCAAAACTAAGATGTGCCCACAAAAAAGGCGTCACCCGCCCACAAACACGTCCACCTCCCATACAACTCAAAATATTGAAAATAGCATAAAAAGATTTGTATATAACTTACAGGGATTAAACTTTGTAGGAGAGAATTTTATATCAAAACTAAGGTGCGTACAAAAAAAGGGCGCCACCCGCCCACGAACATACTCCCATACAACCCACATTAGTGAAAACTGTTAAAAACTATAAAAAGACTTTGAAAACATAACAATTTATTTATGTTTGCTTAAGTATATCAATATAATATATTATATTTTAATATGCTAAGAGGTTTGGGGCATTTCATAGTCGGGCTAGACCGACTTTAGACTTAAACCGTTTTCTTACCTTGCAAGAATAACTTCTTTATTGTTGCTATTTACGGTAATGGAATCTGCTAAATAGTAAAGAGAAAGATTTTTTTAAACAATTTGTTTTGGTGCAAAACGATCATGCCTCTGACAAAACCTTTCATTCATGTTTTCTTTACCCTAAAGCATAGTACTCTGTTCGGCTTCACGTGAAATTCCACTCAAATCTCCATACAAAAAATGACAGCTGTGAAACAAGCGTGAATATTTCACAACTTTTTCATCAAAGCCGTACTATGCTTCGCTGCGGAAAATCTATTACAATGTTCAGCAACATGCATCTAGCAATATTATTTTCACGGCAATTTAATTGAACCGACCATTTATTTTGCCGTGAAAAGTGGCAGTTGTCATTTAATTTAAGAAAAAGTGCAAGCAAAAGAACAGTTTGTAATTGAAATTATATTTTTTGTACTATTTCTAAAGTTTTGCAATTAATAATTGCAGTTGTTGGAAATTGTAAATACGAATGCACCTTGGTGTTGGCGGTCGCAAAACTAAGCAGCTTGCAAACTGCCATAAACATATGACTTGTTCTGCTCCACAACAAAGCACATGCATACTTGTATAAATATTTATTTTGTATTTATATAATCACAAATATGAAAATTAAAGAACTTAAATGATTTTCTGCTTTTCCTCTAATAAATTGTGGCTGTTTATTTACATTTTGTCGAAGCTCATCATCAGCTGTTCGTTCGCAACAAAATATCTGTCAAAATTTTCACGCAACATATAAATGGCTGTTGCCGGTGAAATTTCACGCAATCGAGCATAGTACTAGGCTTAAACCTTAAAGGTCAGGGTATATTAACTTTGTGCAAACGTTTGTAATGCATAGAACGAAGCAAGTCCGGTATAGAAAAGTATATATATTCTTGATCAGCGTCACTTCGTGAGTCGAGCTATTCATGTCCGTCCGTCCGTCCGTCCGTCCGTCCGTCTGTCCGTCCGTCTGTGTGTTGTCCGTAAACACAGGATAAGAATAAGGAGTAAAGATAATTGGGTGAAACTTGGTACACATGGTCACATGAACCCAAGGACCTGCACTATTTAATATTTTTGGAATCCGCCCACGGACACGCCTACCTCCCATACAACGCAAAAATTGAAAACTGCATAACTCATCTCATAGTTAACCTACACCTATAAAATTTGGTACGTATGTGTCTTGTATCAACACAAAGATATCTTCGAAAAATTTGTGACATCCTCCCACGGACACGCCCACCTCCCATACATTATTTGAAAATCATGAACTTTGTTGTAATGAATTCGAAATTTAAAAATCAAACAAACACTAAAATGTTTATTAAAATTTTTATTCATGAATTTGTATGGATAATTATTTCACAATTATATAAAAAATTATGAAAATTGTACTAATTTATTTTTCCGGGAACAAACGGTTAAAAGGGAGTCCAAAGAAAGGCACTGCTGAAAAATCTGAACGGACATAAGGTCTGTTCCCGTACCTTAAAGTTTTAGTCCAATTTACCAGTTTTTACCAGTTTTAGTCCGAGAAGCGTTCCCGTACACGAAAAAATGGTAAAAGAGAGTGCAATCAAGAGAGTAAAACGTTTCCCCTCCTTGTCAAAAGTTGCAAGTCTTAGTCCGAGAAATTTCTTCGGGTAAAAATGGCAAAAGTGTCAAACAGCTTAAAATCAGCTGTTTACAATCGCAAAGAAATTGCGATACATCAAAACTTCTTTGAAACTATTAAAATGGAACCCAGAAACGTGGGAAAATGTGTAAAAACTAATATAAATTCTTAACTTGAGAATTAATTTCAATATTATTTAAAATCTTAGGCATTTCGTCTGCAATGACGATACTTCACATCAAGGCAATGCTGGACAAACTATCTTATTTGACAGTTTTTACAATTTTATTCCGAGAAGCGTTCCCGTACTTTTTTGTGTTTTTCTCTATTTTCGAAAGATTTTTTCTCATTCTCAGACTTTTGACAGTTTTACCATTTTTAGTTCAAAAAGTACGGGAACAGACCTATAGATAGAAAGATTCCGAGAATAAATATAATAATAATATTTTGTATGTTCTGAATAGGGCTTTGAATAGGATATGTCCGAGAACCACTTATTTAGTTATATATTTGAAGATACGCGTGGAACTGAATAGGAACGTGCAATTTACACTAGAATATCTTCACATTTAGTATCCTCCAGAAGAATCTTAGGTTTTGAATGAAAGGGCAATGAATTTGAATGAAGAAGAAAATTTGAACACTCTTATAAGCTTTACATTTGAAATAGAAATCAGTTTAGATAATTAATTGTAAGACAATCTTTTAGAAGATTAACAAATATAAAAATTTATGAGGTTCCACTTGGGATCCGTGGCAAAGGTAAAATTTTTAAAATATTTCTCCTCACTCTTCTACCAGCTTGTTATTCCATAAATTCAACAATATTTATTTAAAAATCCTTTTGTTTACATGTTATTATTTGTGGCCGAGAAAATGGGTACAATTATCCGCAGTGCAATGTTGAAATTAGTGTTTTGTAATAAAATGTATTTAAATTTCATTTCGATTTCAAATTCAAGTATTTCATAACTTGATTTGTTCAAGTATTTCATAAGACAACCATAACAATACTCTTCGAATCTAGTTAAGCCCATCCACAACACAACTAAGCAGGTAAAAGTCCTTCGTGGACGGCCTTTTTTGATACTAAGTTTATTTGTTAAAGTTAAGAAATAATTGAACAATCGTGTATGAAATAGCTTGTCTCAACTAAAATTAATTCTCATGTGATTGATTCAATAAATCAATCAAATAAACAACTTTAAAGTGAAGTGACACTTTAAAAATGTTTAATATAAACTAGGTAAAGCATCACTGGATTCTTAAGTTTTTAAAGAAAAAAATGTTTTTGGTACAAAAAAATCATAAGAGACGAACACATTGTCTAATCAAAAAACCCAAAATGGGTTGCTTGCTTACTACTAAAATATTTAACTATCATTGATATTGTCTTTATTTGCAGTCTTCCACACAAATAGTCATTGAAAAGTGAAGTCCATCAATTTGTGTCACAAATCAGAGCTTGTGTAATGCTCTCCTCAATCGAAGGTTGAATCACTTCATTGCATTAGATACTAAGCAGCAAACCAAAAGAAGCAGTGGAAGAAGCTATGGCACGTTTTCGCAAACTCGTAGCTTCTCATGCCATTCGCTGCCATAGAGGCGATGTGTGACTATCTCATTATATTTCACAATGCCAAACGACATCCAACCAGACATCCAACCATTCTACCACATGATTTCACCCCAGGACCCGCTCATAGACAACCAACAAGGAGTGTGCTGTCGGCTACAAGAGTAGCAGCACACTTTGTCGCGTGTCTTATGCTTTTGGCCTGAAGTGTTAACGAATCTTATGGATTTAAAAAAAAAAAACATAATATTATAAAAAATTTATCTTAAATAAAAGAGACAAGAATGAGTCTTTGAGTATGGAAATGCATCTTTACTGCAGCATTGGCGTTCTACATATGCCAGCTGGAACGGCACCGAGCCCTTGTGTTGACTGACAGCTTGACAAGCACCGTGTGTGTGTGAGTGCATGTGCGAGTGTGAGTACAAAGGGTGTTAACAAGACAAGGTGCGAGGAGCAGACGGCGCGCGACCAAGACTCTTGATTTCTGGCATTCATGCATGGTTCCAACACTTGAGCACGTATTTTGATTTTTACACGCTTTCCTTCTTAATGCCAGATGAAGGTGGATCAAGCAGGGAATGGTTGATGACAGCAGGTAGAGTAGCGTGGTGGCTTCTGTGCCCCATTCAGCTATGTGGAGCTGCATGCAGGGATTTCTTTTTACCATTACTTTGGTGTTGGGCTAGATTTTTGGTAAGCAGCTGCTTTGAGCTGAGCTACCGAATGCTTTTGTTTGTTTCTTGGTGTGCTGCATCTCATTAACTAGGGAGGAAAAAAGGAGGTATTTAGATGCTTGTACTGTGTGCGTGTCTGTTTATGTGTGCGTTTGCTTAAGCATCTCTTGAGTCTGCTGCTCACATCATCTTGGTAGCTGTTTTCGCTGTTGCTGCTGGTGCTGATGTGGCGGTTGCCAGGACGTTTGTAGCAATGATGTGCAGAATACAAAAGTATGAGTTGCGAATTTCCATCAACTCATCAACAAGAGAAGCAGCCGTTCATTTTGCTTTGTAGCTGAATGTGTGTGTATGGCACCATCAGGCGTTACTAACATCAACTTCTTTGCATTTTACATGAGCACGCAGCACATGTGAGAACAGCAACAGCAACAACAACAAAGACTACAACAGAGAGTAGAAAAACAAAAAAAAAAAAAATATATCTGCTTGACAAACAGGACATAAGTGACAGTTATAGATTGAAAAGTCATTGCAAAATACTAAATTATCGCTACAACGAAAAATCTCTACATATAGAAAATCAGGTTGATTGTACAGGGCGACAGCAATGCTTTAAATGGTGCTTAAATGGTGCTTTACCATGTGCTTTAAATGGTGCTCTTTATTTGAAGAAAAAAAAGCTACGGAATTTATTGAAGAGTAATTTTTTAAGTGGTGGTTATTGTTGGGTAGTTGAAAAAAAGTCAAGTTAAAGTGGATACAGAAGTTTTTGGAATATTATTAAGCAGCTTGTCAGTTGTCAATTCTTATTGGAAGTTTAATGTGGAATAATTTGAAACCAGTCATCATTAAAATAATTCTTCATCCTAAATGCATGCAACGTTTATTTTTTATGTTATAGCAACCAATATGTTTGCTAAGATTTTCTATAACCAACACTCTGACAATAAAAATCCTTTAAAACTTTCTCATTAAAGTTTTCTTCGGGCGAAATACACTTTCAATGCATCAAAACAAGCAGTAAGGACGATGACGACGACACACTTTTTGGGTATTTTTCATCATTGTTGTTGTTTTGGGAAAGTACAAGGCACGACATGGTATAGTTGGCATTATAAAAATTTCACCCTCAGTACACAGGAGTGCAAGGAGCTCAATTGCTTCTCGACAACTCGACTGGCAAATTGCAGCGAGCGTCTGATTTTAGTCAAGTTTATTGTTTGTGCAACGAAATTGTTTTTCAATGTCATTTTAAAGATTTTCAGTTTTTCAGCACAACCGGAGGGTGTGCGTTCGTTCGTTTAAGCTTTATAAACTTTTTGGTTTTTTTGGTTTGTGGCTTTTCTGGTGGTTATAATGTTTTAATAACTTAAGTTTGGGTTGAATATATTTTTGTTGTTACTCTTGCTGCTGCATATGTGGCACTTGAGGCAACCCTTTATATTATTTGCTTGGTTTCCATGTCCTTTGGTTGAGGTTATTATGTTCATGCTTAAAGCGTGGTTTGACACTTGAAAATTATTTGCAAGAAGTAACATTTTATTTAATTGGTTGCTTTAAAATATGGTGGCAACAGGATTCCATTCACATTTTTATTAAAAAAAAAAAAAAAACAAAAACACTAGGCGTTTTCACGACGAGGTACATTTGATCTTGTGCTGTATATTTGCGATAGATTTGTTATAAGTAGTATTTTTTTCAAAATTAAAATAAATAAAATAAAATGCATTGTGACATTGATTGTGCTCATAATAATGAGTCTCAAACAAGGGCGTAGCCAGGTCTTCATGTAGGGTGGGGCCAAAATGCTTTTTTATGAAAATAACAGCCTTCTAGGATTTGCTGAAAACTCCTCACAAATTATTTTCTCCAGATCAGCCATTTTCTCCTTTACTAAGGCCCTATGGGTGCTTAGCATACACAATCCTGTAAAAATATGTAGTATGTAATAAGATGCAATTTTGTTTTTTATTTTATTACCATTTAAACAATTTTCTCCCATAGATGTTCTCAGCCACGTCTTAACTCTTCTAAGAGTACTGAAAGATCGTTCCACCGTTGCAGTTGTACAGGGCATTGCTAACAAAATTTCCAATGCTTCTCTAATCTTCAGATAAAAATCTGTTTTGTTATAAGCAAATATCAAATCTATGTCGCTTTCTTTTTCTGCATTCCAATATATATGCCAAATTATAACAAGAGCTTGCACGCAAAACTTGATCCTAAAGTTGATCTAGGCTTATGGTTTTAAGATGTATTGGACTTAGGACTACGAGATCGAAAGCTGCATTATTTTGTTTTGGAAATCGGTCACTTATGGATGTTATGAGTGAATCTAGATAGGGTATGAAAATAGCACGGCGGTAATATTCTTCTGTTGTCGTGAATGGAGGATTTGTTCTTCTAGTTTGCTTTTTAATAACTCTAGGCACGCAAATATTGAATGAAGCATTCTCAGCCAACTTTTCACACTCTTTAAAAATCTTTTCAAATTCAACTTCAGATTTTGCTCTATGTTTTTCAAAAACATTTAAAATATGATTTAGGTGTTCTCTGCATTTAATTATATTGTTGTTAATGTGGCCTGCAATAAATTCACCACTGGTTGGAGAAGACTGTAGTATTTTGCAATTATGCACATACAAATTAGAAAAACACTTTAAGTAGCAGCACTGTGTAGCTGAAAGGCAACTTTTCTTGTGCCAGCATTGCCTTCTGTGCACAACTTTTCCAATCCATCTATTATATCGCAATAAAAGAATTTAAAATCGCTCTAGTTTTGTACTTCTCTTGTACTCTCGGACGAATGTACATTTGGAGCGTATTTTCTGCGAATGGGAGACTTTTTGAAAAAATTTATAATATCGTTAATGGTAGAAATGGTATTTCGGATTTCGAGGACCGAATAACAATCATTGACAACCAAATGGAGACGATGACTGGCGCAATGGATAAAAAAACTTTTTTGAAATGTGCCTTTTAATCTTTTTTGTACACCACTACACGGTTAAAAATTTTGGACTAGTTTTTAATCCAAACTTTGGTTTCAAGGAATTTTTAATCCTAAAAGTACTAATTTTTATTCCATATTTTAGTTTAATTTTTTTTAATCCGAAAAAGTTTAAGTTTAAGACCATTTTTGGACTACAAATTTGCATTAAGGTAGTATTTTCAGGAAAAAGTATTTATGTTATTTAATAGCTGAATTACAATGCAGCAGTGGCAGTGGCAGCAGCTGTGTCAGTGGCAGCGGCAGTGACCAGCTGTTTTGTATATTACTGGCTGCAAAAAACAATCTAGCAGTGGCAGCGTCAGCATCAAAAGCAGTGAATGTGGAATTCTTCTTAGTAGTTTAATTATTTGCATGTTGGCAGTGAATTTAGAAATAGGGCTAACCTCGGCAGTACTGTTTACTGCCACTGCTGCTATGTAAGTTTTACCATTGAACAACAGTATTCCTAAAATAACAGCTGATCAATGCCATTGCCACTGACTACTACTATTACTTGAAAACTACTACTACTACTACGAAATTTAAGATAAATATAATTCTAAGTGTTGTTAACGCATTCGAAATTTATTGTTAATTAAATGAAAAAAATTGTTTATTAAAATCTGAACCAAAATATTATTATATACATTATTACAGTAAACGGTGTTTAAAACTTTGTGGATTAAATAGTATTCCTTTTCGGATAACAATATATTTAACTTTTTGGACTAAAATCTAATCCTTTTTGGATTATAAGATTTTAAACTTTCTGTGGATTAACAATTATTCCTTTTTGGATTAAAAAATTTTAAACTTTTTGCGGATTAAAAATAAATCTTTTTTGGATTGAAAAATTTAAAACTTTACATTGGATTAAAAAATAATCTGTTTTTGGTCGTGTCCTATATGTAATCCAAAAAAGTTTAAAACTAAGTCCAAGATTTTTAACCGTGTAGTCTCGCCTGCCATTGTAGCGCAACCGTCGAATTCTGCAATAAAAGCTTTGATATTGTCGGCGATGGTTTCTGCATCCATTGTCATCAGTTCGACAAAACCAACAAATTCCTCACGAATTATCTGTTTGTTGTAGTCGAAAAATCTGATTCCTATCGAAAGCTGCTCTTTTCCAGCCGCGTCTGCAGTCTCATCCGCCAAGATGCTGTAAGCAGAAGCTTTTTTTACATCTGTGCAGATGTAATTTCGGATTATTTTCCCCGAAATGTCCAAAATTTCATTCTGGATTTGTGGCCTCGTTTACGTGGCGTTTTTTTTTTTCCATCCACAATATGTTTTTTTAGTGTCCCATCCCCAACTTAAATTTTCATCATTAAAAGATCATGCAAAACACCTTTAAAATAGTGTAAAGATGAAAAATATTTTTTAAATTTTTTGTTAAATACTTGTGTGTATTACTTTCATCATTTAATTTACCACGCAGAGGAAGGTCATGGGTTCCACAAAACAATACTGTGTTAATAATAGATTTTAAAATATTTCTGTTTTTATTTTTATAATATTATATTTAAATGATATTATATTTATATTTATATTATATTTTTTATGATAATGTACCAACGCATAAAAAAAATCGCCGACAGTAGGTTATGGCAGCTGCCCCATAAGCCCCCCCTGAATACGCCCTTGGTCTCAAATTAGTCTTATTGATAAAGATTTCAAGAGCACGCATAGTTATGTCTCTGAAAGTATAATTTTTAAGAATTTATGAGACCACATCAAAATGATTCATAGTTACTTTTTTTACAAAAAAAGCTTTTTAAACAGGTTTCGTGAAACATTTATTATGTTGTTTAACAGCGCCAAATAAGCGCCTAGAACTTTCATTTCAAGAGCTCGAAACTTACGAGATGATATAATTTTATATAAACACTTATTTTTATAATTTCACAAAATTATGTAAATATAAAACATGGCCTCACCAATATGACGGCTGAAAGCTCAGAATCGTCGAAAAATTCACAAAATCAAGACTTTGACTAGAGTTCTTGACAACTTGACCTGTTAATATCTAAACCTGCAGAGAATTCATTCAGTTATATTTTTTTTTTTGCAAAAACTTGAATCAGTCAGTAACGAAATAAAAATGTTTTCAATGAAAATCAACATTTCAGCACAATATAATCAGGTTACGTTTCAAAAACTCTCGTCAAAGTTTTGTTAATTTTGCGACGATTTTGAGGTTTCAGTCATCATACTTTTTCTTTAAGTTTTATTCAAGACACAAAATCAAAACTGAGCACAAAGTCAAGACATGAACCGTTTGTTTCATTTTTGTTTTTTGAATGAAAATTTGTTTTTGTCGCGTTGAGCCTATCTATTGAATGAGAGACATAAAGCGTTTGATTGGTTTTTTTATTTAATTAAAAATAAAACATATTGAAAGGACTTTGACCGATCTTCTGATAATCAATTGTGTTGTGTGTGTTATTGAATGTTTGTACACAAATGTCGAGCCGAGGACTGGAGCTATATGTTTTGTGCCGGCTTCGAACGGCTAAAGTTCATGTTCTCAAGAAGCTTTATATGTCATTATTTACTCTCGGAGATTTGCCATTGTCTGCAGAGAGGTGGTGACCGATCAAAAAATTTTTGTATTAAAAAATAACTTTGCCGCGAGTGGCAATCAAAATCTTCCCTACAGTATTTGGCACTAGTACAGAACTAGCGATTTCACTAGCCCCTAGGTAGCCAGTACTAGTTCTACTTCAATCTACTTTCTTTGTATTCAACTGGCGAATTTAACGTGAAGATGTCATAGGAATTGCTACCTTTTACATAGCACTTCACTAGTGCTTTAGGGCAAACTTATTCGCTAGTCAGAAATATAAAAAAACAAAAAAACCTAGCCATTGAGAACTCAATCCTTAGTCCATTTTTTTTGTTTTTGTTTTATTACAATCTTGTATTTACGTTGTTCAATAAAATTGAAAAGCCTCATATATCATGTTTTTTCCGAAATAGTTGCTTTGAATTATAACAGTAATTTTCATGAGAGAAAGACGTAAAAAACATAAACAATAAGCAGTACGAGTTTGAAGTTGATTCAACTGACCCGTCTATGCATTACCTAGGGTCAGAAAAGTAGCTAGTACTAATAGAACTAGTGAAATAGCTAGTGAAAAGTAGACAATTGGCTACTCTCAATACTGGCGGGTTGCGGTACGGGCATGCAAGCCACACACGTAAAACGCATGCAACGGTCTTCTTCTCAACATATTTTTTGTTCAATGCACATTTGGAACCTCTTCATTAAAGCAGTAATTAAAACCTATTACGTTTTGGAACTGCACATTTGAACGTAATAGGTTTTAATTACTGCTTTAATGAAGAGGTTTATATGAAATTGTGTTCTAATTTTTTCGAATTACAGATTAAAAAAAAAAAAACAAAAAATCGCTTAGCAATAAAACTTAAAACACCTTGAGACAAAGTTATGTCGAAGAAAAAATTACAATATATTTTTTAATTGTTGTTTATTAATAAATAGTAGCACAATATAACATAATCAAAAATTTTTTTGAAATTTATATAAAAAATATAATTGTTTTCAAGAAATGCTGACTTATTTCGTAGGTTTTTATTATATTGATCTGGCAATAGTGTTTCTATTGGGTCTTGTGAGTTATGCGACCATCCGTTCTTTGTTGAACAATTTTATGTTTGAAAAATATAGTTAGGTTAAGAAAGCGATACCAAAAATACCTATCTTAAAAACCTGTTCTTAAATTTTTTTCACAAATAATCGAGAATAACTAAATGTCAACGTAAAAACAGGTATACTTGGAGTTTTTGCGATAAATGCCGATTGAAGTGACATAAATTGTTTAACTTAAAATTTTATGAAACTCAGGCGTGGAAGAATTTTATGTTGCTACGTTCAAAATAAAAAATTCATCAATCTTATAATTTTTTTCGCTATGGCTTCTCAGATAATCTCCTCTTGTGGCGTGATCTGCTTCGAAATTAACTAACTCTAAATAATATACTATAGTTTTTATTACCATAACAAGTTCTCATTTGGTTAACCCCAACAATACGTCACTTTTTACTACAATCTGCTCAAAAAGAAAAAAAGAAAAAACAACAAAAAATCCATAAGAGAAGCATCTAAATATTTGTTTAATTTTTACCCCGATTCTACGGGGTCATCGCTATCAACAACTCAACATACGTCTTTCATCTTGCCATTTCTTGTCTATATATCTTCAAAACAAACACTGAAATACGATAAGTTGTGTAAACAACTCAGCGAACACAAGCAGTCTTAGTCTAAGGACGAAGAACAACAAGATGCCGCCTTAGGTCGGCCATAGCAGTCAGTCGTTTGTGGTGCCATCATCCTTGCTGAAAGCGTTTTGGCAGAGTGAAGATTTACTGCTTGTCACTGACACAGAGGTCATTATGTATGCCGGTAGGCCAGCGGGTAGACTGGAGGATTTTTCCAAGAAGCACATTGAAAGCGGAATGAGATTGTTAACAGAATCAAATTAAGTGGCCAAATCCATGTAAGATAATTTCTGGTAGATATTTGATGCTGCAAAGCAACCCACATCAATGCTTAAAAAAGGGGGTAAAACCACAACAACAAAAATAACGACTACAAAAAAAGTATACCTTGCGGGACTAAAACCGAAAAATACAATAACACGAGCTACACTCAAGGAGAGAACTTCATAAAGTTTGACAAATTGACCAAAAAGGTGATGAAATAAATCAAACAGTTGTGCAAAAGAAAACGAAAATCTTGAAAACTATTCGAATGCATGATTATGGTCTTATGAGCATATCTTCGGATGCATTTTAAGCTAGTGCTTTTTGAAAAAGTAAGTAGGTAAGTAGATTTTATTAATCTTTTATGTAATTGTCAGTTAAGTAGAGAGTATTTAGAAATGTATTATTTTCAAGTTAGTAAGTAATATCGAAATATATTACTAAATATACTTACAAACTTTGCAAACTTTCAATTCGGAAAAACAAAAACAACATATAACTTTACTCACCCAAATGTTAGATGTCCTGGAATTAATGAGTAGCACTAATATTTTTCGAAGCAACCTAGCAATTAAAAAGCATAGTTTTATAAGCAATACAAAATCTAGCTTGCCATGATTATCTTGATAATATAGTTCTTATGTAGTTATGTCAAAAGTAGAAGTTTTTTACACAAGTTTTCAGAAACTCGTCCATTTAATATGATAATGTTTTAGCTTTTTTTGTTAAGACTTCATAAAATGTTAACATTTCCAAATTTATCCTGTAGAACAGGACATTATCAATGACAAATTTGTCAAACTCAATCCAACTAAAACCTTTCTGCTTGCTGGTTACAGTCTTTCAGTCTTGAAAAAGCAATGTAGGAAAAACCTTGAGTTGCAGCTAGACATGACTTTGATTTTGGGCTAAAATCTTAAAATAATGAAGTGCAAAATTAGTGACTGAAGTATAGTTATGAATGTTTTTGTGATTCTCTCTGTGTATGTATGTGTGTGTGTGTGTGTGTGAATTGTGTTTCATATAAATTTAAGCATAAACTGTACATTCAAATTATTGCCAGAAGGCAGCAGAACTTAAAAAAAACTTAAATATGCATAGCTCCATACATTCTTGTAGTAAAATAATTTTGTGTTTTATTGCTGTAATTGACTTGAGCAAAAATCATAGATTTTAAGTAAAGGATAAAAAAACTAAACTGTGATTATCAAGTGGTATGTTTCTCAGTTAGAAGTAATATTATTCTAGTTTTTCTAATATATTACGATAAGAATAACAAAATTTATCATGTTGAAAATTAAAATTTATGCTATAAGAAGTCATCATTAATAGGCAACCATTACTCTATTATCTTTTCTTAGTTTCTATTTGTTAAAAGGTTTAACCTTCATTTGCTACTAAAAAAAAAATAACATTCACCCCCCTTGTCTGTCAATTTCGACATATATGAGAATTCAATGCATCATTTTCCAAATTTTTGTGAGTGAAAGTAATTTTTATTGTTAAATAATTTAAGAACTCAAATTAATGAGGGAAAAATGTATTTAAAGTAAATTTTTTCAAATATATGCATGCAAAAAAAATTGGAAAAAAACAAATTACTGAAATATTATCGAATTTACAGCAGCTTTTCTTCAACACACTTTACACAGACATTTTGATTGTGGTCCTTCTTGCAAGCAGATTTTGCACAGAAGCAAAAAATATTTCCACATAAATTGTTTTTGGAGTCAGATTTACTCTCGTAGAAAATGTCGATGTAGATGTCAAAGACACATTAGTAGAAATATTTGAAAAAAAATTTACTGATGATACTCATTTTTGATTGACAATAAACCAGCTCACTTTTCGAATAAGTCGCGAATGGGAGCAAATTTAAATGATGACCGCTGATGTCTTCTTCCAATTGCATCGTCAAATCAAATAACTTGATTCACATATGCAAACGTTTTCTTTGACATGGCTCTGAATACTATACGAACATATTCGCTATCAAACAATTCAGTTGGTTTCATTTTTTGAGCTGGAACCCGAAACAAAATAAGTTTATTTTCAAAAAAAATAGCACTCAAAATCTACATGTAAACGTCCGCCAATATCAAAAACACCTACATATGTGGTGACCGTGGCGTGCAGGTTAAGTGTGTGGCTTAGCACGCTCGGAGCCCGAGTTCGATCCCCAGCCGCGGCGAAAAGTTTTTTCAATAAAAAAATTTTTCTGATCGGTCAGCACCTCTCTGCAGACAATGGCAAACCTCAGAGATTAAATAATGCCATGTAAAGCTTCTTGAGAACATGAACTACTTTAGCCGTTCGGAGCCGGCATAAAACATGTAGGTCCAGTTCTCGGTTAATTGTGTGTAAACATTTAATATCACACACAACACAATTGATCTTAAGAAGCTCGGTCAAAGGCCTTTCAAGGGTTGAAATGGCCAATTTGTTTTTTTTTTACATATGCCTTCAACAGATTGGAATCGATTTTTAAATAGTTTTCACCATATTTAGCTCTAGCCAAGGCATTAGAATGATTTTGAATAATATTTTCGATATGTTGCGGAAAAAACAGTAGAAATGCATCTTTGATATCATCAACACGAACTTTAGCATATCTTGCAGTGCCAGGAGGAAGAACAATAACATTTTCATTATGAACACTTTCACTTTAATTTTGAAATCGTTCTGATTTCCATACCATCTTTTGAAATAAACAGGGGACCAATATTTTCACTGACACAATCGTAATCGTTTATTTGGCTGGGTGTATCATTTCATATCAAGTCATCGTCAAGATCAGTAGTGGAATTCCCAAAAGTTAACGACAATAATCGTTGTGGATACCGGTAGAAATGACAATTTTTGCAAGCTAAATACATCGAAAATTGTTATTTAGCCGTTTGGGAATTCTACTACAGGAAGCTCTTCATCAGGTTCAAACTCTTCATCGCTGCCTTCAGAAAAATTAGCATTGCTATCGCTTGCGTTTAGCAATTCCTCAATTTCTTCATTCGAAATTTATCTTGGCTTAGACATTTTTATTTTTTAACTTAAAACAAGCACTTTTCACAATCAATTTTTTTCATTACTTTGTCTGTTAAGCACTAAAAGCGGAGTAAATGTTAGTTTTCCCGTCAAAAACAAAACTCAGTCTTTCTCTTAAATAGCAGAATTATTTTCAAATCTCAAGAGTTTGCTGGTCTTTAATTTTTCAAAGATAACTTTTTTACAAAAGAAATAAACAATTAAGATAATATCAAATGTAAAAAAGTCTTTATTTAGAGGATATAACATGATCAAAGATGTCTTTAAATTTTTGAACTTTAAGTTTAGGTATTCGGAATAAGGGATTTTTAAGTTAAGTATATAATCATATTTTGAAACCTTACTAACTTTTGATGTACTGTAAAAGAACTTGTTGCTTATTATACAAAATAATGTTTTTTTTGTAAATTGAAATAAAATTGAAATTCGCATAGTCAACTTTATTTAAATGAATACTTATTCTCTTGTCATAAATGGAGAATGAATGCTTTTTGCCAGAAATGAGTATAAATGCTTTGCACTAAAAGCACGTTCACGTCATTTATTTTTAATTCATCTTAATTAATAAAGCGCTTTACTTTCTTCCTTTAATAACATTTCATCAGCTTTCGTTTCTTGTAATGTTATGCCTAAAATTCAAACTAAGTCGATTATTCACTTTCTTCTTAAATACTCTCAATTCAATATAACAATCTTTATAACAAGTCCAGCATAATTATGAAAACTCCTTCTTAAGTTCTGTAGGCTATGTTTTAGTTAAACTTTTCTCCTCAGTTAGTTTATTTTTAAATTACTTCCAACAAACTTTTATATGATAAATAAACTCTTATCAAAGTCAAGAAGGCTACATTTTATGATTCAAACGATGACGAGTACAACTTGTAGTGCAATGCAAGTAAATATAAAGCTATCATAAAGATTTGAGTAATTAATACAATTCCCAACGCAATCAATTCATCAAACCAAGAATAATAAACCTCCGCTCCCCACTCCGCAACTCAAACACTTAACGTCCATCCATAAGGATGAAGAATAAGCACCAGGCTAGTGTTAGTGGAAGCTAGAGGCAGAAAAGCTGAAACTCTGAATAAGATTTGATGATGTACGAGAAAATCATTTTTCACGTTGCAAACAAGTCAAAACAAAAAAAGCTAAAAACAAAGAAAACCAGCTGAACACACAAGGAAAAGGTCCTTCCTTAACGTTTACTGCCAATGCAAGGAAAGCAAGGCAAAAGGCAAAGAACAAGCACAATGTAGACAACCAGGTCGTAACTGAGGTAACTTAAGTGCGATTATGAACTAGTGGGCAGTATAACACAAGAGTTTGATAAGAATTATACCCCCTCTAAGAGGGAAAATAAGAAGAAGAAGGAAAAGAATATTTCTGTTCGGGTTCATGCTGGTCGTAAATCGATAATTAATATAAATTTGTTGCTTTTTTCAGTATTCAAAATAAAAAAAAGGATTGCCTTGAAAACTTAATTAGTAAATAACAGAATATATATTTAGGATAATGTAAAAACAAAGTTGAAGATAGTATTTTTCTTAGGTGGTGGGGTTCTGTTTTGATGAAAAGAAATAAATTAGTACTTAAACGTAAGTTACAAAACAGTTAGCACGCCGAATACAGATCTTTCCGTTTTAATTAAGATTTATGTTGGAATTAAATTGTCGAAAATGACAAAGATTACATATAAAATAGCATATAAATAACATAAAATATCAAGTTTAATATTTATTATTATAAACAACCCAACCAGCAAGGAATGCTCAAAATTAGGGTTATACAGCGAATTCTCTAAGCTGCTTTGCAGTGTAAGCAGCCCAGAATTTAAGTAATTTTTCGTACTTTGAGGTTCAAATAAGTACGTTGCAGACTGTTAAGCAGCTTTCTGATCGAACTTCGAAAATTTTCAAAGACCTTAAATAATCATTCAAATTCGAAAAAGCAATGTTTTTTAAAAATAAATATTTGCTTGTTTATTTCTGATTTACGTTCTTATTTTTTTTTTTATTTATTTATTTTGTTCTTTGTTTCTTTTCTTCCCATTATCGACTTTGCTCTCAACTTTTACCATCCGATTCGCAGTGAAAAAACTTTTTTGAAATTTTGAATTTGCCAGGATTCGATCCCATGACTCGCCGATTTGTAGTCCGACGCCTAGCCATTCTGCCATGTAGCTTTATATCGAAATAAAGATTTTTCATTTATACAGCAAGTTCTGTTGTTGATACCCGTAAGCAGCGTTAAGGTGCAAAATTAGGTTTAATCAAACCATTAAGCAGTTTTAAGTTCAAAAAAGAACTCCTTTTGAACTTATTCATCTTAAACCTTAATAGAAGTATAGCTTGTTACTTTTGGAACTATAAGGTCTATCGCCTGAAATTGGCACCATAAAGCAGCTTTAGGTGTGGCAAGTTCCACAACGTACCTTTAAGCAGCTTTAGGCGTGTCAATTTCTACAACGGACCATAAAGCAGCTTCGAAGTGCCATGAAACTTATGTTGGCTCTTTAAACAGCTTTAAATGCAACTCATACGTAAATTCCTAGTCATTTTGCTGATTGGGAATGTTCAAATGCGAAAAACATGCAATTTTTGCAATATTTCGGTCTTGAAAAACCCAAATACCTTGATTAAATTGTCAAATTTATTTGCAAAACTACTTAGCATAGAATAACAAAAGCAGTAAGTTTTTTGTATAAAAATATGACATTTTCATATCAAATTAAAAAAAAAAAATAAAGTATGAACTAGTTTACTAAAATAGTATAAAGGTTCTGATAAAAGTATTCTAGATATCTTTCTTAATATATAAAAGACAACCGTCCTGCTCCGTGCTCTATATCGCTCAAACTGTTATTGCTATGCTTTTTAACATGTTCAGCCCGAACCAGAACTTGCTATAAAGTTATGCATTTGAAATCTTTGTACGTACTATACTTTTTAAAACCTGTTCAGACTAGACTAGAACCTGTTATAAAATTATTCATTTGAAATTTTTGTACTTACTTTACTTTTTAAGATCTGTCCAGCCTGGACCAAAACCTGTTCTTAAATTATATGTTGGAAATCTTTGCACTTGAAGACTATCGTCATTTTCCTCAACTACTATACATTAAGCATCATGTCTTGCTATTACAGTACCAGTAGACCGGAACCTCTTCGGTCTGCATAAGCTGATAATCTAGGATAATCGGATAGGATAATCGTGGACAATTATCCCCAGGTGATAGTCAGTGTGTCCAGATTGGGCGATAAAGCGCCAATTGGGCGATCTTTTTTATAATTATGCGCTTATTTTTATTTAAAAAGCGCCTCGCGCTTTTTTGGGCTACTTTTGTCAGAAGATTCATGAAAAAAATTACATATATTCAGTCATTCCATTCATTTCAGAAATGTTTAAACCACTTTAGAAAACCGTTTTCTGAACTTCTTCTTCATTATTTAAGTCAGTTGGAGAGACGTGCAGCAGAGCTAGAATACGATTCGCTATTGGTTATTCCATGGAAAGATATTTTTGAAAAAAAACATTCTGTCAGATACCCAAGAATTTTGGTTGAAAGCGAACGATTAAAGAAATGCTGGTGGAGGCAAAATGCTGGAAACTATTTCTAAGTTAGCACTTATTTTACTATCGCTGCCTCACTCAAACACTTTTGTTGAAAGAGTATTTTCTGTTATGAATGCTTCTAAAACGAACATGAGAAATCGTATGATGTTGGAATCACTTTCGTCTATTATACGAATAAAATGTCTCATGAAAGCCTTAAACGTTTGCTGTAAGACTTTTCGAGGCACGATTACGATTTCCGGGGCGCCGCGATTTGAAGATGTTTTCTGGTAGAAAACAACAAAAAAACATGATTCGCCGAACAAAAAAGCGATAACTCTATTAGTTATCGAGTTATCGATTTTTTTAAAAAAAATTTTTGTTAAAAGATCTGTTCAAAAAAACATCTATATCTTTGTCGTTACTCAATGGATCTTTAAGATTGATATGTAATTTTAAAGGTCATTAAATGACCTTTCAAATATATTTGTTATAAATATCATTGCTATAATATCTTTAATTTGATAAGCGAATTTATTCCAAAGTTGAATTATTTAAATAAAAGAACCGTTATTTTATAAAAAATTTACGTTATTAAGTTACTAAAAATATATTTTTTTTAAAAAGCTTACAGTTAGACCTTTTGTTTGACATATAAAAATATACATTTTTTATTTAATTTCACACTATATTACATAAAATTTAAATTTTCCAAGTGTTTTCTTTGTTAAAAAATCTGTTCACAAAATTTTCTATATCTTTGCCGATATCCAATGGATCTTAAAGATTGACATGCTATTCGAAAGGTAATTAAATGCCTTTTCAACGATATATAATACAAATATAATTTCAAAAATGTTTTTAAATTTATAAGCGAATATATATTAGATTTGAATTTTTTGATTAAAGGAACCGTTTTTTTTCTGCAAAATTTTCGTTTTTAAGGTACTAAAAATATATATTTTTTGATAAGCTGAAAGTTTTACCTTTTTTTCGATAGATACAAATATTTATTTTTTTATTAACTGATCGACCAAAAAATACAATTTTTTTCACTGACTCGAAAATCCCGTTAATTCATATAAATATTGTATTGTAATGGCGATATTCGTAAAAATGGAGTAAGAAAGCAAAACATCTAAGGTAAATATGAGTGAAATAAGCAATTTTCCGTACAAGGGCAAATCATTGTATCATAAAAAACACGACAAAAAGTCAAATAAATTATATATATTATATACCAAATGAAAGATAAATGTTCAAGCTTTAATAATTTACTCTTTATAATTCATAGTAATAACGGTAATTTTTGAGAAAATAACGGTTTTATGTAAGAAAATATATTTGTATTGCATAAAAATACCTATAAAATACAAAGTACTCAACAGATTTCATTAATTTAAAATTTTTCTAAAAGCCTTACATATAACCTTTTAAATTTTATCTTAATCATTAATATCGGTTATATATTAAGAATAATACAGCCGGTTTTCTTCATAGACCTTATAAAAAAAACATTTTAAAAAATCGATAACTCGGAAACAAATCGATAACACAACATTTCCTTTGGCTATTCTTATTTTTATTAAGAGTACTCTTCGAAACCATCGTCAAATCGCGGCGCCCCGGAAATCGTAATCTCCCCCTTTTCGACAACAGGAAATATGATTTCTAAGTGCAACAGCTCTATATATGAAAAAAAAAGAAATAGATGAAGAGGAACTTGATGAAAGCGAAAAAGATATTGAATGTCTTCTTCAGAAAACTTTTGATATGTTTTAATTATTTGTGTTTAAAAGAAAAATTTATTTATTTTATGTAAATTTCTTTGAATTGATTTTTTTTTAAAGAAATGTTTAATTTATGTTATATCTTCTTAACACATTGCAAATTTTCAATACATACAAATATAAACAATTTGTTTTAAAAATGAGCTTAAGAGAAAATTTTTGTGACTTTATATTGTAAATGTCCCCCAATTTGCGCTTTTTTGGGCTACAAAATATTAAAAACTGAAAAATTGGGCGATTTTTGGGCGATAAAAATTTTGTAGTTCGCGCTTTTTCTAAAAACTATCTGGTCACACTGGTGATAGTTCCGATTTGAATGATTTTTATTTTATTTAAAGAAATATGAGAAAATGCATTCCATTTCTTTTGCATATCGTAAAAATGTCCATATTTGGTACTTTGGATGATTAAAACTATTGTTTACTGGTGCTATGAGCCTTACAAGAAAATAGCACACATTTTGTATGGAAGCCCTATGAAATGTCAACTTTTACGATAAAATATTTAAACATGAGAATAGGCCATTAAAAAAATAAATAAAACTTTAAATGTAATGAAATTTTTTCTTTAAGGAAAATACATGCACTTGAACAAAACAAAAATTTTATTATAAACAGTAACAAATTTAAAAAAACAAAAAAAAGGTAAGTTTACAAATTGTCTTAAATCCAACATAAATGAATATTAAATAATTGTATATACTATACTAATTGTAAATATATA
This sequence comes from Tetanocera ferruginea, assembly GCA_958299015.1. Lineage (NCBI taxonomy): Eukaryota > Metazoa > Arthropoda > Insecta > Diptera > Sciomyzidae > Tetanocera > Tetanocera ferruginea. Next base: position 156,868,850 of record OY282642.1, on the reverse strand, counting down.
ATTGTAATAACATACTTCTTTGATATCGACTAAACATTACTAAAAATTACAACAACAAATTAAAAAAAAATTTTCTTATAAAAAATACCAAAAATACCATCATGTGTGGTCTTGTAAGAGCTTTCGTTTGGTACCAAATTTCCAAATGTTTCCATGGAAAATAGCGAAATTATAGCAAAAAAACGAAATTTTCGCTGATTTTTGAACGCGAGTTTGAAAACCTAAACGATCGATTGAGCACGTATAAAAAAATACGTCGACCTTAGATTTTTGTCTTCTATCACATATCCGAAAATTCTTCAAATCGGAGACTGTCACCTGGGGACCTTTCCTTGCAAGTTAAACGTTATATCGCATACCCTCTTCAAAAGTGACACAACTCAAAATTTTTCAATTTTGACTTTTTAATACAAACCAATTCGTAATGCACATCCCCATCAACTGTTAAAATTTTGTTTTAATCTGATCGAATTTTAAAATTTTGAGTTGTGTCACTTTTGAAGATCGTGTGCGATATATCTCCCTAAAATCATTTTTGTGACGTTGGCACAACTTCATTTCATAGTACCAACCTATTTGATTTTAGAAAAGACGTTGGAAAATAAAAAAAAATATTTTCCGAAGTGTTCAACATAACGGACAAATCTATTTAAAGGGTAAAAGATATTTTTGGCGATACTTTAACTCCGGATAACATCAACCGTTATTCCTAAATTGCTATCCTGTGCCCAAAAAATTCCGATGTGAACGAAGTCAACGAGCAAGTTCTAAATATTTTAGTTGGTGACACAGTGAGAGATCTGAGCACAGATTAAATTGACGACAGTGATGATAACGATAAGCAAAATTACCCTGCCGAGTTTTCTAATGAATTTTATCCTTCAGGAATGCCACTGCATAAGTTGAACCGCGAAATTGGAAGTATTATAATACTTCTTCGAAATTTCAATACCAAAAGAGATATCTGTAATGGAAGGTGGTTAGTTTTGAAAAACCTAAAAACTTAATTAATAATCGCACAGGTATTCACAGGCGCACTAGCGAACATGAAATAGTTTTCATACCTAGAATTGATTTAGCCCCGACCAACACAGATTTGCCTTTCACTCTCCGGCGGTGACAATTTCCCGTTAAACTAGCATTTTCAATGACCATAAATTAATCGCAAGGTCAAATATTGCAAAAGCAATTTTTCTAAAAGTACCGGTATTTAGTCATGGCCAGCTTTATGTAGCCATGTCTAAAGTTCAGCGGGTTGATGATGTAAAACTAAGCATTATAGATGGCAAGGGACAAGGTTAATTGGTTAAAAATTCTAGAAAATTGTTTACTAGAAATGTTGTAGATAAGAAAGTTTTATCAAAATAATTTAATAAACAGGTTTCCAAGTAAGTACCTTTGTGTATAAATTTCTATAAATTTTTTGTCGCATTTTGTACTCTAAATGGTTCCTTCCCATCGTAGGACGGGCTTTTATACTAGTATGTTCATATTTTGAGTGGTAAAGATAAATATTTATTTTCCTGTCCATATTTCGGATTTGAGGAATTTCGACATGAAACTGTTCACCGTTTGCGGTGATTATGCGTTTTAAGCCACAACTCAAAAATCTGAGATCACTCTGAATAAGGACTATAAGCTTTTGTGACCCAAAATATGCTAAATTAAAAAGGGTAATACATATTCTTCTCTATAGTATCCTTTTTGTACCATTTTTTTTTATTTTTCCGTTTTTTCTTTGCAAATTTTGTTTTAGTTTTGTGGCAAATACACTTGAAAATAATATAGAGTATAAGGTTATTTAATTTTTCTCTCACTAAACAAAAAAGTTCCAAATCCTCAGTTAGTATCAGAAATGATACTACCCGCCATCTCTCGTATTTGGTAAACAATTGGCAACGAGTTTATATATTAAATAGAAGAGTCTAAATATTGAAGAGTATATATCGCTACTCTAATACACTCTTTAAAGAGTATATTAGCCCCAATTAATTTTTTTTTCAAAATTGACTTTTTTCAGATTTTGATAAATCATCCACTAATATACCTTTGAATTAAATTAATTGGTGTGCTCCGATTGAAAATAATAAAAATACAAGCAAAAAAAAGCCCTACCTAACTCATAATAATAATAATAATTAAATTTTAATAAGTTTTGTCTTTCTCCTGTAATGTAACAAAAACGGTAGTTTGGGGGCGTTCTATAGTAGTGTAGCGATATATTGAAAATGCCTTCAACCAGCCTCAAGCGTCATTTTGATGTAGACGATCAACCACAACCGAATAAACCAGATCAACGCTGCATGTGTTCATACGGCATAAGGCAAATAAGTATGGTAGCTTCTGTTACTTCTGTCGCAAAGCCTGATGCCCAAATCACTTCCAAAAGTCTAATTTGTATTCAGAATGCATAAATGAATAATAATAATAATAGAGATTCGGAATTCTTATTTGAGTTGAAATATCAATTTCTTTGATTATTCTTTAAAAGTATCAAATTTGACCTCAAAAGAGAATTAGGAACTAATTTGAAACAGGGAATTAGAGTAAAGAAATTATTTTCTTGATCATTTTATTGTTTAATCAATAAAATTATGGATTAAAATTTATAATTATAATTATTAATTATAATTATCAAATTTTAAATTTTTCGTGTGTCCGTTTGTATTTTTGAACTCTTCTTCAGATTCAGATTTGTATAAGTGAACTTTTAATCCTTTATTACACGTATTTTACTGATAAAATTTTACAGTATTTTACTGAGAAAACTAAATTTTCAAAATTTGCAGAAACGTGCTGCTTTTGAAAAGGTTTAACCCAGATTTTGAGCCTCTAACGTTTATTTTTATTTTAAAAACGGACATTTGAAAAAGAGGTTCTAAAACGTTCGTTTGATTTTTTACAATAAACATTTTAAAATGAGCTTTGAAAACGTTCGTTTGATATTTTAAAATGATCATTTTAAAGAGGTCTTAATTCCCTCGATTGCCTGCACTAAGTTAATGAAATTTGATCACATTTTACGAAGGTAAAGGGTCGAGGGTTTTTTCTGATCAATGAATAAATGAAACAATAAGAATTAAAATTTAAATTATTAAATTAATGCTTTTGATACTTGCACAGTCAGGGATTCGAACCTACGTCCTCTGCATACCAGTCTAGCACACTTCCTCTGAGCTATTGGTGACTATGGATAGCTTAACTGTAGCAAAACATATTTAAAACTGCTCAATAGACCGGATCGAAATTTAGATTCCACCGGTCGGGGTCTCAAAAGTTAGAGGAACTCATAAAATGATTTCTGCATACTTTTTTTTCAAATTGGAGAAAAACCGCCGAAGCAATTTTGATTCTCCTGAAGGTCCTTTGGTGGTGACCGTGGCATGCAGGTTAAGTGTGTGGCTTAGCATGCTTGGAGCCCGGGTTCGATCCCCAGCCGCGGCGAAAAGTTTTTTTCAATAAAAAATTTTTCTGATCGGTCACCACCTCTCTGCAGACAATGGCAAACCTCAGAGAGTAAATAATGCCATGTAAAGCTTCTTGAGAACATGAGCCGTTCGGAGTCGGCATAAAACATGTAGGTCCAGTTCTCGGTCAATTGTGTGCAAACATTTAATAACACACACAACACAATTGATCATAAGAAGCTCGGTCAAAGTCCTTTCAAGGGCTGAAATGGCCAATTTGTTTTTTTTGTTTGTTTGAAGGTCCTTTTTGGTAAAAGAAACATGTTTTTTGCTTGTAACTTTTTATTTTTCACAGAACGCATACCCACACCTGCTTAATTATTAAAAAAGTATTTTTAAAAATTTTTTCGAGTTATTTCTGGCTACAAAAGAGGTAAATATTTTTCCAATTTATTTATTGGCAGAGTTATATTATTTTTTTTTTACATAAATTTGTAATTTTTTTAATCAAATGAGTGGAAAGAGCGCTGCTGGTAGTATGGTATGGAGGAAGCTGACATGAGTGAATTGTTCAATAATTGTCTAATAAGGAACTATTGCAACTTGAATTGCAATTTGCTAATGAAGATGACAGTGACCGTTCTATAAAAATCTCCGAAGAACAAAATTTAACAAATTTCCAAAGCGATGTGTTTGATTGACGTAGATTGATGTAGATTTTCTAAAAAAAAACGATCCTGACAGCGTATGGAGGTTTAAAGTGTCCCATTCTACGGCAACTACGAATATCAATTGCTACAAGGAAATTTCTTTTACGTTGAAAAAAAGCTGTTCAGCAAACATTGAACCATTTTTTATACCCTAAACCTGAAAGGTCAGGGTAAATTAACTTTGTGCAAACGTTTGTAACGCATAGAATGAAGCGAGTCCGGTATAGAAAAGTATATATATTCTTGATCAGCGTCACCTCGTGAGTCGAGCTATTCATGTCCGTCCGTCCGTCCGTTTGTCCGTCTGTGTGTTGTCCGTATACACATGATAAGAAGAAGGAGTAGAGATAATTGAATGAAACTTGGTACACATGGTCACATGCACTCATTGAATATTTTTGGAATCCGCCCATGGACGCGCCTATCTCCCATGCGACGCACAAATTTAAAACTGCATAACTCAGCTCATAATAAGTCTACAACAATTAAATTTGGTACGTAAGTGTTTTATATCAACACAAAGATGTCTTCGGCAAATAGACGTCATCCGTTTACGGACAGGCCCACCTCCCATACAACCCAAAAATTGAAAACGCAATAAATAAGCCTGTGTTTAACCTAAAGACCTAAAATTGGACACATATGTTTTTTATGACAAAACAAAGATGGTTTTGAAAAATGGACATCATCCACCCACGGACACGCCTACCTCTCATACAACGCGAAAATTGAAAACTGCATAACTCAGCTCATAATTAGCATACAACAATAAAGTTTTATATGTATGTGTTTTATACAAACACAAAGATATCTTCGAAAAATGGACGTAATCCGCCTACGGACACGCCTACCTCCCATACAACCTAAAAAGTTTAAAACTCAATAAATAAGGTTATGTTTATCAAAGAGAAATTAAATTTGGTATGTATGTATTTTATACCAAAACTTAGGTGTGTTCAAAAATTGGGAGTTATCCGTCCATGAACTCGCCCACCTACCATAGCGAAAGCACAATAAAGGCATGAACTGTGAGCTACAGGAATAAAACTTGGTATGTGTAAATTTTTCATAAACATTTAAATGCATATAAAATATAGGCTTCATCCGCCCACGGACACGCCCATTTACGAAAATACAGTGATTAATTTTTATTTTGTTTTATTTTGTTTTTATAAATTAATTGAATTTTTTATTTTGCTTAAATTTAATTTTTTTTTTTGTTGTTTTTTGTATGCATGTAATAAAACTCTATATTACCCTACAAACATTTTATGAGGCTCTCCAAAAAAAGACTTTAAAAAGAGTGTTTTCTGTGCGTGTTTTATGATGACTCATGAAAGAGTCTTTAATATGATTGTTGAATGATTACTCGAAAATAAGACTCATACAAGAGTAATTATTGTATCTGATTTATGAGTACGCATAAGAGCCTGTTCTCACTCGCCTCAAATAAGGCAGATTAATGGCGTTATTTTGACAAGAGGCATCTGTCAGGTGTTCTTACTACCGACTTATTTGAGGCCGCCTTATTTTGACGTCAGAGCGCAATCAATCGATTATGTTGTCGAATTTCGTGAAATACTTCAGTTTTTATGTTAGAACACAAACTATAATAAAAAAAACACTACCAATACAAAAAAAAATTTATTTGCGCCATAAAATATGAGAAATATACAAAAATATGACAAACAATCAAACTTTAAAGCAGTGAACGTCAAAATGAATCCAAAAATTTTTAAAATTTTTAAAAATTCTGCCTCACGTAACATGCCACCTTCCCACAACCCTCTTTGCCTGTAGACGTCAAAATGAATCCGATGCGCCGACTCACGTAAGGCGAGTGAGAACAGGCTCTAAAAGAGACTCATTAAAGATTTTTTTTTTATTTGTATAAAACTTTGTAACTGTTCGTTATGAGTACATGCTATCCAGGCGTAGCTTTTCGGAGCATTGCTTGTTTATGGCGATAAACTTGCATTAAAAGTGAACTACGACAAATGTTCGTTACAAAAAGACAAGTCTGAAGAAGTTTCTTATATGAGTCTTTAAAGAGTGTTAAATATGTGTATTAAAAGAGTACTGAATATGAGTCTTAAGAGAATAAGAGTAATATGAGTCTTAAGAGAGTATCAAATATGAGTCTTAAAACCGTCATTACTGAGTCCAAAAAGACTCATAAAACAATAATTTTTATGAATCATATTTTGAGGCCCACAACATACGAAAATGTACTCATAAAAAGAGTCTTTTTCAAGCGCATTATGATGATAAACCCTCATATATATGAGTTTTGAGAGAGTCTATTAAGAGTCATAATGTTTGCTGGGTATTTTTGTTTTTTAAATGTTTACTTTGATCAATTTTCTTTTAAAAAAGTAGTATTTCCGAATGTATCTTCGATTTTTACATGGTTTGCTATAGAAAAGCATCATTCACTTTGCGTCGTTTCAATTTGCGTCCAGTTTTTTTGGAACGTAACCACGACGCAAAGTGAGGTATTGGTGTATAGAACTCAAAATCTACTTTACCGATCGTTTGGAAAATTTAAACACTATTTATCTTATATATTAATACGTGAACATTAAAGTTTGTCGTACGCTTTTTTGGTATTAAGTAAAACTCAAAATAAATGAAACTTATATCATTCGAAAGGCTATGTTGCCCAGAAGTGCAGAATTTATATATAAATGAGATATCTGATATAGGGGGTTCCCAACCTTCTAAGTGAGAAATAAAATTTTTGAGAAAAAATATGCTCTTTGATTAATATCAAATTTTGTTGGGGAAGAGTTCTTGAGTTGGTCGAATTTGAATTTTTTTAAAAGTTACAATTTCTTAAAAAAATGTAGTTTTATCTATTCGTCAATTTTAAAATTTGTAAAAAATGTGTTTTGAATTCAAAAATTTGACTTTCCAAGTAAATATCTTGGTTAAATTTTGAAGGTTTTTCAATTTTTCTAATTTTTTCTGAAAGTTTGTTAAATTTTCTTTCAAATGTAATATAATTTACAGCAAAGTTCTAACCAAAAGTATTTTTAATGAATTTTCTTAATATTGTCGTTAGGTATTTAGCGTGTGTTTCAACCAAATGCCAATAGAGAGAAAAAACTGTCTCAAATTGAATGTTCTCAAATTGAATCTGTGAAAAATTATTTATTCACAGATGGCGGAGTTATTGGCCTCAGAAATTAGAACATTCAATTTGAGACAGTTTTTTTCTCTCTATTGGCATTTGGTTGAAAGACACGCTAAATAAGTAACGACAATATTAAGAAAATTCATTGAAAATACTTTTGGTTAGAAATTTGCGGTAAATTATATCACAATTGTAAGAAATTTTAACAAACTTTCAGAAAAAATTGAAAAAATTTAGAAACCGTTAAAATTTTATCAAGATATTGACATGGAAAGTCAAATTTTTGAATTAAAAATACATTTTTTTTCAAATTTTACAATTGGCGAATGGATAAAACTAACTTTTTTTTAAGAAATTGTTACTTTTAAAAAAAATTCAAATTCGGCCAACTCAAAAACTTTATCCCAATTCAATTTCATATTAATTAAAGAGCGGGTTTTTTCTCAAAAATTTAATTTTTCTCTTAGAAGGTTGGGAACCCCCTCTATCAGATATATTATTTATATATACATTCTGAACATCTGGGCAACATAGCCTTTCGAATGATATAAGTTTCATTTATTTTGAGTTTTAATTAATACGAAAAAAGCGTACGACAAACTTTAATGTTCACGTATTAATATATAAGATTTTTTACTAAAAATTTTTTCTTACATATTTCAGAAGTTATGCTATAATATATATAGCTATAAAATTAATTAAACAATTTTACTCATATCTATTTGTACTGTTTTTGGACACGGCATCTTACTATTCAGTTTTTATAGTTTGGGGTCAAATCACTTTTTTTTAATATACAAATTCACTTATAGTTTTTGAAAATATATTGTATAGTATTTATTCGATTTTTCATTTAAACATTTAAATGAAAAATTAATTAAAACATTTTCAACATGTTTGTTCCATAAAGTTTAAATTTCAGTGAGCAGTTTTTGCGCCATTAAACGAAATGAAAAAAAATTAATTTTTTACATAAAAATGAAAGTGTCTTTAAAAATTCATTAAAAATCGAAAACTCCAAAAAGTGGTTCGTTTTACCTTTTAATCTTTAAAACATATTTTTAATAAAGAAAATAAGCTATCGCCGAAATTCGTGCAAAAATAAGGCCAGTAGCTGCATTTGAGTGTAGATTCTACGATTCGATATTGTACTTCAAGAAACTCTTGTGAAGAGAGTACTTTTATATTCATTAACAAAAAAGTAAGATATTTTCGCATTTACTCTTTAAGATCTATAAAACCAACTATACAAAGACTACTGTATCCGTCTAATATTGTTTCATTATAAGATCTCGAGTTCTTGTAACTAACACTTCATAGCAAACGACTACTCTGAGCAGAGCTTACTTTTATACAAAGAATTTCAGAATTTCATATATTGTATCTGTATATAATTTGAAATGGTAGGTCTGTTACAATAAAGTTATTAAGTAATGATATCAGTAAAAAACAAGCGATTTTTTCTTTTTTTTTCTTTCGAATAAGTTTGCAAAATTCTCGACGCTTACTCAAGAGAACTGTTCTTAAGCTCTTTAACATAGAATGAATAAATTAGATTAAATAACAAATGGCTGATATTTTAGCGAAATCACCAAAAAAAAAAAAACAAAATGAAGCAACGTTTCACCGTTTAACGTTTTACCAAAAATACCATAACTGGCTTCAGAACATTTATTTTTTATACTCGCATTCCACTCTCTAATTCTGAAAGCACATTTAAGCAATAGATATTTGAGAAATTATTGTGTGACAAACAAAAACACAAAAACAAACAACAAATAGTAAATATCTCAACAAACAACAACAATTTCACTTGGATAAACATTTAAACAAACCTGACACAAAAAAAAAAAAATACTTCTACTGGATTACCAGCGGCTCATCTCAGTTTGTAGCACTTTACTACCAAGAATTCAGAAGCAAAAACAGCAGCAGCAGCAGCATAAGCGTGAGTCTCAAGCTTCCCTCTACGAACATTAGAAAAATAAAATGTAATCTGCGGCCGTAACGCTACAGAGGCCAACTTCACATGATTTCAGTGGGGGTCAGGAACCCTTTTTTTAAGCTGCTGCTAATGCATTAAATGCTTAAGTTATCGTTAAATATCATTAAAGGATAAGGATTTTTGTTATTTTATATTTTTGTAAGGATTATAGGCAAGTGGTAAAAAGGGTTTATGCTATAAAGAATCATTAATAATGTAGGAACGAACAAGCTTAAAGGCGTGCACAATTGATGATTTGGCACATACATACATATTTTTGGTTTCAAATGATTCATAAATGATGCATGTTTGTTTTTTCAATAAACAAACAAAAAGTAGCCCAAGTGTAGCTATGCTCAGCTTGTTGTTGCAAAAAACTTTAAGCCTCACACCGTGTGCAAAATAAAAGTTTTACATTTCTTGGTACAATAAGCAATGTTTTTAAAATTAATATAATTTTATCTAGACTTCACAAGTGTCAAAATTATTGAGAAAAAATTCAGATTTACTCCGCTTTTTATCCGGATTGCAGCTACATGAGCAGAACAATTTTCTATCTTACTTTACCATTCGAGATAGAGAAGTTGTTTCCCCTTAGAATTTCATATTGTTTCTTTTCTTTTAAGTTCTAAAAATAATTTACTTAGAAAATGTAGACTTTTACACACTTCGCATTTTTATTTACTGGGCGCTCATCAAATACTAGCAAGACGGCAAAGTCATATTTTTTGTTGAGTTGGTAAGGGTTGTTTTGTGTTACAAGATATTTTAAATATTGAATATGGGATGTTGTGGATGTTCAGTTACGTTTAGAATAGCAGCCTCTGTGTGTCAAAAAGACTGCTTTTGAAAAGTTGAAAAGTCATGATACAAACCATTTTATGTTAGCTTTATGTTCCAAAAGCGTTTCCACATACACAAACCAGAGATTTGTGAGCGAACTTAAAAATGGCTGCTTTGCTTGCAAGAGTACACAACAGTGTGTTGGTTACGAAAATATATTGAGAGCTTTTGTTGTTAGTTATTTTAAACTAAAAAGCTTCATTGGCTTTTTTAACCCTGCATTACTAACCTTAAATCATGTCGCATGGTTACTAACCATGGGTCTTATCGACCCTCAATTGTTTTATCCATTGAAGACGTCTCAACTTATAAATTGATAAAACGTAAACTTCTTTACGTTTTTTTTAGTCTTTTATTGTTAAATTTTAATATTCAATGTTTGTTAAGCAATTTATATATTTAAATTGAAATAAAGTTTGTATTTATTACAACATAGCTTAAAAAAAGTGAAAAAAAGTTATCCAGCCGAATTGCGCATAAAATGATGAGTTTTATGGATATTGACGTCAAAAAAAGTGCATTTGAAACCTGAAATATAATAGTAAAATGTAAGAAAGAACATATCGTCATAAATGTCTTCCTCTTGTGCAGAAGCAATGCAATTCTAGCACAATATACAACAGTGCTTCTGGCAAATATATTTTCCACATTTAGAGCACGTGGTTTTGGTTTTGCGATCTTGTTTGTAATCACAAATCTGGCAGCGGCTTCTTTTCAATTGTTTCGTAGGCAGCTATTTTTCCTCCTCCTCCAATGGCTTCACAAATTTTGAGCAGCTTGCTTTCAGATTTTTTGGTAAAGTTAATATTTTATTACGTTTCTGAATAGTTGCCTGTACAAGATCCATTGCCAAATCCTTTATAAAAACCGATCGGTTTTTGTACTTTATTGGTGCGTTTTGAGTACAGAGTAAAATAACTCTAGCATTTATAGCTGCCATATTCATAAGTTAATAAAATATTACTAAAGGCAAACGCCGACAGTTTCTGGCTACGCTATCACCAGCACCCAATTGATCTGTAACATCCACTCCTCCTTTCGTATGATTGTAGAAATCTACAATTTCTGGTAAGCACTTAGGGCCATCTCTAAACAATGAACATATATTTTTTTGTATACCGGCATAACTAACCTGGGTCTAATCGACCCATAATCTTTGATACATTATTGCTAACTATGGGTCTAGTCGACCCAGGCTGTTTTTTTAAATAGTTTTATGTGCATAATAGCATAAATATTCCTTATTCGTATTGTTTACAAACGTTTAAATATAAACAAATTTAGATTACACATTTATCTTGAGTTAAAATATCGTCTTGTTGTTTTTTAAATTTAAAAAGTTTGCGTGTCTGGGTCGATTCGACCCAGAGGTTAGTAATGTAGGGTTAATAAAGAAATTTATTCTCGCACTCAATATTCGTACTAGATGAGAAGCCATGCTATTGCAAGAGAAATTTTTTTCTTTGCCAGTAGAGGGCGTAGAAATAACAGTTACCTTTTTGTTTTAAAATTTAGCCGAGAACTTTGAAAAGCACTTTATGAAAGCCCAAATATACACTCGGCGACATAAGTCTGCGCACAAACCATTGCCTTTAATATTGAAGAAAGTTTTTGTATTTAAAACTTAAGAGGTGTACTCATGAAAGCTCGCAAATGCCTCGAATACCATGTAAACCACACAAGTTCCGCAGGACTCCAACCCGAAGCATACTGCTCATAATACGAAACTATGACTGCTTTGCATCGTCCCAAAACAGCACCAGTTAGCCGAACGTAGAACGTAGAATCCGTTAGCATACAATTACTTCGAAGAAAATTGTCAAAGCTGTAATTCTTACCAAACGGATCAACAACATCACCTCTAAAGAGTCATTTAAAACTCGATAAAATGAACTAAAAATATTTTTGCCAGCCATTTTTTATATATTGATATCTTAAAAATACAAAAAGAAATTTAAAAACAAATTATAAATTTTAACCTTTAAACGCGATTATCTCAATACTACTTTTTCTAATATGTCTGACGTGATTTCTCAAGTTCTAATAAGCCGATTTACTTGAAATTTCGTGTTTACCTTTATAAATCTTTATATACCTTAAGTGTTTTCTTTATATATCCTTCTGTGGTGGGAACTTTAATTATATAATTATTTTGTCGTTTATTATTTTTAAAAAATTCAAAACTTGAATAAAAAGGACAAAAAAAGGAATGTTTTGCAAACAGCCATTTTCCCAACTAGCACAAAGATTTCTATAAAGATTGCCATCATTTTACAGCAACTCATTATGAAAACTACGTTGTTTCTGAAAGCATGTTAATAGACTTCTATAACGTCAAAAAGGCGAACTTTATATTATTTCATAGAAGCTTCTTTGACTTCTATTAAACTTCGCAAACAACTTCCGTAAGATAAGTTCGTGCTTGCTTATAAAAGCTTTTTACAGCTTATATGTTTTTCCAATAACTTGGGACAGTAACCTGAGTAAAACTGTTCCAAATAGAATTATGTTAGCTTTACCGAAGCTTCAAAACTGACAACAAAAAATTTGTAAGAAATATTGTAAAAGGTATCTAACTTTTTCTGATTTTTGTATAATATTTCAATTTTTTTACAAATTTTTTCCTTACTTAATTTGCATTTAAAGGCTAAATTTTTTAATTTAATTATATTTTATTAATTAAAAATTTCACATAATTGTTCGGATGCACTCATTGGACTCGAACGCGTAACCTTCTGCATGCTAGGTCGCAGGGTTATCTATCGAGCTATTTCTATTTTATATGCGAAGAGTTGAAACTGAATTACTTCATGCTTATGGAAACTGAGAGTCTTCTCTGTCCATACGAAAGGTTTCAGTTTCCACTAAAAACCTTATCAAAACTTATTGGAAATATAAGCTTCGAAATGTAACTGTCAAATTTTCAAACAAATAAATTATTTGTTTTTACTGAAATTAGAGCTTCTGTATGGTACATGCGAGAGGCTTTAGTTTCAATTACATACCTTATCGAAACTTATTGGAAATAGTAGCTTCAGTTTCAGTACAAACGAAATATAGTGCAGCTTGGCACCACAGACTTAATCGAAGTTATAACTTTTCATTCAAGCTCTAACTGAAATAGAAGCCTCTTATAAGTTTCTATTCAGTACACTCAGGGAAAAAATGCTGTTTTATCAAACAAATCATGGGTTGAAATAACAGATTTCACTGTTAAATACCATCCAACAAATGAAACTTTCAAATCAAAAGTCGGTTGACTGTTGGTCTATGGAACACGAAACCTGTATAAAAAGTTATTTATCGAAATTTGATCACTGTTTTGAAAGTTCATGTATGGCCGAGAGTGCTAACGTGTGCGTCTAGAACTCGAGTGTCCACGGTTCAAATCCGGCACAGCCAATAAAAATTTTTTTTTTTATTAAAAATTTTTTTTTTAATAAAAAATTAAATTTGCAATTTTTTTTTTTGCCCAGATTGTAAGCATTTTATTTTGAAGGTTATTTTTGACCAAACAATTAATGAAACAGAATTATTATTATTTCAATTATTAAATTACAATTTTTGATACTTACACAGCTAGGGTTCAAACCCACGTCTCCCGCGTTACAGTCTAGTGCACATCCACTGAGCTACTGGCAACGATAATATAAATATAGCAAAACATTTATAAAACATATTGCTTAGAAAAAATTGACAATTCAATATAAGTACAAAAATATTTCAACAGATGATTTTAACAGCACAAAAATACTTTGAAACCTTCATTCAACAAAGAAAATTGTTTACTTAAACGCAAATCATTCAATCAAACAATGTTTTGAAATAACAGCGACCGACTGTTAATAGTACAGTTGATATTTTTCTGAGTGTACCATCAATGTCGTTAGAATTTATGTACAACGGTTTTAAAAAACAATCAACAATGTTGTTAGAGTTGAAATTTCAAGTTTTGTTAACACAAAAAAAAGAAAATCCATTTGTGAATAGTAATTTGAGCTCTTAAATCGTCATTTGTGATCTCAAATCGTCCAATCGTCATTTTGGTCTTAAATCGTCAAAATGACGATGCCATCGTCCATCTGGCAACGCTGACAGTAATTTTGATAACGCTTCTCTTAAAGATTTATAGAAATCTTTTGCAGACTAAGAGGCAGCAATTTCGGTTGTTCTATTAACCGAAGCTTTTCGAAATTAAAACTTCCTAAGCTTCCATAAACAAACATTTTTAAGCTTATTGGAAACTTTGAAACAAGCCTTTTTAAAACTGCTGATATTAACTTCTGAAATACTTCATAACAGCTGTTATATCAGCTTTATCTTCGTTAACAAGTAAACTTCTAATTGCAAGATTTATAGAAGAGCAAACCAAGCTGTAGCTGTCGAATATTCAACTTTCCTAGCCTTATCGAAGTTCATTTGTTAGTTGGGATGTTAGTTTTTGTTTTTATTTCCGTAGTTTGGACAAACATTCTTCCTACTTACGAATCTTTTTTCTTTTCCTTTTTCAGATCACCAGAAGGGAATAGCTCGCAAAATGAACATCAGACTGACACGAAAGTGGCACCAATAGAAAGGCCATTCGCTCATCTTGAGATATAGCCACCACCATATAGATTTTTAAAAAAATCGGAGTCTTCACTTTTTTTTTAAATTTGTAGAAAACTTTATTCATTTGAGTGTATCTCCCAAATTATAGGTCGAACAGAGACGAAAGTGGCACCAATGGAAAGGGCATTCGCTAAGCTTTTAAAAAATAGGGGTCTCCTCTTTTTTTTTAAAAATTTGTAGAAAACTTAATTCATTTGAGTGTATCTCCCAAATTAAAGGTCGAACAGAGACGAAAGTGGCACCAATGGAAAGGGCATTCGCTAAGCTTTTTAAAAATAGGGGTCTTTTTTCGAAATTTTTAGAAAACTTTGTTCATTTGAGTGTATCTCGTAAACTATATATCGGACAGAGACAAAAGTGGCGCCAATGGTAGGGCCATTCGCTCATCTTGGGATATAGCCTTTATCCGATTTTTTTTAAATCGGGGTCTTCACTTTTTTTTTAATTTGTAGAAAACTTTATTCATTTGAGTGTGGGAGCTTGGGATATAGCCACCACCCGATTTTTTTAAAAATCCGGGTCTTCACTTTTTTTTTTAAATGTTTAGAAAACTTTATTTATTTGAGTGTATCTCATAAACTATAGATCGGACAGAGACGAAAGTGGTACCAATGGAAAGGCCATTCGCTCAGCTTGGGACAAAGCCACCAACCGATTTTTTGATAAGTCGTGGTCATCACTTTTTTTTTTAAATTTGTAGAAAACTTTATTCATTTGAGTGTATCTCATAAGCTATAGATATGACAGAGACTAAAGTGGCACCAATGGAAAGGTCTCAAAAATACATAATTACAATTGATAAATAAGACTCAAACAAAAAATTTAAAAAATGGTTAAAATTTGTCCTTTTTATGTGTTCATATCTGGAATTCTCATATTCTGATAAAAATATTTAGGTGGGAAAAAAAAAATTTTTATTATATATTTCATTGTCGAAAATATCTCAGTACTGCTGCAGTTTTTGAATCCACCTAAGTTTCTTGTAAGGTTTTTGAATTTTTTGTCTGTACATGTGACTCCGTTTTAATAAAAACATTTTTTTTTTTTTTTGTTTTATAATTATATTTATGCTTTAATTCTCTTTTATACCATAATTATATATTATTATACATGCTTATGAGTTAATATTCTAGTTTTCTTATTTTTATCACAAATAATTTTAATTTATTTACAGTGAAATTTTATATCAATTCTAAATTGTTTTACATTTGTTGTAAATAAAACTTAATCTACAATCGTTTCATTATGTTTTTTTCATAAAATATTCGTTATATTGTTTTTGTAATATATTAAACTTCTTAAACTTAATTGTATTACATTGAGAATGGATACCTCTTAGTGTACATGTTAATGGTAATTTTTCATATCTGATAGCATTACGTAATACTCGTTTTTCCTAGCAAAGCAATTAAAGACATTTATATAAACATCATCTCACACTTTAAGCTTTTAAGTTTTTTGACAACGTTTGTTTGTTAATTATTTTTATGAACATAACCTTAGGTTACTCTTAATCAAACATATAAAGATTTTAAAAAAAAAAACACACACAAAATGATATCCTTAATGCAATGTCGCAAGTTATATGTTATTATGATTTGGAGATATGTTAACAAATACAATATTTTTAATTAAAAACTAACTCTTTTGTGGAAGCTTCATTTAAATACACTCATACAACATTAAAACATGTTATTGTGCTGAGCTATTGTGAATGATGTGTATTGAAATGTTGGTTGATATGTAGCAAATAGAGTTGTGATATGGGTATAAGAGATGTTGGAAATATATGTTTATTGATACCATGGAAGATTTTGGACTTTGACATTGCACGAATTATTATGACCATTATGAGATTGTTTAATAGAAATTTAAAGAAGACGACGAAGCAGAAGAAGGAGTCAAGACACTTTTTTTACTGAAAAACTAAAGTCAATGGCGTGAAAAGGTTATTTTGTATTTTTCGAATCTATATTTTACTAACAATTCATTAGCATATTAAAAACATATCTTATAATCTCAATTGTTATATACATATTTTTACCAATTTTTTTGTTTTTTTTTTTTTTTTTTAACTAACACTTTGTTATAGTTAAGCTGTTACATTTTATTTATGTGTGTTTTTGTTGTATTTTTAGCTATTTTCAGTAAATCTCTTTAATTCTAGTCACACCAATTTTTCAGCATTTATTAACAGTATATTTTATCTAACAGTTTTTACAATTATTGCTACAAATAAATATGTATGTATGTCTGCATTGAGTTATTTTTAAACTAATCCACATAAAAGCTGTATCAGTTAATGTCTAGACAGGAATTTATTTATCAAAAGTCAAAAATGATGTGCTATTTATAGCAAAGTAGTAAAGTTATTTTTATATAAATTCTAGTTCAAAATATCAGCAGCTTAACAATCGCAATAACGTTACATAAAACCGTTTTAAAGCAGAAATTCATTCAAATAACCAGAAATTGAAGTAAGTTGTATAAAGATGAAATAAAACTATGCGACATAAAATCATATCAAATATTGTGAAAGAAAAAAATAAAATCAAGCTGAGTCATAAATCATTTAATACGCAAATTAAAAACTTTTCCATTTATTGTCATCATATAATCGTTATTCTTGCGCTTTTCATCTGTTTCAATACACCACAATAACCGCAACCTCCGAACAAAGCTTACAGTACTAAATCCTACCTTCCTTCCTTTCTTCCTTTATTGCCCTTTCGTCTTTTTGTCTGGTTGTGCCTGACATTATTATTACACTTGGACAAAACTTCTTTATTGCTTTCACTTGTTGGTTGGAATCCACTCACCAAAACGGACTTGAAGGCTTAAGAATTCAATTGTTGGTCTAAATTTAGGAATAACTTATAATAGCAATCCATATGAAAGAGATTTGATGTTGGGATAAAAGCATATTCAAACTTTTTCATTGCCAATTTGCTTTTAACTATTTTGGTTAGAGTATGTGTGAGGTTTATTGATATTGTTTAATTTTTCAGTAGGACTTGTGATAAAATTGTTTGTTATGACTTTTTAGAATAGGCTCAAAATAATAAACTCAGGGATATAAAAATGTAAGCAAAATTACTTAGGGCCGTTTTATTCACTTTTTCTAACTTGAGAAGTTTCAATAACTTTTGTTAACTTGACTTTTTCTATAACTTGCGAAGTTGTATATTTTAATTTCTCAAGTTATAATTTTATTTTATTCAGTCTCGGCAAATTCAAGCTGAAGTTTTCGACGTTGAAGTTGAGCAGAGTTATAAATGTTCAAGTTACAAAAATTTCCCAGGGAATTTATTGATATTTGATATAGAGTTGATACACATAACTTGAGAAATTGGAATTTGTTGAATGTAACAAAATTATTAAGATGTCAGCCAATTTTGCCACTTAAGTAGATAAATGTATGCAGTAATTACCGATTATTTAATTATATAAGTTATATGATCAATTCAAATGCAGTTCTTAAAAAAAAAAAAATAGACAGTGGACGTGAATAAAATGCACTTATGCTTGAGCTGACTTCGTACAGAGATGCATACATTAAACATACTCTATTAAAAAATTGATTACAGATCCTATGAGACAAGCTCACATATGCAAGCTCACATATGCTGTATCATATGCATTTGAAAATATTTACAAATAGACCTTGAGTCCCTAGCCGATTTATCTTACCAGATGAAAAGCATACCAAAAGAAAAGACTGGTTTGGTCTTAAAATACATTTTCTTAATAAATTATTACATAATTGAAAGCTTAATAAACCTCTAATATGTAAAGTTCAGAAAATTTATTCAACAAAATATTTCGCCAAATTTAATTTCTTCAGGATGATACAAGCATGAAAAACCCAGCCATACAATTTCTGAAAGGGGTTTCAGACAGGGAAGACAAAACATTGTTTGTAATGAAGGTCTTGAAGTCAAATAGTCAGTGTTCAGCTATTTCTGATAAGATTTTCGACAGATTAGATGATTGCTTGATAAGCTGACATCGCATCACTTCATTGTTAGGTTGTTCCACATTAAATAATATGATCGCCGTAGCTTTAATGAAAGCTTCATGCACCATGTCATTTACAAAACCTACTTTCTCCAATGTGTGCATTATAAAGAATCACCCTATACATTTACAACACAGACTTTGACTAAATAGTTATTTTTCGTCAATTATAATAAGCAACTTGTTAACATTAACATCAATCTTATAGACAATGCGTTACCGCCTAATTTCGATTAAACTTGGCCAGAATATTAAAAGCTCTTTTGCTTTGCGAAGTCTTCTTCTACCTGTGCTGAATTATACGAGGTTTTTTCGAGATAGTATTTTCTTTTTTGTAACAGAGGTAGGTTTGGATGGAAGCTCCTTAACCCTTTCCTTGTTTTTGTACAATATATTGTACAAAAAAAATTTTTAATTTTGTCTTCTTCTTCTATTAAAGCTAACGAAAATTTTGAAAAAAGAAAATAGTTTTTTAAATCAAGAATGCTTTCACTTTATGAAATTGAAATTTTATTGGAATGCGATGAGTAGTTATTTTTTTATTTACATTTTAACAACAGCCCAATTTGAATTTGTGTGATCATAAGAAGTGAGCAAACAAAGCAAAGCATTTTGAGCAGGTAAATATAATTTGTTTTATTTTATAATAGCTTAAGACAAACCTATTAATTCCATTTGTTAATACTTTGTTTACAAATTCAAAAAAATTTATTAAAAAGAAATTGTTTTGCTAACTTAAAAAAAGTGTACAATATATTGTACAAATTACTCAAAAGCAAACGTACAATATATTGTACATAAATAATTTGGTCAATATATTGTACAAAATACGGGAAAGTTTGTTGATTTTTTTAAATTTCAAAGGCAATTTTCCGGGCTTGCTGAAATAATTGTACAATGAGTTTACGTAAAAAAGGATTGTCAGATAAAGGAATTTCAGAGTTTTTGGACCGGATCGTAAGCGGATTTATGAGATTTTGAGGAAGAGGAAAGTGATATTGTAGAAGCAGCTGAAATCAGGTTTGAAGGTGAAATTGCCGACATCGATCCTGAGGATGAGATTCTTATAGATTCTTCTATAAGACACAACACAACCAACACTTTTCCTAGCCATTAATAAATTTGTGTATGTTTAGGGCTACGCTAATTTCAAAACTAATATTTAAGTTTGATTTAACGTACTTAAAAAAATTTTTACACATAAAAAGGTTTCGATTTCTTTTTGAGTTTTTACTCCTTTCATGCATTTTGGTTAATATATTGTACAAATTTTCGAAAGCTCTACACTCTTTCTAGAAAACTTTTTAGAACTTTTTTTTTCATTTTAATACTAATTTAACCCAAATCTTTGAGTTTAAAGCAACAACAAATTTTTTTGGTTCGAAATAGAAAAGTTGACCGGAAAGGGTTAATCTGAGTTCTTTAGAACATTTTTTATGCTGGAGTTCTGCGTCTGCAGGTATCAGGTATGTCTCAATAATAGCCTTCAAGGATGATATAGTCTGAACCGTGTGTGAATTACACTGGTGTCATTCTAGACCGTTGATTGAACTGAATGCAGCAGCTCTTGACCTCTATCTCACTTAACGACAAAGCAGGAATTGCAGCTACAGCGTCCTTCCCGATACTTATCGAACACAAGAGAACCTCGACAAACAAGAAAAAAAAATATGTGTGTGGCCGTCACGCACGGTATAAGTGAAACTTTAACCCAAAAATGTAGAGAGTTCTTAGTTTAGTCTTACTAAAAAAAGACTGATTTCATATAAAGCCATGAGAAGATTAAGTTTATTTTAAAAGAGCAAAAGTGCTGATATTCAGGGTCATGCGTCATCAAAGAAAGCAAATTGTAGATTAAGACTTCCCATTTCAGCATTTCGACATGTGGCTGAACGTTGTCATGTTGCAAAATTACCTTGTTGTACCTTTGATCGCACTCTGGACGGTTTTGCTTCAATGCTCGGTTCAAACGCATCAATTGAGTTCGGTAGAGTTGCTCTGTTATAGTTTCATCTAGTTGTAGCAGCCTATAGCACATCACGGCACCACCAAATACAGAGACCAAACATAGAGAAGGACCTTGTCACTGTGAATATTGGACTTTGACGTCGATTTTTGTGTATGGCCGGGCAGCCCCGTCATCATCATCATCATTATAAATTGAGTTCGTCTTGTACAAAAATGTACTTAAAAATGGAAGCCATTAAAGTTTTGATGACCACCTGCGAATGACCTCAGAAAATCCCATTGCATCCGATTGGCGATAGAATCATGCATTTTGGTCAAAATCATCCATGGAATTTATAAAAGTGTGACCTCAGATAATCCCATTGCATCCGATTGGCCATAGAATGATTAATTTTTGTTAAAATGTTCCATGAAATCCATAAAATTGCCAATGACCCGTCTGTGACCTCAGACAATCCCATTGCATCCGATTGGCCATAGAATCATCCATATAATAAGTCCATCCATATAATAGAATAATAGAATATAATAGAATAAGTATGTCCGATTGCTTCATGGAATCCATAAAAGTGAAAATGACCTTCTTGTGACCTCAGATAATCTTATTGCATCCGATTGGCCATTGAATCATACAGTTTGAAAATTCCAGCGTTACATGTCATGGTTGGAAATTAAAGCAGAACATATCTAGATGAAAATTCCACCTTCAAAAAGTACGGTCTAAAATTTTGTTGATTAATTCATCTGTTAGTTCGGACTGAAACCATTGTTTGATAATTTGATCCTTCCGAACACCTTATGAATTTCAAATTCACCTAATTAAGCTAATTGGCCTAAATTCACCACAATTCGCCGCAGTTTCATTCGTTTCATCGGTTTTACTACCAGTTTCGTTCGCCGTATGTTGTATACGTGGCTTAAGAAGTTACACTTCAAAAATTGAAGTTGGTGTCTTTTGATTAATTTTTTTGTATGCGTCAGTACATGCGTGCTATCCGTGCTATGAAAATGTATTTATAATAAATTCAGTTGTCAGCAAATGTATATAAATTTTTATACCCCCACGCGTACTGCGTAAGGGGTATATTAATTTTGTCACGACGTGTGTAACGCCCATAAGGAGGCGTGGTAGGTATAGAAAAGTATATATATTCTTGCTCAGCATCACCACCTGAGTTGAATTAGCCATGTCCGTCTGTCTGTCTGTCTGTCCGTCTGTCTGTCCGTCTGTCTGTCTGTCTGTGGACACGATTGCAGCCGTAATTTGTCTGTCTGTCTGTCTGTCCGTCTGTCTGTCCGTCTGTCTGTCTGTCTGTGGACACGATTGCAGCCGTAATTTTGAAGTTATCGTGCTGAAATTCGATATTTAAGCTTTTTTTTTAAAACCAAGATCAAGTTCGAGAATGGGCTAAATCGGATGAAAACCACGCCTACCTCCCATACGACCCCAATAATGAAAACTCCATAAAGAAGCGAATATTTACGCTACAAAACGGTATTAAATACTAAATTCGGTATTTGTAGAGTCTATGACAGAACTCAGGTGTGTTAGAAAAATGGGCGTCATCCACTCACTAACACGCCCACCTCCCATACAACCCCAATATTGAAACCTACATATAGAGACTTGTGTCGAAGCTTTAAAAATAAAATTAAATATGTATTATTTTAATATAAAAACTAAGACGTGAGAGCAAAATGGGCGTAATTCACCCACGAACACGCCCACCTCTCATACAACCCCAAAATATAAAACTAATAAATAGGCTTCTGTCGAAGCTACAAAGGGAAAAATAGATATTTATTCTACTTATAATAAAATTAAGATGTGTTAGAAAAATGGGCGTCATCCATTGATGAACACGCCCACCTTCCATACAACCCATAATATTGAAAACTCTATAAATAGGCTTATATTTAAGCTACAGACCGGAAATTGGGTACTTGTGTATATTATATCAAAATTGAGGCATGTTAGAAAAATTGGCATCAAAAACTCAAGAACACGCCCACCTCCCATACAACCAATAATTGAAAACTTTTTAAAAAGGCTTGTCTTTATTTTTTAGGAAAACAATTTGATATGAATGTATTTTCGACGTCATCAAAATAGTAAAATTCTTTGAAATCTCATATAAAAAGAGCTGCAATTTAAGATTTGTACCACTGCGAATCACCTGTGGGGGTATTTTAACTTCGGCCAAGTCGACCTTACTAGCCTTACTAGTTTTTTTTAAATTGTACTGACATTCATATGAAAACTTGTGATTGAAACAAAAAACACAAGTTATACCAAATATCCCAAGTTAGAACTCATAACTGCTCATATTTTTTGAAGTTAAACAAATCACAAGTTTACTCCAGTTATGGAACAAAAGTTATGTATAAACTTAAATTTCTAAAGTTATGTTTGACAACTTGAAGTGAATAAAATGAAAAAAGTTAGAAACGCTGAAAAATACCAAAGTTATTCTTAAATCTTAAGTTATAAAAGTGAATAAAACGGCCCTTAATGCAGTTTTTTTTTATGTGTTTTTAGAAAATAAAATTTAGCTTCGATCGTTATAACAGTAGATATTTTGAAATATTTCGCTCTGTTTGTCGAACACAGCGTTGTTAGAACTTTCGATTTATTTGAAACATAAAATTGTTTGTTGTGGTATGGGTCTAGATTTTTAGTTTTTGTCCTTTGCCAACAGCTTCTAAACAAAACTAACTAACTCACAAAAAAAAAAAAAAAAATTATATTGACAAAAAATAATAAAACTATTCACATATTTAGTTCCTAATAAAGACATGTCCATGCAAAATCGGTACATACTCCAGTGATTCCTACTGGTTCATTTCGAAGTTGCTCTAAAAAAAATTGGTACCCTTTTGTTATAAATAATATTCCCCTTATATGTTTTCAGTTTGCCATGATTTGAATGCTAGTTACTAATTTTTTTATCGATGGAGTTAACCATCGAAGTTAACCGCTCGTTAAGTTAACCGCTCGAAAATTGATTGTGAACAAATTCGTTGAACATCCGACTTGGTTCGGAAATAAGATAGCGAAAGTATTAAAAATTAAACAGACAACAGTTTGTAATGTCTTAAAACGGTATAAAGAAACTTTGAGCATCGAAAGAAAGCAAAAAACGAGTGGAAAAAGAACAACATCTACAATAAATTTAAGGCAAGCATCCTTGCCTCAATTAAAAAAAACCCTCTCTCCAACAATGATCGCGCGAAAAAATTCAAAACTAGCAGGAGCACAGCTCGGCGAA
Organism: Tetanocera ferruginea; assembly: GCA_958299015.1. Classification (NCBI taxonomy): domain Eukaryota; kingdom Metazoa; phylum Arthropoda; class Insecta; order Diptera; family Sciomyzidae; genus Tetanocera; species Tetanocera ferruginea. The sequence goes on along the minus strand of OY282642.1, from coordinate 156,844,905 downwards.
TACGAGTGGGAGCAGACTATCAGTCATATCAAGCTATTAAATACCCGAACCGGTTCGATAAACAAAATTTGTTTTGACGAAATTCAAAGGTTGTTTAATTATGGACGATGAAACATACATCAAACTTGATCTGAAGCAGCTTCCAGGACAAAAGTTTTATGCTGCATAGAAGCGTTTTTGTGTCTCCTCCAAATTTAAATATAAAAAGGTTGATAAGTTCGCAATGAAGGTAATGATCTGGCAAGCCAACAATGAACTCTGAGATATACAGGAAGGAGTGTCTAGAGAAGCGTTTATTGCCGTTCATACGTCATCATCGATCTGCTGTAAAGTTTTGGCCAGATTTGGCATCGATACATTATTCGAAGACAACCATAAATTGGTATCGAACTAATAATATAGATTTCGTGCCAAAGGACATCAATCCTCCAAACTGTTCCCAGTTGCGCCCTATCGAAAAATATTGAGCAATTGTTAAATACAAACTAAGAAAATATGGAGGAGTAGTAAAAAATCCTGAATCGATGTTACTCAAGTGAAACAAATTTGCTGCCCAGGTCACCAGAGCAGATGTTCAAGGATTTATGTTGCCGATTAAGAGACACGCTCGAAATTTCATACATTGTAATGATATTTAAAATTTTGTATTCCTTTTTTGAAAGCTTAATAAATACCCTATCTGAAAATAGTTGAAACATTTTTGTGCCAATATTTTGCTTATAAGATTTATCACGATTTGTGTGTATAGTTTTTGGATGGACAGGTCTTTATACTGACATCTAAAAATAAATTTTTGTAATTTTGTTAATTTTATGGAGATTTGTTTATATTTTCATTAGAATCAACATGCTTTCTTATCTGGTCTGGATTAAAAATTATTAGGACTGCCACGGAACTCACTTGGTGAGTTGCTAAGAACCGATTTTAGAAAATATATTAGGAATAATTTGAAATGAATGCCCAAGTTTTCTCTCAAAGTTAACATTTCGACGATATATTTCGATGATATATGATATTGGAGTGTTTGAATTTAAAAGTATGTTTTGATATCTAGACCGAACTCGCGTATTTCTTGTTATTTAAAACATTGTATGAAGTAAATTTAGTCCTGATCTGTTCAGGTTTTCGGCGTAAAAAAATAAAAAAAATGAGTTTATTAAACGGAAAAAACTCTGGCCTAGACCTGTCCAAAATTCATATGATATGTAGGTTTGTCTGTGGATATGTAGTTTTTGCATGCATGAAACTTATAAATATATTACAAATCTTTAACTTAACTTAATTCTATGGAAAACATTTTTTATTTCTGCTATATTAATATAAATCTTTACAGTAACATGGACTTAAAATTAAACAATAACAAAATAAAACACATGTTTTTTTAAACTATTTCTTCTCTTATACTGACATACAAACATCAACAAATAAGCTAGTCTTAATACATAGCTAACACATACAACTACAACTTACTTAGCTACATTCGATTAACAATTTCATATACATACATACAGTGGCAAGTGGAGTGTGGCAAGAAAAGGAGCACGGTATAGCATATTTTTAAAATTCTTCTATTGAAGATTGAAGATTGTTTCTTTAAATAACATTATTAAGTTTGAATAAAATCAAAATAAAATGAAAGGATATCATACAACTTTTATCAGTGAACGGTTACTGAATAAAATCAAAATAAATTTAAAGGATATCATACTAAAACCACTTCATACAACTTTTATCAGTGAACGGTTGTTGTCTTAAGTTAAGTAGAGTTTTTCAAAATTAATCCATTCTTAAAAAAAAATTTTTTTGAAGTAAAGTGTTATCACATTAAAAGTGTAATTCATTTATTGAATACAAAAGTAGCATTGCTAAAACAAAAGAATTTTGCTGCTCTCAAGTGCATGCTTTCCTACCGAGTTGCTTTCTATATAGAACTGGAAGTTGCAAAGCGATTTTACCGACCAAGTTGCCTTAAATCTACGCTTCTTATAGACCAGCCATTGTCGTCTCGTCTAAATGTCACAAACTAACTACCAACTACAAATTAACTACTTAGCTTATTTTTGTTAGAAATATTTTGCTATAATTTTTTTTTTTTTTATTTTGTTAAATATTTTTTTTAAAATTTTGTTTATATAGGAATTAAGTTTTATTGATTCCAAAACCAATGAGAATCAATTGTAACCTGAAGCAACTCAAAGCATATTATTGCTTCTTCAATGACAAAATATCTTGTGTGTAGACAGTCTTATTTCGATACTAATTTCTGTTATATACGCGCTTATGTTTAGATGTGTGTGTTGTGTGGGTATTAAAGTGAGAGCGTGTGGCCGCAGGAAAGACATTAATGCGTCTTAGACGCAGCTCTCTGGACCCGGCAGTGTATCGGTGATTATGTGATTCCGGCTGGGGTTTGTTTTATTTGTGATCGTTGCATTTGAGGTTTGTAAGCTGGACGCCAAGCCTGCGCTAGTAACGCCCAGTATGGAACCCATGCCCATGCTTTTGGGCAACGTCATGTGACCACCAGCACCACTACCACCACTCATGTGCTGAGGTGCTCCAGTCCCCGTCGCTGCTTTTGTTAGATTGTAATCAATTAGGCTGCTGGTGGTCAGGTAATCAGCTATAGTCAGCTGCTGTTGTTGTTGCTGCTGCTGCTCATCTGCCATATTGACTGCCTGTTGCTGCTGCTGCTGCATATCGTGATGCAGCTGATGATGTTGGTGCTGATGCTGATGATGATGATGATGCAGCGCTGCGGCAGCTGCAGGATGTGGTAGCGTATGGTGCTGGTGAGGATGATGTGGGTGCTGATTAAGATAGTGACCATTGCTCAGATTATGTGTCTGTGTGTTGCTGTTAGCCAGCGTAGAACTGCCACCACAAGAGCTGAGTGTGCTATTGCTGCCAGCTGCGCTGCCAACACTGCCATAATTTGTCATCGTTATGCCAAGCGGATCGTAACGTGAGATATCGTGACGGTTTAGTGGCAACGCTTCATAGAGCAGCGGTTGTTGGTTTTGGTAGTTTTTGCGTCCATCGTTCGAAAGTTTCAGCGTGTTCTGTTGACTGGATGGATTACTGAATTGTTGTTGTGACTGTAGCAGTGCATCATTGGCAGCAATTGTTGTGGAGTCCTAGAAAGAGAAAAGCAAGAAGAAGCAGAATAAGTGATTTTGTGCACTAGGCTGCAATTTCTTTTTAGACTTACATAATCTGTTGTTGTTCCAAAGCTCGATTTATTGCCACTAACATCACCGTTGCTGCCACTACTTGCACCCATGTAAAGACCACCAACACCCACGCTGCTGCCCGCACTCGGCCTATTTCCCAGTGGGGAAGAATTCGCGCTACCAGCACTTTTTTGTGCACTAAGAATGTCTGGCTGTTTCTCGATGCCCTGTTTCAGCGTATAGGCCACAACTAGTCGCTGATGGCCGGCACCAGTCTCCAAGGGTGCTGTAACTGTAACATCCATGCCTACAAAAAACAAAAAAAAAAAAAAAAATGTACAGCAAATGTTGATGGAGTGAATTTCATGCAATTCACGCTTGAAGTGCATCATTCGATGAAGCTGAATACTTTGTTGTTTTTTTTTTTCTCTCCAGCACCTACCTAAATGCTTATCCTTGTCGTCACACATGCTGCGTCCACCTTGACAACGTCGCTTTCGCACCGCCACCACAACAACAAAGAGTACAGCGATGCCAACAGTGAAAAGTGTGCCAGTAAGCAATGCGGCCAGCGGCAGTATGGATAGGCCTATGCGTCCATCTGTAAGAATTGGTTTATAAGAAAAAATAAATTTCAAAGTTAAAGTTTAAATGTGTTTTGTTATTGTTAAATGAATTCGAAAAAAATTATTTACTTAAACCTTGCAAGCGAAATTTTGAACGCGATCCAATAGAAAAAATATATTTCACTCACACCTAAACAAAAATAAAAACTTTATTATGCAAAAGAGTAAATTATTTTGATAACCTGTATAACGTTACGAATAAACAGAAATTTATGGTGAAAAAATAAATAATAATTTACTAACTTAACCAGCATCCAGGCTATATTCAGGGTATTCTTATTAAAGTCATATTTTATTACCTCATAAATAAATAACCAAAATAATCAATATAACCACAAACATTAAAGGTAAGGATAGGTGGAGTCAGCAGCCGTTAAAAAAATATAATCAAGCTCACTAAGACTAAGTATGGTCCATAGCATGAATCCATATTCAATTGCGAATATTTAATATGAATACATACTAGAGTGTATTGACTTGTATGGGAAAAATCTTACCCCCAATTCCGGTACCAAAATTAAATAGTACATGAAAAATCCTTTCCATTGGTATACTTTTTTTTATTAGAACCAATTTTGGCGTCCACCGAATGGCATTTTTGAGCATTTTTTATCAACTTCTGTACTGGAGACCCATTAATGGTTGATTCAAAAGGAAAATCAAGATTCTCAATCAATTCTTTTCATATAAGAACATAGAACTGCAACTACTCCGTGTTGACAAATGCTCTGACGAGATAGAACAGAATGCACAAAAATTCAATTCGGGGGACGCCAAAATTGGTTCAAATAAAAAAAAGTAAAGAGAGTCGAAAGTCGGTCTAGGCCGACTATGAAATACCCTAAACCCACTTTTAAAAAACAAAAAAATTTTATTGTAAATGGGCGTGTCCGTGGGCGGATGAAGCCTATATTTTATATGCATTTAAATGCTGATGAAAAATTTACACATATCAAGTTTTATTCCTGTAGCTCACAGTTAATGCCTTTATTGTGCTTTCGCTATGGGAAGTGGACTTGTTCATGGACGGATTACTCCCAATTTTTAAACACACCTTAGTTTTGGTATTGGGGTAACGTTATGTACATGCAAGCAGTTACTTATCTAACTCTCTCATGCGCTCTCTTGTCGTCATGGGCAAAGCATATATCGCAATAGGTCCACGAGTCAGTCGTTCGAATATATCAGCCACGTCAGCATCTACTGCTTATTATTAATAAACATTTCCTTCAAAGTTGCACGCGTCTTTTATTCAATTGCTCTGGGTTACCACAGTGGCGACGAGGATTTAAAATGTCGATAATAGGAACCGTTCCAAACTATGATTTTACCAATAATAATTGGTATGTTTTCAAAAGTCAAATTGATCAATTTTTTATCGCGAATGATATAACAAGCGAGCCAAAAAAGAAAGCCATTTTTCTAAATGCGTTGGCCGAGAATTCATACCAGTTGCTGGAAAATTTAATAAGCCCATTTAAAATGGATGCGGCTGAAACAACTTACGCTAAATGCGCCGGAGTAATGGCAACGCATTTCAAGCCACCAGCATGTGGATTTGCGGAACGGTATAAATTTTACATGGCAAGTAAAATTGAAACCGAAACAATGAGCGAGTGGGCAGCACGTGTTCGATCGTTAGCTGTAAATTGCATGTTTGGAGCGTTTTTAGAACAAGCTTTACGCGACAAATTCATCGTAGGCTTGGAAAAAGGTCCAGTAAGGGACAAGCTATTTTTAGAAGATGTTGGGTTGCTATCGTTGGAAAAAGCTTTAGCGATTGCGAATCAGACAGAATACATACGAACTCAGTATGATATAAAGCGGGAATCGACAAATGAGCTTATGTATTTCAAGAAGTCGAAGCAGAGCAACGATTCGGCAAACAGCAAATGGCGTAACGGTGAGCAAAGGCAGCATGGTAACATCAGATCATACGAAGACAGCAAAAGACGACAGCATAACGGTCAACGGCACGAACGAAATAGTGATGAGCAAAAGTATTGTTTAGTTTGCGGGTATGATAATCACACAAAAGAAGTGTGTAGATTTAAAAACTATAGGTGCAGTAATTGCGGAAAGATAGGGCATCTAAAAAAAATGTGTACAAATTTAAATAATGTTAATTATATTGATTGTAGTGAATTACCTTTGTTTAATTTAAATAGTGAGTCTGATGGTCCTATACGTATTGATGTTAAAATTAATGAAATACCAGTCACAATGGAACTGGATACAGGGTCTGAGTATTGTGTGCTATCTTTAGGAACATTTAAACAATTATTTAAAAATCAACAGCTTAAAGAAACCAATTTATTGTTTAAAGCATACGACGGCACACCGATAACACCCATAGGAGTTTGTGACATGATAATAACATTTAAAAATCATCACAACACACTTCCAATTGTGATCATTGAAAATGGTGGACCACCACTTCTAGGAAGAAGTTTTCTTAAAACATTTAACGTAAATTTAAATAATATGAATTCATTAGAAGTGTCGCATAACGACATTTGTAGTTCCATGTTTCCGCAGTTTAAATCATTATTTGATGGTAGCTTAGGATGTTTCAAAAAAGGCAAAGCCACATTGCGGTTAAAAAGTGCTGTGACTCCAAAGTTTTTCAAACCCAGGCAAGTGCCACTTGCTCTCAAAAACAAAGTTGAATTGGAAATTGATAAGCTGGTCCATTTGGGTGTGTTGGAGCCTGTAGAGTTTTCTGAGTGGGGAACCCCTATTGTGCCGATATTAAAAAAATGTGGCGATGTTAGAATTTGTGGCGACTTTAAAGTCACGCTCAATTCATGTTTGATTGTAGATAGACATCCTTTGCCACGTATTGAAGACATGTTTGCAAAACTGCAAGGTGGAGAGGAGTTCAGCAAGCTTGATTTATCGATGGCGTATCAACAAATTGAACTGGATCAGCAGTCCAGAGCATTGACAACAATTTCGACAACAAAAGGTCTCTATCAATATACGCGTTTAATTTATGGTTTGGCATCAGCGCCAGCAATTTTCCAGCGTATTATGGATAGTTTGTTCATGGGATTGCCTGGAGTTGTCGTTTTTCTTGATGACATTTTGATAACAGCTCCTAACAGGAAAATGCATGTTGATAGGTTAAAGCACGTGTTCCACATTCTTGATAGCTCAGGGTTCAAATTATCTGTAGGAAAATGTAAATTTTTTTCTAAGTCGGTAGACTATTTAGGTCATATTATTGATAAAAATGGACTTCATGCTAATCCTAACAAAGTTGATGCTATAAAAGCCATAGCTTATCCAAAAACGATTAAGGAATTACAGGCGTTCCTGGGTGTAATAAATTTTTACCGTAGGTTTATGCCCAATGTTGCAAGTATTGGCGGACCTTTATATGACTTGCTTAAAAAAGACACAAAGTTCATTTTAAACGAAAGCTGTAAAAATGCCGTGGATTTGTTGAAACACGAGCTACAAACGGATAGATGTCTGCGTTACTTTGATCCCACATTGAAAACAAAATTGACAGTAGATGCGAGTCCAGTTGGTGTAGGCGCGGTGTTGTCGCAGGTGGACAATGTGGGTGAAGAAAGACCAATAGAGTTTGCGTCGAGGAAATTAACAAAGGTAGAGCAGAATTACTCGCAATTAGATAAAGAGGCGGTCTCGATTTTGTTTGGTGTCCGTAAGTTTCACAACTATTTATTCGGCAGACATTTTGAGTTGGTCACAGACAACAAACCGTTGCATCACATTTTTAGCCCTAATAAGGGTATACCTACCATGGCAGCAAACAGATTGCAAAGAATTTCTCTAGTATTATCCGGTTATGATTTTGTAATATCGCACATTAGATCACAAACGAATATCGCGGACTATTTTTCAAGGTATCCAGTAGATACTAAGATTGAAAGTAAATATAATGATGGTTTACCTGAAAACGTTTTTATAAATTACGTAAAAGAATTTAAATATGTACCTTTAGATATTGATCTTATTGCACGCGAAACACAAAAAGATGATTGTTTGATCAAAGTTTTGAAATACTTAAGAACCGAGTGGCCGAAAAAGTGCACGGACCAGGGTCTCAAACCTTATTTTGATAGATTTAAAGAGATTTCAAAAGATTCGGGATGTTTGTTTTGGGGTTATAGGATTATAATTCCAAAAACATTGCAAGCTGAATTATTATTGTCTTTACATAGTTCTCACCTAGGTATCAGCAAAATGAAATCTATGGCTAGAGAATGTTGTTGGTGGCCAAATTACAACAAAGATCTTGAAGAGGTATGTAAGTCATGTGAAGCATGTTTGGCTGTAAGACAGTCTCCACCAAAACATGAGTTGAAGACCTGGCCGTGGCCTGAAGAAGTATGGTCTAGGATACACATTGATTTTTTTGGCCCAATGTTGAATCGCTGGTTTTTAGTTGTTGTTGATAGTCATAGCAAATGGGTCGAATGTATAGAAATGGGTAGAAATACGACAAGCCAGGCAACAATAGAAAAGCTAAGAGAAATTTTCGCACGGTTCGGACTGCCAAAATATGTTGTTTCGGATAACGGTACAGCTTTTGTATCTAGAGAGTTTCAACATTTTTTAAATATGAATGGTATTAAGCATGTCACAACCCCTGTGGGTAATCCCGCAACTAACGGACAAGCCGAAAATGCCGTGAAAACTATTAAAAACGCGCTAAAGAAAAATCTGTTCAATAAAGGTATTGCACAACTAAATGAGTCTCTAAATCTATTTTTATTCGATTATCGTAACACAAAGCATATAAGTACAGGTATAGCACCATCAGAACTGTTGTTTAAACGAACATTAAGGACTAGATTAGACTTAATCAATCCGGAAAGACATAGAGATGTAGTTTCAATGCAAAATGTTAAAGAAAATGTTAGTTGTAAACAAAACAAGCAAATAGAATATTATAATGGTCGTCGACGTATGATGTTTAATGTTAATGATAATGTTATGGTCAAAGATTACTCAGTACCAGGTAAAGTGTCCTGGTGTAAAGGCAAAATAATTAAAAAAATTGGAGAACAAACTTTTTTTGTTACGACGAATAAAACTAATAAGATATGGAAGCGTCATGTTAATCAAATCATTAAATGTAATGAAAATAATGTCAATGAAATGTATGTACCAGAAATTTTGTCTAATAATACAGAAAAAATATCTGAGTTCTGTTCTAAAAATTCAATTGAAGATGATTTTAACAACGAAAACAACATTCTATCTGTAGAAGAAGAAAATAATTTTGAATCTGCCGAAGATGAAAGCGATAGTGTATCTGTAGAAAATGAGCCCAGATACAATTTACGTTTAAGAAAAAATATATAAAAAAAAAAAAAAAAATATTTATTTACCTATACCTAAGAATTTTTGTTTTTTGTTATTTTCACTTGTGTAATTTTTATTATAATTATTCAGATTATTGTAATTATACATATTGTTATTGTGATTTTTGTGACCATTGTTATTATTATTATTATTATTACGATTATAAATTTTTGTTTTTCTCTTTAAATATACGAACGACTGATGGGGGAATATTGGGGTAACGTTATGTACATGCAAGCAGTTACTTATCTAACTCTCTCATGCGCTCTCTTGTCGTCATGGGCAAAGCATATATCGCAATAGGTCCACGAGTCAGTCGTTCGAATATATCAGCCACGTCAGCATCTACTGCTTATTATTAATAAACATTTCCTTCAAAGTTGCACGCGTCTTTTATTCAATTGCTCTGGGTTACCACAGGTATAAAATACATACATACCAAATTTAATTTCTCTATGACAAATATAACCTTAATTATTGAGTTTTAAACTTTTTGGGTTGTATGGTAGGTAGGCGTGTTCGTTGGCGGATTACGTCCATTTTTCAAAACCATCTCTGTTTTGTCATAAAAAACATACGTGCCAAATTTTAGCTCTGTAGGTCAAACAGAGGCTTATTTATTGCGTGTTCAAGTTTTGGGTTGTATGGGAGGTGGGCGTGTCCGTGAGTGGATGACGTCTTTTTTTCGAATACATATTTGTATTGATACAAAACACATACACACCAAATTTTATTGTTTTAGGTTAATTATGAGCTGAGTTATGCAGTTTTCAATTTTTGCGTTGTATGGAAGGTAGGCGTGTCCGTAGGCGGACTCCAAAAATATTCAATAGAGCAGATCTTTGGGTCCATGTGACCATGTGTACCGAGTTTCATCAAATTACATGAACTCCTTCTTCTAATCCTGTGTATACGGACAACACTCAGACGGACATGGATAGCTCGACTCACGTGGTGACGCTGATCAAGAATATATACACTTTTCTATACCGGACTCGCTTCGTTCTATGCGTTACAAACGTTTGCACAAAGTTAATATACCCTGACCTTTCAGGTTTAGGGTATAAAAAGTATACCAATGCAAAGGATTTTCCATGTATTTTGTTAATTTTGGTACCGGAATTGGGGGTTATATTTTCGATACACTCTAATACATACATAGTATGAACTAAATAATGAATTTACATTTTTTTTTCACTAAAAGAAATCTGTTACAAAAATACAAAAAAATATAATTTGTTTTGTTGATTTTACTTCACAAAGAGATTTTTTGCACGCAGTCAATAAATAAATAATAGTTTTTCAAGAATTTTTATTAGACGTTATTTAAAACAAGAAATTTCTGCAGGGTGTCCCGCAACTAAGTGCAACTACTTACGGAAGTGAAATGTAATGTCGAGTTGAGCAAAAAATCGTATGCGATTTTTTACATTCTTAGGTGCTACAAGGTTTATTAGTATTTCACGATTTTGATTGAAATTATTGTTTCTAGTACAAAAACTAACTTACAGAAATTATTTTTATGCCCTAAACCTGAAAGGTCAGGGTATATTAACTTTGTGCAAACTTTTGTAACGCATAGAACGAAGCGAGTCCGGTATAGAAAAGTATATATATTCTTGATCAGCGTCACCACGTGAGTCGAGCTATCTATGTCCGTCCGTCCGTCTGTGTGTTGTCCGTATACACAGGATAAGAAGAAGGAGTTGAGATAATTGGATGAAACTTGGTACACATGGTCAAATGAACCCAAGGATCTGCACTATTGAATATTTTTGGAATCCGCTCACGGACACGCCTACCACGCGAAAATTGAAAACTGCATAACTCAGCTCATAATAAGTCTACAACAACAAAATTTGGTATGTGTGTGTTTTATATTAACACAAAGACGTCTTTGAAAAATGGACGTTATCCGCTTACGGACACGCCCACCTCCCATACAACCCAAAAATTGAAAACGCAATAAATAAGCCTCTGTTTAACCTACAGAGCTAAAATTCAGCACTTGTGTTTTTTATGACAAAGCAAAGACGGTTTTGAAAAATGGACATCATCCGCCCACGAACACGCCTACCTCCCATACAACGCAAAAATTTAAAACTGCATAACTCAGCTCATAATAAGTCTACAACAACAAAATTTGGTATGTGTGTGTTTTATACCAACACAAAAATGTCTTCGAAAAATGAACGTCATCCGCTCACGGACACGCCCACCTCCCATACAACCCAAAAATTGAAAATGCAATAAATAAGCCTCTGTTTAACCTACAGAGCTAAAATTTGCCACGTATGTTTTTTATAACAAAAAAAAGATGGTTTTGAAAAATGGACATCGTCCGCCCACGGACACGCCTACTTCCCATACAACGCGAAAATTGAAAACTGCATAGCTCACCTCATAATTAGCCTACAACAATAAAATTTGATATGTATGTGTTTCATACCAACACAACTATGTCTTCGGAAAATGAACGTCATCTGATCACGGACACGCCTACCTCCCATACAACCCAAAAATTGAAAACGCAATAAATAAGCATGTGTTTAACCTACAGAGCTAAAATTTGGCACGTATGTTTTTTATGACAAGACAAAGATGGTTTGGAAAAATGGACTTCATCCGCCCACGGACACGCCCATTTACAATTAATTTTTTTTTTTTTTTTGAAAAGTGGGTTTAGTGTATTTCATAGTCGGCCTAGACCGACTTTAGACTTTCTTTACTTGTTTTTTTGTACAGTCAACTTTTTATTTTTAGAGATATGTTTATGTTTAAAAAGTCATTAAAAAGAGAATTAAATAAATAACAATATTTATTCTGAAAAAAAATTAATTTATTACGTGAAATTCTGAGAATTTTGGACGAGCACAGCTCAGGAACGGTTAAGTCGGTGAGGTTTGTTTATATACCGTTATAAAGGTGATTATTACTATTACAATGAGCCTCAAAATAATGTTTTATGTGAGTTAGTTTTAGTGCTAGAAACAATAATTTGAAATAAAATCGTGAAATACTTATTAATTCTGTAGCTCCTAAGAATGTGAAAAAGACACGCCCTAAAACACGTCACCTCCTTAAATAGTTGCACTCAATTGCGGGACACCCTGTATAATTTTTGCATTGAAGATTAAGAACTTTCGGCATGGCTTAAATTGTTTCCTTACAACATTATCGATATATCATGCATTCATCTAAAAATATCTTATAAGCTTCCGTTGTATCATCAACTGCTTCCATTTAAAAAAGCTTTCTTCTACTTATCCGCTATTAGAATTCCAGACGATTGCAAAGCTTATAACTTAAAAGCGTATATATCGTTTATTTATTAAATAACAAGTATATCGTTCTTCCTGTATCCGTAGTTTATTTTTTTTTTGTTTTTTTTTTTTTAGTTCAAACAAACTTAACACCCACATCGAATTTAGTTCGAACAAACTTAACACCCACAAAAACGACTTCAGCAACAAATGTTGGCAAGAAATTACTCATTTCCGCTAACAGGAAATTGAATATAATAATCGGAAGCCACAGCGTACGGTTCTCAATAATTTTTTTTTTCTTTCTCTCTATTTTTCCCATCATTTATGAATATCTTCTTTCAAACGCTTTTATTCGATCTATTCAAACACACAAATATTAAAAAATTTATGAAATTATCTATTTAGAAGATTTAATCTGAATTGTTTAAGGAATATTAAAGCATATCCTAGATCCTGTAGCAGCACTTCGCGAATGGGTGTTGACAATTATCTTAATTTATTTATTTGATTTAATTTATAATTGCATTGTACTCGCTCACAAAAAAAAAATTTTATTTTTTCTTAAATGAATTAAAATTACTTAACTTTTCTTTTGCCAATTTCCTTAGACTATTTCTGTTATTATTTGCACTGATGTATAATGAATTTATATTGGCTCTTAATATATTTTTGTCTTAATTAATATTGAAAGAAATTATATAAATAGCAAAGTTAGAAGAACAACCTGAAGTAAACTCTTGAACCATATTTAAAAAGAAACTCTTTACCTACCTTCCACTATATTGCATGTATTAAATTGTACATTGAATCGAAAATATAATCAACGAAGTTTCGTCATAAAAATTTAATAAACCGGAAATAAATAATAAATGGTGCAACCATGAATCAGCAGGCACAACTTTCAGTGGACTTGCCTTAATGTATGCTTCATTTTTTTTACGGTTCTCGTTCGTTCTGTTCACATTGAAAGAAATCCTTAACGCAGAATTTTCATTTATGAGCACAAGGACAATGACATAAATTTCAACTTAATGAGCAACATGCTGCAGTGCTCCACTGGTTAAAGTAGTGTGTATGTGTGAACTCACACATGAATGATGTGTATATTTTTAAGCAGGGTTGAACATTCCGTCTGCTGTCAAAAGGTAGTAAATAACAGCAGAGATGGCAGCAGAAAAGTGCTAAATATAGTGGTTATAAAATTGTGTCAGATTTTTTATAAACATCAATGAATGCTTGCTTAGTGAAGGACTCGTATATATTAGAAGTTTTTTGTATTTATCTTATCTAGAACGCCGGCCGGATAAGTTTTAGATATTGAATTCGAACTGTTATTACATTTTTTACCATGATATGAATATTGAAATAGAAACCACGGGTAGTTCACAGATCTTGGCTTATGTCAGATTGACATTTGGATAGATTCTTCCGATAGCTTCGTGATAGATGCGGCTTACTATCCATATCAAGGGTAGAGCTAGCTAACTCTATGTTGAAATTAATTTCCCACTCATATGCCACTCCCCTCTGTATGGAGTAAGTGTTATATAGGCTTCCACTTCTACCAACGAGTATTTCTTTAAAATATTAAACTCGTAGTTAAAAGTTTTGACAAGAATATTCTATGAAATATACAATCACATTTATTTTAACACTAGTATAAAAGCCCGTCCTACGACGGGAAGGAATCATTAAGAGTACAAAATGCGACAAAAAATGTATTTATATATAGGATTTATATACAAAGGTTTTTATTTGAAAACATGTTTATTAAATTATTTTGATAAAACTTCCTTATATACAACATTTCTAGTAAACAATTTTTTAGAATTTTTAACCAATTCACCTTGTCCCTTGCCATCTATAATACTAAGTTTTACAGCCCGCTGAACTCTAGACATAGCTTCATAAAGCTGCCCATGACAAAATACTGGTTCTTTTAGAAAAACTCCTAATTTTTGTAACATTTGACTCTGCGATTTATTTATGGTCATTGAAAATGCCAGTTTACCTCCTCTTTCTCCTCAGAGACCTCTTTTGGTATTTAAATTTCGAAGTAGTATTATAATACTTCCAATTTTGAAGTTTAACTTATGCAGTAACATTCCTGAAGGACAACATTCATTCAAAAACTCGGCAGAGTAATTTTGTTTATTGTTATCATCACTGTCTTCAACTAAAATATTTTGAACTTGCTCGTAGAGTTCGTTCACATCGGAATTTTTTTGCTCAGGATAGCAATTTTGGAATAACGGTTGATGTTATCTGGAGTCAAAGTATCGACAAAAATCTCTTTAACCCTTTTTATGGATTTGTCCTTTATATTGGACACTTCGGAAAATGGTTTTTTTTATTTTCCAACGTCTTTTCTAAATTCAAATAGGTTGGGTACTATGAAATGAAGTTGTGCCAACATTACAAAAATAATTTTAAGGAGATATATAACGTTTAACTTAGTTAGATTTTCGAATTGATGCCCAACAGAAGCCTAACATTTGTTTTATATCGCGTGTTAATAAATTTTTTTTTTTTTTTGTTTCTATAACTCAATAACTAACGCATTTGCATAGGTCTCCGGTTGTTTTAGTTTAGCTTTAATATTATAATACAACGTTATTACAGTTTTGTCCATTATATTAGACAGCCTGCCAAAAGCAAAGCAGCTCATGTAAAAATCAGAGGGATGTTTTATTAATCTTTTCTTAGCCTAAATGATGGGAATATTTACTCAAAAAAATTGTTCACAATTATCCTAGCCAAACCATTGAAAAGGTTAATAACGAACCTTTAAAAACAAAATGATCATTCGTAAGATCTCCGTTTCCTAACTTGAGTAGACAATCGCTAAAACTTGGATCAGAAGACCGAACATTGTGATTTTATTCTTGCAATTCGAATTGACACCACACGTCACTGAATGTAATAATTACTGTTCAGCTTATGCAGACCGAATAGGTTCCGGTTCTGGTAATTAAGAAGCACTGTAATAGAAAGACATGATGTTTGATGTACAGTACTTGAGGAAAATGACGATAGTCAACAAACTTTTCCAATATAAAATTTAAGAACAGGTTCTGGTCCAGGCTGAACAGGTTTAAAACAGTATAGTACGTACAAAGACTTCAAATGCATAATTTTAGAGCAGGTTCTGGTTCAGGCCGAACATGTTAAAAAGCATAGCAATACCAACTATAGCAGTTTGAGCGATATAAAGTACGGAGCAGGACGCTTGTCTTAAATATATTAAGATTAGAAAATATGTGATAATTATCAAGTCAAACGAATTAAATATATAGTACACCAAGAGTATTCTAAAAATCTGGTTATTTTTAACTAAATCTCAGGAAAAAAATGTCAGGTAAAGTACACTCAGAAACAAACATATATCTGTCTCCGGTAAAAAATTTCTCTATTTTCGATAATAACAATTTTCTCTTTTTCAAATAAAATTTTTTTCAATTAGAATAAATTTTAAAAGTTTCGAAGAAATATTTCTTCACTTCTAGGAAATGGAAATATTTTTTCAATGTCTCTAATAATGATATAGCCTGTTTCAAAAGAGAAGAACATTTTTGCGCATTCTTGAAAATAAGAAAATAATTTTGAGAGTTTTCTTCATTCTAAAGGGTTGTCATTAAAAATAAAATTGAATATTCTCTGAGCAGAAAAATGAATAAAGAAAAAGAAAGACCCGTTTCAAAAGAGAAGAACATTTTTTAGTTTCATTTTTCGATGCGCAGTGAGAAATTTTTTATAAATCTAGAAAATTTTTTAGAGCGTAATTTTTTGCTCTTTTTGTACTGTTCGCTTTTACTATTTTTCTATATATTTAAATGCGCAAACATTCAGAACAAATGATCGCGCAAGTACGGTGTTGCACCGACGGCCTGCAGCAACCTGCATCTTGAGAGAGAAATCAAATACTGTTTCAAATAATGTTTTCGATTCTCCGGAAAATCTTTCTCTCATTAATTTTAACTCTAAAGCATAGTACTCTGTTCGGCTTCACGTGAAATTTCACTCAAATCTCAAAAAAAAAAATGACAGCTGTGAAACAAGCGTGAACATTTCACAACTTTTTCGTCAAAGCTGTACTATGCTTCGCTGCAGAAAATCTAGTACTATATTCCGAAACATGCATCTAGCAACATTGTTTTCACGGCAATTTAATTGAACCGACCATTTATTTTGCCGTGAAAAGTGACAGTTGCCATTTCATTTAAGAAAAAAGTGCAAGCAAATATCTGCTGCGAACATTTTCACGCAACAAATAAATGGATGTTGCCAGTGAAATTTCACGCAAACGAACATAGTACTAGGCTTAACCGTAGAAGCAGTAGAAACGCTAACACTTTAATTTATTTACCTTTTATTAGAACGAACTATATGTTAACTGCTCCTTTAAACCGCATGAGTACCTTTGTTAACAACTGTAGCGTTTTTGATGTTAACTTGTCAAAAGGTCAACTCAAAAGTAGATTAAAAGCTATTCTGTAATTAGATCTATGTGTGCATGGTTAGTAGTTACGTCTTGTGTTGTCCCTGAGCCCAACCCAAACTTTGGTGGGTACATTTTTTCCACATCAACTTTGTTTTGAGCCACTGGAATCTCTATCATTAAAAATTTTTGATACTTTGGATTGTGGCTTCAAATGAGTTAATGCTGAGAAAGTGCGAAAAAGCTGTAGTACCTGAACTCTTTATTTTGTTATTGCATGTAACACTCAAAAAAAGCATAAACTTCAGCGAACAGTACAAAAAGAGCAAGAAATAACGATCTAAAAAATTTTCTAGTTTTAGACATAGTACAACAAATAAGGTAGCTGCAGTGCTGAGAGCCGAAAGTCAGAATTATCAAAAAGTACTGAACAAATTAGAGCAACAAAACGAGACATGAAATAATTTGTATTGATTTTGACAATTCCGAATCTGTGAGAGAGAGAATTGATAGCCCTGCAGCTACCTTGTTTATTGTACAAATACAGTATGGACTCGGTAAACGCAACTAATAAAAACCGAGGCTGTTTCATTTATTGAGGTTGTTGCACCCAGCAAGGAAAACATAAAGCGAGAACAATTATATATAGAGCCAGTTTTATGAACTTTTAAGCAAAATGCTAAATTTGTATTATAAAATTTACAGTAACTGAACCTTTTATTTGAGGTACTGGGATAAGTTCAGAATCACTGTTATCTGTACTTTCAATATCTACGATTTCATTATCTTCTTCTTTGTCTGCAAAACTTTCGTGCATCTATTCATGAAGATCATCTTTTTGGAAAAATTCATTCGGCGCAACTTGCGTGCTTTTGATTTAATGATATCGACGAAAAAGGAACGTTTTGCTTTCTTTGTTTTAAAACCATTTATAGAGAGCCTTTTCCATTTTTGGATATTCACAGGATTTTAGAGTTTACCGTTTTTTTTTTGGCCCAGCTTCCATATTTCCAGTATATTTCAGATTCTTGTCTTCTTTTTTTTTAATTCTCGTGATTGTTGACTTGTGCACCTTATATAGGCTGCACAGTGCTTTTAACGATACACCACATTTAGTTTAATGCAAAGTTTCACACTTGTTTAATTGTTAGCTTTATCAATGTTATCGTGATCGTCATTACCTTCCATAAAAAAACACTACCGGACAGTCGAAGTATAAGCAGATACTAATTTTTTGTGTTAACGATTGCGCTCAAAGCAAACGCACCAAAGAGCAAACAATTTGACGAAATAACTTCCTTAAAACGGTCAAGCTTAAAAATCCAGAAAAAATTAAAGAACAAAAGAGACAAAATAAAAATTAAAACCCATCATATAGATATATAAAGCGTTGTCAGTTGCAGTTATTGAGGTTACTATTTTTAGCGAGTTGCACTTATAAAGGTTACAATGCTTTGTCCCGCTCTGTTGCAAAAATCGAGGAATTGCGTGTATCGAGGGTTGCGGTTACCGAGTTTGTACTGTATAATAATTTCTCACTTCGCATTGAAAAATGAAACTAAACAAATTCTCATTTATAGAGAAAAATTAATGAAAAATGAAAAATATTTCCTATTTTTTTGATAAAAAAATTCACTAAGGTAAGTATTTACTACCATAAAAACAAGTCTTTTCTCAAAAGTAAAAAGTCTTCTTCTCTAAAAACGATATATTTTTATATATTTCTCTTTTTCATAGAAGCTTTTTATCATTTTTAGAGAATTTTTAGTATCGCATTTAGAGAAAAGTGTTCTCTGGAGCAAAATCTATATCATTTTTCTCTAAATGTGATGTGCCTTTTTTTATCATATTTCGAAATATTTTTTTCTGAGTGTAGTGGATTAGGTTAATAAAATGTTTTTGACTACCCTTACAAATTGGTCAAGTTAAAATAACGTGGATCATGTGAGAGAATTTTTCCCTCAGTGTATTTTCATAACAATTTCAAGTGAGGTGAATAAAAGTTTTAACATTTTAGGTAAATACCAATAATGAAAAGTAATAACGATGATTGCTTTAATTTTGTGTGATTGGTTTGGAGAAACAACAATTTTTTGAATTGATTTCCGTGTAGTTCAAATTGAGAATCCAGAATTTTGTTTTATGCAAAAAACAAGAATTTCGTTTAAGTCGTATTTTTGCAGGAAATTTAATATAAAATTTATGAAATAATATCGAAAAAAATTTTTGATAGAAGAACGTGTGAAAACTGGGAACAGTCACGGTTCAATGTTGGTTTGTTCTTAAGTTGTTAGAATCCGATTTTGGGTTACGCAAATAGGACTAACTTAACTGATTATTTTAATATTTTTTCAATACAAAACTGTCTTATCTTATAAAACAATCTTACTGAAGAAAGAAGAAAGAAGAAAGAAGAAAGAACGAATTAGATCTTGTACATATCAATCAGAGTTTTTCTTAACTTATCCGATAGTGACCATAAATAATAATCAAGACAATACAAAAATAATTAAATGGATACTCCACATTTTCGGAAAGATGTACTCAAGTAGTAAAGTACTTGTAACTGAATTGGTTAACCCTGAGCATGCTTCGTGGAAATGAAGATAGAGTCATGACAAAAATGGCAACATATATAAAGCGTTACTTTCATAAGTTGTAAAACCTTAATAAATTTAAATTACTTGCAGATATATTAACGTATAACATGTGTCGATTCATTCCCTTGGTATCGAGTGAAATATCGAGTTATTCGATTCGTTAAAAATTAATTAAGTTATTAGCGTCTGTTATGTATTTTTACGTTATTACTTAATTGGGAAATTAAAGTCTGGAATGAGAGTGAGAGTGAATTTATACAGAGTCGTTTTTTCATATTTACAGTATTCTTCCTGGTGATTTTTCGTATCAAAAGGATTTTTAAAATAATATTGAATGGAATGTCTGGGAATGTTCTGTAGTAACGAATCTTACCAAGAAATAAGTTATCAAACAAAACACAAAAAACTGGAATCAGGCCAAAGAGAGCATGTTAATTACAAATTTTAATGTAGCAAACCCACTACAAGGAAGCATATAAAAAACTATTTTGATTATGAAAAGATAAGTTAAAAAAAGTAAAAAGCAAATTAAAGCATTCTTTTAGGATAAACAATTACACATGTCAGGAGTTTTAACAAACTTGGTTACATTTTGATTAAAGCTTTAGAGTATTACGCTGTAGAGTTTCGCTGCTTTTTTTTTGTGCATTATTCTAAAACAAAAACATTAAAAAACTTGCCTCTTGTTAAACGTTGTATACTTTTAGGGTGTCTCATTTAAAACTGACAGATTTTTCAAAGCCAGATAAGATACAAGCGTTGCTTGTAACAAGTATACAAAAAAAAAAAAAACAAAATAACACACACTTCAACAAAACACACTTCAACTCCGACAGCAACAAAAACATTAAATTACATAAGCGATTATACAGCTTTGGCACCATTAAACATGCCTTATCTTGGTATAAAGTTTCCCCATAGACCAGCGGATGCTGTTAAACGCCTTGAAGTGAAGTGCCTGGAGTGGCAAAGTAGTGCATGTGGTTAAAATACAGCTGAAATGGTGGAGTGGGCGTCACGGTTTTTGCAATTGTTGTAAAACAAACATTTTTCTTCCCCATCTTGCCGCGAAATTCTCAATAAAACTTATCAATATTTATTAGCTGTTGTGGGGAAACCGCTTTAATTTTTAAAAGCGAAATAAATACAATGCATATCAAAAGGGAACGTTAAATTTAACAACGGTGAAAGTAATATTGGAACACCTGCACACCATGTTCTAAGCTGGCTGGTGTTAGAGAGCAATATTTTATCTCAAATTAAATTTTAGTCTTATTAATTTTTTTCGACCTCGTTATTTTTAGCAACTGCTTAAATGCTTGCTTAAGTGCAGTAAGCAAAATTGTAACGTTTTTGGGAAATGCTAACAAATTTCAAGGCAGTCGTCTAACTACCAGTTAAATGCGCTTTGATTATTATTTTTTTTTTTTTTTGTTTTCTTCAATATTCTCAGAATTGTAAAACAACTTAAATTTTTAAGTAAGGCACTTTGAAGTTCGTTGCAAAAGTCTCAAAAGTTTAACACACATTTATGTGGCATATGTGTGCATGTACAAGTAAGTGTTGGAGTGTTTGTATGCTTGTCAGAAATCGGTTGGAAGTCATGCTCAGCCTTTATAAAATTGAGACAAAATATCGTTTTTCATCTTTGCTAACAACACCCGTTTCCTCCATCACAACTCTAACTTATTTGTTTCGTTTTTCTGTATCATCAAAAGAAATCCCAAGATTTTCCTGTAACATTTCCCTTATGATTTGCCATTTACTTAACGGGTTTTTTTTTCATCTACCTTTGAATATAAATAAACAGTTTTTTTTTATATTTTTCACTTTTTTATACCTGCTTTTCTCTGTTTTTTTTTTTATTTGCGTACAATTGTTTATTTATCGTAGTAAGGAGTGGAATTTCTCAACACATCTAAAGTACTGCTATTTATGTAAGGAAAAACCAAATGTTCAAAAAATTCAAAAGACTGCATAGCAAAAAGGTGTCTACGTTGAATGATTGACATTCACTTATTCAAAGAAACACTCGTTGTACATGTTAAACAAATTCAATTTCTTTTTTAAATTAAACGAGTTGCCAATTCTTTTCCCCAGCGGCAACAATATAAACACTCTCTGGTGTGAAGTTGATGCATAGAAATCTTACGTTTGAATTTATTGCTGAATATAATTATATATTTTCATACCAGGAAGCTTTAGTTATTCACTCTTAGAAATATGCTGTTTTATGAATTATATTTCATAAATAATGCTGACAAAATTGGAGAAACAAAATCATATAAAACAGAACTTAATTTTCATTACAAACACACTTACATTGTTTCTATTCAAAAAAAAAATATTGATTTTGTACTTCATTCGTTTTGGTGCTGCTCTATAATTCAGCTTAATTATATTTACGAATGAGCTCATACAACAAATTTGCAAAGTAAGCAAAATTTTCCACACTCCATCCATATTCCGATGATCATCATCGTTTCGTACATATAAGCAATTTTTCATCACTGAAGTGTTGACAATAAATTGCACGCGATATGTACATTTTTCTATTTTTTTGGGTTCTTTTTTTTGTCTATTGGTTCTTTTATAGTTTGGTAAAACGCAAAATGTTATTTTTGCAGATAATAATTTTTGTGCTTAAGTATAACATATATCAGTTTTTTTATGTGTGCTAATATTTTGCTATTTTGTTCGTCGAATTTTATGGTATGCATAATTTATGTTGGGTGCTTAGTATGAGTCAGAACCATCGCAAAGCAAAGATTTTGTATTTAATAAAGCTTTCTTCCGAATTTTTATTAAATAAAATACTCAAAATATTTGTATTTAAAAAAACTGTAGAAATAAAAAAAAAATTCAAATGTATAATAGAATTGGAACAAGTTTCATGTTGTTGCAAAATAAAGCGGCTGAGAAGTTTGTATTTAGATTTTGGATCTGAGTAAGCCGTATTAATAGCTACAATATGACGAGTTGAAGTGAAGGATTCAAAATTGATTTTAAAATAATCAAAAAAGCTGAAACTGCACTGAGAAAAAAACACATACCTTGCTCCGGTAAAAAATTTCTCTATTTTCGATATAGAAATTTTCTCTTTTTCAAATAAAATTTTCTTAAATTAGAATAAATTTTCACATTTTCGAAGAAATATTTCTTTACTTCTAGGAAATGGAAATATTTCAATGTCTCTAATAATGATAAGTATTTTTCTCGCACAAAAATTTCTCATTTATAGAGAAAAATTTATTGAAAATGAAAAACTTTTCTTATATTTTGATAAAAAATTCACTATGAGAAGTATTTTCTTCAATAAAAACAAATCTTTTCTCAAAAATAAAAAGTTTTTTCTCAAAAAACGATATGTTTTTCTTTTTCATGGAATCTTTTTATCATTTTTAGTATCGAAATTAGAGAATAGCATTCTCTGGAGCAAAGTCTATACCATTTTTCTCTAAATATGATGCCTTTTTTATCATATTCCGATAAGCTTTTTTCTGAGTGTGAAGTGTTTATTACAAGTACTTAAAGAGGAATTATATAGGTCTTGTGTTGGCAGAGTATTTACGAAGATATTTTTCCGAAATGGAATGTCAAGCTGGCTATGAAATTTTTGTTTTTTAAATTTCAGATTTTGATATTTTAGGGCAAAAGAACACACAATACGCTCTGCTGGATGCTGAATAAGTCTTGAATTTCAATTATGTTTAGTGTCATATAGAAAATAGTAGATAAGAAAAGTTTCAATACAAATTTGTATTAATAAATGCAGTAGATTATATCACTCGTTTTCTTCAAAAACATCATGACTTATAGGAAGTAGATTTTTCTGGAAAAATATTTTCAATTTTGAACAAATAATCAAAATAAATTCAGCATTTTCAAAATATTGTCATAACATCAAATACTACACAGAGAAAAGAGTTTTGTTTGCTGAACTTATTGCATTTAGTTGGAGTCTGTCTAACAATATTTAGACTCACTTTAAACATATTTTAGTTAATATTACCAAGTGTAATACTTGCTCGTTAAACTGGTGTGTGCTGAGCTAAAGCAGTTATTTATTTGCATGATATATTTTTTAACATTCCACTCAATATAAAATATGTTTTGTATAAATTACTCTAATTATCAATAAATCTTCAAATACGATAACATGATTCTTCAGACAAACCATGGTTTATTGCTTGCATTTTGTTGCTCATTACACATGCATAAGTATGGTGCAGGGTTAGCATGGCTGACTTTCATGCGACAGGTCCCTAGTTCGATTCCCGGCATTCTCTTATGTTTTTGTTTTTATTCGTAATAATTTTTCATTTCACAAAATATTTTGACCCCTCAATAGAGTGGCTTCTAACTATTACTAAATAAAAATTTGTCTCAACCAGAAAGCTCAAATAAATAATGTCTTTACAATAACCAAATATTTATTTCACCATAGCCAGGTATGCCCATTGTCAACTATAACCAAATCTTGGTTGACAGAATAAAATTGTTTTTTGAGTGTAGTATTGTAAAAATGTTCTTTGTTTAGTCGTAGCAAAGTGACAGAAAAATTTATATTATGAATTTTTTATAAGAAATATACATAAATTAGAAATATATTGAGCTTAATTTAATATCAAGTTCTACACTTCCGCAGAAATTAAAAAAAGATATCGTTAACAAGTTTAACATTAACAAAACGACTTACATGTGTTTGAAACTGTAACAGATCTGAAAAATCAAACCAAAATATAGCATGACGAACCAATCAAAATCTAATTGGAACTTTTGAAAAGCTCTTTTTAGAAAAAGTTATCGCCACAGAGTCAATAACTGTCTATAACTGCCAAATCATCGCAACACAGAGGGAATTGAAATTGCAGACAAAGTCCAAGACAGACGATGTATCTGTCAAAACCCTATTTGGGTAGTCAACTGTTCTGTAACGCGTATTTAGTATAAAAAAGATGTTAATTCTTAAGTAACTGGCATGCTATTGGGAAGAGCTATTAGCGCAATGGCCTCTTTAGCTATCCCTCATCCAGATTTCTGTAAAAATTGTGGAGATATCAAATAAATACAGATATATGAATATATTTGCGATAAGGATACTAAGGATACAATATTTAAGGACTAGTGTAAAAGCCCGTCCTACGACGGGAAGTTACCATTTAGAGTACAAAATAAGACAAAAAATTTATTGGATTTATATAAAAAGGTTTTTATTTGAAAACATGTTTATTAAATTATTTTAATAAAACTCCCTTATAAACAACATTTCTAGTAAACAAATTCTTAGAATTTTAACCAATTAACCTTGACACTTGCCATCTATAATGCTTAGTTTTACATCATCAGCCCGCTAAAACTGCCCATGACTACATACCAGTTTTTTTAGAAAAACTCCTACTTTTTGCAATATTTAACCTTGGAATTTATTTATGGTCATTGAAAATGTCAGTTTAACTGGAAATTGTCACCTCCGGAGAGTGAAAGGCAAATCTGTGTTTGTCGGGGCCAAATCAATTGTAGGTATGAAAACTATTTTATGTGCGCCAGTGCGCCTGTCAATACCTGTGCGATGATTAATTAAGTTTTTAGGTTTTTCAAAACTAACCACCTTCCATTACAAGGTATCTCTTTTGGTATTGAAATTTCGAAGAAGTATTATAATACTTCCAATTTCGAGGTTTTACTTATGCAGTGGCATTCCTGAAGGATAAAATTCATTCAAAAACACGGCAGTGTAATTTTGTTTATCGTTATCATCACTGCCTTCAATTTAATCCGTGCTCAGATCTCTCACTGTGTCACCAACTAAAATATTTAAAACTTGCTCGTTGACTTCGTTCACATCGGAATTTTTTGGGCACAGGATAGCAATACTCAAAGTATCGCCATAGATCTATTTAACCCTTTCCATTATATTGGACACTTCGGAAAAAAATTGTTTTTTTATTTTCCAACGTCTTTTCTAAAATCAAATAGGTTGGTTCTATGAAATGAAGTTGTGCCAATATGACAAAAATAATTTTAGGGAGGTATATAACGTTTAACTTAGTTAGATTTTCGATTTTATGCCCAACAGTTGCCTTCAATTTTGTTATATCGCGTGTTAATAAATTTTGCAAAAAGAAGTGATTATTGTGATTGGTGTGCAATGTGTAATTTTTTTTGTTATAATAATATTTGCATAAATATTGCATTTGCATTTGTCTCCGGTTGTTTTGGTTGAACTTAAATATTATAATACAACGTTATCGTGGTTTTGTCCATTATATTAGACAGCCTGCCAAAAGCAAAGCAGCTCAAGCAGCAAATCAGAGGGATGTTTTTTAATCTTTTTATTGCTTAAATGATGGGAATATAAGCTCAGCTCAAAAAAATTGTCCATGATTATTCTAGGCAAGCCTTTGAAAGGGTTAATAAGCTGGTTGTAATAAGCTTTACAAAAAAAATGATCGGGAATTTCTATGATATCTTCATCTCCATTTCCTAACTTGGGAAGCTAATCGCTAAAACTTGGATCAGAAGACCGAACATTGTGATTTAATTCTAGCAATTCCAATTGACACCAACGTCACTGAATGTAATAATTGCTGTTCAGTTTATGCAGACCGAATAGGTTGCGGTTCTGTCAATTAAGAAGCACTGTAATAGCAAGACATGAGGTTTGACGTATAGTAGTAGAGGAAAATGAAGATAGTCTTCAAGTACAAAGATTTCCAATACATAATTCAAGAACAGGTTCTGGCCCAGGCTGAACAGGTTTTAAAAGGTTTATTAAGTACAAACAGGTACAGGCTCAACATGTTTTACGATATAGAGCGAAAGGTTTAGTAAGTACAAAAATGTCAAATGGATAATTTCACAACAGGTTCTGGTCCAGGCTGAACATGTTTTACGATATAGAGCACGGAGCAGGACGCTTGTCTTTTGTATATTAAGATAAGCAGCAGGACAGAAGCTTTTTGATGAGCTATTGATTTATTTATTTGGATGCAAAACAACACTCCATACCTGAAATATTTAGGAAGAATTTTGGAAGTTTTTTCATGTGATTAAAAAAAATCATTTTCTATGAAGAGGAATGTTTAAGTGATGAAATACGTCATTCAAAGTACTCAGAAGGTTTCTTCCATACTAAAGTTCATATAAGATCACTTAAATCTCATACACCTTGAGAATTTTGCACTAAGTAAAAATTGCAGTCATAACAATTTTCAGATAACTCAAAAAATCAGTTCTCATATTAAATTACTCTGTTGCACTATCAATCAAGGCACCAGGTACATCATATAGTATCAGGCAAGAGGTCTGAAAGATACTTAAGAATAAACAACAGATTGTCCATTTCAGTCCTTGATAGAATTTGACCGAGCTTCTTATGATCAATTATATTGTGTGTGTGTTATGAATTAATTTAACACAATTGACCAAGAACTTAACATACATGTTTTATATCAACTCCGAACGTTCTTGAAAAGCTTTACATGACATTTTTTACACTCCAGCCGATCAGAAAATTGTATTTCTATTGCAAAAATCTTTCTGTGTCAGAGACTGATTCGAACCCGTTCTATAAATCTCAGAAGCGGATAAACATCAAGAACATGTCAAGAAGTAATTCATTGTTAAAAAAATAAGAAGTAGTTAAATTAAAAAATAAAAATTAATTAGTTTTAAAAACCTTTATTATGCTCATCACTTATTTCAAACCCGTGAGTTCTTTAGAAGTCTAAAGTTTTTATGATCTCTAAATGTTAAATGTTTAAATAATTAAAATAACTTACAAAAATATTAAGAAAATGCATTAAAAAACTTTTTCACTGTGATTGTTTTCAAAGATTCACAGTGAAAATTTTAGAAAATTTTGGAAATATTTAGAAAAATTTAAAAGTCGTGTAAATTTGACTAATATATTGACATGCTACTTAAAAATTTTTAAATCAAAACATTTTTTTACAATTTTGATGATCGATAAATTCATAAAACTAAGTTTTTTGTTTTGTTTAACAAAAAAATTAAGTCCAACCAACTCAAAAGTTATCCCCAACAAAATTTCATTTCGATCAAAAGGCGATTTTTTTTACAAAAATTTTATTTCTCTCTTAGTGGGTTGAAAACTCCCTCCATTAGATTATCATTAATATATAAAGGGTGATACAATACGAGGTCTCTTTTTTAACTGGGTTGTTTTGACAGCTGTTATGTGTCAAATTGTTTGTCCATATGACGTTTATGTTCATGATTCAATACGACTCAATTCTGAATGGAGTTACTATTCATTCGATCATAAAAAAAATTCTTTTTTTCGATATAAAGTTCTTGAGTTCCGCTTAAAAGTCAATAATGTGCTGAGCAGAAATGAATATGTCGCCAACAGGGGGTGTATTTTAGAACGAAGGTGCTTTTTATCTTTCCTGGCTGTTACGAGCAGTATTTAGAATGTGAATCGTGCATGAGTATAGCACGGTCTCATACCTAATTTTTATTTGAAAAATTTTAAAATTGAACATATAAAATTTAAAAATCTATAAAATCGTCAATGTATGCAGCTCGATACTTAATTAATTAAAAATTTGTCTAAGTGAAAAATGTTATTTTTATTATTTTATGTTTCTTTTCTGAGAATATTTTCAATTTTTATTGTTTGAACTTATCTTTAGATGCTTAAAAATTATCCGTTTGTTCTGCATGAACAACTCAGGCTGCACCAGCAGCTTAAAAAACTTAATTCTTTAAAGCAGATTTTTAGAATTCCGCACAAGCCAAAATATTCCGATGCTTATCTCATTTTTAGTTAAATATTATAAAAGAGATTTGTTTTTTTACAATCACAATTCAAACATCTGATGTTTTTCCACGCCTAGAATGGAACTAAATAACTCAGAAAATAAAAATTCTGCAACTTTCATGAATCTCTGACAAGTTCTAGTTAAAAAATTAAGTGTAGCAATAAAAATACACTCAACAAGCTATGAAATACATACCAAGCGATTCAACAAATATGCTAGTGTGTATGTATTTGAGTGGAGTTAAAATACCCAGTGGAATGTATAAATGAATTAATCGATTGGGATTTGTCATTATATACAACAAACAGATAAAGGATCACAGGAAGTACATTAGTGAGTTGGCATAGGGTATGCGTGTGTCAGTCTGTATGTTTTGCTACAAATGCGCCAGTATTTACTAACACAGACTCACTTAAGACTGATTTATAGACACTCGCATTGCGTTTAATAACAAAGAACTAACAGCCATAAGGTACGGCAACAACGAAAACAAGAACAATACTTTAGTAGCAACAACAACAAAATATGTAATGAATGCCATGAGTTAACCAAAAACATACACACATACACAAACATACTGGCACAAAGCTTTGGTCACACACTTATCAGACGCACGTTATACATAACCAAGTCAGCCAGCCAGTTCGTTCTATGTTGCCAAACATAATTGTTGGCATGAACAATATTTTGTGGCAGCTGTGCGGACATGAAAGTAACAAATTTTGTTTTTTGTTGTCATAATTTAGAGAAAATTTTGCTAGTTTTAATTTTCAGAAGACCAGATCGCACACTGAGGGAAATATGTGTTAAAATTAAATGAAATTTTATTCAAATCAAACGAATATGTTTTTGAAATAGAGCTTGAAACAATTTCATTTAAGTTAAACACAAATGTTTTTAAAGTTTAATTTGAAATAAAATTTTTTTGTTTTTAAAACAAAGCTTTTAAATATAAAAACAACTTTAAAACAAATGTTTTTATATTTAAAACAAATGTTCGATGATTTTTTCGATGCCATTTTTTCAGTTTTTCTGAGTTTTCAACATCGGATTAGTAATCAGACAGCCCTGGGACACTTCGAATACTAAATTTTAACTCCACTCGATGAAGTTTGAATTAAAAATATTGAAATAATTCATTGATGATTATTTTCTTATGTTCGATATTTGTAAAATCAATTCCAAAAATTGTAATAGTTTTCAGATTTTTTTTTTGTTATTTCAAGACACAAGAAAAAAATTATAAAAAAAGGAAGTCTATAGTTTAAATTTAAACACATTTGTTTTAAATTTTGTTTTAAAGAAACTCAAATGCGTTAAATTTCTTTTTTAAAAGTGTAGTCTTTTCTACTAGTAAGCATTTACAGAGTTATTCATAAACTAATTTTAGTGGCTGCTTTACTTTAAACAACAGATTTTTGTTCATAAATATGTTTAAGAACTACGTTACTTAAACAGCTTTTAAACGCCGAAATTTACGTTTAAAGTCTTCTTAACCCTGCTGTTACACGCAGAGAAAAAAAACGTTTATCGCCAGTTTGCTGCAAACGAACTTCGTTTGTCGTGTTTCAAATCATTTTTTGTAAACGTTTGAACAGTTGGCATAATAATGGTTAGTTGCGGGAAACACGTTATTGTTTTTTCCAACTGAAAATTTCGTTTGCAGGAAAAAAATTAATTTTTTACAAGCGAATAGTTCTCAACTGACAAAAAAAAGTTGCTTGATTTCGTTGATGAAAAGTGTTTAATATTTGCCATCAACGAAAAGGAAGTATTTTAAGATTGTGAACAAACAGACACACAACTGTGAAGCACATGCGCAGTCACACAACTGCTACACAGCTCGCTTTCGTTGATGACAAATGTTAAATATTTGCCATAACCGAAAAAAACAAGAATGTGTTACAGCTTAAGTAAATAAAAAATTCATTCTAGACAATATCTCACAATAGCTCAATGGAAGCATGCTAGACTGGCACGCGGGAGACGTGGGTTCGATTCTTGGCTGTGTAAGTATCAAAAATTTTAATTTAATTATTGAAATTCTAATTCTGTTTCATTAACTGCTTGGTCAAAAGGAACCGTCAAAATAAGTTTTACTTAAAAAAACATTGATTAAAAAAAAAAAAAATATTTGGTGTTCCTGTTGGGGATTGAACCCAGGTCCATCGAGTTCCTAGACTCGATGCCAGCACACTCGGCTAAACTTGAGCTTCTTTATCAATGATAAAATTTCATTAAGTTCGATGTTTTTCGTTGCAAGCAAGAATACTTTTAAGTTGATGACAACTGAATATTCGTTTGCGGCAAATAAAGTTCGCAAACGTAGTATAGTTGGTGAATTTTTCAGTTGCGGTAAACGAAAAATTTCTTTGCGTGTAGGTTACAAAAAACTTACGAATTCTACGTTAACGGACCATTTTGGTCCATACCAAATCTTTTTGAAAACAATTGGCGTAAGACTATTTTGTACACTTATTTCAATTAAGTATTTGGCAAAAAATATTTCCACTAAAAGTTATATTTGTATGTTTAACAAACCGTTTAGGAAATTCATTTTGTTTTGAATGTTTGTTATTATATTTCATTTAAACTAAATTTTATAGCCAATAGTGAAACCATTGCAAACCTCATAATTATTTTTGTGATTCCCGTAATTCGTTTTGTTACGCCATCAAATAAGCTATTCAAAATGATGTTGATATGGAAGAAGTTGTGTTTTTTGTGTGAGTTCCCTTTCTGCATTTTATCGTCGTGTAAATTTTTGCAATAGTTTCAATTTTGTTTGTGGCTTGCTTGTGTTGTGTTGTATTTTCCTCTTGTTAGAATATATTATCAACGTTTTTTGGACAACGATACTATTGCAGAAATCCTAAATGACAGTGCCTCGGATATTTCAAATTCAAGTATTATAGAAGAAGATACTGAATAAGAAAATACCGAATCAAATGATTCCGAAACAGAAAGTGAAGAATATGTGCCTACTGCCAGCGCTGTAGATCCATTCTAAATACCAAAAAATAAAATGCAATGGAGTACTGCTTCCTTACCCTGTTCTATTGGAACTCGTTCTGAAAATATTATTTCAATACAGCCAGGACCAACTCGATTTGCAGTATCCATGTGCCAGTATATGCTTTCATCTTTTTTACTGTTTTTTCCTCCACCATTAGAAAAAATAATTATTGAAAATACCAATATGTCTGATAACAAGAGCGCTCCGGTTCGATGATATTATGAGCCGAAGACAAATGCAAAGCACCGATGAGTTTGCTCCTATTTGCGATTTGTGGAACCGTTAGGAAGGCATTCTTTCAATGAGTTTCAATTGCCATGAAAATGAGACTATTGATGAACAACTGGTAACTTTCAGAGGACGATGCTCTTTTAGACAATATATGCCTTCAAACCCTGCCAAATTTGGCTTAAAATTTTGATTGTCTGATGACTCTAAAACAGGTAATGTGTGGAAGATACAGCCATATCTAGGAAAACAAAGAAATGAACAGCCTGATAAAAACCAAGGAGAGCGGGTCGTACTTGACTTGACTCAAGGTTTATAAGGTCAAAATATCAAGGCTGATAATTTCTTTTCGTCGTTTGATTTCAATAAAACAAACGATAAAAACTTTAGGAAAGGAAACTGACATACGTAGGCACAGTTCGAAAAAATAAAATATTTATTCCACCGAAATTGCTCACATTCAAAAAAGTTCCTTTATTTACTTCAACATTTGCTTTCAATGAAGTCGCATCGCAACATTAGTTTCATACATCGGCCATAAAAACAAAGATACTGTTTTGTTAGTACGATGCACAAAACGGCAAAAGTTGTTGTCAATGGACCAAAAAGAAGCCTGAAATTGTGTCCTATTATAATTCAACAAAAGGTGTGTATTTTTTTGCCAGTGTTCATAGTTTTTAGTAAAAAAAATTTTTTTTTTCTTTACACTCAGAAAAAAGTGTCTCGGAATATGATAAAAAAGGCATCATATTTAGAGCAAAATGGTATAGACTTTGCTCCAGAGAATGATATTCTCTAATTGCGATACTAAAAATTCTCTAAAAATTATAAAAAGCTACCATGAAATAGAAAAATATATAATTTTTAGAGAAAAATACTTTTTTTTTTGAGAAAATATTTGTTTTTGTTGAAGAAAATACTTCTCATAGTGAATTTTTTATCAAAATATAAGAAAAGTTTTTCATTTTTAATAAAATTTCTCTATAAATGAGAATTTTTTTGTGCGAGAAAAATACTTATCATTATTAGAGACATTGAAATGTTTCCATTTCCTAGAAGTAAAGAAATATTTCTACGAAAATGTGAAAATTTATTCTAATTGAAGAAAATTTTATTTGAAAAAGAGAAAATTGCTATTATCAAAAATAGAGAAATTTTTTACCGGAGCAAGGTATGTGTTTTTTTCTCAGTGTATTCTCAAAATTATTTGAACTATTTGATTTGACCAACCTGGTGAGTGGTTGATAGACCATTTTACGTGAAATATGGAGAGTATCCGTAATTTCAGCCGGTTTTGACATTTTCGTCTATGTTCGTGAATAACTGAGCGTTTTCCGCAATTGCAAAATTTTCCACGGCCTATTTTTACCAGAATTGACTTAATTCACTGAATAAATCACTAACATTTTTACTAAGACCTGATCATGTTAACTCCAATTCACGAACAAACATGTGTGCTAACAAAAACAGATTTCCTGAGCACACACTGAAGTCTCAAAAAATGATAACTATAGTTGATAAATGCATTATCAGGTTCAAACGGAAACTTAAAAAATTATAAGTTAACATTTTTGCTATTAATGTGTCCATGGCTGTACAAGTAATTATGCTGGCAAAAGCAGCAAACACACATACACAAGTAATGACCAGAACGACAACAACAACAATAACAGCTATATATATGAATGTCATATGAAAACTTTAAGTTGTGTGAGTCGCCATTAACAACAAACTGGATCCTAAAAAAGGACACGCGTCAGCTAGTCGTAAGAAGTGATTTTCTCACTTGGAATATTTAAATAAAATGCAAACTACATAAGCCAACAATAAAAACGAAATGCAAAAATGAGTTAAAAAGAAGGTAATAAATACAAAACACAACAAAAGAAATGAAAAATTAGACAAGAAGAAACGCACAGACATGCTGAAGAAAAAAATGTAATTCGTTTTAAGCTGTTAGCTAACTTTAAAACTTTGTATTATTCTTTATGACAAAAAAAAACAAAAAAAAAAGAAGCCCTGCAATAACTGATGCTAAAGCTTGAGAATTTGAAGATACTTCTCGCTGGACGAACATAAGATTTTTTTATAGTACCAGGGAGCAGCACAAACCTTGCACAACTCAAACTGTCAAAAATATGTTGTCAAAAATACGGCAAGATGGCAAGATTATAATCTAAATTCTAGACGAAGGACAAATGTTCAAACTGAGAAAGCATTTAGTTAGCTTATTATATACTTGACTATAAAGAAAGCAAATGTAAAATAGCAAAAAAAGCAGAAATTGAGCAGAATATTGTCAGAAAATATTTGAAATAGAATAGTGGAATGAGTGAAGTGGGGAACACTGACAATGATGACAAAATGAATTACATAGCAAAAAGGAACAAGAGACAGCTAGAAACATTAACACACAAAAGGAAAGATCAAAAATAAGAAAAGCTTAAATAACATTTCGGCTTTGTTTGATCATTTTCTCAAAAATAAGTCACAGTAAGCAAGGTTATACCTTTACATCATTACCTTTCACTCACACAAACGCACTCTATTTTGCTTCCGGTAAATAATATTACGCTTAAGCAAACTTTTTTCTCTTTTTTTTTGCATTTTACTCTTAAAGGTTTTCCGTCCGACTTAAAAATGTCTGCACAAAATCATCTGCTTAATCGGCAGGAAGCTACAAAACGTAAAAAAATAAAGCAAAAGAAATAAAAAAAAAAAAAAAATTACGAACAACAATAAGTAAAATAAACAATAGCATAGAAAATCATGAGCAAAAATAGAAGTAGAAAAACTGAGAAAAATAAGCAGAAAAAATAGCAAAATGTCGTCGCAAACGACGGAAGTATAATGGCTGTGAGGAAAAAACAATAATGTCAACGCAGGATGCATTATTTTATTGAGGGGAAACGCCAGTCGAAATGGAGTAGAAAAGACAAAAACAAAAAAAAAAAAAACAAACAGTAAAGCGGTAGCAAAAAGAATACAAAAAAGCGAGTGCAACGAATAAATGTTTTATAAAAAGCTAAACTGCAGCAGAAAGTTTTATTCCAAACGTCAACAATGTAAATTGCAAATTTGTAAAGGTGTAAGAAAAAATAGAAGGTAAGTAAAACAGAAGAAAGGCGGAAAAAATGCACTTAGCAAAAAATTATTGTGTGTTTAAACTGCTTGTTATGTTCTTCGTAAGAAATGCAAAGCATACAAATCATCTATCAAGAGTGAGAAAATGCTATAAATAGCAACTAAACAACAACAAATATGACTAAATAAGTAAAGAAATAAAAGCTTGCCACTTAACTCTTATACAATATGTAGTTCTAAAGTGTCTTCTATCTGAATTCTTGATTGCAAGATTCATGCTTTTATAAGACAGCTAAAAAACTGCTTTATTAACTATTTTAAACCGTTAACTAAAGTTTATTTTTTAACACCTCAGAAAAACTCAAGTCACAGTTGGAAATTTTTCAATATGTGCTCTGATTTTCACTTTAAAGTTCACATTCCAACTGCTTTTAAGGTTCACTTCATACCAAAAACATTGTTTAGCAACAGCCGTAAATAAACAAGAAAGGAAAAAAAAAAATTGAACCGGATATCAACACACGCAGCTTGTATTTCTTGAGGTACTTCTCACGAAGGTGTCAAAAATAATACGAATAATACAAACAAAATTATAGGCAAACAAAAAAAAAACAAACAAAAAAACAAATACAAAGGATATAAAAAGCAAACACTTTATCTCTCACACAATCAAAATAAACAAAAACATACAAACGCAATCACAGTTCTACTTCATTGTGTGCATATTTATGGGATGGGATGATGAAAGTACAGTGTGGGTGTGTTTATTGCATAGACTTACCTGTGCGTTTTTCCGCCTCATTAATGGGTATGTTTTCCAGAACAATTGGCTCTGAACGTCCTTTTTGATTAACACTGTAGACAACGAGATGAAGTGCCGGATTTGGATCAGGATAGTAGTCCATTGGTGTCAAATCTGTTAGGAAAAAAACAAAAAAAGAGTTTTGTTACTTTGCTGTTGTTTTTATTGGGTTGGGTTGATGTGCTGTCAAAATAATATAAAACAGAACTAACAACAAACTGCAGTTTGTCAAACTGTTGAATAGTTGTCAAAAAGTCAACTTGACTTTCAAGTCAAAAGAGTAGAAATTAATTCAAGTTATCATATTTAAAGTAAAAGACTTTTTATTATATTTTTATATCTCACAATTATATATGTAGGTATATTACTGTTTTTTATATCAATTTAAAGCACTTTTTTTGAGACAATTTTTCTTTTAATATCATTTTCTTAAACAAAACAACGCGTTGTGAAAAAGTAGTTTGACAAAATCGGTCATAACTTTAAGACGGTAGCACCAATAGCTTTGATTTCAAAAAATAATAATAAAGAAGAATCGTAAATATTTTTCTATCTAAACTTTAAGTTTTTTTTACCCCAATATTTGTCTTGTCAATCAAATTCAATAAGAATGATTTCCAATTTATTGTAAAATACAAACGTAAATATTTTCAAAAAATTCAAAGAAGAATCGTAAATATTTTTCTATCTTAACTTTAATTTTTTTGTTACCCCTTCTATTCAATAAAATTCAATAAGAATGATATCCAATTTATTGTAAAATTCAAACGTTGTACAGTTCTCGTAAAAATTAAATAACAAAACACATTTTTTATACATCCTTACTTGCCAAAGTTATGCAGGTATAAGTTATAAGTTATCCAGTGAAAGCAACGACTTACATTCTGTTAAATATTTAGTTTATAAAGGATATTTTTTATGAGGTTTTTTTTTCAATATGAATTATTCTATTGTCTGACAATTGTTTTGACAGTTTAAAGTGACGTCTCTACTCAGTATTGTTTAGCAAATCATCATGAATAGGTTAAGTCCAGAACAACGCTTCCAAATTGTGAAAACTTATTTTCAAAAACAGTGTTCAATTAAAAATGTTTGTAGAGCACTTTGTGAATTTTATGGTGCACATAATCGTACGTCTGAAACCACCATAAAAAACGTAATTACCAAATTTCGGTCTACATTCACTCTTTTGGATGCCAAGCCACCGAGAAGAATGAGAAGAGTGCGTACAGAAGAAAATATTGCCGTCGTTGAGGCCAGTGTCGAAGAAAACGACAATTTATCAATTCAACGCGTTACCGTGAATGGAAATCGAACCATGGATATGGATGTGGACGAAATGTGGTTTCAACAGAATGGTACCACTTGTCATACTGCGTGCGAAACAATCGACTTATTGAAAGAACATTTCATCGACAACATTATTTCGAGAAATGGACCTGTGTCCATGTGAAATGGCCTCCGCGTTCGTG
The DNA here is from genome assembly GCA_958299015.1 of Tetanocera ferruginea. Lineage (NCBI taxonomy): Eukaryota > Metazoa > Arthropoda > Insecta > Diptera > Sciomyzidae > Tetanocera > Tetanocera ferruginea. The sequence goes on along the minus strand of OY282642.1, from coordinate 156,808,071 downwards.
TGATTTGACGTCAATTGATTATGTTTTATGGGGATATGTGAAGTCATTGGTTTAGAAGGAGCACTGCACCTGAAAAATGTGTTCTGTTTTAATTAAATATTTAGTTACCTATGTATTATACCGAATCGAAATTTAGATTCCGTTGGTCGGGCTCTCAAAAGTTAGAGGAGCTCATGAAAATGATGTCTGCATACTTTTTTTTTCAAATCGAAGAAAAACCGCCGAAGCAATTTTTATTCCCCTGAAGGTCCTTTGGTAAAAAAAAAACCCAGAAGGAAAGAAGAACTTAATACCGCTCCAACAATAACAAGTTCAAGCAAATCTTATAAAAAATGTGTCTTTTACAGTGGTTTTAAAAAAATATCTCTTTAAAAATACCAAAAAAATTCAATTTTTGGTGGTCAATATGCGTTATAATGAAATAAAATTTTAGCAATTTTTTATGTCAAAATGCTAATATGAGTAAGAAATTTATCATTTAAGCAGATGTAGGTATGCGTTCTGTGAAAAATAAAAAGTTACAAGCAAAAATAATGTTTTTTTAACAAAAAGAACCTTCAGGACAATCAAAATTGCTTCTGTAGATTTTCTCTTATTTAAACAAGTAAAGAAAGTCTAAAGTCGGTCTAGGCCGACTATGAAATACCCTAAACCCACTTTTCAAAAACAAAAAATTTTTATTGTAAATGGGCGTCTCCAAGTGCGGATGAAGCCTATATTTTATATGCATTTAAATGTTGATGAAAAATTTACACATACCAAGTTTTATTCCTGTAGCTCACAGTTAATGCCTTTATTGTGCTTTCGCTATGGGAAGTGGGCGTGTTCATGGACGGATTACTTCCAATTTTTGAACACACCTTAGTTTTGGTATAAAATACATGCATACCAAATTGAATTTCTCTATGACAAACATAACCTTATTTATTGAGTTTAAAACTTTTTGGGTTGCATGGGAAAAAGGCGTGTCCGTAATCGGATGACGTCCATTTTTCAAAACCATCTTTGTCTTGTCATAAAAAACATACGTGCCAAATTTTAGCTCAGTAGGTGAAACAGAGGCTTATTTATTGCGTTTTCAATTTTTGGGTTGTATGGTAGGTGGGCGTGTCCGTAAGCGGATGACGTCCATTTTTCAAAGACATCTTTGTGTTGATATAAAACACAAACATATCAAATTTTGTTGTTGTAGGCTAATTATGAGCTGAGTTATGCAGTTTTCAATTTTCGCGTTGTATGGGAGGTAGGCGTGTCCGTGGGCGGATGATGTCCATTTTTCAAAACCGTCTTTGTTTTGTCATAACAAACACATGTGCTAAATTTTTGCTCTGTAGGTTAAACAGAGACTTATTTATAGCGTTTTCAATTTTTGGGTTGTATGGGAGGTGGGCGTGTCCGTAAGCGGATGACGTCCATTTTTCAAAAACATATTTGTGTTAATATAAAACACATACATACCAAATTTTATTGTTGTATGCTAATTATAAGCTGAGTTATGCAGTTTTCAATTTTCGCGTCGTACGGGAGGTAGGCGTGTCCGTGGGCGGATTCCAAAAATATTCAATAGTGCAGATCCTTTGGCCCATATGACTATGTGTACCAAGTTTCATCCAATTATCTCTACTCCTTCTTCTTATCCTGTGTATACGGACAACACACAGACGGACGGACGGACGGAAGGACGGACGGACATGGATAGCTCAACTCACGTGGTGACGCTGATCAAGAATATATATACTTTTCTATACCGGACTCGCTTCGTTCTATGCGTTACAAACGTTTGCACAAAGTTAATATACCCTGACCTTTCAGGTTTAGGGTATAAAAAACAGAATGCAGAAATCATTTTAATGAGTTTCTCTAATTTTTGGGGCTCCGACCGGTTGAAATTTTTGAAGTGAAACTTCTTTGGCGGCGAGTGAAATTTCAAGGTCCTTTTTCGTGACGCTAGGCCAACGTTTTCAATTCAAAAGAAAATTAAAAAAAAAATTACTGCCGCTGCCGAGAATTGAACCCCGAACATCGTTGCTTATGAGCCGGAATCTATTCCTTTACGCCACATGATTTACGTAGGCACGTAATAAATTGTCAAACAAAATGTAATTAAAACTGAACGCGTAACATACTGAAAATAACATAATTAACATTAACATTAGATTAACATTAACATTACATTATTAACATAACCGTAACATTAATTTTCATCCTACAAGTATGTACGGAAAAAAAAATAGAAAAATAGCTAAAACAGGAGCAGAACGCATTCGTGAATATAGAGAGCGATTTAGAGCTCTTAAGAGTACAGCCGCAGCTGGGTCTGCAACTAATGATGAAGGTAAGGTGATTGCAACAACGGCTGAGTTTCAAAATGCATTTTTACGAAACATCAGTGCATTTTGGTGAATCTACAAGGAACCAATCCCCAAAAAACACACTGATGCATCTCAACAAAATTTTAAAGCCAACCAAATTGATGCACTCAACAATCAACGTTCGCTGCTCTATGAGGCCCTCTATCAATATAGCAATTATTATGATTAGGAAGCAGGAGGTAATAATGAACAAGATTTGCTTCTACTTTCGGAGGCTCCTTCAAAGAGTACTATACAAATGCAATCCAGCATTCAAAAAGTTGAGAAGACATTCGAAAGCAACTAAAACACCAACTGAACTTAAACAAGTACCGAAAATAACTGTTATTTAAAAATTTTCAAATGAAAAAAATTGTCGAAAGACTTTTTCAAATATACCATTATGTTACAAATGTCCTCAGCCTCACGAATATTCAAGTCGCTTTTAAATTTGAAACTGATTCTTTAAAAGTTAATTTCTTGCCTTGTATATTTCGAGGAAAAATAAAGGTTACTTTTGACTTTTATTTTATCGGTCAAAAATAGCAGTTATTTTGTGACTTAAATTTTTTCGGTCAAAAATATCAAGCAATTTGTGTTTTCTTAAAGGCCGCTTGACAGATTGAACTGTTAACACCATGTGTAAAATTTCTCACCGATGAGATGAAAATAATAATATCAAAATTTTTTTTATCGGTAAAATGACTTGAACAAATATAAATTACCTGATATTTTTGACCGAAAAATAAACGGCAGAAAATTAATGTTGTTTTTGCCCAAAAAAAATTATGAGGCACAAAAAACTGTTATTTTTGTCGGAAAAAATAAAAATGAAGAGATAAAAGTTAATATGTGACACTTTCGACAAAAACCATATTCGGTACGGTCCCTGGATGCAAATATTGAATCAACAAATTATGATTCCATTTCGTATTGATTGAATTTCTTTTCATATACTTTCTCTCTCTATTTCACACTAAAATCTCTCTTATTTCTTACTGTTAAAGAAGTTTCACTTCTGCCACGTGTACGTTGCTACACGCGAGTTTTTTTTTATTGGTTTTTATTTTCATATATTTATTTTTTTCTATTTTGAGAAGTAAAGCATGACTTTCTCAAATTTTTCAATTTCTTCACAACAAAATATTTGTCAGAATTTTCACGCAACAAAAAAATAATGAATGATGCAAGTGAAATTTCACGCAAACGGACAGAGTACTAGGATTTACTCGTTTTTTGAAGATTTTATAAGATTTTTTAAGTTTTTCTCGCTTTTTTCAAATAAAGTTGCATATCTTTATATTTATCTTGTACACTTCTTGTTCAATATTAATAATCAAGCTAAGCCGAAAAAATTTCTAATTATCTTCATGTTTGTTCAACAAATTTTTACATTTGGATGAGTAGTTTTTGCGCTATCATCATTCATAAAAAATCGAAAACTATTTTCATTTTTAGTGGAGAATATAAGCTATCAGTGTAGAATATAAGCTATCGCCGAAAGAAATGCGTGCAAAAATACGGATTGTTGTATCGATTCCCCATTTCTTACAAAGATTTTTAGCCTTTTCGATTTTTTTTTTCACAAATCTCGTTACGAATTTCTGCAAGTTCAGTTGCCAATAATTTGAGATCATGGAACGCTTATATAAACTTAATTTTAGGACTTTTTAATCTGAGCTGCACACGATCAATTCTCTTAGAGTTCATGTCAGAAATGGACTTAAGCTATGATATTTAAATTCGGTTTAAGATGAAGATTGCAGCATTTCTGGTAGCACTTGTGGCAGTATTTTCATCTAATAATTTTATAATAGTTCTACGTATTCTTCCAGTCCCTTGACAATAACGCTAACTGCTTGCGCTCTGACGCTCCATCGTGTTACAGATTCACGTTTAACAGATTTTTTAAAGCATTTTTTAACAATTTCCATCGTAATGTTGAACGTGAGAAAAAGAGACGTATGTTATCAATTATTTCAAAACATGTTACAACAATTGAATCTTGGTTAGCTGTAGTAACTCCTACTAAATTTAATGTGTGGTTATCACAATTTACAAATGTTGCCTCATTATTTTTTTTTATTATATTTTGTTGAACGCATTATCATAGCATTGCACTCTACAGTTGGCTAACTTAATTATTGAATTAATTAAATACAACAAATTTTGTTGCACAATTTTGTTTGTCTTGAGAATGATTTGGCGCCCCTCTACAATTGGCGCCCGGGGCAAGATGACACCCCTTCCGCCCCTCGCTACGCCACTGACCGAGTAAAAAAGAAAATTTTTAGCCAATGCTATACAACGTTCGTACAACAGGCAAACAAAAAAGCCGTACAACCGCTGTACAACAGGCGCCTGAAGGACATTTTGACAATTGATAACTGGACCTACTTGTTTCATGGAAACTCTGAACGTCTACAGTTCATGTTCTCAAGAAGCTTTACATGACATTATTTACTCTCTGAGGCTTGCCATTATCTGCAGAGAGTTGATGACTGATCTGGAAATTTTTTATTGAAAAAACTTTTGCCGCGAATGGGAAGCGATCTCGGGCTCCGGGCATGCAAGCCACACACTTAACAAGCACGCTACGCTCACCATGGTCAGAAAAAGTGGTAATAAAAAAGCTCTTTTAATCTTGCACTATCTTTTTTCCACAATCTTCTATTTAAAATAGAAAGTGTGAATATTTGGCAAATATTGCGTATTTCGTGCTTTTTTATCGTTATTAGATATTTAAAATAGAAATCGTGAATACTGAAATCTTTTTTAATTATTTTAAGAAGCAAAATATATTTCATAAATTATAAAGAATACAAGAAAGGTTATCTCACAATCTTCATATTGCTGATGATAATTTTTTGAAATATATTCAACAAATTTTTTAAAATATTACCCTTTAAATTATTATTGCTCCCTTAATGCTATTAAGAAGCGATTTTATCATGAGGAGTAACCCAACCAGCAAAATGAGTAGAAATTTGCGTTTGAGTTCCCTTTAAAGCTGTTTTAAGCGGCAAAATAAGTTCCATGGCACTTCGAAGCTGCTCTATGGTCCGTTGTAGAACTTGGCACGCCTAAAGCTGCTTAAAGGTACGTTGTGGAACTTGCCACACCTAAAGCTGCTTTATGGTGTCAATTTCAGGCAATAGACCTTATAGTTCCAAAAGGAAAAAGTTATACTTCTATGCAGGTTTAAGATAATTAAGTTCAAAAGAAGTTCTGAAGTGCCGCTTGTACATCTTCTTTACATTTATTTTGAACTTAAAGCTGCTTAATGGTTCGATTGAACCTAATGTTGGACCTTAACGCTGCTTATGGGTACCTACGACAGAACTAACTGTATAAATGAAAAAATCTTCGTTTCGATATAAAGCTACATGGCAAAATGGCTAAGGCGTCGGACTTCAAATCGGCGAGACACGGGATCGAACCCTGGCAAAGGCAACATTTTAATAAAAAAGTTTTTTCACTGCGAATCAGATGGTACAAGTTGAGAACAAAAGCGGTAATGGTAGAAAAAGAAGAAAATAAAAAAATATAAAAAATAAAAAAATTAAAATCAGAAATAAAACAGGAAAATATTTTTTTTTTAAAAAAAGTTTTCGAAGTTCGATTAGAAGGCTGCTTAGCAGTCTATGCAACGTTCTTGTTGATACCTCAAAGTACGAAAAATTACTTAAATTTTGGGCTGCTTACACTGCAAAGCAGCTTAGAGAATTCGCTGTATAAGCCAAATTTAGAGCGTTTCTTGTTGGTTGGGAAATGACAATGTTTTTGTTTTTTTTTTTTTTCTTTATTTTTATGTCTCAACCCGATTTGCCGATTTGCCCTTCTTTGCTCAGTCAGAGTATATCAATTCGTCACTTTATCTGTTGCAGCCCTTAAAGCAGCCACATCCGATTTGTTTCCAGTTTTTGGTTTTCATCCGTTGGGAGCAATTATTAACCATAATATATGTGTCTAAACATTATCAAATGCTGTGGGAGTTGTGGCTGTTGAATGCAAATTACAGAGACCCGAAGTCAAAGTGATATTCACTCAAAACCTAACTTTGACAATCAATGAATAGTTACTTTCGTTGTATGTTGAAGAATTAAAATGAGTTGTAGTATCCTTAATTTAATTTTGTTTGCGGATTTCTTGTGTTCTTTGTCAGTATAAAAAAACACTTAAGGTCATGGTTTTTTAATATCATTAAACTTTTTAAATGTAAACGTTCCCCTTAACTGCTTGCCACCAGTCCAGTCACACTCTTTTAAAGAATTACTCGTTTCAAATATTATTCAAATTTCTGTTACTTTCAAATTGAAAACAAAAAACATTTGTTTTTGTCTTCAACATTTATTTGTTTGTCTTGTTTATTATTTAAATTGGCATCAGCAACACATTTTACAACAAGCCAGTCAGCGCCTTTTAGTCTTTTACCTTCTGTGAGGTTTTCCGTTTTATTAACTCAAAATCAGTCAGTCAAGATATTAACCACCCTCCATCATCCTTGTCTGTGCTAATTGTTTGCAAATATTTATGTAACGTTTACCAATAAAGCCATACAAAACAGCAGCAACTCATTTTACACCATTACGAACTGGCACACATAAACCCACCTACACCCAATTAGATATTACCAGTTCCTCAGTGAAGTCAACCAAGCTTAAGCTAAATAAACTCACCCACTGCGATTTATAGCTTACAGCATTCTAGCCAACCCTAGCAAGCATCCTGCTTAAAAAACCATTAAGATTTTTACTTTGCTTTGTAGAAAACCCAGATTCCCCGTGAGAATTGAATCCAAGCTTTGCTTTGTACTCCTCGCCAGCTTGCTGTGTGTAACCTTTGTCAGAGTTGAATGTCAACCACCGAGCGACATCAACTTCAACCATATCTTGGCGCTGCTGCTGAGTGATAATTGCTGAGTATTAGTTTTTCGCAACAGCGATTAATTAGTTGTTGTAATAAATTTACGGTCTTCAGTTAAAGTTTTCGTTACACCAGCTTCCGTCACCCACTCAATAGTCCATCATCTCCACACGCACAGTAAGACAAAACACAAAAAAAAAAAAAAAAAAAAAAAAAACAAACGAAAAATAACGAACTCACGTTAGATTCTCTTGAATCTCAAGATTTATCTGTTTGCAAGCCGCACACTTTTTTTTTTCGTCGTGTTTTTCGCTTTGATTTGCACGGTACTTAAGAGCCCCCAAACAAATTAGGACTGAGCTAAAAACACGATGGAGTAAAACAAAAAAAAAAAAAAAAAAAAAATAATATTAAGCGTAAAACTTGCCTCCTGCGGCGTTGGCGAGGTAATGAGCCAAAGTTTGATTATTGAAGTTTTTTTGTTTGTTTTTGTTGGTGGCTCTGTTTGTTTTTATAGCATCCGCCACAGGGCTAATACGAATGAAATCTGGCTGCAAATACCAGCCAACATTCAGCTAAGTTTATCGATAGATGAAGTTGTAACATTGAAATTTTTTCACGTCATCCTAGGCAGAGTTTAGTTGTAGTAGTAGAGTAGTAGTAGTAGAAGAAGAAGAAGAAACAGAAGAAGGTATAGCAGAGATATTTGCAAAATCTAACGAACCGTAAAGTCACGATTAGTTAGACAGACAAGCGTGTAAAGCTAGCTAGGCTGGGACTAAGATGAGAACCCTTCGTCGATTCGTGGTTGTAAAAGTATCAAATTGTTCGTGGTGCTGCTACTATGGCTGCTTCTGCTGATGTTGTTGTTGTTGTTGTAGTTATTGCTGCTGGCTGAGTGGCAAAAACTCTTGCGTCTAATATTTGCAAATTTACAAATAAAATTGAGTTGAGCTATTTTTGTATCTGTACACGTTGTGAATATGAAGTAGCTGGGTTTCCATTTCCGTTTTGGTTGTCAAGAGTTTTAGTAAATTTCTGCTACTGTCGAAGTTTTGTTTGTTATGCAGTTAATTGAAACTTTGAGCGGTAGGCGGTAAATAATTGCTTTATAAGTGATCGAACGCTGAGCTATAGGCAAGATATAACCGTTTTTAGAGTTGATGAGTTGTAGTAGGGAGTGCTTAGCTGTCATGGCTGTAGGCAAAGGACGAAGAGCGGTGGTTAAGAGAAAGGAAAAATTATCATTATCTGGTCAGAGTTGGCCAAATTGACTTTGATTATTATGAAGCAGGAAAATCCATCTTTTTATGCATTTTGTTGTAGACTATTTTAACATATTGATGTTTGAATTTGTTTTGAGAGTGAAATTTTCGTTGATTTGACTAGAGTTTGTATGTCCGGGAAACTAAATACGTCATCCTTGAGTGCTGTTGTTACAAATTGTTACAAATTTTAACTTGAAAAGCCTACGCGAACTTGAAAAACTTGCACAAATTCGGACAGAAAGGACAATGAGAGAATACAAAAAGTGAGAGAGAAAAAATAGGTGCAAGTTTTTGCAACTTGCAAGAATTACTTGCAAGAATTTGCAGCTACCGAAAAAAAAATATTTGTCCAAAAAACAAATAAGAAATCACAAATTTTTTTTCAAAATTAAAAAAAAAATAACAAGCAGTGTTGCCAGATGCCTCACACCATTAAATCCTAGATTAGATTAGTAAGCAAACCTATTATTAGAAAAAATACAATAATAGGTTTGCTTACTAACAAAAAATTAGGTCTGTTCCCGTACTCTAAAGTTTTAGTCCAATTTACCAGTTTTTACCAGTTTTAGTCCGAGAAGCGTTCCCGTACTCGAAAAAATGGTAAAAGAGAGTGCAATCGAGAGAGTAAAACATTTCCCCTCCTTCTCAAAAGTTGCAAGTTTTAGTCCGAGAAATTTCTTCTGGTAAAATTGATAAAAGTGTCAAACAGCCTAAAATCAGCTGTTTACAAGTTAGCAAAGAAATTTCGATACATCAAAACTTCTTTGAAACTATTAAAATGGAAACCAGAAACATGGGAAAATGTATAAAACCTAATATATACGCTAAACATCAGAATTAATTTCAATATTATTAAAAATCTCAAGCATTTCGTTTGCTCTGACGGTGCTCCATATCAAGCCAACGCTGAACAAACATTCTTATTATACAGTTTTAACAATTTTAGTCCGAAAAGCGTTCCCGTAATTTTTTGTGTTTTTCTCTATTTTCGAGAGGTTTTTTCTTATTCTCAGACTTTTTACAGTTTTACCTTTTTTGGTCGTCCAAAAAGTACGGGAACAGACCTATTATGAAAAATTTTTTCTTGTAAAGCGGTCATGTTCTCGAAAAACTTTCGAGTAACGAGAGAATAAACAATGACAGAGAAAAAGTTGTAAAATTTAATAAAAATAATAAAAAAGTTTTCCTTGCAAAAATTTCCAGCTACCGAAAAAAATTGTTTGTCAAAAACAAAACCATACAAATTCACAAAAGTTTTTCTGATTTCAAATAAGCTTTCATAATTTTTTTCAGGCGGTAAAAAATCAATGCATCCATTTGGCATGCTTATTGAACACAGACGATTTCTTCAGATGTTTTTTAGACATTCCAGTTTTGAGTTTATCTTTCGCAATATTCACAATTGAGCAATATCCTTCACAAAGCATTCGAAAAAAGGATACACAATCAAGCTTTAACTTATTGAACGATGTTGCTATAGCGGTACTCATTACATGCATTTTTAATACTAAAAATCTCTGCCCAAAATTATTTAGTCCAACTTAAGTTATTGTCTATGTATAATAAAAGTTTCTACTCTTTTTGGAGTTTAGTTATACAACATCTTTTCTCGGGTTTTGCTCAAGAGAAAAAACTATTTATCCTTAAGATGTTTGCAAATTATAAGAAAAACTAGGAACATTTAATGTCCAAAGGTGCAGTTATCAAATACTCCTAAAAAAACCCCTTTAAAACACTAAATCACCCTTGAAAAAATACTAAAGATTCATCACCCATAATTCATCTAGAGGAAAATCTCCTAACCTGGCAACACTGATAACAAGGCGTTCGATCAGATGTTCACTTGCAAGTTTCTACATGTTTTCTGATCTCGAACTTTTTCTGCTATTTTTCTCATTGTGAAATGTTGTTGTCACTTCTCCTTTTTCTCTCTCCCTGCAAGTTTTGACAAGTAAAGGACATTAACAGACATAATGAAATGAAGAAACAAAATAAAGTTTATACTGGGATGACCAATTTTTATTAAATTTTGCAAATCAATGGGACAGTGAGTGATATTTTTTTATATTATTTTATAATTCTTAAAAAACATATTTTTCAAGAATTATTTTTAGAGCTTGATGCCAAATAATTTATTGAAGCCAAACAAGTTGCTACAACAACAATGTTCTTTGCAGAACAAACCAAGCAGACTAGACCATGGTTTTGTCGGACGCTACTCCGACTCATCAGTACTTTCTGTGGTTTATGCAGTCCACTTACTTTGATAAGCTAATAAGGTCAACTGCAGTAAAACCAAGCCGGAATTACCCACAAAACTTTTCACTTGTCCAAGCAGTGTTTTTCTAATCTTTTGCTAGTTCCAAAATTTCAAAAAATTCACTATATTTATTCTGCAAAGATTTTGTTGTTGCGCTTTTTGTTTATTTCTTGGTCACGTGCCCATCTAGGTTCCAACATTTTGTTGGCATTTCATATTTTTTTTGTTAGTTGTTAAGCAAAAGAATGGACGTCATCGATCCCCGTCCACCCACATTAGTTAAACCGGTAAAGTTCTATAAAAAAGCAAGGATTTTGAACAAAAATAAGAAGTAATTTATATTTATTTTAGTATTTTAATGTATATTAAATATTAAAGGATGTTTAGGCGATGCCATAGTCGGTCAAGACTGTCTTAAGATTTCTTTACTTGTTTGAAGTCAGATTTTGTTTATATTAACCCTATTCCTGCCACGCCATCTGAATAGCGTAAACTGTCACGCTGTAACTTAGAGACACTAATTCAAAATACATTGTGAGTTCATTTATTTTATTGATGAAAAAAAGAGAGTAATTCAATAAATGTGACATTTTGAGAACAAAATCATCAATAATATATTTAACTAATTTTGCTTTAAAATAAGTTTTAAATCATTTATATTGGTTTAAAATTGAATAGTGACCCAAAAACACAGCGTGGCATGAATAGGGTTAAATAGCTTTTAAGTGACTTCAATATCTGTTTATTCGAGTCCTTATTTGAAGTAACTTGGACAAATAGAATTCAAGAAAATAAAATTTCATTAAATTTTCACTATCTAAACTCAAATTTATTTTAGTTTTTTAAAGAATAAAAAAAAAATTTAAACTTAAAGAGGAAAAATAAGGAGGAAGTACTAAAATACGACTATTAATAGAAATTCGTTTAAGGTAGATTCAGATAGATATATAGTTTAAGGTAGATTGCAAATATACATATGTTTCCATAACATCAAAATATTTCTCATTGAAATAAGGACTCTTGGTTACGTAAGTTTTACTCGACCACTGGAAAAGTTTCGCTTACCGCTATCAAAAAAGGTATATTCAAAGAAAAGCCAAAAATAATACTTTCATTGGCTTGGAAGGCAAGTGGTAGGCAAGTGGTAGAGTTCTTGACTGCCAATGCAGAGGTAGAGGGTTCGAATCCAGTCCAAGTCATTGTCCTTTGCTTTTCCTTATTTGTATTCATATAAAATTTAATAAAAAAACTATAAGTATAGAAAGTTTTATGTTAAGAACTTTTTATTCAGAACGTGGGTTTTGTATCATTTAATCATTTAATGATGATAAAACAGAAATACATACCGCCAAAATTCTATTCGAAGTAATCTTTTTTGTTAGAAAGTGAGGAATTTTATTAATTACTAGTGTAAAAGCCCGTCCTTCGACGGGAAGGAACCATTTAGAGTACAAAATGCGACAAAAAATTTATTGGATTTATATACAAAGGTTTTTATTTGAAAACATATTTATTAAATTATTTTGATAAAACTTCTTTATAAACAACATTTCTAATAAAAAATTCTTAGAATTTTTAACCTTGCCCTTGCCATCTATAATGCTTAGTTTTACATCATCAGCCCGCTAAAACTGCTTGAAATTTATTTATGGTCATTGAAAATGTTAGTTTAACTGGAAATTGTCGCCTCCGCAGAGTGAAAGGCAAATCTGTGTTTGTCGGGGCCAAATCAATTGTAGGTATGAAAACGTATGAAAACTATTTCATGTTCGCCAGTGCGCCTGTCAATACCTGTGCGATGATTAATTAAGTTTTTAGGTTTTTCAAAACTAACCACCTTCCATTACAGATATCTCTTTTGGTATTGAAATTTCGAAGAAGTATTATAATACTTCCAATTTTGAGGTTTAACTTATGCAGTGGCATTTATGAAGGATAAACTTAATTCAAAAACTCGGCAGGGTAATTTTGTTTATCGTTATCATCACTGTCTTCAATTTAATCCGTGCTCAGATCTCTCACTGTGTCACCAACTAAAATATTTAGAACTTGCTCGTTGACTTCGTTCACATCGGAATTTTTTGTGCACAGGATAGCAATTTTGGAATAACGGTTGATGTTATTCGGACTCAAAGTATCGCCAGAAATCTATTTAACCCTTTCAATGGATTTGTCCATTATATTGGACACTTCTGAAAAAATTTTTTTTTTTATTTTCCAACGTCTTTTCTAAAATCAAATAGGTTGGTACTATGAAATGAAGTTGTTTTAACATGACAAAAATAATTTTAGGGAGATATATAACGTTTAACTTAGTTAGATTTTCGATTTTATGCCCATCATAACCCTTCAATTTTTTTATATCGCGTGTTAATAAATTTTGCAAAAAAGAAGTGATTATTGTGATTGGTGTGCAAAGTATAATTTTTTTTTATAATAACAATTGCATAAATAACGCATTTGCATTTCTCTCCGATTGTTTTAGTTGAACTAAAATATTATAATACGACGTTATCATGGTTTTCTCCATTATATTAGACAGCCTGCCAAAAGCAAAGCAGCTCACGTAAAAATCAGAGGGATGTTTTTTATCTTTTTATTGCTTAAATGATGGGAATATAAACTCAAAAAATTGTCCACGATTATTCTAGGCAAGCCATTGAAAGGGTTAATAAGCGAACCTTTACAAACAAAATAATCTGGAATTTCTATGATATCTTCATCTCCATTTCCTAACTTGAGTAGCCAATCGCTAAAACTTGGATCAGAAGACCGAACATTGTGATTTAATTCTAGCAATTCCAATTGACACCAACGTCACTGAATGTAATAATTGCTGTTCAGTTTATGCAGACCGAATAGGTTCTGGTTCTGTTAATTAAGAAGCACTTTAATAGCAAGACATGATGTTTGATGTATAGTAGTTGAGGAAAATGACGATAGTCTTCAAGTACAAAGATTTTCAATACATAATTTAATAACAGGTTCTGGTCCATTCTGAACAGGTTTTAAAAGGTTTAGTAAGTACAAACATTTCAAATAGATAATTTTACAACAGGTTCTGGTCCAGGTCGAACAGGTTTTAAAAAGTACAGTACGTACAAAGATTTTAAATAGATAATTTTACAACAGGTTCTGGTCCAGGATGAACAGGTTTTAAAAAGTACAGTACGTACAAAGATTTCAAATGGATAAGTTTAGAAGAGGTTCTGGTCCAGGATGAACAGGTTTTAAAAAGTACAGTACGTACAAAGATTTCAAATAGATAATTTTACAATAGGTTCTGGTCCAGGCTGAACAGGTTTTACGATATAGAGCAAAAGGTTTAGTAAGTACAAACATTTCAAATGAATCATTTATAACTGGTCATGGTCCAGGCTGAACATGTTTAACGGTATAGAGCACGGAGCAGGACGCTTGCCTTTTATATATTAAGATGGTCATGGTCCAGGCTGAACATGTTTTACGATATAGAGCACGGAGCAGGACGCTTGCCTTCTATATATTAAGATATTTATTTCTTTCTAAAGTTGTATTAATTACTTGAGAAGATAAAAAAGCTATTCTAGAAATCGTTTCAACTTATCTCTAGTTTTGGTCATACCAAAAATCTTATGATTCTCAGCTAAAAAAGTTTACTTAAATCCTTTGTAGCCATATGTTTTATGCTTTAACAAAATAATAAATATGCTTGTATAATATAATATGCTCGGTTCATTATACCTACACGCAAAAAATCTCATTTTCGACTTTGATTGTAGCAAACATATTTCGATTTACTGTAAATATGTCCCACAATTCTGATCATACTTTGTTTGTTATGCATGTTGTTTTTTTTGTGACAATCATTTCAATGTTTACTTCTTATTCTAGTAAACTTATATTGATTGATGTGATAAAAAATAGTTTTGTTAAAAACATAACCGCAATATGTTTGCAACAAAAACATTAATTTTTTTGATATGAGCATTAGGCCGTATCGAAAATTTTAGATCGTATTTTTAGAGGTCTCAAAAGTTGCATAGGCTTGTCAAGATCACCCAAAAAAAATTTTATAAATATTAAAGGACATCTTCCTGCCCCGCAAGGACTAAGTTGTTTTTTGGGAAAAACAATAAAAAATAACGATCTTAAAATGCTTTGATTTTTTTAAGAAAATCCACACATATCTTAAAGCAAAAGTAATAATGCAGTTTAACTAACAATTTCTTGCCACACACGGTGCTACTCATGATTTTTACCAACAGTATCCTGTATGAAGGATATTTGAAGCGAAAGTTGTACTTGGGATAGCACAAGACGTTTGAATGTAAGCATTGGTTATAAATTTTGGTGGTACTGTTTATAGTGTTGATGTATTCCATAAATAGCATGAATTAATAATTTGCATAGTTTTTGCATTTGTATTCTCTTGTTTTTAAAAAATGTATACTAGAACGCAATTTTTTAACTTTTTCAAAAAAATTAATATAAGATTTTATGACAAGTGATTCAGAAGTGGTGTCGAAGATAATCTTTCCAATTTGAGTTTTTTGAAAATTTCTGAACATGTAACTGCCTAAAAATATTTATTTAATATATCAGCTTAAGACCACGATTTTAGTTTCTATTTCGATATTTTAAAAAAAGTTATTTCCTAGCATCAAATTTCTCAATTTGAGTTATGTCCCCTTTATGGTTATAATTTCATTAAAACACATTTTAAAAACAATTGTTTAGTCTTTTGAGACCGACTGAATGGCATAAAATGTATTTTAACGATATTATAACCATAAAGAAGATATAACTCAAATTCAGAAATTTGATGGTACGAAGTAAAATTTTTTTAAGTATTAAAATATAAAAAAAAATCGTGGTCTGAGCTTGGCATATTAAATACATATTTTAAGGTAGGGTCATGTACACAAATATTTGAAAAATCCAAATTGAGAAAATTATCTTCGACACCACTTCTTATGCCCGTGATATAAAACCTAATATTAATTTATTTGAAAAAGTTAAAAAATTGCGATCTAGTATACATTTCTCTAAACCAAGAGAATTGATATGCAAAAACTATGCAAATTATTAACTCATCATATTTAAGAAATACGCCAACACTATCATCAATGCCATCAAAATTTAGACTCAATGGTTGCAATCAAAAGTGATGTGCCATCTCGAGTATAAATTTCGCTTCGAATATCATTCAAACAGGATACTGTGGGTAAAAATCGTGAGTACCATCGTGTTTGGTAAGACATTGCTAGTTAAATTGCATTTAAATTTTTTCCTTTAGACAAATGTAGTTTTTTTTACAAAAATCAAAGCATTTTAAGATCGTTATTTTTTACTGTTTTTCTCAAAAAACAACTTTGGCCTTGCGGGGCAGGAAGATGTCCTTTTATTTTCATAAAATTTTTTTTGGCAGATCATGACAACCACATAAATTTTTTGAGACCTCTAAGAATGTGAAATTCGAAAAAAAAATGTAATTCGATACGCCCTAATGAGCATATCTTATTTGTCAGAAACATACAACATGATCATATACAACATTATATGCTCATGCAATATTCGTGTTCGGTTTGCTTGTTTTGTTTGAATTTTCTTCGCTCATACGCCATCAGGCGATTGGCATGATGACTAGTGTGTTGGACAACAATGATCGACGGTCCACGTTCAAAACCCGGTGACGGCAAATTGGTCAATTGTAATGATGCAATTTTTACCTTATTCAAATTTTTTCCTAATACAAATTATTTGCTTGTAAAAATTTGAATAAATAAAAAAATACAATGAGAGCTCGATTTGGCTGAGAATTGATGAACCTGGGATGTTCAAATCTCATTAACAAGCGCTTTACCAACTGAACCACGAAATGAATATTTTTTTCGTGCTCTAATTGTTAACGTTGCTAACTATGAACGTAGTTGCCTTCAGTACAGTAAAAATAATATGTTTGTTGCAACAAATTAGCACAGTTGCTAGTGAACATAATATATAAATCGTAACAAAGTAAGTTGCTTACGCAAACTACTATTTATGGTAATCGTAAAGTAGAAACATGTTTCTAGTAAAAATAAACTTGTTTGCTCTCAAAAAATTGTCAAACATAATAGTTTTCTCTCCCAATATGTTTGTGGTAAATATATTTTTTTTCTGCGTGTATTTAAAACTATAACATAGTTTTAGGATCAGTTAAAAATAAATGTATCTAAATATAGAACATTCTAAGAAACACTCACCACTTAAGTCAATGCGAAAGATAGGCATATCCGAATATGTGCTCGTAGTGTTTAGACGTAATTTTTTCGTTTTCGAGTCGTAGGCTTCTAGGAAGAATTGTTGCTGCAGACCGCCATCATAGCCAGCCAAGCACTCTAGTTCCATGGTGGAGTAGATAATGTTGTCATAGTTATCCAAATGAATACCGGTGCTGAGTAAACCATTCACAGTTGCAACATCATTGCCAACAACATCTACTAGACTACCACTGGCAGCAGCAGCATCAGCAGAGTTGAAATGATACTCCATGCGTGAATAATCATAGCGTGGTTCTTGTAGATGATGCTGATGCGGCAGCATGCCAGCAGCTACAACATCTTCATCAACAACCAAACCGTTGAGGTCATCCATATCATCATCATCATTATCATCATCATCATTGTCATCATCATCAATGCCGTTGCTGTCTTCAAGTGCCAAACTTTCATCAATATCACTAACGTCTTCATAAACCACAGCAACGTCGTTGACAAGCTCATCATCGTTCTTAGCATGTTGCCTGCTGTTAGCAACATTATTGCTATCAATTTCATTGACATTTATTTCATTAGCATTCATTCGTTGTTTCTTATGTCGTTGTTCAGAATATGCTGTTGCCGAAGATCTACTCACTGCCAACAGCGGCTGTTGTTGCAGCTCATCAGTGCTAATTGTTGGCACATTTGGTGCAGCAACTTTATTAAAATTTATTTTTGCCATGTAATTCTTATGGCTTGCATTGTTGCTGCTGCTATAGATATGCTTTGCTGCAAGCGTTGTTTCTGGGGATACTGCTGTTGCTGCTGATGCTGCTGCTGCTGCTGCTGATGATGATGTTAGAGATTTTCGTATGCGTCGTTTATCTAATTTATCAAAGTCGTCGAGTTGTTTTCTTCGTTGAGTTTCGTTTGGATTTTCGTTGTTTTGCTTTGTGCTATCATTATCAACAATATATTGTGGCTGTTGTTGTTGTTGCTGTTGTTGTTGCTGCTGATGATGATGACTTGAATATTTTGTAACGATTGCATCCTTAATACTTTGCTTGCTGTTGTTAAATCCTGTTGCACCTAGCGTATTTCTTGCTGTTGTTGTTATTGTTGCTGTAGCCGTTGTTTCTCTTTTTGTTATTCTGAGAGTTTCTTGGAATAGTTGCTGCTGTTGTTGTTGTTTGTTACGGCTTTTGTTGTTATTACTATAGCTGTAGCTGTTGATGTTTTCCTGTTGTTGCCGTTGATAGATTACCACTAAAGTTGCGTTGTTGTAGTTGTAGTTTTTGTTGTGTTTGTTGTTAAACGTCTCACGTTTGTGCGTGTATTTGTGGCGTTTGTTATGATATCTTGTCGGTGTTGTTGCTATTTTTGTTGTTGCTGCTGTCATGGCAGACAATGATAAATTTGATTTTTGCTTTTTTGCTGCCAGCAACTTCTTGTGTTTCGTCAGCAAATTTTTGTTGCTGGTAGATTTGTTTTTAAGCATGGCAGCACGTTTCAATCGCCGCTTGTCCAAAGCAGCTGAGGCATCAGTATCAGCAGCAGCAGCAGCACCTGAGTTGCCAACGCTCGTTCTATTGTTGATGTACGCCATTGTTGCATCTTCTGTTGTTGCCGTTGCTGCACTTCCGGCACCAACATTATTATTTTTATGTTGCTGCTGCTGTTGTTGCTGTTGCGTCTGTTGTTTTCTCTTGATTACTGCCAGTGTTTGCGATGGCGTAAATGATGTACGTTTTTTCTCTTGTTGCTGTGGTTGTTTGTGCCGATTTATATGCGACTTTTGCTGTTGATATGCTTTTGTGTTTTTCATAATTCCATTCGCTGCCGCTCCTGCTGATCCTGCTGTTGTTAAGTGGTGGAGTTTCGTATTGTTGTTGTTTTTGCTATTATGATTTCTGTTGTTGGCGTTGCTGTCCGGTTTGCTGTTACTGTTTGTACCGTTTATATGCCGCTCACGTACATATTCCATATGCGGATAATTCGATTCGTGTCGCCCAAACTGTGTTGGCAGCATTTGATTGGGATGCATTGTTGTTTGATTCGATGAATTGAGCGATGCTGAGGTCACAACGTATGGACGTAACGTACAGTTGCGTAGAGCACCAGGTTTTGCTATGAGCGTGCACAAAATGAAGAAAGAAAATAATAAAGTGAATCAAGAGGAAACAATCGAAATAATTATACTATAAATTTAATGAGATTTATTTATTGGTTGTTGGCCGTTCAAATCCAAAGATGGATAGGAATAGGAATGGATCGAGAATAAAGCATTTTCGCTTAACTCGAATAGTTCTAACATCGTTCTCTATTTAAGCGAGACAAGACATAAGCGATAAAAGTTAATAGCACGTAAATACGACTCTTGAATCCGAAAAAGACTACACAGTCAGATTTTTTTTGAAATATTGCCTAGGGTAAACTAAACTTCTACCGAAGTACTTAATTCTTTATCAATCATATTTTGCAAAACAATAGTCAACATAATAAATTATAACGAAATATAACGATTTTTATGCTATAAACTATATGAGAATTAAAACAGTTTTCTCTTCTCATAAACGCTCCAAACTATTATAGTCTCTACTTTTGTAGACTCTGCTGAACCTGCACCTCCATAAGTATTATTATAATAATAAATAATAATAAAAAAAAAAAAATTTGAAAGAACTACTTCTAGAACTAGTTTTGTCCGAATTGAAAAATGGCGCTAAGCTTTTTGATACATCTCATTAAACATAAAAATGCATAACTTTACTCTTTTCACATTTAAAATTTTGAAGTTCGGTTTAATCTGTCACAATGTCTGCAAATTCAAGATTGAAAGAGTATAACTCAAAATTTCGTTTACTTTTTTATTTTTTTTTATTTATAAATTATATTTTAAAAAAGAATTATTTAAATATTTATTATACATAAATACACATATATATATATTGACAAAGAAACAATGTAACAGAAACAAAAATGTCAATAAAAATAATATTTCAGATTTTGTTGTAATATTTATTTTCTAAATTGGTCTGTAAAATATGAAAAGGCTTAAATTTATGTTTGTATTTTAACTGCTCATCCAAGTAAAATGGAAATGATTCTAAAACGAAAAATAACATACTTTTAACAGAAAAATTTTGATCAAATCAAATAAATATAGCTTACTTGGTAAAAAACTCAAAAGAGCTCTCCATGTCCTTGTCAACAGTTTCTATCAAAATGAAAAAATGAGAATGCAACAAAAAATAAAAATTAATAAAAACAAAATTTTACAAAAACTAATTGCTTCCTTATTATAAAAAGATAAAAAAAATTTTTTTTTAAAACATTACCAAGTTAACCAGTTCGCTACCGCACAGTGAATCGTTCCATAAACAAAAATAAAAAATTTCTTGTTTGCAAATAGGGAAACATGGGTATCATTTTAAGGATAAAGCATACACTAAATTATACCAGAAATATTTTTTTAAAAATTGAAATTTGTGACTGCTACAGCTTTCAAAACTTGAAAATGCCGAAAATACAATTGTAAAGGTTAAATAAAATATGTGTTACTGTAAACTTCAAGCTACAATTCATTTTATTTTTTTGTATTTTTGAACAAAAAATTAGAAATACAAATTTTGTGTCACTTTAAAGTTGGGGTTTTTAATGAAATAATCTTTAAAATGAGTAAATTTTCAAAGAAAAAAACTAAAAATTAGACTATTCAGAACAATTAAAATCTTCTCCGCTTTTTTCTGCCTTTTTGAAAAAAATACTTTTTTCTAAACGGCTAAAATCGTAATTGCAAATGCTAATTCCGTCTAAAATTCTAATTGTTTACCATTTCTTTGTCAACACATAATCGAAAAAATTACATAAAAGAAACTGAAAAACAAAATTAACCCTTTATTGCATGGCGTGTAAAATAATAATTAAGTCCAAATGTTATTCTAAAATTATAACATTTTTGTTAAATGAAATTAAAAATACATTGTAAAAAATTCTTTTAGTACTATGTTTTGAGTATTTTGCTTGAAATTCGTTTTGGCTGTTAGCAGGGGCGCAACCAGGAATTGTTTTTGGGGGGATTTTTTTCAAATGTAGAACTTATATATAAAAATGATTAACGTACAATTTTTGCACTAATGGTTTCTTGTTCAAACTTCAGGCATGGCCAGCAACATATTTTTTTCCAACAAAAAATAAACCGGTCACTGTCAGGACATTTCGTCCGTATAGCGGTGGTAGCAGTCGTTATAAAATAAACTTGCTTTAGCGTTCTTTCGTATCTGTACGACCAAAATGTTTTTGAAGTGCCAGTTGTACACCGTTTTATGGATTTTTTCTTGTTTGGCAGTTGTTCGAAGGTTGTAGGGTTTGAGCTAAAATATTTTCATTTTGACTCGGGTCCCAATAGGGTCAGCAAAAATGAAATTTTTTCTCCCCACAGTGAAAATTTTTCATCCATACTGCACTACGTTGTATAAACAACACTAGCCTTTAAATTCGTCTTTTGGTGATTACTTATTATGCTCAATACCGATAGTAAAAAAAAACGCTGAATTTCTGACAGCTTGGGATGAAAATCAAAAAGTTTGAATTTGAAAAAAAATCGTTTGAGTCCCTCGCCACTTAAATAGCCGATGAAATTTCGTCTTAAATCGACTTTTATATTCTCATTCATAATCTTTCATTGGATTTTCAAAATTAGTTTCATGAAAATCCCTAAAAATTGCGCAAATATTATCCTTTTAATGAATAAGGCCTCTTTGGAAAAGTGTGGTAAAGACGTATCATTAAAAGATATTATATATTTCGATTTAAATCAGCATTTGCTCATTGGTATAAGTTATACCGTATAACTTTAATATGTCACTGGACATAAACGGGTAAACAAAAACTTAAGCAAACAAGTTTTTACCTACTAGGCCCTTACTCCTTAAAATCGGATAGTATTTGAAAATTTAGAGAACTGTTTATGAAACAGATTCGAGAAAATACGATGGAAAGTTAGGAATTGTGAATTTTTTCTCCAGTTTCAGAAGTCAGCAAGAATTATTTTTATACTGAATCACATGACTTCACTGTAAACTTAATTCTGCAGAGTGTGGGTTATATATATTTTGTAAACATCAAAAATAACTATTAAAAGAATGGAAGAAAAATAGTAATTTAAGAGGAAATTTTTTTTGATTATTGTACGTTGTTTGTAGTTGAAATTTTTTTATATACTTAGTAGGTATGAGAATAGGTCGTAAAGTTTGTTTTGACCCACCTACCCGCTAGTGACGTTGCATTTTTTTTAAAAACACGAATTTTTAGTTAACACAACTTTCGACCTATAACTGACTATTGAGTCGTTCTCTTCGACTAAAAAATTTGAGCAATCTTTAGAAAGGTTGGACGGCTTCATGCTGTTGCCCTAAAATACGATATAAGAATACACTAGCGTTGTTTTCACAACTGCATTTTTATGGAATGCCTAAGATTGTGAAAACTCTTTATTTTCTTACGGAAAGCAAAAAAAAAAACTTACAATTGATAATCTAATACATGTTGCCGTAAAAAAAGTAACAAAGATTTTTTTATTTAATACAAATTATGAGCAACGTAAAAATTTTTTTCTCGTCTATAACAGTTATGAGGTAATGTAAAAAAAATAAAAATTGAAAAAAAAAACGTTATCAGCAACGAAAAAATATTGTCTTTTTTCATAACTGTTATTTCAGAGAAATTTTTTTTAATAATAGATATTATTGATAAATATTTTTCTTTCTTACAATATCACTGGTTTGCCCCAATTTTTAAAGATATTTCTTATAACAGTTATGTTTCTGATTTAAAGTAATAAAGTTTAGGTTCTTGACTGTCAATCTCAAATATTTGATATAAAAACTTTTTTCTTTCGAATATGGTCAAAATATATACGTTTTTATCACATTAATTGTAAGCATAAAAAAAGTAGTTTAAAACCAGATATACTCAAAAAGCATTTAAAAAATTGTTTTTTACCTTTGTGGATTAAGTATGCTGTTAATCATTCAGAAACGAAATTTCATTCAATTCCGACCACTCTTTATATTTTTGTCTTTGTTTTGTAAGCAGGAGATTCACTGTGCACTGGTATCACAAAATTTATTTTTGCGATTTTTTTAAATTACTTTATCAATTTTTTATAAATTAAAAGTTACGGTAAGAGAGTTGATGTTTCTTTAATTTCTTTTAAGAGAAATTGTTTAAATATGTTGTTGATAAGGCTAAAGAATCAAATTGAAAAAGTTGTTTGTTTGTTTATTTGTTGTTAATTTTTAATTGCT
Source organism: Tetanocera ferruginea (assembly GCA_958299015.1). Taxonomy (NCBI): domain Eukaryota; kingdom Metazoa; phylum Arthropoda; class Insecta; order Diptera; family Sciomyzidae; genus Tetanocera; species Tetanocera ferruginea. Next base: position 156,784,794 of record OY282642.1, on the reverse strand, counting down.
CTGAATTTCTACGATTTGTTTTTTTGTGCGACAAAAATTTTTGATATCTTAGTAAAGGCTATCTCCCAAAATTAAAAAATTGTTGTAACACGCAGAAAAAAACACATATCTTTCTCCGGTGAACAATTTCTATATTTTCCGCTTTTTCAAATAAAATTTTCTTAAATGTAGAATAAATTTTCACATTTTCTTAGAAATATTGCCTCACTTCTAGAAAATGGAAATATTTCAATGTATCTAAAAATGATACATATTTTTATCGTCTCATTAAAAAAACAAAATCTCATATATAGAGAAAAATTTATTGAAACTGAAAAATTGTCCCTATATTTTAATACAAAATTCACTATGAGAAGTATTTTCTTCAATGAAAAGAAATGTTTTCTCAAAAATTAAAAGTATTTATCTCTAAAAACGATATATTTTTATATAATTCTCTTTTTCATAGAACCTTTTTCTAGCAAAGTCTATAACATTTTTCTCTAAATATCATATTCCGAGAAAAATTTTTCTGAGTATAGTTTAGCTACAAATTAAACTACTATCTTGTGGCAAAGTGTACCACAGGCACCGGCGACACACAAACATGTTGGCACTTAGAGGCAAAAGACAAAAATATTTTATTTAAAATTGTAACAAGAAATAGGAGTCGGAGATCAAAAAAATATACTTGGTTTTTCGATAATTCTTTAGTTTTTCTAGGATTTTTTTTTATAAATTTTGTATGTTATGAAGGAAGGCTGATTCTCAATAACATTGAAAGAAAATTTAACTTAAAAAAAATTCTTAATAATTTCCTTCGACTTATGAAGGCATGGAATAAATATTGTTTTCTGTCTAGACCGTTATTTACAAATTTATCACTAAAATAATCCTAACTTTTTTATATTATTTTCTTTATCTATCTTGGTCAGTATTTATAGAAAAGAAAATAAATGTGAGTTTGGAATTCAAGTTCATTTGGAATATATAAGCTTAAAATATAAAATAATTTGTTTAGCCTTTTAGGAAAGTTTGCTTCGAAATAATTATTAAATTATTTCGTTCAAACAAAAATTATTTAAAATACTTTGTAAACCTGTTCTACTTCTAGTAAAAATAAGCTATTTATTATGATCTCCTGTTGATAGTTTTATAAATAGATATTTTTTTGTTTTTACTTAGGGGAGGTAAAGTTGGCAAAAGTTTTTGTGTAAAAAAAGTACGCTTACCTGCTGGAACAACTTGAAACAAACACGGTTCCGACTGTTTGCCGATGGAGTTTCGACCCCAACATGCTAAGGTACCATAGTCTCGTTCACCCTTTGGTGTATATATCAGCTCACTGACGGTCTCAACTATAATGAAAAAGAACATCATATAAATAAGCAAATTTAAATATATATATATATATATTTATATTGCACAAAATATGCAAGACGTCGGTAAGTTTGTTTAATTTAAATTAAATTTTCATTGGATAATATTGTATGAGTTTTTGTGTGCGAGTATGTGATGGCGTATGTATCTATATTAAACACACACACTCACATTTATTTCGAAGCTCAAGCAGCTGCAACGCAGCTAATGAATTGTATAGAATTCTTTCTGCTCTAGTCAGATATCTAAAGAAATCTGATAACACAAAGAAAAAAAAAAACAGATAAAAGGAAGCTAGCTAGATACCGTTGTTCTGTGTGCATCAAAGCAGCATCAACGACTACACGAACAATAGAGCGAGTTCTCAAATTTAATTTAAATATTTAAACTATCAAGATGCTTACTCAGTACTAGAATAAAATACATATATAACCGTATATATATAGACTTTTTTTTTTTTGCTTTATAAAATCATTGTGTCTGTCAAGCATAAAGCAAAAATACAACTAAACTATATGTCAGAGGGTGTTAAGGCAGCAGCTCATTGTCCGGAAGATGGCAGAGCATGTATGTGTAAGTATGTGTTTTGCATTTCTTAAAACTCTTCAGAGCACGGCAGTGTGCAAATTTGATTGAATTTATTCAGAATCTTTTCAATCAAGTCGAGCATATAATCAACTTTTATTATAAGTTGTTGTTGTTGTTGTTGTTGTTGTTGTTGGTGCTGTTGCTGCTGATGCTGCCTGCCACCGCTTCAACAGATGCTCCCACAGATTATGAGACTGATGATGAAGATGATGATGACGATAATAGTGTTGACGACAATGATGGTAATGATGATTTAAACGAGCGCCAAAGGATTTTCCAGATAGCATCTTATGTGCAAAGAATAAATCTATCTGATACATTGATATATGACAGCAATCTTCAATACTTGCCATATAGGTAGGTACAAGCAAATTTTCCTAGAATTGAAACTGTATATCTTAATAAAATTTCAGCGCCATGGCAGAAAACATAGCGTATCAAAAAATACGAAGTCAATGTGTCATAAAAATTAATTATAAGCATGAAAAATATGTTGTGTGATCTATATTGCATTCTGTTTAACACAAAGCGTATGGCATTTTTTACTTCATAATAAGATTTAATTTTTAAAACATAAAATGCCATATTTTCTGCCCAGATGTCCTCTGTTTTGTTTGTTTTTTATTAAGTCCAAGTCTAAATATTAGTTATGTTAAATTATGAAATATACTATCCCTGTATTCAATATTTTGTTATAAAAATCAACCTGCAATACAAAATACTTTTAAGGCCACATTTTACTTTGGCGACACAAAATGAAATGCCTCGCTGAAAATTAAATTTTACAAAAGTTATTAAAGATATCGACAAACGGTCTTTTAAATTGACTAGGAAAAATATCGAACTTAATTTTTAAATTAATATTGTTGTAGTTTTTGTATGTCATGTCAAAGTAGACCAGCAAAAAAAAAAAGCTGATTGTAATCAAAAAATGTTTGGCTTTATTTGAATATAAAAACCAATACAGAAATATGTTAAGAATTAATGCCGTTATCGTCGGTACCAAAATAAAGTGATTCGTTCAACAAATAACGGAATTTACAAAAACTGATATTTTTTAGGGCTTAAAATAGGTTTCAAACCGTTGTTTTAAGAGCTACCTTCATGATTCTGGTACCGACAAGAATGACTGCAGTTCTAAATATGTGGTGCAAAAATTATTTAAATCGGACAATTTTTTCAATAACTTTTTATTGCAACCAATCGCGAAAAAGCTGTTTCGAGATAATCGCATTTAAAGTTTGGATATGTGTTTTCAAAATAATAAAAAAAAAAAGATTAGTTTTAGAGATTTTTCCGATGCATTTGGGTGTTGACTATCAAAAACAAAAAGATTCACCAAATCGGAGCATTGGTTTCCGATAAATGAGATTGAAAGTGCACGAAGACAGTATTAAAATAATTCTATGGTTAGATTTTTTTTAATATAAGCACATTTTTGGTAAATAAAAAATATTTCATTGATTCTTTTTTATTTTTTTTTTTTTTGCAAATAGATTAGGGTGGTGGTAGATTTTTTGAACTTATGTTACATAATATCTCCTGCGCCAGAACCTTTTATAAATGTTACCACTGAAATTTGATATAGATTTATAAAGTTTTTAACCCTTTGAGAACGAGGGGTACTATATGACCCCAACGGATTTTTACTTATTGTCGCTTTAATTATAATAAGTCCGGTAATTTATCCCTTGAATCTTGTTTTAAAAACTTCATTAAGTCTGACAACATCGGCAACCTGACAGCTAATCAGATGGATTTTTTATGTTTTGCACGCAAACTGTGCTATTTATGCTGCTCCAGTATTTTGCTAATAAATCTTATAAAGTGGCTAAAATCTTTTCAAACGTAAATGTAAGTTGTGAATTTTGAAGTGTTTTATTGGAAAAATATAGATCTCACTCAATATATCTAGAAGTCCTAAAAAAATTTAGAAAATTAAATGGGGTCTCCCCATCGGTTTCAACTAAAACTTTTTGCGATGTTATTTCAAAACAACGAAAATGTGTGCCTTCTTTCCCTCTCTTGTTTTTTCTACAGTTTTGATATCATAAAATGCCAGAAAAAAGATTCAATTTTCGTAAAGAGAAGGATATGATGGAAATATGCCAAATTTTAGAAGCTGACGGTAGTAAAGAATAAGTAGAACCGTTGAACGCAGAAGGCAACCCAATATCTGTTTTCGAAAATGTGACTCAGCTCGAAACGCTCTTACTTCTAATAAAGAAGCAAAGTGAACTTTTATGTTTCGCAAAAAGGAGTGGTTTATTCTATAGCAATTGTAAGCTAAAAGCATTCCTCAGAATAACTTACATAATGAGTAATAATGTATTGCCTTCTATCAGATATTATTTTTATAGCGATCTTGATTTGTGTGAACCTTTTATAGCAAATACTATGACTCATGATCGATATCTTACTATTCAATCAAATTAACATTTCGCAAACAATGCTATACAACCACCGAGAAATGATATCAGACACAATATTGCATTTAAGGTGAGGCCATTGTTCGACCATTTCAATAAGGCTTACCAAGCTGCATTTTACACCATCACAACAGCAATCCATTGACGAGCATATGATAAAGTTTACTGGTCAAAATTAAATGTCGTTTCAAATGTTGGTGCCGGTATGATGCTTAGACTGGCTACCTTTATCAAATTGATATGTATCTTGGCAAAAAAGCAACTCACACTGAAGGTACCTTGGGTGAATCAGTGATATTTTCACTTACGGCAGGCTTCGAAAAAACTGGTTGCGAATTTTATTTAGATAATTTTTTCAACTCTCTATTCTACATTTATATTGTCACAAAAGGAAATTATGGCCTGTGGAACTGTTCGCATTAATCGGAAAAGGAACAAAAAATCGTGATTTTTTCACCCTATATCACAAAAAATTTGCGTTGCTGATAAAAAAATTAAAAGTTAAATTTTGCTCTGTAAAGTGTGTGTACTTATTTCTTAAATTCGAAATTAAATTGAATTGAAAAAAAATTTTGCTTGTTATTTCTTATTAAAAATTATTTCAAACCCATTTTAGATCATACTAAGGCAAATTCGTAAAAAGCTATACTTGAAACCAATGGGGACGTATATGACCCCAATAAAGAGGGGTAAAGGGGGATTTTCCAAATTTTCCAGACCTAATTTTTTTCTTAATTTAAGCCAATTTAAACCAAATCCGAAGTAATTTTTAAGATATCTTTAAGGGTCTAGGCTTCGGTCTCAAGGGGTTAAATAAGTAAATGTTAAAATCCGTTATATTTCCCGGTGCATAAAAAAAGAGAAAATTAATTAAAAAAATTAAACAATTAAGAGAAATGCATTCTTAGAGAAAAAATAACGATATATAATAAGTGGTAATTGCTCCCAACTGTATGTATATTTGAAAAAACAAAAACAGAATTTTAAGAAACAACACAAAAACATTTCATTTGTAATTTGCTTGCAAAAATACATAACAATGTATGAAAAAAGGTAGATCACCAAGTATGTGGTAATATGAGGTAATTTTGTGCCTGACTTGCCTACAAAAAAAATTTCGCCAAAAAATTTCTTATTGCATTTGCACGAAATTTTCACAGTATGTTCTCAAAATTATATTAGTTCATATAAGCAAAAAAAAAAAATTTCGAAAAAAATCTTTTCGAAGGTAAAAGGTGGCCTTAATGTGCATTTAAAATTTTCAATCTTTTCAATTTTACAATAACGAATGAAGTAGTAAATTTTATTTTTAGCTTATAAATAAAGCTGATAAATATATTTCTTTAAAAAGAATTAAAAAAAAAAAAAAACAGTTTCGATAGTATCGTAAATGTAGACGTAGAATTCCGTTTAAGTTGTGACCTCTTCTACTTTGTCTCTTTGGTCAGATTGTTTTGTTCATTTTCCACGTATTTTTATTGATCTTCCAAAAATTAACAAATAAATGAATTACACTCAATTATGGACTGCTTATCGAGGCCAAAACAAAGAAAAAGTTAAAAAGTAAGTATGATAAAATGAGCAAGCAAAGATACAAGCAAAATTTCAAATTTTTTCGATCATTTTGTTAATTTTGACAGGTTGAGTTCATTGACTTAGTTGAAAAGAAAGCGAAGCAAATGCACTTTCCATTGGTGCCACTTTCGTCTCTGCCCGATATATAGTTTGCGATATATAGTCAGTTTAACTACTAATTTCAAAATAAATTTAAGACCCCGATTTGTAAAAGGTTCATGCCTCTGGTTTCAAAATAGTATACTAGAACTGTAGTGCATACATAAACCCAATGCGAACTAATGCTTACAATGCTGCCAAAGCGAACCAATCAGTTCGTGCAAAGCCAAAGTATACAAGCATAAACAGCGAAAGAAAAACAAGAAAGCAGCAGGCACATAAGCAGCTGATGATTGATTTTCTTATATAAAAACATGCATTTTTCTTCTTATATTTTACTATTTTGTGACTTTAATATAATAGTGACAAAATCCAAAGTTAGATATTCATTCAGCGCAGGATATATCTGATATTTTAGTATATATATTATCTTTGAACGAAGATTATTAAAGGCTGTAGGTATACCCTAAAGTATTCGCCAAAAACGTTGCCTAATGACCTTGAAAAAATCTGTTAAAACGACCCCATACAAACCGCGCTGTAAGACGTAATTCTACGTCAAAACATAGACGACTGGGTGTCAATTAAAGATAGAAAATAATCTCTATATACTGGGGGAAAAATATTAGATTTAAGCAAAAAATTATTGAATTTATATAAAAATGTCGTTGGTTTTAGACTTACTAAAATACAAATTTATTATTCCTCAAAACCGTCCATTACAAGCATCGAACCCGGAGCGACGTAACCAACCATCACATGAGAATTGATCGCCTAACCAACGCGCTGTGCTTTTTCATGTCAGAGAGTGCGCAAAATGTAGACAGAATACAAAATACTAACGCGATCTACAACTAAAGTCTTATGAAGGAAACACAAAATTGTGTTGGGAGTGTTAAAAACATTTCTAATTTGTATAGAAAAACAAACTTCTATTTTGAAAATAAATATTTGTGGAAAAAGAAAAAAAGAAATCATTGATGAAGGTGAAAAAGCACCTCGTTGTTATGTCTGCTCAGTTGATCATACCTGTTTGACCTCTTGTTTGACAAATACATCGAATATCCATAAAAAATTCCCAAAAAAAAATTCTTATTATTTACAATGTATTAAAACCTACAATATAACATCCAAAAACACAAGTCTACTAAATACAGGAAATATTTTTAATATTTAGATATGTTAATAGCAACCCGTTTTTCTTTCTTTTTCAGATCTTTCTTTTTTTTCAGAAGGGTTGGAATAATGTCAACAAGGACGCACTCTTATTTTTCACCCTCTAACTTTACCATGATGGCCTCGAAAGTTGAGTGAATATCTAGCTTGACTGCCAACCCAGAGGTTCCATGTTTGAATTCCGGTCTAGCTATGGTCCTACACTTTTATCTTTCTTTAAATTTTTCCTCATTTCTTATCAAGTGAAATTAAAAAAAAACATCAATATATGCGACTTTGAAAGTTGAAGTTTGATTGAGATGTTCCGTGAGATGTTTGCGGAATGAGATTGCTTTATAACTGGAATTGACTGAGGTAAAGGCATAACGCTAGCCTCATAACATAAAAAAGCATGTTGATATAGCACTCCGCCCCACATAGAACATTCAACACTTGTTTCACTTGACTCACTTTCTCTCCTACTTATCTATCTACCCATTTCCGAACCAAGTCAGACTTGACTAAATAGATGTAACACCTGAAATCCTTGGTTCAAAGATAAGAAAAACAAGTAAAGAAAATCTAAAGCCGGTCTAGGCCGACTATGAAATACCCTAAACCTAATTTTCAAAAACAAAAAATTTTTATTGTAAATGGGCGTCTCCAAGGGTGGATGAAGCCTATATTTTATATGCATTTAAATATTGATGAAAAATTTACACATACCAAGTTTTATTCCTGTAGCTCACAGTTAATGCCTTTATTGTGCTTTCCCTATGGAAGGTGGGCGTGTTCATGGACGGATTACTTCCAATTTTTGAACAGACCTTAGTTTTGGTATAAAATACATGCATACCAAATTGAATTTCTCTATGACAAACATAACCTTATTTATTGAGTTTAAAACTTTTTGGGTTGTATGGGAAATAGGCGTGTTTATTGCGTTTTCAATTTTTGGGTTGTATGGGAGGTGGGCGTGTCCGTGAGCGGATGACGTCCATTATCCGAAGACATCTTTATGTTTGTATAAAACAAATACATATCAAATTTTATTGTTGTAGGCTAATTATGAGGTGAGTTATGCAGTTTTCAATTTTCGCGTTGTATGAGAGGTAGGCGTGTCCGTGGGCGGATGATGTCCACTTTTCAGAACCATCTTTGTTTTGTTGCAAAAAACATATGTGCCAAATTTTAGCTCTGTAGCAGTGATGATATGAGATCATTTTCGAGAGTACTTTTTTATAAAGGCAAATAGTACTTTTTTATTTTTTAGGGTACTTTTTATTAAGTAATGATATCTGTAAAAATACATAATAAAGAATTATATAAAGAACGTGTCTTTTAATTTATCCAAATAGTGCTTTTTGCATTATATGTTAGAGTACCCTCCATGAAACCCTCCATGAATTGATAAGATACCATCTGTAATTCTGAAAATTTTTTAAAACATATTTACATTTAGCTCATTTTTTATTACCTTCACTTCAGCCCAGAATTCAGAAATAGTCAAATTCTTAAATTTTTCATTTCTTCATAATATGACAGCGCCCTGTATTCCGTATTGATCGACTTTACTTTAAAAGTTCTTGTACTGGGAACATTTTTAAAATCATCGTCAATATGCTGGCTTTTTCACCATAAAATACGTGACTGAGCGAGAATTATTGTAAATTTTGGCAAGAAGTTTATGACTTCATTTTCAAAACTGATGTTTTTTTTTCAACTTTTGACAAAATTTCAAGTAAAATTGTTTAATATTAGTCTTAAACTCAGCAACTTATCAGCTGGTACCTTCTCTGTTAAATACTAAGCCCTAAGAATACCCTTAAAGTAAACAATTCAATTGTCATTGTCAAAATAAAATAAGCTAATGGCCCAGTTAAACATTGTTGGCATGCTTAACCCACTTCGCAACACAAGACATTGAGCCTGATTAATAAAAATCAAGCAATTCCTTATAAGCTTAAGGTAATGATTAATTAGCAAAAGCTAAGCCAAGAAATAACCGGTTTATTCTCGTATGAATAAAAGTTAAAGCTATTGCTGCTTTTGCGTAAGCAAATGGTACCTTAACCTTTAAAAAACTGTAAGTATATTCAGAGACACACAAAAACAGCTGTGTGTTGCTTGCACGTGTTGTTTAATTTTGTTCCTGTGAATCAAATCTATGTTTTTTGTAAACGATAAAGTTTCCGAAAATCGTAATTTCTACATTCTTTTTGCACATTATAAAATGTTTACTTACATATATTAAAAACTGTGCCATTTTCACTTTTAAATGCAGTGAACTACAAATTAAAACCAACTTTAGAAAATTCAAGCTACGGGTAGAGCAGCTTGAAAAATCCTAAGTAATTCCTTAACTGGCAAAAGCAATTCCTTAGTTAATTCATACGCTTTTAAGCAATGTCCTAAAATAATTAGAATAAGATCATTAAATTTACCTTTGTTAAGGAAATTAGGAATTGCTTTAGGAAAAATGCCACAATTATTTATACCACACTTGAGTAATTCCTTAGAAGTTCCAAGGAAAAGCAAATGCTAACGTTTTATTCATTGGTCTCATTGTCATATGCCAGTAAAGAGTTTGGTACTCATGCAATTAGTTTACTTCTTGTTTCGTGTGTTCTGAGCTTACAGATCGTGAAAGCTATACGTGATATAAGGAGTTAAATATGAAATTCAAAGTAAAAGTATAAAATATAAAAGTACCAGGGTACTTTTTTCGGCAAGAAGGTACTCAGGTACTTTTGTTGAGTCAATAGTACTCAAAAAAGTACTATTCCACTCAAAATATCATCCCTGCTCTGTAGGTTAAACAGAGGCTTATTTATTGCGTTTTCAATTTTTGGGTTGTATGGGAGGTGGGCGTGTCCGTAAGCGGATGACGTCCATTTTGCGAAGACATCTTTGTGTTGATATAAAACATAAACATATTTATTGTTATAGGCTTATTATGAGCTGAGTTATGCAGTTTTACATTTTTGGATTGTATGGGAGGTAGGCGTGTCCGTGGGCGGATTCCAAAAATATTCAATAGTGCAGATCCTGCATTGGTGACCATGTGTACCAAGTTTCATCCAATTACCTCAACTCCTTCTTCTAATCCTGTGTATACGGACAACACACAGACCGACAGACGGACGGACGGACGGACATGGATAGCTCGACTAACGTGGTGACGCTGATCAAGAATATATATACTTTTCTATACCGTACACGCTTCGTTCTATGCGTTACAAACGTTTGCACAAAGTTAATATACCCTGACCTTTCAGGTTTAGGGTATAAAAATGTAACCTGCAATACATGCAATAAAACATCGGAAGAAACAGGTTTAGTAAAACAGGAAATATTTTTAAGTTTTAGATGTGCTTTAAAAGTTCATTGAAGCTCCCTGCGTATTCTTTATTATGAATATTTGAAATTTTTTAATGGAAATCATATACATATGTACAATAGAGTGGGTCGAAAAAAAAAGTTTGAAAAACCACCCCCTATTTTAGAGTTTACCTCGAGAGGATTCCGAAAACAAAAAAAATTTTTTTTTTTGACCACCGGAAAAACAGCCAAAATGGTATTTTTTGCATAACTTAAGCATTACATATCAGATCTTAAAAAATTATATGTCGTTGAAAAGGGCTTTACGAGCACTACAATGTCTTCTTAGAACATTTTTACTTCTGAGGTCATGTTCAACAAGTAAGCCCCATCAGCCCGATTTATCCCCCTTAATTTTTTTTTTTTTTTTCTCCATAAAAGTTGTTTAATTTGTGTTCAAAAAATTATTTATTAAGTTTCTTTTACAATTTTGTTTATATTATGTGCTTGTTCGTTGACTAAACTAAAAGTACATTTTTTATAACAAAGGATTATATCAAATATTTGAACTATTATAACTTCTTTGTTTTTAAACTTAATAAATAATTTTTGAACACAAGTTAAACAAATTTGAAGAAGTTTAATTAGATGGGGAAAAAAAAAGAAATTTAAGGAGAATAAATCGGGCTAATGGGGCTTACTAGTTGAATATGACCTCAAAATAAAAATGTCCTAAGAAGACATTGTAGTGCTCGTGAAGCCCTTTTCAACGACTTATAATTTTTTAAAATCTGACATGTAATGTTTAAGTTATGCAAAAAAGACCATTTTGGCTGTTTTTCCGGTGGTCCAAAATAAAAAAAATTTTTTGTTTTCGGAATCCTCTCGAGGTCAACTTTAAAATAGGGGGTGGTTTTTTCAAACTTTTTTTTTTTGGCCGACCCACTCTGGCCGACCCACTCTAGATTCTAGAATAAAATTAGAAAATACGCTACAGCTACATATTTTTGTTTACTTACCATAAGTTTCATAATGTGTATCATTCGATTCGATTATTGTGCGATGTATGTCACCCATTGTTGTTGTTGTTGCTTCTTGAATTGTAGCATAGTGGCCAGATGGTACCTCAAAATGTTCGCCGCTGCTGGAAAATGTCCAATCGAATTCAATTTCGGGTGGATCGGAATTAACACGACACGGTATGGGAACTGCTTCCTCCAAAGAAGCACCAATAACAGTCACTACATTCGTGCTGCAAACAGGTGCATCTATAAAAAGCATATAAAAGAATATCAGGTTTATAAATAACCAATAAAGAAGTGTGAAAAATAAGCTCTAAAAAAGGTTATCTTAAATGAAGTAGTTACTACCAAATAAGATAGTGTGGCAGAGTAGTGCTATAAAAACTATTTTAAGCCACTCAAAAAAAAAAAAAAAAACAAACAGCAACAAATAATATGCGTGGAACTCCATAAAAAGAAATGCATAAAAATAAAATTTCAATTAAACCATTGAGAAGTCAACACATACAGATTTCTCGCATTGTATTTGTTGCGTGTAAATGTATTTTTTTATATGTTTGATTTCCTGCTAGCAATAAACGCACACACACAAACACACACACACACGCAACAATGTTAAAAATATAAAAATTCTCAAAGGAAATCGCATGCTTGCAAATCAACACGCACGCACGCACGCTCGCACACTTTCTCATGACAGGAAGGATTCAAGAGCACAAGAGCAAACATACATAAACGTACACAGACATATTTTCTGCACAGCTACGCGTTGCTGCTTTCACCGACAGCATAATTCATTCATCTTCGTTTCCAAACGATTGAATTTAAAATTTGCTTTTTTGCTTTTCTTCATGTATTGGTAGTGAGGTAGTGAGAGTGTGATGAAGGTTTCTGGCTTCACTGTGGGTGTGAACTTGACAACAAAACAAAAATATTCCGCAACATATGCTGCCAAAAAAAGCAACAACAATCATAACACAAGCATTTTATTGTTTCATTTATTTATATGAAAAATATTCACATGAATTCCAAGTGTAAAAGTTTCTGATATGAAATTTATTAAAAAGATAAATTTGACATATTATATGTTTGTAAGCTTTTGCTAAAGTGCAAGTAGGTTTCATTGTATGTGTGTTGTGTGTATGTGTAGAGTGTTGACGTACCTTGAGTTTGAGAGTATGGAAATAGAATTCAGTTTTTATGTTCTTCTGATTATTGTGACAATTGAAACAGATTAGTTTTTGATGGAAAAACAACAACTTTAAATCAATTTTTATCTCAACAGATTGTGTAAATTTAAATATAATTTTAATTTCAAACAGGCTTTGAGCTATGAACTATTAAACTTTGAAAAAAATACTTGCAAAAAAAAGTATCTCGTTTTTCAATTTTATAAATGAGAAAATTATGAAAATAATTTGTCGAGATTAAAATTAGATCAATTAAATTATTTATATATATCAAAAAGATCATTCATCGAATTATAGATCAATCAATGCATTGACCGTCATAAAAATATTTAAACTTTAAAAAATTTGAATAAACATCAATACGACTGCAGGCATATTCTAACTTGTCAAAATCGAAGATAATTTCTTATTAGTTTGATAAACTGTCATTAGGGGGCCTCGGTAGTCCGAGCTTGACTGACAAACCAGAGGTTCCGGGTTCAAATCCCTCTTAAGTCATGGTTCTAAGCTTTTATCTTTCTTTAATTCTTTCCTCATTTCTAATCAACTGGAATTAATAATTCATAAAAATATATGGGTATCAATGTTGAAGTTTGTGGTAGAGATGTTTGTGGAATGAGATTGCTTAATAACTCGAATTGACTGAGGTAAAGGCATACCATTTACCTCTCATTTAAATTCATATAGTAATATAGCACTCCTCCAAACATACAGCATTCTATACTTGTTTTTCTTGCACATTTCCGAACCAAGGCAGACTTGACTAGGTTTGACACCTGAAATCCTTGATTCTAAGCTAAACAAACAAAAAAAGCTAAGAATGAGAAGGCATTAATCTAAAACAAGTAAAGAAAGTCAAAAGTCGGTCTAGGCCGACTATGAAAAACCCTAAACCCACTTTTCAAAAACAAAAAATTTTTATTGTAAATGATCGTCTCCGTGGGCGGATGAAGCCTTTATTTTATATGCATTTAAATGTTGATGAAAATTTTCACACAACAAGTTTTAGTAAGCAAGTTTTAAAGGCATAAACTGTAGCTCACAGTTTATGCCTTTATTGTGCTTTCGCTATGGGAGGTGGGCGTGTTCATGGACGGATTCATCCCAATTTTTTAACACACCTTAGTTTTGGTATAAAATACATACATACCAAATTTAATTTATCTATGATAAACATAACCTTATTTATTGAGTTTTAAACTTTTTGGGTTGTATGGAAAATAGGCGTGTCCGTGGGCGGATGATGTCCATTTTTCAAAACCATCTGTTTCTTGTCATTAAAACATACGTGCCAAATTTAAACTCTGTAGGTTAAACAAAGGCTTATTTATTGCGTTTTCAATTTTTGGGTTGTATGGGAGGTGGGCGTGTCCGTGAGCGGATAACGTTCATTTTTCGAAGACATTTTTATGTTTGTATAAGACGCATACATATCAAATTTTATTTTTGTAAGCAAATTATGATCTGAGTTATTCAGTTTCCAATTTTCGCGTTGTATTGGAGGTAGGCGCGTCCGTGGGCGGATGATGTCCATTTTTTAAAACCATCTTTGTTTTGTCATAAAAAAAATATGTGCCAAAGGTTTTAATTAAAAAAATTTAAATAATATACTTCATGGATTTAGTTTTTATTCCACTGTTTTTGAAGAAAAGCTCTAATTAAATCTTAATAATAATAATCTTGCAAAATAATCACATTCTTATATTCTCGCTTACTGTTTTTCTGTTAATAAAAAACTTTCCACGTGCTAAATAAGATAATTTCAAGATTTCGACACGTTTCTTGCTCTGCTTTGAAGCCAAGGAAAAGTGTAAATTTGAATATCTAATAATAAACGGATATGCCTTTGGATTACACAGAATGATGTAGTTTTTTTTAGTTCTGCCTTAAAAAACATATTTTGGGGAAAAGTGGAGTTATATGGTTATTGTACTGGATGATAAACAATGGCAGAAAAATAATTATATTTGCATTGCAAATGCATTTTTATTTCTTTTCATATGACATAACGTTCATGAGCAAAAAGTGTTTTAATATCTAATTCTAATTATAATTTTTATACATCGAGTAGTCGAGTATGTGACTTTATTTGAAAACACTTAAAAAAACCAAATTAAAGAAACGTATCAATAAAAAAAAATTTTCTGTGATTTATGTGTTAAGAGACTCCAAATCTTTTAAAAAAATATAGAGGTATGCAATGCACTGAAATTTATTCCGATTTTGGCGCCATTTGGCCGAAGCCGACGTTAAAATCCGACAAATCCTGACAAACATAGCTACTAAAGCTTACTACAGTTAATTAGCAATCCGTCTTCAATAGTTTGCTTGAAAAATTGTTAATCGATTCCAAGTAAGAGATTGACAAGATACTGCGTCTTTGAGCCATAGTCTTATTGCATTACGTTATGCTTTCTTCCAAAAGAACATGTTGGGAATTATAATGCAGAAAAAACAACTTTTGCGTGTTGCTGGTAACAGCATGATTAAATAATTTATAAGGTTATCCCGATATTTGACATATCCTTATTTTTTTTTAAACAAAAGACTGTTCTCTCTCGGATATGAATGACAACCAGGGTTCTGTGATTTCCTCAAAAAAAATTGATGTTTCAGTGTTTTGTTGTGTTTTTTTTTTATAAAAAAATATGTGCTTTGCAAAAAAAAATAAGTATGCATTGCTTTCATTGAATTTTTTAAGGCAATAAATTTGTGAAAATATTTCAAGCTTAGACGCTGTGAAGTCGCAGAACCTTTAAAAATAATCCGATGGATGCTACAATATATAAAAGTAGTAGAAAATGTATTAACTCAAAGTTCTTAAGATATATTGTACTAAGAAATAGTAAGATATTTAAGCAGCTGTGGGACTTTTGTGTCATTCAAAATGCTCTACTCTTCAAAAAAGGTAACTATCTCCATTTTCGTGAGAAGACGTCAAATATCGGGATAACCTTTAAATTATTGAATCATGGGTAAGAGTTGCTGTCATGTATTGTTTGCTGCTTTAAATGATAGTGATGTTTCTCTTATTATGGGTGGGCTGCTCGCTTATAATGCCGTTGTTGTTGCTACAGTCTAGGCTGGCAGATTTGGAATGGTTAGTCGTTTCATGCAATTTATAAATCCTTGTAACGCGAGTCGCCGTTACAAATACTTGAATCGAGCTAGGCTTCATTTTTAAAGTTAAGGCATGCATTCTGAAACTAAACTCATACTTATTCATAACAATATTCTTATAATAAGGTTAATTGTTATTTTAGTTCATAGAAAAATTTCTCTTTCTTAAGTAATTAATTTTCAAAAGCAAAAAAAAAAACAATTAATTTTTTGACTTATAAAATTGTGGCATTTTAATTGTTTATTTTAAGTTAATAATTCTTAAAAAATGTATTTTCTCCGACTCATCAGTAGTCTCTGTGGTTCATGCAGTCCACTAACTTTGATAACTAACCTAAGATAAATTTTTTTTGCCTGGGCTGGGAGTAGAACCCATTCCTCAAACGTTTGTTATCATAATGAAACAAATTACGCAGCTTTGAAATAACAACTGCAATAAGCTGGTGGAACACTTGGAAGACTTGAATCCAGGGAACGTGGGTATGAATCCAAAAAAAATTTAATTTTTTTTAAAAATTAATTTAAAAATTTAAATTGTCAACTGACACAACTTTGGATTTGGCAATATCTCTTTTATAAAAATAAAATTTTTTTCATATCGCTCTAGCAACATATTTAGTAGCAACACTTATATCACTCACTCATGCAGTAAACGTTGTCCCGCGCACATACATGCATTAAGACATATCCTGCTGCCATGACATAAGCTCACGTGAAACGTTAACGTTGTAATAATTAACGTAATTGAAAACAAACAATTCAATTTGATGCTCGTCCATAACTACGAACTGCCATAAATATTTGCAATGATATCGATAATAATCAAGGATAAAGGATTTTAATGCAATTGTATTTGTTTTATGCATTCATACACATTGGTTGTATGTGTTTTGTTTGGCACGTCGAAGTGTGTAAATGTGTGTGTGTGTGTGTGTGTGTGTGTGTGTGCATACATGCATGCATATAGGTCTGTACTTTAACCTGAAGCAAATTCAGCAAATAAAGCGAAAAAATTCAATTGAATACTGTTGAAATTCGTTATGAGTTGGGAAAAAAAAACAACGATTTAAGTAATTTTGGTAAAATATGAGCAGCCAACAAATAGCGAGGAACAGCAGTGTTGACTGCAAAAACAATTGTGAACAAAAACATAAACACAAAAAATAAACTCAATGCATTTATTGAAAGGATGTGATGCTTTGTTGGTGGTAAAATGAATGTTATTTGCATAAAATAACTCGATGCTGTTGCGAGTTGAATGCAATTTTGTAATGATGTGTAAATAAAATCACTGCAAGACAAGCTGCATTTGATGATAACTCGCCAAAAAATGCAGAGCTCATAAACCGGGCTGATAGACAAACAGACAGACACAAACAGATGGAGCAGTAATTGTGTGTTTGTTTGTGTGTGTATGTTTGTAGAAGACTCCATGCAAAATATTTGCAATAATATAAAATGTTAAAAGAGAAAACAACACGCTAGCATACAAATACACACATACGCACAAACATATAAATATATATGGAAATACAAATACATGGAATTAAGCAAATCGCATGAATATCTATAGTTAAAGTTGTGAACGCAGAGCTAGAAATTAAGCTGAATAAAAAGCTGTCTGTCTTCATGTGTGAAATATTATAATTTCATTGCTTGCGAATTGCTGTCTGTGCCTGGGAGTGTGTGTGTGTGTGTGTGTGTGCATGTGTGTGTATGTATGAGTGTTATGTGAGTGCTTAGCTAGCTAACAACAAAATGACAGCCAATTTTGTAACGTTGTAAATTTTACATTAATGTAGCGGTATTGGTGAGCTGCACGCACATACAAACATTCACACACTCTATCCATACACAGGCACCCACGCACACTGGCACGTACGCCTAAAAGCTGGCAGACACGCCATGCATTTCAAATTATAATAAATATTTTTTAATTTTTTATTATTTTTTCATTTTTATTCTGCAAATTGCGCTCTGCTCTTATGATTTTGTTATTTTGTCATTATATCAAACAACATTTCAACATATTATTTATTCAGCACAAACGATAAAAACAATACGAAAATAAAACGTAAGCTTCTTCATACTTACAGCGTATTCGAAGATTCACAAAAGCGCTCTGCGTCTCACCACGATCATTGGCTGCTGAACAAGCATAGAGCCCTGCATGCACGCGTGCTACACGCTGCAACACCAACGACCTTGTAGAAATTATAATGCCCCACGAAACATTTTGCGTCACTGGCACACCCTGTGGAGATGAAAGAAAGAAAACAAAAATATATATTAAAAACCAGAATTAAAAATTAAAAAATTATTTTAATAGCTGCGAAAATTAATGTGTGTTGGAAAGAATATACGAAAGCATTTTATTGAGCAGGACGAAAGTTCAAAAACAATAAGTAAGTTTAGTTCAAATTTAAAAGTTCAGTACTATAAAATTAATAAAAGCCGTGCCAGACCCATTAACGTTCAAACACATTCTTTGACTAGCAATTTTTTGAGTGTTTTTTTTTAATAATAATTTATGAGAAGAGATCAATACTGACTAACTATTCAAATAAGTGAAATAAGTAATTACATAATTAATTTTATAATTTTTCTTTCGCTAAAAAGTACATGAAGAAAGAGGTTGCTTGAACAACAAAGTTTGGATTCGTGAAGAACTACCCCAACTATTTACTATCTTCTGCAGTCAACTAACTTTGAATATTTAAAACCATCACTGCAGCAAAACCAAAACGGAATTACACGGGGTTTAAATTGCTTTCAGCAGAATAGCAAAATCAACGAAATTTTTACTGCTGTAGTGCTACCGACAGTTTTTAAAAACATTGTTATGCTGTTCATTTTGCTTTGCTGTGTGAATTTTGAAAAGCAAAGCAAAAGCAGCAGCATTAAAAAGACTTTATTTTACTGCGTAGTGCTACGCAAGCAAAATTAATTATTTTATTGCTTTTCTTTTCATTTTGCTTTTCTAATTTATCACAGACCTACGACAACAGCAGTTATTAAGTAGCTAAGTTTCACTTTGCTTTCGGATGTTGTGTATTCGTTTGGCTTTCGTGATTTCTGCTTCGTTGTTTCTATGCTGCGTCGTTTCAGAGTCGCATGTCTATTTGCATTTTTTTTATATAATATGTACACTTGTTCGCAGGCGTTTTTTTAACGCTGGAATTACATGTGAGTGTACATTAGGACGTTCCAGAAGCAAACTTTTTCGAATTTGAATTTTTTAATTCACACATTTAGGCATTAAGGCAGGGGCTTCAAGATCTTATTTGGAGATTCTTTACCAAATTAAACATCGTGCGTAAAATTCATAGAAAAAATTCGTAAAATTGCATTACATTCTACCATATTTCTAACTGCATTATCACATTTTTTTAATTATGATGGAATTTTTTAAAGTTATGAAGCGATTTCTGAAAAACTGATGAACATTTTATGAAAAAAATTAAATATGTGTCACCCAAATGTCAAAAAAAATGTGCCAAATCCTCTAACTTACGCACATTAACCCTTCGTCATGCACATGTATCTGGTGATTTAAATATATTTCTAACTTGGCTCGGGGTTTGAGTTTCCGGGTACCCTCTACAAATATTGTTAGGTATCGTTTTATGAAAAAACACATTAAAAAAAAAAAACAACAAACTG
Source organism: Tetanocera ferruginea (assembly GCA_958299015.1). Taxonomy (NCBI): domain Eukaryota; kingdom Metazoa; phylum Arthropoda; class Insecta; order Diptera; family Sciomyzidae; genus Tetanocera; species Tetanocera ferruginea. Next base: position 156,765,273 of record OY282642.1, on the reverse strand, counting down.
AATTTATGTGGATTTTTTCATTCGAGTATACGTAGCGCATGTATCTGGCCAGATACACACCAGGGTTCGGACCCCGCTCCTATTGGAGTAAATTTACTCCGTTTTAAAAAAAAAAATAATTAAATATGCTCCAACACTCCGTAGCTATAGCAATCTACTCCGATTTACTAATCGAACCACTTCGAAACCCTTTTTTGTCGTTTTCTGTTACAAGTATGCGTTTTTAATTGCTTTGCAATGCGAAAATGAGTAGTTCCTAAACTTTCCGTAACTTTTATGCATTGAACACAATTTCGACAGCAAGCGACAAGCGAGAATATAATTGAGGCATCAGCAGCAGAACGAATAGCTTGTCGCTTGCTGTCGTTATTGTGTTCAAGGCATTACTTGCCAATTTTTTTTTGTGTGGGCAATACTACTTATCATATAATAGAAACGACCAGCTGATTCCGAAAAGTAACAAGGGCAATAGACTTCTTTAAAATGGACACATTTGTAATAAGGTGAGACTAAATATTATATTTTAAAAGAAATGATTTATTTTATTTTTTTACCTAATGACTTATTTTGCAATAGAAAGAAAAAAATAAAGAAATTAAAGAAAATGCCAAAAGAATGTTTGTATAAATGTGTTGAATTTGAGAAACACGTGTACGTATATGATTTCATAGGAAACAAATTTTTGATGAAATATTAATATTTTTGCTCCGAAAAATTTCTATCTGTTCCACTATTTTATTGATTTTGCTCCGATTTTCTCTCCGCGGGGTCCGAACCCTGATACACACACACATTTTGTATGAAGAGTATTGTACTTTATTGTTATTTTTTTATTTTTCTCTGCGTTTGTTTACTCAAATCACTCTCACAGCCAGTGTTGCCAGAAGAGGGATTTTTCCCCATTTTTCGTGATTTTTCGACTCAAAAGGGAAAACGGGAAAAACAATCTTGAAAACGGGACAAATAGGGTTAACTGTATTTTACTGCGAAAAATTTAATTTCTTCAAGAAGCCAATCAAACATGTATGTTATAAATTTCAAACACATATGAATGTAATATAATGTTTCTGAATCAGTCTGACATCTCATGTATCTCACTATCTGAATCAGCGAATTATCAGCGTCAACAAAATTCAGTGCAAATATATAGCTATACGAAAAAATTGAACTTTTTTTAAAAACAATATAAAATTTTTTTTTATGAAGAAAGAATACATTGACTCACTTTTAACTGTCTTAGACGTCATTCTCCAAGATACATATAATTTTTTGTGGATGAGTGAATTATATTATATCTTTTTTTAAGCGATAAGCTTTAAGACATTGCTTCTGAAATTGGAGATGACGAAGTTAATTTATTCAAAGTAATTGTGGAAAATTTTTCATAACTACATGGCTTGAAATTTGAAAAAGATTTGTGTTTTCAGGCCAAGACGTAGCATTTAAACTTTTTTGATTTGTTAATCCTTTAGTTTAAAAAAATAAGACATATTCTTCATTGATTCCATTGTGTTTTTATTTTCATGACTTATTTAAAAAATATTAATTGAAAAATTTTGACTTAGAATATAGGTCACTATGAAATATTGATATATCAAATAAACCCAAAACATGCAAGATTGCTGGCAACATATTTTAAATATGAAATTTGAAAACTGAAAAACGTGAAGCGAAAAACGGGAAAATTTTTCGGAAATGCATGAAAAAAACGGGAATCTCTTCGAAAACCTGGCAACACTGCTCACAGCAATGGAGGCAAACACAAACAAGGGTTTATTTTGATTTTTTTTCGCTTCAGTTGCATAGTGAACTTTGAAAGGTACAGACAATAATTTACGGAAGAATTTTTATTTATTCGAAAAAAAAAAAATGGGTGAAGAAGTAGAGTTTTTTTTTTAATATGCGATTTCGCAGTGGTTATGTGAATTTCCATACAGGACTAGCAGAAGCATTGGCCAATGTGATAGAGCGTGAAAGAGCCGCTGAAGAAGTGGTTGCAAATGATGAGATTGATGACTTCCCAGGAGTTGACGACGATATGGATCTAAATTATATGCCAGACGATGGTGATGCCTCAGACGTCGAAAATGATTGCGTTGTCGAAGCAGATGCAGTGTTTGATAGTGACGACGATGAAGAAATTGAAGAACAGTATGCTACCGAAGATTCTTTCCTTGGTAAGGACAGTACTATATGGTGTAAAAATGAACCAAATATTGGAGTTCGTTTAGGTGAACGCAATATCATGCGTTACCATGGCACACACTGTGTCCACCGCGGCAATAAATCAATTTGGACAATCTTTCCGATTTTGATGATTTTTGCACAGCTTGTTAAAAAATATCTAAAGTTAATGTGTGAAAAATTTCATGCAAATATCTCTATTGGTTTTCTGTCCAGAGCAGCGCAAAGTTGATGTATGTGAACAAGTGTCAAATGTGATAGTTTTCTATGTCATATTCAATAGCTTGTTACTTATAAACTATACATCGAATGTACCTTATAAGTATTTTTTTCTCTTAAAATAGACATTAAGCATTATGTAAATTAAAAAAAAACTTTTTAAAAATTTGACAAGAAAATTTTTTTTTAACAATATATTTTGAACCAAAAAAATCAACATTTATGATTTTCCGGTAGACTTTTAGTTGTGTGCGAAGCAGTGCGACACATGGAGTCATATACCAAATTAAAGCTGAGCGTCTCAGCTACCAGGTTATTAAAAAAAAACCTGCTCATTTTTGCACCTCCGCGAAAAAACAATGAAAAACCAAAAAATGACAGTGCAAAAAACCCTGCTTATGCGTTATTTTGCGCGTGCAGAAACAACTGCGCATTATTTCTTTCTTTGCTACTCGTTGTTGTTTTGCATATGTTCATGTCTATCACTTTAATTATGTATTTATTCTTTCTCTGGAATGGGAGAGTAGCGTGCCATCCACTGCACCACCGATACTAATAAAACAATAGTTAGCTAATATAATTCATTACTAAATATTTTAGCAGGTACTATTGAAACCTCGTGTTATCCAGCAAACGTAAAAGTAGAGGAAAATTTAAGCAAAATTTTAATTTGTTAAGGAGACAGCAAGCGTAATAAATAAAAAAGTTAACCGAGTAAACCATGAAATAAATAATTTAACAAATTCAATTATTGAAGTTCATAATAAAAAAATCTTTATTTCTCATAAGCTTTCATTGACTATGATAAACGGTAAAGTGGCAACAACTTTAACTGGCAGCTCTTCTATGTCCGCGTGCTATATACGTGGTGCAAAGCCAACGGAGATGCACAATTTAGACGAATTGGCATTAAAAGCAAATTCTGGAGAGGCTTTAAAATTTGGTATTTCACCGCTGCATGCGCGCATAAAATTTATGGAATGCATATTACATATCTATTGCAATAAAAGCTTCGCATCATGGAGAACAAATAAAAAAACCAGAGAAGTAAAAGAAGAAGCGAAGGCCACAATTCAAAAAAACCTTAAATCTGTATTGGGAATAAATGTTGATGTGGTTAAACAAGGAATGGGTTGCAGCAACGATGGAAATACAGCTCGACGATTTTTTGAAAACCCACAAATTACAGCTGACTTAACCGGAGTGGATGAGCAACTGATTCATCGGTTCAAAATTATATTGTCCACAATAAATTGCAGTCAGGCAATAGACCCCGAGAAATTTAAAATATATTGCCTAGACACGGCGAAATTGTACATTGATTTGTATGGATGGTACTACATGCCCGTCACAGTGCATAAAGTTTTGATACATGGTAGCAAAATTGTATCTGAGGCCATTCTACCTATAGGTAGGTTAAATATACAATTTATTTCATACATTTTAAATTAACATATGGTTTATTTTTAAAGGAATGCTATCAGAAGAAGCGAGGAACAAAGATTATAGAAATTATAAGTTATATCACTCGCGCAAAACTGGGCGCTGCACTACTAACCAAGACGTAATGCATCATTTGCTGATATCCTCCGACCCATATATCAATTCATTGAGAACGAAACTGAAGCTTAAAAAATTAGATTATCACGAAGATGTGAAAAACTTGTTAATAAATGAAATAGAGTGAAACTGTAAAATTTTTTTTATTGGAGTTGTATGGGGGGTGGGCGTAAAAGTGAACGGATTTTTCAAATCATATATTCAAAACAGCATTTAACAGATGTTATATGCATGTTTGCGAAAAACAACCATTCTAGTTACAAATTTACAGAAGATATGGCCTTTTTTAAAATATCAGTTGTATGGGAGGTGGGCGTAAAAATAAGCGGATCAAGTTCATATTTTCAGGAGCAAATTCTACATTTATAATATTAACGTTCTGTGAAAATTGAGTTGATATATTTAAAATCATGGAAGTTAGGCCACATTTTCTATTTAAGTCGTATGGGAGGTGGGCGTAAAATTGGGAGTATTTTTGTAAAAAATAAATTACAATTCTTAAAAAAATTTAAAAAAATGTGTGCAAAATTTCATGAAGCTACGCCTCCTCCCTGATTTAAGACCGTCAAATGCACTACACGGACACAGTGTGTGGCACTGGCTGCATTTTGTATTTGCAAAGAAGTTGATGGCCTCAATAAAAATAGTGCCAGAAGAAATTTTCTCACTACGTTAGCTGATACATTGGTTCTTCCAAATATTGAAAACCGAATGAACAACATTCACATCATCAAACAGTTCAACACTTGGTAGGCCATGGAATCGTATCTTCGAAGACCACTAAATGTAAGTTTGATTGATATAACATTTGCCCTTCATTACATCTCATTTTTCTCGTTTTTCTTTTTCATTTCAGTTTCCAGTAGTAGTTTCTAGCACAAGTGGTGCTGATACTCTACAAAAGAGAAAAATGTGTCAGTTTTGTACACTGGGAGATGAAAAATTCGCCGACTAATGCTTGGTTTTCACTTAGTCATTTTTTGTTTGACATGAAATTTAAAAGTTTAAAAAATCACATAAATAACATTTTTTTTTTTTTAAATTTTTGCTATAAGCATGTGAAGAGATCAGTTTTTCCTATTTTTCGTCATTGTCAAATAGAAAAAAATGACAACGTGTTGGCATTTTTCATGTGACTGACAACAACTGACCATTGAAATTGACATAGTGAAAACCAGGCTTAACTCGGTTTTTTTTGTTTCAAGTGCTCGAATCCGGTATGCCTACAACATTCGAAATCAGAGTATACTTGTTTTAGTTGCTTACCTGAAACTGTGTAAAACTTTTTTAATTTAGAATTAATTAAAACTTACTTTATAACTACGTAATTTCATTGAAATCAACATTATAACAACCTTTTTTTTTTGAAATTAAGCACAAAAATAAAATTTTTCTTGTTTTATTTCTTATTAAAATTATTTTTGCACGGGTAGGTGGTTTAGCATGTACAAAGAACAAAAAAAAAAATAGTATTTTCCGATTAAATGAAATTTTTTTCTTATTAAATGAAAGTGTTTTCAAATTAATTGAAGCTTTTTTCTAATGAATTGAAACCTTTTTCGAATTTAACGAAACTATTTTCATATAAAATGAAGCTATTTTCAAATTAAGCAAAACACGTTTCCAATGGAATGAAACAATTTTCAAAATAAATTAAACTTTTTTTAAACCATTATGTTCTTTTTTTTGTTTAGCTTTGAACCAAGGATTTCAGGTGTCAAACCTATTCAGTCAAGTCTGCCTTAGTTCGGAAAATGGGGAGATAGATAAGTAGGAGTGAAAGGGAAATCAAGTGAAACAAGTGAAGAATGTTGTATGTGTGGCGAAGTGCTATACCAACTTGCGAATTTGAATCTGAGGCAAGTGTTATGCTTTTACCTCAGTCAATTCGAGTTATTAAACAAGCTCATTCCACAAACATTTCTACCACCAACTACAACTTCCAAAGTCGTAGATATTGATGAATTTTTTTAATATCAGTTGATTAGAAATGAGGAAAGAATTAAAGAAAGGTAAAAGCGTAGAACACGGGATTCGAACCCGGAACCTCTGGGTTGACAGTCAAGCACGCTTACCACTCGACTACCGAGGCCCTTAAACATTTTTCATGAAACATTTTCTCCTGGGAGTTGTAAATGGGAGATTCCGTTTTTAAGATAAAGTTTAAATATTTTTTGAAAATTTTTAATGAAATTATGTTTATCAACCGCTAATATTTATGAGTGTAAAATTAAAAATAAGAAAATGTTTCATGATTGGACTGAATATCATAACATGTCAGTTATTAGATTGGGTTGAAGTAATTTTAATCCCATATAATTAAAATAATTATTATTTATAAAATAATTTAAAGAAATAAATGATATAAATTGAGTAGTGATGACTTTAGTTCCGGGATCTCGAATTTGTGGCAACCTAGCTGGGAGAATTCGAGTCAATCGAGCCAAAGGCCTCCTTTGGTGCAACCTTACCATAGATCTACGGTAACACGACAGCAAGGCAAAAGAAGGGCTTCATATCGCGGGTAAGAGGTGATGGTACCCGAAGAAGAGTTAGAGGCTACGCTAAAGCAAAAGATGACATGCAAGCTCTTCTTTGGAAGGTAAAACTATCGCCAAACTTGCACGTAAGTACATATAACAGGCAATACAAATTTTCAATAGTTTGCAAAATTTAAAAATAACAAATATAGCTGCTATAAATAATTTTGTTGTAATACACTAAAAAGTATTTGCTAGTTCAACAGTGACTGTAGAGCGTTTCGAATAATTTATACGTGAGTTTATTGAAAAAATCAGTAATAATCTACGACAAGAACATTAGTTTTTAATTATGTACAATGATCGGATTCATAGGCAAAAGAAACTCAAGATATTCCACAATATATGTTTAATAATCAGAATTTATGGTTTAATTTAACATAAAAAGGTTTCAATCAAAATTAAAAAGATTTAATTTTATTTAAATAAGGTTTCATTTAAATTGAAAACAGTTGTGTTTAACTTAATAAAAGTTTCGTTTAATTTGAAAAAGGTTTCATTCAATATGAAAAAAGTTTCGCTTGACTCAATAAGAGTTTCATTCAATTTGAAAAAAGTTCCGTTCGATTCAAAAAGTTTAATTAGTGGCGTTTTCGTTTCTACCAAAAAATGTTGCCCTGTCGCAGTGCAAAATGTTTTCAATGTTGCCCGCAACCCTGTAAAAGTGCATGTTTTTGCCTACTCGAAAAATGTCAACTTAAATAAACGAATATAACTATCCTTGTCTTACGCACGCATGTCATAATATTATCGTTTTAAAAACACCTGATATGCAGGGCAATCATCTACCCTGAGAAAGTTTGCAGGGCAGAAAATGCGCCTTTTTTGCCCTCTGTGAGTGTGACATTTTAAGAAACGAACACAGAATTTACTCACCCGTTTGCACTTATTTTAGAATCGAACACGAAAAAAGGCAAGGGCAATGAAAAGGCAACATTATTTGGTAGAAACGAAAACGCCATAGGTTTAATTTAATCGGAAAATGCTATATATATCTGCCTGGCGTGATAACAATGTATTGTTATCACTAAAATAGCATATTTTTCATATAAATGTACTGAAATATCTGGCCAAATACATGCGCTACGTACATGACTATCGGAACATGTGCATGACGGAGGGTTAAAGTTAAGTTTTGACAATTTTTTTTCAACATGATTACTCAAAGACTAAAAATATCCGTTATTGATATCTTCTGTGAAAAATCAACAAAAAAATCTAATTTTTATCCAATAAGTGAAAGTTTTTAAACCTCTTTCAAAAGCTTTCAAAAAAATCAAAGGTTGAGAAAACATTTTTTTTAATTTTGGGACACACTTACGTAATTTTTTTTATTACTTTTTTTGCATAATTTCAAAAAAAATTGAAAATTTCTTTGCTTATAATATTTATTTTCGAGAAGAATGCTACTGTTTTTTATGATCTAACTAAATTTGAATTTTGTGTGCGGTCAAAGTGGAATAACCATGTCATCTTTTTGCCCTTCTGCTGGCATAATAAAGATTGGTAGAACAAAATTTGTATTTGTACTGTGCTTTTAATATATTTTTTATTTAAACTCCGGAAACCATTAGGATAAAAGTTAAGCAAAAAAAAAAAAAAAAAATCGTTCATGTTAAAATACAAAACCAGAAAAGAAGTATTTGATATAAAAAATTCTTTTAATAACAGTTTCAATGCTAGCGCAAAAGAATTTCTTTAACGAATAAAATTGTTATGAAATAAATGCAACATCAACTCATTGCTAGAAATATGCAACAGATTTTTTGCAAAGCACTGCTGCCAAAAAGTTTGTTCGTATCACGGGTACGCTGGAGAGATAAATTTTTTATATGTTTTTTTATAAATAAATAGCTTTTTGATAGTCATTGAAACATAATAAACACTTAAAACAAAACAGTCACAACTCAAAAAATATGACTTTTGAGGAGAAGCGAAAAGTAAAACTCTTTGATTGAAACTGCAGAAGAAAAGCAATTTTCATTTTCACACACTTACTTCATTCTTCCAGTTAATGAAGAACATAATGAAAAAGATGGTTAGTTATGTGTTTTGTGAATTGATTTTTAACAAAAAGTCGATATTGAAAAATTTTGACTTGTAACTGTTTTGTATTTAGTGTGCGATATGTAAGAATAATTTTTCGAAATTTGTAAAAAGTTGATAGCTTGTACTATAAAGAATAGAGTTTTAATTAATATTTGCTCAATACTGATCGAGTAAATAAGGAAGAAAGCACGTCAGTGCTCAGGCATATATTTTAACTACTTTAATTTTTAAAACTCAGCTCTTTTTGTGCTTGTCTAAATTTGAAATTTAATTTGATTAATTCATTAAATTTTGTTTTTGTTGTTTGAGTTTTGAATTTTTGTTGTTTGAGTTTTGCACCTTCTGCAAAAAAACTTTACACCAACACATAGCAACAAAAATCTAAACTATGCCAAAAAACTAGCAAACCCCGAACTGCATTAAAGCAGAACAAGAAAATGCACTTTATTTGCTGGTTTCATCACTTTTGATGCTTGTCATTTTGTTGGTGTTTTCTCTTTTATTTAAATTCGAGCTGTTGTTTTTCAGTAGCGGTTGTCTTGAATAATTCAATATTTATGGTTCTTTTAACATTTAGCCACTTGTCGCTGCTGCTTAAATAGCTTTTTAATGCTTACTTAATTATAATGGTAAGAAAAAAAGAAACCTAAAAAATTACATTTTGTTTGATATATCCGGAAAAGGAGAAGTAAGCCAGGCTTAAGCAAGATAATAACAACAAAATTTTTTTGTTTTTTTTCTGATTTTTGATAATTATTTTGAATTAGATGTAAAGATTTTCAGCCAGTAGTTTAACTGTGAACCAATAATTTCAATTTTAATTTCAACGTTCAGTCAAGTCTGCCTTTGTTTCGAAATGGGTTGGTGGATAAGTAGGAAAGAGTGTGTAAAAAATCGACATAGACTGAATTATATAAGAGAGAAAACTATATCAACATGAGAATTTGTATCTCAGGCAAGTATTTATGAGCTATGTTTCTATCTCAGTCAACTAATTGAAGTGAAGTCATCCACATAAATCTCATCCACAAATTTATCTATCATCAATTACAACTTTTCTTAAGTCGTAAATACTGATGCCATTTAATTAAAAATGAGGAAAATATTGAAGAAAAAGTAAAAAGTAGGACGGAATTTGAACCAGGAATCGCTGGGTAGGCAATCAAGCACGCTTACCATTCGACTACCGTGTTTGGAAAATAAAATAATTATTCATAATTCTAAGCACCTTATTTCAAATAAATAAATTTAAGTGAACTTGAAAAATTTTACGAATAAATATATAGACAAAAATCTCTGAAAATCGGTATTTGGTTCTTTATACTGATTTTTGATGCGGCATCTCTCACCAAATCCTTATTATTTTATAAATTTTTGTTAATAATTTGATTTAATATTTTTTCATTTTTTATTTGTTGCCTTAAATAAAGTTTTTAATATAAAAACTTATTAAAACTTAATTTAAAAACAAATTTAATTTAAATATAACAAGTAACGAAAGTCTAAAGTCGGTCTAGGCCGACTATGAAATACCCTAAACCCACTTTTCAAAAACAAAAAATTTTTATTGTAAATGGGCGTCTCCAAGGGCGGATGAAGCCTATATTTTATATGCATTTAAATATTGATGAAAAATTTACACATACCAAGTTTTATTCCTGTAGCTCACAGTTAATGCCTTTATTGTGCTTTCGCTATGGGAGGTGGGCGAGTTCATGGACGGATTACTCCCAATTTTTGAACACACCTTAGTTTTGGTATAAAATACATGCATACCAAATTTAATTTCTCCATGACAAACATAACCTTATTTATTGAGTTTTGAACTTTTTGGGTTGTATGGGAGGTAGGCGTGTCCGTAGGCGGATGACGTCCATTTTTCAAAACCATCTTTGTCTTGTCATAGAAAACATATGTGCCAAATTTTAGCTCTGTAGGTTAAACGGAGGCTTATTTATTGCGTTTTCAATTTTTGGGTTGTATGGAAGGTGGGCGTGTCCGTGAGCGGATGACGTCCATTTTTCAAAGACATCTTTGTGTTGATATAAAACACACACATATCAAATTTAATTGTTGTAGGCTAATTATGAGCTGAGTTATACAGTTTTAAATTTTCGCGTTGTTTGGGAGGTAGGCGTGTGCGTAGGCGGATGATGTCCATTTTTCAAAACCATCTTTGTTTTGTTATAGAAAACATACGTGCCAAGTTTTATTTCTGTAGATTAAACAGAGGCTTATTTATTGTGTTTTTAATTTTTGGGTTGTATGGTAGGTGGGCGTGTCCGTGAGCGGACGACTCCCATTTTTCGATGACATCTTTGTGTTGACACAAAACACATACACACAAAATTTTATTGTTGTAGGTTTGCTATGAGCTTATTTATACAGTTTTAAATTTTTGCGTTGCATGGAAGGTAGGCGTGTCCTTGGGCGGATTCCAAAAATATTCAATAGTGCAGATCCTTGGGTGCATGTGACCATGTATACTAATTTTCATTCAATTATCTCGACTTCTTCTTCTTATCCTGCGTATACGGCAACACACAGACGGACAGACGGATGGACGTACAGACGGACATGAATAGCTCGACGCACATGGTGACGCTGATCAAGAATATATATACTTTCCTATACCGGACTCGCTTCATTCTATGCGTTACAAACGTTTGCACAAAGTTAATATATTCTGACCTTTCAGGTTTAGGGTATAAAAAGCGAAATCAATATTTGCTAACTAATAAATTTATATAAACTAAGAACAGAAAAACTCTCATATAATTTTTTTTAAAAAAATAATTTTAAAAAATTTTTTAAAGTAATAAACTAGGTAACACATCCTGTATTTGAATTTATATCATTTTATATTTGCTGAGTTTGCTTCAATATCATCTGCATAATTAAGTTCATTTGACCTCTACTTCACATAAAAACAAACATGTACACTTGCACACACTTTTACCAGTCAACTTTATCACTCTCTTTTTCTCTTTCTTTGTTAGTGCTTGTACTTACATCATGTGACCACGTGATCCGATGCTCCTTGGGATTCGCTTTTATGTGACACTCAAAGTAAACATCGTCGCCTTCTTTTATGTCATCTGCTTTCAATGTTGAGCCTAATGATAATGTCACTTGTGGTGGATCTGTTGTGGTTGTTGTTGTCGTTGTTATAGTTGTTGGTGATGTTGATGGTGTCAATGGTGTTGGTGGTTTTGCCATTTTAGTTATGTTATTTTCGCATTGTTGACACAGTAGTTTTGTTGTATGTTAGCCAAACAAGATAAACCGAGAAGAAATAGAAAAAAAAGAGAGAGAAAAATAAAATAGAAATTAAATTTTATTTTTCTTTTCGCTAGATTGTGGATTAAAGCTTAAGCTTAAATACTCGTAGCTCTTGGATTTCCAGTCTTTGTGGATTACTTTTCCAAGTAGTTTGAGTCAATATGTATTGCATAGAAATTTTTCGTTGGTAATTTCGCAGGGCTTCTTTAGTGATTAAAAGCCATTTCTAGCAAATAAAATTTTTATAGGTCATAACTTTGAGCCAAGCTAAGCACAATCAAAATTCTCTTGCAACCGCATGAATAGTAAAAAGGGAAAGGGACTCTTTTTTTATTATGCTCAACAAATTACTTTTGCAGCTTTAACTGTTTGTTTGACAAAACTTATGAAATTATTTTCAATACATTTATCACTATAGCTGAAAATATTTTCATACAAGTGTAGTAAAATTATTATTATTATTATTATTATTATTATTATTATTATTATTACTAGCAATACCCGGCGCGCGTTGCTACGCCTTAGGCCACGTGCATAGTAAACGCCGATTCAGACTGCCTGCCTGTGTCCGCAGAGTGTGTGAAAAAGCGAGAGAGATAGATATTTGTATCTCATTTGTTCACACAGATTTGAGCTTGCCTATCTGTCTGAATCGGCGTTGAAAATGCACGCAGCCTTAGACAAACACATGTACTTCATCTGTGACTTCAGAACCTATTCGATCAAAAATGTAGCTTGTAGGGGAAGGTGCACCCACTTGACCAAAGCTCAGACCAGTTTTCTATTAGAAGGACATTACCAAATGGCAACTCCATTCGGAATTTCACTGATCAGCGATTTTTATTTCCAATGCTATTTGCTATTAAAAATTTGGCTTGTATGGGCGGATTCACACCCCGTTTTCCAATGCCCGTGCTATATTTCTTGTCGAAAAACATTTCCAAAAATTAAATTTATACTGAGTTTAAATATAATGAAACATTAAGTACCACAGCTATTCGATATTAAACATTTAAACTATGTTGATGGTGTCACGACCCAATTTCCAATGCTTGCTGGATTTTTCCAGTGGATGGACACGACTAAATGTTATATTCCTTCCGAGTTTCACAAATATGTGACTTATGTTTCTTAAATTATACTGAAAAGTTTGAATGCCTTAAAAGTGTCACGCCCCTTCTGCAACGGCTTTAAAATTTTACCAGTAAAACAGCACGTGAAAATTGAGGTCAAATACAGAATTTTGGAGCTGTGCAACATGTAATTCTAAAGCTATTCGATATCGATGCCAAACTTCACAGGAGCGCTCTGCAGACTTTGCTAGAGTTTCCCTGAAAATTTCATAACAATTGGTTTAGCGGTTTTGAAGTCTACTTGTACATACAATCATTTTAATATACAAAGAAGATGTTAACAGCTTGTTTAAAATATGCTTAACTTACGCATCCTTTAAACACTAAAATATGCGTCAAACATACGTTTTTGATGCGTTTTACATGCGCTGCGTAGCTTATGCCAGGCTGTCTAATATAATGGAAAACCATTCAAAAGTTGAATTATAATATTAAGGTTCAACTAAAACTACTGGAGACCAATGCAAATGCATTATTTATAATGCTATTATAAAAAAACAGAGAAACCAACCAACTTGAGACCCTCCTCCTTTTTGAAATCGGTTAAAAATAAAAAATATGCTCCAATCACAATAACTCTTTTAATGTGCAACATTTATTAACACGCGAAATAAAAAACTTTGAGGCTTCTGTTTGGAACAAAATCGAAAATCCAACTAAATTAAAGAAGTTATATTGGTATTCCTCTACATTTATGGTCATCATTTTGTTACAACTTCATTTCATAGTACCAACCTATTTGATTTTAAAAAAGACGTTGGAAAATAAAAACAAAAATTATTTTCTGATGCGTCCAATATAAACCTATTGAAAAGTTTAAAGGAAATCTATTTTATAAGGTTGTATGCATGAACATAATTTCTGCGCAGATGAACACAAACAATGACATATCAATGCGACATTTCAGATCGTACTGAGATCCTCTGAGAAGCATTTGAGCATATGCAATGGAATATTTGTATACTGAAATAACTACAACAATAAAAAATTTCATCCCCCATTTCATGGTAAGATTTTAATATATTTATATTTCTCTCTGAGCAAGAAGTTGACTGCAAATAAAGTAGCTAGTGTTGCCATAAAAACAAATTTTAAATCTGAACTATTGTATAAAGCTTTCAATCCGTCGAGATTGTGTTATTGTCGATGAATAACATTTGCAATAAATAACAAAATAATAATTTGGTTATATATCAGGCATAAGAGGAAAAAGATTTTTTGACTGTAAATATGTATAAACAATTCAAGTCTGAAAACCATAACAAATACGATGTCAGATTGTTGGCAACACTGCTCAACAGACCAAACTGAGAGCAACTCCCGACACAACATGGCAGCAGCGTTGCCGTTTTTACTTCGATCGAAGTTTTTTACTTCACTTTTATGTCAAACACTTCCACACTTCCTCTTTTGTGGAAACACTTCGATTTTGAGTGATTAAAACATTTTTAGTTTTTGATTTTTTCACTTCATTTCACATTAAAAAAATCAATAACATGGCATAACTGTTGGTGTAAAAGAATTCATAACTTGTACCTTCTCTCACAGAGTTTTGTATTGGATGAGATAATTTTAATGATAGTGGCAACACTATGTTCGATTAAATACTTCTTGCAAAAGCGCGCGTTGTGAAGGTTGTTGAAATGTAAGTTTGTAAGAATTAATTACTTCGAGGAAGACTCTGATATTGCAAGTCGTATTGCAGTATCAGAATCACGAATAACTGATTCAAATGTGATATATTTACAATTCTTGTCTTATGCACTGAGTGCTGTTAATTCACTTAATGTAGAATTTCAAACAGAATCGCTTAGTTTTCATGAGTTGTTAAAATCATTAAAATTGTATTTCAGAAGTATTGTTATTAATTTTATTGACATCTCTGCCGTAGAATTTGATATAATTTTTAAAAATGATCTCAATAATTTTAGAATTAAGCCTTTGTCTGATATATATATAGTGCCTAGAGCCCAGATAAAATTTAATTCCTATGATGTATCTGCAACAGATAAGAATGAAATTTTAAAAAGTTGTGTACATTTCTATTACATTCGTACACTAATTACGAAAAGAATCAATTTCAAATATCCAGTTTTGAGAACATTACAAATTTTGTATACAAGATCTTTAGCTAATACTTTGGTTCCCCTCATAAAACTTTTTCCTAATCTCATCGAAGAAAAAGATATCGACTGTCTAGAAAAGGAATGGCGTCTTTTAATATTAAATGATTTTTTAGCTGAAAAAGATTTGAAGAGCTTTGGTTCTACGTTTTTAAATTAAAAAGTGCCTTAGAAGTCCTGATGTACCAAAAAATAAAAACTTTCATAAGAGCGTTGCTAAGCTTACCGCACGGTGGTGCAACAACAGAAAGGGTATTTTCACAATTAAAACTAATTAAAAATACAACTACAAATAAGTTAAAATTTAGCACCGTAAATTCGATAATGCTAATAAAGGACCACTTTCTAAATGATAATTTTTTAAATTGGAATCCCTAAACGAATACTTTATCGAATGTTTGTTATAACAGTGATATTTACTTCAGAACCGAAGAAATAGCTGCATAGAAAATAGAAATAGAAATTAGAAATAGATAATTTTTTAACATTGTTAATTTATACATATAAGTGATTGAAATGTATTTCAGAATTTTCTTATTGAACGCATATTTTCTTATTAAACTTTATTGATTGATTTTTATGAAAATATTTTTATTGATTTTTTCGTTATTAATTTTGAAATGTACCTGAATATGCTTAAAAAACATTCATGTTAAAAACAAAATTAATTTATTTTAACACTTCGAAATCTCTGAAAATACTTCCATTTTGTAGCCTATTTTACTTCGTTTTAAAATTCTCGAACGGCAACACTGCATGGCAGCCGTGCTGAGTTACTCTCACTCACGCATTGGTTTTCTGCTGCTTGTTGTGCTGCTTGCAGTGTTGCCGCTCGAGAATTTTAAAACGAAGTAAAATAGGCTATAAGAAGGAAGTATTTTCAGAGATTTCGAAGTGTTAAAATAAATTAATTTTGTTTTTAACATGAATGTTTATTTAGCATAGTTAGGTAGATTTCAAAATGAATAACGAAAAAATGAATAAAAATATTTTTATAAAAAATCAATAAATAAAGTTTAATAAGAAAATACGCGTTCAATAAAAAAATACTGAAATACATTTCAATTATTTATCTATTTCTATTTTCTATGGAGCTATTTCTTCGGTTCTGAAGTAAATATCACTGTTATAACAAACATTCGATAAAGTATTCGTTTAGGGATTCCAATTTAAAAAATTATCTTATGGAAAGTGATCCTTTATTAGCATTATCGAATTTACGGTGCTAACTTTTAATTTATTTCTTGTTGGTTTTTTAATTAGTTTTAATTTTGAAAATACTCTTTCTGTTGTTGCACCCCCATGCGGTAAGCTTAGCAACGCTCTTACGAAAGTTTTTATTTTTTGGTACATCAGGTCACCTAAGGCACTTTTTTATTTAAAAACGTAGAACTAAAACTCTTCAAATCCTTTTTCAGCTGAAAAATCATTTAATACTAAAAGACGCCATTCCCTTTCTAGACAGTCGATATCTTTTTCTTCGATGAGATTAGGAAAAAGTTTTATGAGGGGAACCTAACTATTAGCTAAAGATCTTGTATTCAAAATTTGTAATGTTCTCAAAACTGGATATTTGAAATTGACTCTTTTCATAATTTGAGTACGAACGTAATAGAACTGTACACAAATTTTTAAAATTTCGTCCTTAACTATTACATATATATCACAGGAATCAAATTTATATATATCAGACAAAGGCTTAATTCTAAAAGTATTGAGATCATTTTCAAAAATTATATCAAATTCTACGGCAGAGATATCAATAAAATTAATTACAATACTTCTGAAATACAATTTTAATGATTTAATCAACTCATGAAAACTAGGCGATTCTGTTTGAAATTCTAAATTAAGTGAATTAACAGCTCTCAGTGTATAAGACAAGAATTGTAAATATATCATATTTTAATCATTCGTTCGTGCTGCAATACGGCTTGCAATATCAGAGTCTTCCTCGAAGTAATTAATTCTTACAAACTTACATTTCAACAACCTTCACAACGCGCGCTTTTGCAAGAAGTATTTAATCGAACATAGTGTTGCCACCAGTGTTGCCAGTCTAGCCTTTTTGAGGCTAGATCTAGCCTTTTTTTTTGTTGTCTAGCCTCGAAAATTACCATCTAGCCTCTAGCCTTTTTTTTAGCCTTTTTTTGTTTTTTTCTAGCCTTTTCTAGCCTTTTTTAATATATTGCTTAAAGATGCATTACTACATCCAATTTTTCTGACGTTGCAATTTTGAAAGTGTAAATCTTCTATTGCTCTTTTTATTCTTTTTAAGTGGTTAAACCCAAATATTTTCTGTTATAGAGAAAGAAAACTCCAGTTACTCTACAGAAGAAATAACTATAATTGAAATATAATACCTGGGCAGAAGCTAGAGATTCATTGAATGAAGATCCGTTCCAAGAGCTATCAGATTTGATTTTTAGTTTTATTATTTTAGCATTAAGCAACGCTGAGGTAGAAAGAATTCTTAGTACAACGAAATTTAAAAAAAAAACTAGAAAAGAAACCGTATTCAACTGTTCTTAAAAGAAAACGAGTAAAGAAAGTCTAGTCCGACTATGAAATACCCTAGACCTCCTATTATATTTAAATAAATTATATATTAAAATACGAAAACAAATAGAAGTAACTTCCTATTTTTGTTTAAAATCCCTGTATTTATAGAACTATATAGGTTTTACTAATGAAGATTGTATGGGAGGAAGGCGCGTTCCTAGGTGGATTACGCCTTTTTTTGTGAGCACACCTTAGTTTTATATACTATGATCTCATACCAAGTTTTATCTCTGTAGGCCAAATATAAACGTTTTTATTGTGTTTTCCATATTGTGGGTTTCATGGGAGATGAGCATGTTTATGCGCGGATGTCGCGCAGTTTGTGAACACATCTTAGTTTTGATACAACAATCTCAATACCAAGTTTTATATTTTTGGCTCATATAAACCTCTTTATAGCGTTTTTACTATGGTGGGTTGTATGGGAGGTGGGCGTGTTTAAGGGCGAATGACGACTATTTTACATCTAAGTACACATCTAAGTTTTAATATAAAATACATATCTGATAAGTTTAATCCCTGTAGTTCAAATAAAAGGGGTCTTTATAATAGTGTTTTCAATGTTGGAGTTGTATGGGAGGTGGGCATGTTCATGGGTAGAGCACGCCAATTTTTTGTGTACGTCTACGTTTTGATACAAAATAAATACATTTAAATTTTATTTCGGTAGCTTAATTACAACCATCTATACAGCGATTTTTATTTGTTAGTTGTATGGGAAGTAAGCGTGTCCGTGGGCGGATTCTAAAAATATTCAATAGTGCAGATGCTTGGGTTCATGTGAACATGTGTACCAATCTCATCTCCTTCTTAACCTATATTAACAGATAACACATAGACAGACGGACGGACGGACATGGTTAGCTCGACTCAAGAGGTGACACTGATCAGGAATATATACTTTTCTATACCGGACTCGCTTATTTCTATGCGTTACAAACGTTTGCACAAAGTCAATATACCCTGACCTTACATGTTTAGGGTATAATAGCGTTAACAAATCTAGCCTTTTTTTAGCTTTTTTTTTAGAGCCATCTAGCCTTTTCTAGCCATTTTTTAAAGGCCATCTAGCTTCTTTTCTCAAAACTTTCTGGCAACACTGGTTGCCACTATCATTAAAATTCTCTCATCCAATACAAAACTCTGACTAAAAAAGCTTTAATCACTCAAAAAAGAAGTGTTTTCACAAAAGAGGAAGTGTGGAAGTGTTTGACAGAAAAGTGAAGTAAAAAACTTCGATCGAAGTGAAAACGGCAACGCTGGCTGCTTGTACAGCATTAGCATGAATTAAAAGACATGAATTCTTAAATAATTAAAGAAAAAGTTTTGTAAAAAACGTAGTACCCTATTTTAATTTCGCTTATCATAGCAATTGAATAGTGAAAAAATTATAAAAATCGGTTCAGCGGTTATTGAGAACACGTCGCCGCAAATCCGTGAGTCTCCTTTTATATAATAGTATAGATTTATTATTAATTAATGTTGTACAACAAGACGAAGTCTTTTATAGTACACAAGAGTGGCGAAAAGCATTTAATAAAAACTTATAACTAACAATTTTTCATCAAACAAACTATTATGTTAAGCAAAGATAAAATTCAATGACTTAATAAGAACATTATTTAAAACATTAATAACTTAACAACTAAAGAGTAAAGCGAAGTAAAGTAGCAAAGTAGCAAAGTTATGAAAAAGATTTACAGAAAGCGAAATGAAAGACAATAGATATGACAGACTATAAATTTTAAACACAAAAAAAGTCATAAATTGCACGTTTGAAGCTGGTTCTTAACGAAATTATTTTTAAGTAGCTGGGTAAAGAATTCCAAAGTCTAATGGTGCTTATAAAGAAAAATCTACTGCTGTTGAGATAGGAGTACCTAGGAACAATTAAATTAATAGACCTGACTGATTGAAAAAACTGAAGTTTTTCATAGAGATAATCTGGGGTTTTGGTATAGATAAGTTTATGCAAAAAAATAAGGTTCCGTATTTTTAAATAATCCAACAGGTCGCAGCCAAGAATACCTTTACTTCTTAAGGAGATATGGTCAAACCTATGAACCCCATAAACATACCTAGCAGCGCAGTTGAATGCCACAAGAAGTTTATGCTGCGACTGTGAATCAAGTTGACTATAAACAACATCGGCAAAGGTAATGTGAGGTATAATGAGTTGAACAACAAGCCTGCGTCGAGTTTCGAGAGGTGTAAAATCAACAGAAGTTCGTAAATAACGTAACGTCCCATATATTTTTCCTACTGTCCTGTTTATATGGTCTTTACAAGTAAGTTGTGAATTTAATATAAAGCCTAGGTTTTTCACTTTATTAACAACTTCCAACTCATCCCGCCCAATAAACAGGGGCAAAATGTCCACAAAGCTTGATTCACTTCTCGCAATAGGCAATACTTTAGATTTTAATGGATTAATACAAAGCAAGTTGTTGAGAGCCCATTTGTTCAAAGAATCTAAGTCAGAATTCAGCCTGTAGTTCAAATCTTCCATGAGCCAAGTGGGCCGAGAGAGATAAAGCTGTATGTCGTCAGCGTATGCATGGACAGTCGCATATTTGCAAACAGAAAAAACATCATTAATGAACATAGAGAAAAGGAGGGGACCCAGGATAGACCCCTGGGGAACTCCGGTATTGACAGTTTTAAGAGAAGAATATATATTTCCAACTTTTACACGTTGCATTCTATTTCCAAGGTAATTGGATAATAAATTTACTGCACTCACACTAAAATTAAAGTTATTTTTAAGCTTCTTGCAAAGCAAATTATGGTTGACAGAATCAAATGCCTTAGAGAAGTCAATAAGACAGAGAAGGGTTATAAAGTTCTGATCATAAGATAGTCTTATGTCCTCAATAATTTTCAATGCAGCAGTAGAGCAGCTGTGGCCAGACCGAAAGCCTGATTGCAGTGGAGATAACAATTTGTTTACATGTAGGTAATCAGATATTTGATCGGACAATATTCTCTCAAAGACTTTCGCCAACGCAGGGAGTATACTTATGGGCCTGTAGTCTTTAGGCTCTGAAGCGAAAGCTGTTTTTGCAATAGGAATTACTGTGGCAGCTTTCCACAGTTCAGGAAAACGAGAAGAAGTAAAACAATGGTTGATTATATGAGTTAGAGGCGCTAATATAAATGGGATGACTAATTTTATAAACTTGATGGGCATTCCATCAATTCCTATTGCATTAGAGCTTACCTTCAGTATACATTTTGCTACATAATCTTCATTGACATTTGAAAATTCAAAAGGGCGGAAAGGAAAGTTGTTTTCATGTTCACATAACTCTGTATTAATACCAAAACTATTAACAATAGGCATGCCAGAGGTGAGAAAGAAGTCATTAATCACAGCTGGGTCAAACTTGCAGTCACTAGGCTCTTTGCTAATTACTCTTAACTTTTTTATATTTTGCCACAACTGTTTGGAATTTAAGTTAGGATTAAGTTGAGCATGGTAGAATTTCTTTTTTTCTTGTTTAAGCAAACTAGTCGCTGCGTTACGAGCACTTCGATAGTTTTCCCAGTTTTCATTTGTTCGGTTAACTTTCCATTTCGAAAAGAGCTTATTTCGGGTCTTTATAAGTAGATTAACACGAGAGGTAAACCAAGGACACGAGTTATTAGAAGCACGAATCGAACGTAAGGGAACATGACGAGTAAAAGCAGCATCTAAATTATATATTAGCACATTTAGTTTTTCATCTACCGAATCATGGAACCAACAGTCGTTCCAGCACATATTGCATAAGTCATCAGATAAGGCATTGAAATCTATAGATCTGTAGTCATAATAAGAAAAAGCAGTCTGAGAAGTTCTATCAAAGCAGATATTAAGGCAACAAAAAACTAAGTCGTGATCGGATAGAAATGACATTTGATCAAATTTAAGCAGTAGGGACGAGTTAGAGACTAAAACAATGTCAAGCAAACTTGGCTCACAACCTTTGGCATAACGGGTTGGAATGTCAAAGTTAGTTACATTTAAACCACATATCGTAGCCAAATCATGAAAATTTTCAGTAGCAGAGTCATTTCGTAACAAGTTTACATTAAAATCACCACAAACAATATAAAAATCATACTCAATTATCTTATTAGTAAGATCGGTAAAGTATGGTTCTAAGCTATGACAACGATTAGGGTTATAAACACATGAGACTAATATCTTGGCATTATTATCAAATATTTCAACATTAAGGAATTCAACGACATCAGTACTTTTATTAACAAGTATAACATTAAGACTAGACCTACAATAAACAGCCACACCACCACCCCTTTTTCCATGCCTGTCACTACGAACTAATTTAAAACCATTAAAATTATATAAAGAATCAGAAATGTCACTTCTAAACCAAGTTTCTGAAATACACACAATATCAACCGGTGAATTTTCAAAAATATGTCTTGCATGGTCAAGCTTCAATCCATTCAAACTCCTCGCATTAAAATGTACTACGTTTAACCCACTATACTGTTTACATAGCACATGAATCAGTGCTTTGTAATTATCAATAGCACCATTAGACAAAACGTCAAAATTGGTCAACATTTAACAAGTCAGAAACAGCTACAAACATAAAAGAAGGTAAATTGATTATATGAAAAGATAAAAGATAAGAAAAGAGACACAAGTAAGTCAAGAGAAGAGAGAGTTTTGCTAAGCAGAATAAAGATTTAATGAAAATAAAACTTAAGTACAATAATTCATAAATATAAATTATATTAGGAAAAAAATAAGAAAATAAATATAAGTAAGTTGAGCGATGAGAGAGTGGTAGCACAAAACAGAACATAGTTTTAAGAGCAACGAAACTTAAATATACTAAAATAAAATAAAATAAAATAAAAAATTTTAAGATACACATTCAATCACTTAGAGATAACTTTATGAGTTTAGGTTCGATGTTCCAGCGACGCAATCTACGCTCTCCTTGTCATTAACCAATTTCGCATCACTATCACGGCATGATCTTACGAACACACGCCCACGCAATGAAAACACAGAAACCAACCGGTTCTCACGCCTAAGTTGGTTAGCATACAGCATTATTGTTCGATTAGCTTTAGTCAAGCTCTCATGAACATAAAAGTTAGAACCACCGCCACACCCGATGTCATTGAGTCTGAGCTGCCTCTTGTTCGATTTGCGAAACTCAGCAATTGCTCTACATATATTGTTGCGCTCAGATGAGGTGGAAAGCTTTACGATGATCGATGAATTTTTGTTATTGTTTTTGGCTCGCACTCTAAAAATGTCGCGGAGCTTAGGAGTAGCACAGTTAATTACAGTGCATATTCTATCAAAAATAGACTCAAGGTTCTCATTGGAATAAACAGGCACTCCATATATGATGAGGTCCGTTGCAACAGCATCACTCTCGTACTTCTCAACTTGAGCTTTTAGAGCATTCACCTCATTATTCAGCACAAGGGCGTGAGGGGAGTCATTTTCACTGCCAAGTTTACGACTTTCATTTTGCATTTTCAGTTCTTTAATCTCCACCTTCAACAAACTCAATTCAGCACAAGCAGCTTCAACTACTGTAACTCTCTCAATAACGTTATTCAAAGAGTACTTTATATTCATCAGCTCAGCCGAAATTTCACCAATCCTCTCCATGACTCTTCCCTCTGAAGATTTTATAGCTTCGGTAAGTTGATCAACGATGCTCTCTCTAATGCAGTTAAGCTTAGAATTGAAGTCTGTATTCGAGTGTGTAGGTGTTGTTGAAGCCGATGAATCATCCACACGAGGACTGCCAGCAAGAGGGGACGGCACAGCATTTTTACGACTGATTGTCGCACTTCGGGTGTTTTTAGTTATTGAAGTCGACATTTTTCACAGTTAGCACAGTGTATATTAAAAATTATTTCAATAAAAATTAAAATGAAATTCTCCGGCCTTCAATTGAAAAAAAGTGATAAACCGCGGCTACGATTATATTTTGTGGTGAGAACACGAAAACTTGGTCTTGTTGGCCAGAAATTAAAGTTTAAATAGCGTTGCAATTGCGGACACCAAAAAACACGTCTACTCGCTGAACATGACAAAATTTTTGTCGAATTTTTTGTCGAATTTTTTATATGAAAGTTAATAAAATGTTTGCCAGATTCTCGTCCTGCTCACTTAACTGGGTTTAATATGCATGAAAGGTGTCAACGTTGTGAAAACCTTCAATTTCACAAACAATACAATTAAAATAATTGAAAACACTTTGCAGACACAAGCAATCAAAATATTTGATTATGATCGAAATTTATTTTTTTAATATTCTTACAAATTCCATTGCTGTCAATTTATATTCAACAACAAAAACATTACAACAACAATATGCTATGCAAAAATTACGTTACGAACGTAAATATAAACGTAAAATAAAAATATGAATATGGGCAATAAATTTGAAAGAGCTGAAATTTCCTTTCATGCTCATTTTCATTGAAACGCATAAAACCGTCAAGTATGTATTTTCTTTTATGACAAAATCAACAAAAATTTGATGAAAATTTTGACATTGTCGCTGACAGACAGACAACATAGTCGTTGAAAGACAGCCAGACCGACAGGCTGGCTGGAAAATTAAACCATCTATTTTTTAGGATATACAATATAATTTTTAGTGTTGTTTCATAACAAAAATTATCGCAAACCATTTGATTGGTATACGTTTAGAAAAAAGTATACGAATACGAAGCATACCTTGGTTCTGCGAGGCTTGAAAATTGCAACAGTTTTTTTTTTTTTTGTCGGAAGCAAAGAAATTGAGATACTGAGTAATTTAGAAAGGAAAGAAGTAATTTACTAGAAGAAACAAGAAGTAAAGGCTCAACCAAGTTATGCATAAGCACACAAAAGTTTCAGAGAAAAGTCAACGAAAAGTATATGAAAGTTCAAAAACATACTTTTTCCTACTTAATTAAAAACAGAGTAAGCATGAAAAAAAATTTCAATATAAATCGATTCGAATGAAATGACAAATAAAAAAGAATTTGTTTTTATTGAAAAAGAGTGCCAACTAAAATTACAAAAAAATATTTTCTTCAAGTTTGTTAATTCATCCATGCTGTATGATTGAAAAAAGCGATTAATTTCAATATGAGCCTCGCTTAATAAATTAATCCTGTCTAAAACATATTTTTTACTGATTTTAAATTCATTTTCGATACATAAGTAAATGGTTAAAATCAAAATTTAAATTATTTATTAAACAAGCTGCAACCCTTTTCTGCTTAGCAATATAAGGTGTTAAAGGCCCAACCAAGTTATGCGTAAGCATACATAAGCTAGAGAGCAAAAGAACGTACTTGCTCAGCAATATATTGCGTCGCCAAAGTTGTGCGTAAGCAATTTTTCGTTCAGTTTCTCAATTTTCGTTTACTTTTCAAAACTTGAGTGTGAGCTCTCGACCGTATATTGCTAAGCAGAAAAGGGTTGCAACCTGTTTAATAAATAATTTAAATTTTGATTTTTAACACTCAAGTATCGAAATTTTATAAAATGTAAAAAATGTATGTTTTAGACAGGATTTATTTATTAAGTGAGGTTTGTATTGAAAATGACCGCTATTTTGAATCATAAAGCATGGATGAATTTACCAACTTAAAAAAAAATATTTTTTTATAATTTTAGTTGGCAATCTTTTTCGACAAAAACAAATTATTTATAATTTGTCATTTCATTCGAATTGATTTATATTGAAATTTTTTTTCTTGCTTACTTTGTTTTTAATTAAGTATGGAGAAGTGTGTTTTTGAACTTTTGTATACTTTTCGTTGACTTCTCTCTGAAACTTTTGTATGCTTACGCATAACTTGTTTAAGCCTTAAGTTCTAAAAAATGCAACAAACACTTTATTATAAGCAAACATCGTCCTACTCACAAACATTTCAAATCATATTTGTTGATATTTAAAAGAAATTACGATAATATAACGGATATTTTGAGTTAAGTTCTGAGTTAAAAACTTTAAAACTAAGCACCATATCTGTTCTTGGTGTTAAAAACAACAGTTTTTTATTTGTTTTATTATTATTATTAATGAACGTGGTTTAATATATTTCAAAAGAGTTTTGTAGACCACGACGACTGAACCTATCCTCCTTATATTCACACCATATGCTTATGTGGTGCTCCGATATATTTTATTTTTGTTGAATGCCCCTATTGGCACAAAATAGGCAAACAAAATATAAATATTTTCATATCCACATGAATGTCCAATTTTTGAGTACGGGAGAGTGGGGTGTTGAGAGACATGGGGTGTTATGAGACACGTCAATATTTGACATAGTGGTAATGTTGTGAATGCTCACAACAACTGTAAAATATTTTCTCAATGGGATCTCACTTATTATGTGCACACATCACATTGACACGTGTTCCTAGTGTCTGTAACAATTTTGAGTTTTAATCGCGCTTTTAAAAGTTTTTTGTATAGTTTAGAAAAAAATATATTAACTTTTAAAGAAGTTATCATTCGAAAACTAAACCTGTCTCACAACACCCCACTCTCCCCTACTTTTTTATGTTGATATAGAATACTATCATATCAATTTTTATTACTGTAGTTTAAATACAATGGTGGTATGGCAGGTAGGCGTGTCAGTGAGCGGGTTACAAAAAATGCAATAAGGCAGATTCTTGGGTCTACCTTAACATGTGTACCAAGCTGAAAACTCACTCATATTTCTAAATTTGCAGCAATAATTTTATCAATTCCTGACACGCAAATAAGTGTTGAAATAAACTTTTCAGCGTTAAAATTTATTTGAAAGGATTATCGGTCAAAATTATCGGAGAAAAATCTCGAAAATATATTATTTGTAAGGATTAACACTAAAAATCTTAAATACATTCTATAAAATCAAATATGCAAGAAAAATTTTTTTAATTTAACTGTAACACAATTTTAGGTATGTATATTTTTTATTATTTAGGTATAGGTATATATATTTTATATATTCTTGCACGAACGAGGACCAAGTTTATTGCGTTTCCAATTTGCGAATTTGAGCTTGAACTCTGATTTTAAGTCATAAAAAAATTTTGATTTTTTTTAGCCTCTGAGCAATATGTTTTGTTCAAAAATTAGTTTGTTCTTAAACTGATTTTTATTTCTGAACAATATTTTTTTTTTTGTTTTTTGAACAATATTTATTTAATAATACACTCATCGAAAAAAAACCCACGCACTGAAAAATTTTGTAATATTCCGCTTATGAACTGAAATCATTTCTTCCAAAATTGTGTTATGGCAACTCTGTTTTTGGTTTTTATTTCACACACTATTCTACCGGTATTCATCGAAATTTTTACGCGACACGTGTTTTTATGGCCAGTTTCAATCACATTATTTCAGTGAGCAGTGAGAAAAAGTAAAATTTACGACCGTCTTTTGATAACCTCGTTGACTCGTTTGGGCATTGATTCAAATAAGCGTTTGAGGTAATTCTCATCAACTTCGTTATACCACACGTCTTTTATGACTTGTGCCATGTTTTTGAGGCTTGTTGGCCGTTTTTCTCTTCTTCTTTTTTCCCATATACTGCCAGCAGTTCTCAATGGGGTTGAGATCTGGACTGTTACCTGGCCAAGAAAGAGACTCAATACCTGAATAATTCTTTTCTTGTGTTACCTGAAAATATTTATAATGAATCAATTATTCAAAAATATTAAAAATTTTTTGTATATTTCATTGCATTCCTAACCATTTTTTGCTCTATGACAAGGCGCCGAGTCATCCTGAAAGCAAACATTTTGGGTATGTTCCGATAGTTGCGCAATTGTCGAAATAACCCCATCTTTTAAAATTTCTATATATTTTGAACCATTTACGGTTTCTTGCAGAATAATTAAACGCCCAACACCGAACTTGGTTATGGCACCCCCATACCATTAAATAGAGTGAATGTTTTACAGTGGGCAAAACACAATCATTAGAAAATCGCTCCCCTTTTCTACGGTGAACTGTGGCATTTCCGTCGGGTGCAAATAAATTAAATATGGATTCTTCGGAAAATATAACATTTTCCCAATGTGGGATTGACCACGTTTGGTATGTTTTTGCCCACTGGTGGCGCTGTTTCCTCATTTTTGAATTGAGCAACGGCTTTTCCCATGTTATTCAAAACATTTTGCATGATACGGTCACTAATTTTTATTCCAGTTGCTTTGTGAAATGTTGCAGCATGTTGGAATCGATCAGATACACATATTCTATTGATTTGACGTTCGTAACGTTCTGTTATCGTTTTCGGGCGCCCACTGCCCTTTTCCCGATCTAATGTTTTAAATATCGAATAATTTTTAATAACATTACGTACACTCCAATTACTAATTCGCATTTGTCGTGAAATTTGACCTTTGGACATGTTATTTTTAAACAAAGCAATGATTTCAGTTTTCTTTTCAGTAGACAAAGTCATCGTAAATTTTACTTTTTCTCACTGCTCACTGAAATAATGTAATTGAAACTGCCGATAAAAACACGTGTCGCGTTAAAAATTTTGACGAATAACGGTAGAATAGTGTGTGAAATAAAAACCGAAAACAGAGTTGCCATAACACAATTTTGGAAGAAATGTTTTGAGTTTCATGTTTCAAGCGGAATATTACAAAATTTTTCAGTGCGTGTGTTTTTTTTCGGTGAGTGTATTTTAGAACAGAATTTTTTTTGTTCATATTTTTTTGGTTAAATTTTGAACTTTTTATATTGTTCTTTTTTTGGATTCAATTTAAAACCCTGGGTGTTCCTCAAGGTTCTATACTTGGCCCCCTTCTGTTTTCTATGTTTCGGAATGATATCTTTTCTGTTTGTAATCATGTTTCTGTTCACTCTTACGCGGATGATATACAGTTGTACCTTTCTCGTACAACTGGCCTCATCGAGGATCTTGGTTGTATAATGAATGAAGGACCTTAGAAATGTCTATGAATGGGCTTGTAGAAATGATCTTCTACTTAATTCTTCCAAATCATTTGTTCTTCCCCTTTGTAAGGTTAAGTCTTGCTTAATTGATGTCTCTGATTTGTTTATTGGAACGAATAAGCTTATTGTTGTGTTTTCTTCTTTGTCATGCGTTGACCATGTTAATAGTATTGTA
The DNA here is from genome assembly GCA_958299015.1 of Tetanocera ferruginea. Classification (NCBI taxonomy): domain Eukaryota; kingdom Metazoa; phylum Arthropoda; class Insecta; order Diptera; family Sciomyzidae; genus Tetanocera; species Tetanocera ferruginea. The sequence continues at coordinate 156,736,491 of OY282642.1, read as the reverse complement.
AAAAGAGTGTATTACGTCTTACGAAACCTTAGATTGTCTGCTAACGTAACTCCAGTTGATATAAGGCGAAAGCTGGTAACTCAACTCATCTTACCGCTTATATTATTTTCCAAAATAGTCGATAGTAAACTTGATTCGTCGTCCCAATTAAAATTGCAAATTGCGTTCAATTATGCTACGCGGTATGTTTTATGGTCTTCAAAAATACAATCGTCTTTCAAGTTTCCAAAATTCAATACTTGGTTGTGATATAATTGCTTATCTTAAAGCTGGAAACTGCATTTACCTTCATAAGTTAATCTGTGAAGAAACACCTAGGTACAGTATGTCTTGAAGAAACCATGTCCTGATAGCCCCGAGACATTATTCGTCATTTTCTTTTTCTGAATTTCCTTCAATTTGAAATTGCTTAAGTTATATATTAAGTTAATATTTTGTTTTCGTAATTGTGTACAGCTATTAATTTTTAAATTTTTCAATATTATTTTTTATTCACTTATTTTAATTAGTTTTGAATAGTTATTTAACTTTATGTTGTGATATTAAAGAGCTAGCTCTTGTGTACTCATGCTTGTTTCTTAAATCAAAATTCCCTTAATATAAATCTTCTAATATATAAAAATCTCGTGTCACGGTGTTAGTATTTGAACTCCTCCTAAACGGCGAAATCGATTTTAATGGAACTGTTTTGTGCATTTGGTAGGTATGAGAATAGGTCGTAAAGTGTTTTTCATACTCGTGCCTACGAGGGGGTTGGCACTTTTTCAAGAACATATGTTTTCAGTTTAACTTTCAACCTATAAGTCACACATCGATGAAACTCGGTACGAACTTACTATTTAGTTGTGCCTTTCCACTGGTAAATTTATAAGAGGGGCGTGGCACCTTCCATAAAATTACAGTTTTTGATATCGAATCGATTTGGAACTAAATCTCGTATAACAATGAAACTCAGTATAAAGCAACTTATTGACCAGGTCTTTCACTATTAAAACTGACACAGGTATTGGAATACGGGGCGTGGATCTACACATACAATTCAAAATTTCCATACAGAATGGCTATGAAGTAAAAGTCGCAGAAAATGTTTACTCTTAATGGAGTTACTTTGGTGGTGTCCTGTTACTGGAAAACTAGAATGCGCACAAGGAGTAAGTTTCGTCCAAATAAGGCATATTTTTTAAATTGAATCGCTTGGAAAAACTAGTTACATATAACAAAACTCGGCTTGGAGATACTATTTGATGAAAGTCTACTACTGGAAAATACTTAAAAAATACAACATGTGTTAGAAATGGAGTTTGACTCCGCCCATAAAAGAAAATTTGTTATACTTAAGGGGGGACATGACACTGGCCATTTTTTTTAAATCGATTTCAACTAATTTTATACTTTAGTAAATATTCTTAAGATTCTAAGAAAAAAATTTCATGGAAAAATTCTTACGAGTTCAAAAGTTACAGCCGGATTAGTGAGAGCGCATTTTTATTTTTCTTTGCATTTTTCTTTTTTTGTTTACAAACTTTGAACGCGTTTATCTCGAAACCATGTTTTTCGTACTGGTTGCAGCACTAGTGGGTTCAGTTTTTGACGAATTTTTTTATGTTGTATATTTTTAAACTTGATTCACGAGCTTTTTTTTAATTTTTTTTCGATTTTTTTATGAATTTTTTAAGCCAATATTTTTTTCGAAAAACACACTTTAAAATTTTTAACATCAACAAAAATTGAAAAAAACAATTTCAAAAAAGCTCCTGTCATACGATAACCAATTTTGTTTAGATCAAGATGTATTAAAGAAGGTGGCAGAAGTAGGTTGACGTCTCAGAAGTCAACACCGCTGCAATGTCAAAATCGAAAAAACGTAGTGATGCCGTATTTTGAAAAATAATCCTATGAAAAATCCGATGCCTTGTCACTTCGTCTAACAGCTTCGAGTTTTTTGTATATTTTTTGTGAATTTTCTTATGTAATTTTTTGTTGTGATTAATACGAAATCTATATTAAATATGTTGAAAAGCTGTTGTTTTGTTACTTATTCTTACGGTTTCGAGTGAACTACACGCGTTTTAAGCGACTTTTTGTTTACTTTGCTTGTGATTTGTCTTGTGTGTGTTGTTTGTTGTTTTTTGCAAAAAATATATTTTGAAAAATGCAGAATTTTTTCGAGTAAAGAAAACGCTATTTGTAGCTTTATCTCTTATTTTTTCTATAGCAAAACACCCTCTCAAAATGTTTGTCCCACATATAAAAAGAAAAAGTAAAAGTGGCAGCACTGCAATGAAGTTTGACAGCACTACGGTGTGGATATGATAGACGTCAATCTACTTCTGCCACCTTCTTTAAATACATCTTGGTTTAGATTGAAAAAAGGCGTTTTTTTCCAGATGGGACAATTTTTGCGACTCCCAGTGCTGCAATCACGAGGCACCGTGTTTTTCTCTGCCGCCAGTTTAGAGCTCTATAAAACTATGTTGGAGTGAAAAATATAATTTTTGAATTTTTTTTCTTGTAATTTGTTCAATTCTCTACATTTTCAAAATTTTGGAAAAATGTTTGTCTCTGACTGAGTTATGAATTTTTTAAGAAAAGGTCTGTTTTCTCTGCCGCGAATGTTATGTCCCACCTTAATAGCTTTAAAATAATGGTCACAGATTATTTAAACTTCTATTGGCAAACGGGAACAGGCATTGAACAAGGACGATAGCAACGCACCGGGTACGAGCCGGGTAATATATATATATATTAACGACAAACTAAATGTTCTAAATGTTTTTTATTTAAGTATTAGTTTTAATGCTTAACAGAGGTTATTGTGTGCAATAGTTTTTTACTACGTTTTTTTTATAATCATATTTCTACACAATTAGCTAATAATATCAGACATAGCTTGGGTTTTTATTTTCTTAACATATTTCTTTCGAGTTTTTTTTAGATTTGTTAGAATGTTTTTTAAGAATGATAAGAAAAAAGTGACAATTATTATTCATGACAGTCTTTCAATAGCAATTTTTGTGAAAGTTTACTTATGTTATGAGTTCTTTTAAAGATTTTCTCAGACATTTCAGAATGGTTTTTTATTTAATGTATAAATATGTGGCAGGTGTTACTCATACTGTGACGGGCGATACAAAAGAAAAATCTCTATGTTAAAGTAGTCAAGCTGCATTACTAAAAACAAAAGTTTGTTAATGATTCGTTTTGCAACGATAATTTATAAGAACTTCCTTTTGATATTGATGTCTGCGCACTAACTACGTGTAGCTTAGTCTACGTAGTTATGTTTAATAGAATTAATATTAAGTGCATGGTATGAAATAACAACAAAACTATCCAAATCAACAAAAATATAACTGAACTATCGAGATCTTAACTTTTAGAAAAATAAATTTGTGACGGGTCGTGTGCGATCTTTTTAATTTCTAAGGATAATACACTTAAGTAGGACTAAAAGATGTTTGCCTTGCTAACGATTATCGTGATATGTTCCATTAACAAAAACAAACATTCACTTACGATTACAATAGCTCATAGAGTGTGGCAAAGATTTATTTTTCTTTTTTATCCAAGTGTAGACATATAAAAATTGGAAACTAACTTGAAAACAGATAAAAGGTGCTGTTTTTTTTTAAATTTTTCTCTTGGGTAATAATCATTCTTCTCTACGTATAAATATAGCGTGTACACAACAAAAAGTGTATTTTTAAATTAAATAAAGAACCGTAACATTTTTGTGAACGAAAAAAATAATAATTTTATTTTATTTCAAATTACAAGCTCTGATTTTTATAATAGAACACAACATCTGCCAAAATGGAATTGATATGAAAAAATAGCTTGATTCAATTCAAAAGTAAGGGAATGTTCACAAGTTCAAAAATAGATTTTACTATGACTGTGTATAAATAATGTCCTCAAAAAATTTTATGCAAATTTCGTCTAGATAGTGCTTCAGTATTGAGTTGTTTTGGTAAAGATTGTAAAGTCAACATATAAAACATTTATTTATATATGCCCTGAATAGATGAGGGCTCAGACGTAACGTGCTTAGGGGGTTAATTTATGTCAACGTACAGTCGGTGATGCGTGTCACATGTTTGCCATATTTTAAATATAAACTCTTCACTCTCTCTCCAACCTAGAGAAAAGAAAAGTTTTGTAGCTTACGAATAAGTTTTTTTAACCCATTTTGTTGTCATTAAGCTAATTAAATTTGACGCAGCCCAGACACTGCAGCAGGCAGACGCACAGAGATGCAGAATGCAGCGATTCAGCTGCAGATTAACAACTTGGAACGCCTTTAGTTACTCAACTTAAATCCAGCTTTGGGCTGAAAAGCAGTTTTGACATAGTTGTATGTGTGTTCGTGTATTTGTGTGTGTTTTACTGTGTTGATGACATGGAAATATTTGCAAAAGTTTTTGTGTGCGGGAAATTTTAAGGCAAAACAATGAAAATCGTATTTGTAAAAAGCTTGTGTGTGAAGCTGAAAATTGTATTTGACATTTTGGTGGCGAACACAAGAACAGCCATACAAACGAGTACATGCACTAATACAAAAACAGCACACTAACGCAAACACACACACACACACTCACACGCACACACTTTCAGAGCGCAACAGCACTAAGTTAGAGATGCGACTTGATTATCATATGATGTTCGCGCTCATTACGTTGCATTGCATTGTAATTACGTGTGTAGTAGTTTTTAGCAGTTTCAACACTCACACACACACACTCACATACGTATTTGCCAGCGCACTCACACATACAAAGCTATGTATGTCGCCATAAATTTTAAGAGCAGCACTTTCGTTAAAGTAGCGGAAACTTCTTTGAGGGTGTCTCAAAATATATGCAAACTTATGCTGGCCCTATTCATGTTGGTATGCGTGTTTGTGGTTATCGTGGTATTTATGGTGGTTGCTGCAATTAACACTGGTGCGCGTATAGTAGCAGAGTTTTCATAGAATTTACAGTTATTATATTGTTAAAACTGTTCAAGTGAGCCTGTGTTGTGCTTGTCTGTTAAAACTGCCAAGTTTGTGTGTGTGTGTGTGTGTATTTGTGCACTGTTCTTGTATACATATGTGTGTATCTGCACGAGCTCCAAAGTAGTTTTGCTAGTAGTATATTTTTTTCCTACTGCCTTCTGCCCGTTGGCTGGAGTTCTTCGAGTGGCATGAATATTTAATAAATTTGCTTAAATGTTAATTTAACATTTTCACTTATGAATAAATTATATAATAGTTTTTTTCTAAAGCATGTCTTGCTCTATCTATCGTTGGGGACGAGCAACTTTTAAGTATGTTCTTCTTTGGCATAAAGTTAGTTAAACGAGTTTATTGCATAAGGCAAGTTTTTGTCTGAAAAACTTTCAGTTTGAAATTAAGTGTGTGGAACGTGTTAACACTTAGGAACATATCGAAAGTCCTCTTTAAGTGTCTTTTAAAAAAAGAAAACGTCAGAATAAATGGATTATATTTTGAATCTCCAGCGAATCACTTGGAAGATGAAACGGTCGCCAGCGAGCTCTTCTGAGAGTCTTCCGGGAATTGCCGAATGTAAGCAGCTGAGGCCATAAAGCGATTCGCCTGGAAGATTCGCGAACGATTCGCCGAGAGGAGTCTTAAGCGATTCGTGTGGAAGATTCGCGAACGCTTCGCCGAGAGGAGTCTTAAGCGATTCGCCGGGAAGATTCACCGAGAAGAGTCTTAGGCGATTCGCCAGGTAGAGTCACGCACGATTCGCTGAGAGGAGTCTTAAGCGATTCGCTGGGAAGATTTGCAAACGAATCGGCAGAAGGGGTTTTTGTTAGTTGCAGAGCATCGTTGTTGAATGTTACAAGTTGTTGCACGTTTGAACTAGTGGGCTCTTCAGACGTTGTTTTATCCCAGTTTCATGATGTTTCTTAAAAGTTAAATTATTTGATTAATTTAAACGATTTTTCAGAGCCTGCTTCATATAACAATGATAGATTTTGAAAGCTTTTTAAAATGCAATCTTCCAACGATCGCCGAAATGAGCGAAGAAAGATTTTGAATATTTTTTGTCAATCGCGCATTCATCCCTTGAGCGATCAAAAAGCGATCCATCTTCCAACGATCGCCGGAATGAGCGAAGGAAGATTTTGAACATTTTTTGTCAATCGCGCATTCATTGCTTGGGCGATCAAAAAGCGATACATCTTCCAACGATCGCCGGAATGAGCGATGGAAGATTTTGAACATTTTTTGTCAATCGCGCATTCATTGCTTGGGCGATCGAAAAGCAATCCATTTTCCAACGATCGCCGAAATGAGCGAAGGAAAATTTTTGAGTATCGTGCATTCTTCGCTTCGGCGATCGAAAAGCGACCAATCTTCCAAAGAACCCTTAGGCGAATTGCTAGCGCGTTGCCAAATGATCTAATCGATCCAATCGTCTTCCAAATATTTGCAGGGTATTCTTTGATTTATATTAAAATGTCAATCAAGTATGTGAAAACGCCTACTTTGCCATTCAATACATAATAATACAAAAACATTAAAAAAAATGAAACAGTTTCGATAGTGTCGTAAGTGCAGGCGTAGAATTCCGTTCCGTAGAATTGTAACCTCTTCTACTTTGTCTCTTTGGTTCGATTGTTTTGTTCATTTTGCACGTATTTTTTATTGAACTTCCTAAAATTAACAAATAAATTAATAACACTCAATTATGGACTTCTTATCGAGTCCAAAACAAAGAAAAAGTTCAAAGTAAGCTTAATTTATTTAAATTTGACAGGTTGAGTTCATTAAATTAGTTGAAAAGAAGGCGAAGCAAATGGTGAGACTTTCGTCTCTGCCCGATTTATAATTTGCGAACTACACTCGCTAGTGCTAGTGGCATAAAGGATCCAAATTAATTAATAAACACATGCATTTTTCTTCTTATATTTTACTATTTTGTGTCTTTAATATAATAGTGATAAAATCCAAAATTAGATATTCATTCAGCGCAGTATATATCTGATATTTTAGTATATATATTATCTTTGAACGATGAGTATTAAAGGCTGTAGGTATACCCTAAATTATTCGTTAAAAAAGTTGCATGGCTTTGGAAAAATCTGTTAAAACGTCCCCATACAAACCGCGCTGTAAGACGTAATTCTACGTCAAAAAATAATATTAGCATAAAAGATTGAATCTTTTAAATGCAACAATACAATAATTTACTGCAGAAATTCAAAGAAAGAATTTAAAAAAATTACAACAGTTTCAAAGGAAAACTATGTGCTAGAAAATATTTATTATACATAATAATATGTATATATTGTGAGAAATTGAAGTTGTTTAAAATACCAAAATTTCTACACCCGCTTTTCTTTCGAAAATGCATGCTATTTACTTGGATCTCGTTAGGTGCCCTATGAATCTCCTCCCAAGAGCATTGGTCGAAAAATAAAAAGTTAATTCAACTTTTTTTCGGCTTATAAAACAATTTTTGAAATAATGGCGTTAAAATTTTTTATAATTTCAGTTTTAAATTTTTTCCACCTAGATCGTTCAGCTCGAATCTACTGTGCAGTGACCAAGATCTTAATTACGGTCAAACAAACAGAAACTGATTTCAAAATAGAAATTGAGTTATTTAACCCTTTCCCATAGGTTGTACTTTATAAAGTACAGCAATACTTATGTACTGATAAATATAGTCTTTAAAAATTGTTTATTTTTATTATATTCGGATTTTCTTATAGCTAACGGTTGTAGTAAACGTACTAATTTTTGTCAGCTGGCTCCAGAGTCTTCAAGTGTCATTTTGTTTTAGCGCCAAAAGAGTGAAATTGCAAATCGTAAATTTTTGTAGCTTCTGCTCAAAAAACCTTAAAAAAAAGTGTTTCTGATTTGAATTTATTTACAATTTGTATGTAATACGTTTGATAAGAAGTGAATGAATATATAAAAATATATAGTAATTATCTTATATTGCTAAATAAATATTTATTTGTTTTTGTATTTTGGTGTACTTTATTAAGTACAACCGGCAGAAAGGTACTTAAAATCGAAAAAAGAGGCAATTTCGCAAAATCCACGAAAAACGTTTATGAAGGGCGAAGGGAGTCCAGGGGGCTTCAGAAAGCTGTCACAATGCTCTTGGAAGAAGACAAAGGAGAGGAAAAGGAATCGTCCGATTACAATATAATAATTATACCACCAGAATTAAACCAATTGATTGACTGATTCGGAAGATTTCGACAACCAAGATTTGTTCAATGACGGATTACCAATTGATTTACCTTGAATTATTGAGATAGAATTCGTTGGTGTCCGTGGCATGCAGGTTAAGTGTGTGGCTTAGCATACTCGGAGTCCGAGCTCGATCGCTAGTCGCGGCAAAAGTTTTATTCAATAAACATTTTTCTGATTGGTCACCATCTCTCTGCAGACAATGGCAAACCTCAGAGAGTAAATAATGCCATGTAAAGCTTCTTGAGAACATGAACTTTAGCCGTTCGGAGTCGGCATAAAACATGTAGGTCCAGTACTCGGTCAATTATGTACAACCATTTACTAACACATACAACACAATTGATCAAAAGAAGCTCGGTCATAGTCCTTTCAAGGACTGAAATGGCCAATTGGTTTTGTTTTTTTTTTTTTTTTTTTTGAGGTAGAATTCATCAACAATGAAGATGCTGATTGTACCACGCAGTCATCGACGTCAACGTCAATGTGTATGCAACATACAATTCTCATATGGAAGGTGTCGATAATTTGGATCAAAACATGAATGCTTGTCGTATAGCTGGGGGAAATGGGGGAAAAATATTGGTGGGTGATTTTTGCATTGCTCATTGATGTGTCTATTACCAGTGCTTGGAAATTATATATGTTGTGTAATCTTGACTTTGACAAATATAAGACAGAATTAAATTTCCGACGCGTAATCGTTCGTAAAATTTGAATTGAAGGGAAAGCGTCAGCAGTAGAAAGAGAAGCTAGTGGCCACATTCCAGTATAGAACAAATCACAGCTACGATGTGTTGTAGCCGTATGCAAAAAAATACTTTGCATCTAACGGGAAGATTATCTCTATGTAAAATTTTTTTTTTAGAACCATATTTTAACCCCTTCCACCGGTTGTTCTTTATAAAGCGCAGGCTGGGAAATGACCTTGGATGGATCTACCTCAAAAAAAAAAAATTTATTTGTTAATGTGAACCTCAAACTAGCACCTGGTTAAAATTTCATCAACTTTTGTCCACGGCAACTGGGTGCCGGCGTTAAAGGGTTAATCGAGTTAGTAGCTTACATTGAGAGAAGTTTGACTACATTCGTTCATAATGAGAGATAATTTTAAACAACTGTCAAGAGTTGATAAAAAATGTGCGAGATAATTTTTTGGACAAGCTTGATTGAGCCACGATCATTAAGACGTAATGAAATCATTTTTCCAAATTTATGCAAAATATTCAAAACATTTAAACATAAAATAAATTATAAGCACTCAAAACCTACTTTGCACATTTATTTGTTTCGATTTAATTTCATTGCTTATTTATAGATTGATGCTTTTTTTAATATTTGCTGGGTTAAGTGAAAATTTTCAATTATTACAACACACACACTACCACAGTAATTAGCACACATTATTGCATTGCAGAGATGCGTGCTGAGCGTAAATTTAAATCAGAAATCAACAAAATAAAATTGATTACTCAACAAAATATGATCAATAAATGCGAAAATATTTTCAATATGTCGCACGATTGTTGTTGATGAAGTTGTGTCTGGCATAAAAGTTCGCATCATAACTATAGAGTGTGGTGAGGGGGGGAAAAATTCAAAATAAATAATAAATAAATCACGCCTATGCAAATTTATCATATTTAAAAGAGCATAAACAAGAAATATGGAAAAGTTATACGCCAGAATTTTACGCCATCAATTCATGCGAAGATGACTTTTTAACAAATTTGCAAAAGTTCTGCCGACTTTAATGGGGCAAAAGTAAGGAAAAAACCAAAAGAATAAAAAAAATAACTTAAAAAAACAAACAACAACAACAGCAACATCGACAACAAACTGTTGAAATATGCGTTATTTGAAGAAGTTTAAAATTATTTATATGCATGTCAGCGTATATGTAATGATAAGAGCGTCATGGCACAGCACGAATGTGCGCGGTAATGGTAACGGTTAAAAAGTAACGCTTACCCAAACAGTGACGTAGTTGAAAATAGTTTGCTGGGGCAACTTACTAAACTAAAATGATGCTGAACTACTTTGAAGTTATTTCCGATATACAATGAGGAGGAGAATTATGACCCCCCCATTCACCCCGCATAAAGTTACCTGTGTACAACACTGTTCTAGCAAACTCGTTGGGGAAATGTTTATGCCGTTGGGGAAAATGAAAATAATATTCAAAATGTGCAAAGTATGAATTGTATAACTTTTGCAACTTTCAAATGACGCTGCTGCTCGTGCTGCTGTTGCCGTCACCACCGCCGCCTACAACTTGGCCATCATGTATTAAATTATTGCCACGTAGCTCTGGTTGGCAACACTGTACACAGTCAGTGGAATGGGTTCTCAATTTTATATTTATTGTTGGGTGTTTTTGGTATGTTTTGCCAGGGCTGTTAGCTGTTGTTGTTGGTTTTGTTGGATATTATTTGCTGTTTATTTTCAGTTACGTTGAAATATTTGCGGTTGGGTGCTGCTCAGGAGTTGCCTCTCAAATTTATTATATATTGTTTGTTTTTGGTTTTTTTTTTTTTGTTTTTTTTTTTTGAAAAGTCGTCTAAATACAACAACATGAGAACAAATATAAAATAAAGAACAATTTTAAATAATAAACTCTATAAGGAAATACATATATATTATTTTGCATAAGCAATAAATTCGGCTAAGGTAAAATTTATGGCTTTTTATAGCTGTTGAATATGAATATATTTTACATGTAAGCAAAGCTGACAAGTTTATTGAAACATTGTTTATGTTTTATGTTTATGCCTACGGTTCAGGAGATAATCTTAATGTAATATACATATATATATATATATATATATATATGCGGCGCCTAAAAACAGGCAAACATTTATTTTATCGATATGCGGTGGTGGCATGTGGCAGTTATAAGGAATTCATGCAGCTTGGCATGATTTTTCTGCTCAATTGTTTTGATACTTATGGCGGTTTATCTGGAAAAGTTATGCCATAGAAAGCTTTGTCAAAACTTTTTTGACAAATTATATAAACGTGTTTATAAATGTTTGAATATGAATTTATGACTACAAATTATGAAGGATTTTTTTTAAAACAAACTTTGCTATAAAACTTACACATCACATTCAGCATCAAAGAATCGTCTAGCGCTGAATTTTGTAGCCTTGGATTGGAGCCATCGCACTTAAGCATTGTACCGTCATCTTCAGGTTGTGGATAGAAAGAGAGTATTGAGGTAACTTTGCCGCCACTGTGCGTTGTAGAGAGCTGTGGATTTTTATTAATAGAAATAATTGCAAATTTTTATCTTAGATTCAGTGAAAATGACGTACCGTTCCTCTTTTGAATGGACGATTATTTTGTGTCCAACGTATTTCCGTATCCGGCACAGAACCAGCGACAATACAGGTCAGATTGTACTGCGTGCTCGAGGAGAAAACTTTTTGTTTATTCGTTAAGTTCACAGAGGTCGGTTTTACTATAGACGAGAGAGAAGATAAGTCAAATGATACAAATAAGTATTAGTATTAAAATGTTATTTATAAATGAAAATATTTGTAAAAGTAATATTTGCCAGCGGATATTGTGCTATGCATGCTCTATCTCAGCCAGGATTATTGTTTTAATTTGTCAAGAGAATTCTTTTAAAAATGTTCAGTATTAAGAAAATACTTTGGAATTAGATTAGGAATTGGAATAAAATTAAGTGCAAAATAAAACAAATTATATTTATAATTATGTAAATACAAAAAGAGCAAATAACATCCTTAGCTACTTACTTCCATTAAAAAATTGTATTCAAAATCAAAAACGAAAAATCGTGAAATTAATCTTCATGGTTTTAAAATCATGGAGCCATTTTTAAACCAATCGTTTGAATAATGCATTTTTGAATACTTTTTTATAAGAATTGTAACTTTTTAAAATACTATACATTTTTTTAGTCAAAACTGTACTTAAATTTTATAAATTTGAATTATAACTACGTGGCAAATTTTATGAAACGTGAAAAATTGATATTCAAAAGGATTCTTTCAGTTAAATTATTATTTAATTGCCAACTGTTCGTTTTTTGACAAATCTTGTCATAAATAAGTTTTCCGGTAAAAAAAATCGAATATATGAATGAAACAGAAAATTCGAGATATTCACGTGAATCACGTGAATACGAACCTCACGTGTAGTTTGTGAATAAAATATGCGTGTAGTTGAGGTTCGTGTTTTCACTATATTTTTTTAAAAACACATGAACACGTATAACACGTGCTCTCGTGAAACTGCAAGCTCTACTTTCAAGTCGAGTTTTTAAAACCAGGATATATTGTGTGGTTTTGTTTTCCCATCATACTTGCCAAAAAGTGTTACAACTAGCCCCTCGCTCTCCTATTGAGTTCTGATAAAATAAAGAGCTCAATACTATATCAATAAGCTTAAATATATGGTGGTTGTCAAGAGTTTGTTAAGACTTAAAATGTATGCACTTTTGTTTTTTTTTTTTTTGTCCAAAAAAATGGGTTTAGGAGAACCAAAAGCGCTGCATGGGATTTTCTTTAATTCAAAAAAAATGATGCCTACATTTTTTTAAGAGTCTCTCTAGCTTTTGAGTTGGTGCCCGGCTGACTTTTTTCCACATACAAAATCGATCCGGCTTACTTTATAGTTTTTTCACTATTGTAGGTTGTATGGTAGACAGGTGGGCGTGTTAGTAAACGGATAAAGTTCATTTTTTGCATACATCTTACTATTTAAATAAAAAACAGGCGTGTCCGTCGGCGGATTCCAAAAATATTCAATTGTTGCATATCCTTGCGTTGACGTGAACACGTGTATTAAGTTGCTCCTCCCTTTTCTTATCCTATGTTTACAACACACTGACAGACAGACATAAATTAATCGATAAATCATGTATAAAATCGTCGTTGAAATTTTTCTACACCGACACTTTGTATACTAGGCTCGCGGCAATATGATATGTACAGGTTAAGGGTATTAAAAAAGGGCAAGCTATAATTATTTCAAGCAAATAAAGAAAATGTTACTTTTAAGCGTTTTACAACACCACACTATGTTGACATTGGTTGACTGTCAATTTCTCCTCATAAAGTTTTTCTGGAATTGCTGGTTTTTAAAAGTTCCGTCAAATCAGACATTGATGGTATTTCTTCAATCTTCAATCTTGTTCAAAAATTGAGCTCGAGCCTCATTCATCCCATGCTGCTTAATTTTTAATAAATCTTTGTCCACATGGTCCCTTAATGACTACTGTATATTTTAAAAGTAGGTCAAAATTTGATGTATCTAACTATTGGCCTATTTCTAAGCTTTAAAATGTGTCCAAGCTTTACGAAACGTTAATTTAAGAAAACTTCTGGTCCCATGTTAAACGTCACATCTGCTACTGCTACACTGTTACAAATCTGGCACAATTCTGCATTTCGTCGTTAGAAATAGGAAATAAAGTTGATGTTGACTCTACACCAAGGATTATATTTTAAGTGGAATATGTAGTACTCTTTTGAGTACTATTGGCTCTACAAAAGTACCCGAGTATCTTCTTGCCGAAAAAAGTACCCTGGTACTTTTATATTTTATACTTTTACTATTAATTTCATATTTAACTACTTATATCACGTATAGCTTTCACGATCTGCAAGCACAGAACACACAAAACAGAAAGTAAACTAATTGCATGAGCACCAAAATCTTTACTGGGATATGACAATGAGACCAATGAATAAAACGTAAGCAATTGCTTTTCCTTGGAACTTCTGAGGAATTACTCAAGTGTGGTATAAATAAAAAATTCAGTAATTCATTTTTCCTAAAGCAATTCCAATATCCGTAGCAAAGGGAAATTTAATGATCTTTTCCTAATTTTTTTAGGACATTGCTTAAAAGCGTATGAATAAACTAAGGAATTGCTTTTGCCAGTTAAGGAATTACTTAAGATTTTTCAAGCTGCTCTACACGTAGCTTGAATTTGCTAAAGTTCGTTTTAATTTGTAATTCACTGCATTTAACATTTAAAGGGAAAATTGCACAGTTTCTTAATATTATTAAGTAAACATTTTATAATGTGCGGAAAGAATGCAGAAATTACGATTTTCGGAAGCTTTATCGTTTACAAAAAACATGCATTTGATTCACAGGAACAAAATTAAACAACACGTGCAAGAAACACACAACTGCTTTTGTGTGTCTCTGAATATAATTACATTTTTTTAAAGGTAAAGGTACCATTTGCTTAAGCAAAAGCATCAATAGCTTTAACTTTTATTCATACGAGAATAAACCGTTTATTTCTTGGCTAAGCTTTTGCTAATTAATTAATACCTTAAGCTTATAAGTAATTGCTTGATTTTTATTAAACAGGCTCAATGTCTTGTGTTGCGAAGTGGGTTAAGCATGCCAACAATGTTTAACTGGGTCATTAGCTTATTCTATTTTGACAATGACAATTGATTTGTTTACTTTAAGGGTATTCTAAGGGCTTAGTATTTAACAGAGAAGGTACCAGCTGATAAGTTGCTGAGTTTAAAACTAATATCTAACAATTTTACTTGAAATTTTGTCAAAAGTTGAAAAAAACATCAGTTTTGAAAATGAAGTCATAAACTTCTTGCCAAAATTCACCATAATTCTCGCTCTGTTACGTATTATATGGTGAAAAAACCAGCATATTGACGATGATATTAAAAATGTTCCCAGAACAAGAACTTTTAAATGCCGATAAAAGTCGATCAATACGGAATACAGGGCAGGGTGCTGTCATATTATGGAGAATTGAAAAATTTAAGAATTTGACTATTTCTGGCTGAAGTGGAGGTAATAAAAAATGAGCTAAATGTATATATGTTTTAAAAAATTTTCAGAATTATCCATGGTAACTTATCAATTCATGGAGGGTTTCATGGAGGGTATTCTAACATATAATGCAAAAAACATTATTTTGATAAATTAAGAGATACGTTCTTTCTATATTTCTGTATTATGTATTTTAACACATATCAGTACTTAATAAAAAGTACCCTAAACAATAAAAATGTACTATTTGCCTTTATAAAAAAATACTCTCGAAAATGATCTCATATCAACAATGCTCTACACTAACTTCTCTTAAGCCTTTGACAAGGTGTCTCACAATTTATGAATTCCAGAGTTGGATAAAATGGGTTTTCATTACTACTTTAAGAATTAGATTAAGACCTTTTTGACCTCTTTATCTCGATATGTCTCTATAAATTATGTTAAATCAGCCAAATTTATTTCTACCTCCGGAGAAAGTTAATTTACTGAGGCCTTAAGTTTTATTTTATGTATAAATGGCATCAGAACATGACATGTCTCAATAATTCAAAATTATTATTATATGCCGATGACCTCAAAATTTTAAGAGAAGTTTGGTGTTTGAATGATGTCTCAGTCCTCAGAGCCGACCTTAATAACTTATCAAATTGATACTTTACAATTGAATTACCATTAATTATTGGTAAATGCTTTCATTTGTCCTTCTTTCAACAAATCAATGTATAAAATTATGTAAATTTTCTAGGTGGTTCCTCCTTGTAGTCGTTGGACATTTTTCGTGATCTAGGGGTTATTTTTGACTCTCAGTTAACCTTTAGTGATCCTTTTAATTTTTAAATTTCAAGAGCTTACTTCTACTTGCATTTATTCCCAGAAAAAGTGCCGGTTTTCGGATTCTCACACTTTTAAGTGCCTCTATAATTCTTTTATTCGATCAAGATTAGAATATGCGGCTGTAATTTGGAACTCTGTTTGTGTTGCTCAGTCACTGCGCTTGGAGCAAATTCACAAATCTTTTAAAAAATTTGCACTCCGTTCCTGGAACTCAGTTGACTTTTAAACCTCATATAATGCTAAGTTTATGCTCTTAGATTTAATAACTTTAGAAATAAGAAAGAAGATATGTTCTCCAATTTTCATTTATGATATCATATCAGGTCATATTGATTGTCAATGTCATCTTGAAATCATTACATTTCATTTTCCTTCTAAGCAGTTACGAAATTTTAAACTATTTTTGATAAAACATCATAAAACATATTATGGTAAAAATGAGCCCCTAACTAGAGTTTTATCCTTACTTAATGAATTATGCTTAAATTCTAGTTTTGATTTTTCTATTTCTAAGCAGGCATTTAAGAATTATGCAATAAGTTTATTTTTACTAAAAATTAATTTTTATAAAACTGTCACCACTAGTGTGTAAAGAATATTTTGTCCAAAGACTCAATAAACTTAAATAATCAAATCCAGTTATGCCTCTTATGGATCCAATAGAATTTATAAGCCAATTTTGAACAGACAATTTTTATGTCATATTAAACAACATTTATTCCTTTACAATGTCCTGACTAAACATCATTCCGAATATTCGTTGATTAAATTAAGTATTGCAAAAAATATTTAAACTTTGTTTTTTTTTTTTTTTGGTTTCTCTTACACTGTTTGTGCAACTTTTGGAAATCATAAAACAAACTCAACCAACTCAACACAAACTCTTATACATGCTCAGTTACCATTATCCTTCAAATTAAAAACTCATACATCAACCTGTCATGGCGCATTAGCTGAACTCAGCAGACATCATCATAAGTCAATAACTGCACTTAAATAAAGTTCAACTACATTTTACCAGAGGGCGTTGCACATTTCACTGGCTTCCATATACATACACATGCACATAAATACATATCTATATAAATATAAGCTACTCTATATGTATATGTGAGTGTACGCTGCACTCGTTTTCTTGTGCCGGATTTCTCGATAGCCTTGACTACTACACTCATACTCACACAACATTTCAATTCGTATGCTACGCTCCACCGGCGGCACCAGTTTTGTATTCGATGCCTGACAACGGTATGTGTTATTGAGCGCAGAACGTGCGATGTGCGGCACCTCCAAGCGATTGACGGTAACATGACGGGCCATAGAAATGCCATTGCCGGACTGCAACGGCTGGGTGCCATTGAACCAGCTCACAGTGGGCTCAGGGCGTCCTGCAAAAAAATAAATAAAAGTAAAAATTAAATTGTTTCTTTTATGTTTATGTGTTTGGATATATAATATAAGAAATAAGAAAAATAGCCAATTTAACAAATAAACATTTTCCAAAGTTGATAATTTTGATGTCTCTATAGAAATATTATGACTGCTATGGCTATGTATGAAACTATAACGGCAAGCAACTATAACTGCATGCCATGAAACCGCACTTAGTAGGTCGACCAACCACGAGGTCGTTCAACAAGAAGGACATTTGCACTAGCATGCCTTCCGTCTGTGCTGCCGCCTACTTCCTAACCTAACTGCCAGTTTGTGTACAATTTTTTGTCTGTATGTATGTTTGTGGCTATATAACATAAATACATCTATTTATAGAATTACCACTTCAACTAAAAGATTGCGTGTTTTCATCCTCTATGCTACAGCAGCAGCATGTCTTGATTATAATTTCCTTGATATCCTACGACCGAGTGCAAAATGGAAAACAAGCCCAAGAACAAAATGCCTGCAAAATTATTCATTTAACTCTCAACTGGGTCAGTAGTAAGGAAATAAGAACACGATAGCGAACGATATTATATTTCAGTGTAATAGAGCCAAGAGGAAGTAGTTGAAGCAGCAGCACTAACAACAACACCAACAACAACAACAACAACAACAACAACAACAACAACAACAACAACAACAACAACAACAACAACAACAACAACAACAACAACAACAACAACAATAACAACAACAACATCGTCTTGGCTATCCTTGTTTGCATGCTGGTTCTGTTAAAGGCCATCCGTAGTGGCTGAAGTGGTTCAAAAGGGTTTTTCAACATGCCATAAATGTAATTGAGCTAAGATCATATTACCGGCAACTCTTAAATGTGTAATAGAGAAAGCATAGAGAAAGACCATCCACAGCAGATAGTGAGGAAAAAGAGAAACAGATAGAGTTAGACAGATTTAGAGATTAAAAGCTTGCATGTGGCAAATAAGCTAAACATTTGAAAAAAAAAACATACAATATTGCAAAGCAAATCCTATAAATAGCGAAAGATGTAATTTGAGCATTTTAGGATATTTTCCAGCAGCAAAGTTAATTCTTAAATCCGACAATTTATAAAATTTACTCCAATCTGAATAGGAAGTTATAAGGATAATCAGATAAAGATTTTGGAAATATCAGTAGCAGAAGAGTACTTGCGAAGGAGTTGTTGTATTGAAATAGAATTTTTAATAATTTTTTACATAAACTTAAAAAGACATTTTTCAAAGTTCTATTAAGTAGAAAATTTGTTTTCAAGCCCTTATGAGCTATTTAGAGATTGATTTTTGGTATAAAGTTCTTTGAGTAAATATTTTTTTACAGAATTTAACTTCACACATTCACGATGCAATAATTACAAGGTAGAAGTGATAGTTCTTTTCGCTGCTTTTGCTGACCAGCTTCTGTCAAAATGTCTGATGCGCTTCCGATGCGCTTTGAAGGACGTGGACTTATTTTAAAATTAATGGTTTGTATTATAAAATTTGAATAAAAAAAATTATTTTCATATCTGATGGTTTATTCATTCACAAAGTTGATGTTTTGAAATTAGAAGAAATTTTGAATTTTTCCTGCTAAAAATCAGAAAATTTGTTTAAAGAAATATGAGAAAATGCATTCCATTTCTTTTGCTTATCGTAAAAATGTTCATATTTAGTACTTTGGATGATTAAAACTATTGTTTACTGGTGCGATGAGCCTTACAAGAAAAAAGCACACATTTTGTACACTCAGAAAAAACCTTATCGGAATATGAAAAAAAAGGCATCATATTTAGAGAAAAATGGTATAGACTTTGCTACAGAGAATGCTATTCTCTTATTTCGATACTAAAAATTCTCTAAAAATGTTAAAAAGCTTCCATTAAAAAGAAAAATTTATCGTTTTTTGAGAAAAAACTTTTTATTTTTGAGAAAAGATTTGTTTTTATTGAAGAAAATACTTCTCTTAGTGAATTTTTTATCCAAATATAAGAAAATTTTTTCATTTTCAATACATTTTTCTCTATAAATGAGAAATTTTTATGCGAGAAAAATACTTATCATTATTAGAGACATTGAAATATTTTCATTTCATAGAAGTAAAGAAATATTTCTTCGAAAATGTGAAAATTTATTCTAATTTAAGAAAATTTTATTTGAAAAAGAGAAAATTTCTATAATGAAAACAGAGAAATTTTTTACCGGAGCAAGGTATGTGTTTTTTTCTCAGTTTATGGAAGCCCTATGAAATGTCAACTTTTACGATAAAATATTTAAACATGAGAATAGGCCATAAAAAAATAAAATTTTTGATACCCATATTGGGTACTTTTCATGTAATGAAATATTTTCTTTAAGGAAAATTAATGCATTTCAATAAAACAAAAATTTTATTATAAACAGTAACAAATTTAAAAAAAAAAAAAACGGTAAGTTTACAAATTGCCTTAAATCCAACATAAATGAATATGAAATAATTGTGTCAACATACTTCTATGATATCGACTAAAGATTACTAAAAATTACAACAACAAAATTACAACAAAATTTTCTTATGAAAAATTGATGCCATCGTGTGTGGTTTTGTTAGAGCTTTCGTTTGGTACCAAATTTGTAAATGTTTCCATAGAAAATAGCGATATTATAGCAAAAAAACGAAATTTTCGCTGATTTTTGAACTCGAGTTTGAAACTCTAAACCATCGATAACGCACGTATAAAAAAAAACCGTAGACCTTAGATTTTTGTCTTCTATCATATATCCGAAAATCATTCAAATCGGAGACTGTCAACTGGGGACCTTTCCTTGTGAGTTATGAATTTTTAAAAAAGGTCTGTTTTATCTGCCGCAAATGTTATCTCCCACCTTAAGTATGGAATTCTTTAACATTTAGTTTGAAGTAATTGTATTGCACAACTTAACAAAGTCTTAAAAAGTGCTTCCTCACTGGCATTCTCAGTGAATATCTGAAAAACTGGACGTTGTGGAACGAAACGGAATCCAGATTCAGAATCAGCACACAATTTTGCTAAGTATAAACAAAAAAAAACACAATTGACCGAGAACTGGACCTACATGTTTTATGCCGACTCCGAACGGCTAAAGTTCATGTTCTCAAGAAGCTTTACATTTACTCTCTGAGGTTTGCCATTGTCTGCAGAGAGGTGGTGACCGATCAGAAAAATTTTTTATTGAAAAAAACTTTTCGCCGCGGCTGGGGATCGAACCCGGGCTCCAAGCATGCTAAGCCTGCAACCCACGGTCACCACCGCAAGTATATTGCGTGAAACTTTCAAATTTATGTAACTTGAATGCATTCAATAGTCTAATCATAATTGATTGAACTGTAATGGTGATAATGAAATCAAGTCATGATTGCTCAAAATAATTTATAATTCAAAATCAATCAATATGATTGGTGACTTAAGTTTTCTTAAGTCTTATTCACGAAATTGAATAAATACTGCAATGAAAAATTTTATTCATAGATTGCTACTTCAAAGAACGCAGTTACAAATGTTTTCACAAAATGATTAATAAATTAAAATCATTGCAAATGATTGTTGACTTTATTTTTTTTAAAATCTTATTCACGAAATTGAATACATACTGCAATCAAAAATTTTGTTCAATGACTAGGACTTCAAAGAATGCAGCTCCAAATGATTGCAATATTTTACAGCTCTGCTATTTGATGAGCATATTTTTAATTCTTTTAAAAAATGTTGCCTTTCTGAAAGTTTATTTTAAAATTTTTTAGCCAACCAATTTTCAATGGATTCCATTTCAACAAGATTCGTTCAAGCCCATCCTTTGAACAGCTTATGAATACAATTTTCTACTCGGAACTAAGCCTTTTCTTGTTGAGATAGCCTTGTTATTGCACTGTTTTACTTTGACAAAATGTCATTAACAACTTTTAAGCAGGAACCCTGTTGACCCTGTTTTCCCTTCGCCAACACTTCAATAGTAGAGGTACGTTATAACTTTATGCTATGTTATGCTTTGCAACGTCAGCTATTTAAGAGTCGTATTCATTTATTTGACTATCGTGTTGCCCGAATAAAAAAAAAAAAACACAAAAAACCTGAAAAAATAACAAACTTTTCGGTTAAATTAGCTGTGAAAGTCAGACACAGACTGTGGATAAAGTTGGCGGAAATAAGAATAAAAAAATTAAAACAAAAAATTATATAAAACGTCATCGTTAAGCTGCCATTAAAATAATTCGCTAACTTTTTCTGAAAGCAACAAAGTTAATGAAATGCAATGAAATTTAAAGTAGTTCAAGAGGACGCTCGAGCCTTCGAAGGCAGCGCGGCAAGCAGGTAATTAAAGCCTTTTTGTTAGGCCGCGTTCATAGTGGAAGCTGAAGCTGAAACTTTTTACAGCTGCTGAAAACGCTTTGTGTACAATCATATGGAAAAAGCGCGAAGTGTTCATAGTGCCAGCTTAAATTCAAGGTTACGCCAGTTTTGAGGCTTTTTGATGCTTTTTTCTTCTATCTCACTTTGGCACACGGTGTTGATTTTTTGTTTCATGTCGTACTTATGCTTTGGGTTTCAGCTTATTTTAACATACTTTTTGGCACTTTTTCTTCCATCTCGTTTGTGTACACAGTTTTGATTTTTTGTTTTATGTCGTACGTATGCTTTGTGATGTAGGTTATTTTCATACTTATTAACGCTTTTCTTGGCTGTTTTTTTTATTTCTTGTTTATGTTTTGCCGCACTGATTTTGTTTTTGTACTTTTCGGCAGCAATGCCCAGCGCTTTAGTTTTTTTTTTCGCATTATCGGTTGATACGTGTTGTTGTTTTTGTCTATTTAACAATGTCAACATGATCGCAGGCGCTGCCAGCATTGCATGTTGTTGTTGGTATGTCTTTTTGTTGTTAGTAAATTCAGCATATGCGATGCGCAAAATATGGAATCGTGCGCTATTCCGACTTTGTCTCAATGCGTGTTGTTGTTTAGATACATTTTGTTGTTGGTAATTTTTTGTAGGAATCGCTAATTTTCGACGCTTTTTCTTCTTCAGATGCTTACTTCATTCTTGCATCATTTCTTGGTATGTGTGTGAGTTGCACGTTTTCAATTTCCTTTGAATGCATTTTTTGTTGTTATGATCTTACGTTATTGATCTTTATTTTGTGCGTAGAATATAGATAAAATATTTTATTTGTTGCTTTGTAGAGGATAGGTTTCCAACTTTTTTCGTTTTGTATTTTGTTTGGTATTTTTTGACAATTCTGACTTTCGGCTCATCGCAAAAATTTGTCTTCTCTGTTTAAAATTTATCTAACAACAAGTAACACTATGTTTTTTGCACTAAAAAACTCTTTCCTTCCTTCCCACACTCTTTCCACTTCAAAATATGCATTAACTTTCCAAAATACAAGAAATAATTAAAACAAAACATAAGCCAAGCGCATGCAAAAAGCGCGCACTATGAACAGCAACAGCAAGGAAAAGTATCTAAAAGCGTGAAAAAAAGCGCGCACTATGAACAGCAACAGCAAGAAAAAGTATCTAAAAGCTCGAAAAAAAGCGCGCACTATGAACAGCAACAGCAAGAAAAAGCGTCATCATATCGCTTGAAAAAGCTTAGCCAGCTTCAGCTTCCACTATGAACGCGGCCTTAGAGTGGGTTTTGAGCATGTGTGTCGAAAGGATGGGTGTTACTTTTGGCTGGCAACATTATGCAAAATTTTACTGATGCACAATTTAAGCTGGCAGTTAATGAGGCGTGCATTAAAGACTATAAATTTTATTTAAAACTCTTTTTCAGGGATAGTTTCGGAGTGTAACGGATGTGACTTTGACACATGAGTCATTAACGTTCACTGTGAACCAAATGCTATAAACTTTAATAAAAGTTTATTGAAAACTGATGTTTTAGTAACGGTTGCGACATCAAACAACTTTTTTTGTTCATATTGTTTCTAGTTAATCCGTAATCAACTAAAAGGTTTGATTTAACAACCCAGCATAAAAAGAACTAAATAATTCAACTAGTTATATGCTTTATAGTGAACTTGTGTATTGTAACGGATGTGACATTGTGTCAATTTTTGCCTCCATTCGTTAACATACAGCTTGACAAATTCTTTCGTCCCGGTTGTTCAGTCAGGCAGTAAACTTTTCATTCACACTTACGGACAATTCTGTCATTCGTAACTTATTCACATGCATCCACATGAAATCCACTTTTTGACCAAATCGAACAACGTGTGAACAAAAAGGGTTCTATTTGCTTCAAAATGGCATCTTTAAGCGCTTTTACTAAAAGCTGTTTTCAATACTGTTTGAGTGTGTGTGTGTGTCTGATTGTGTGTATGTATGTGGTCTTATTTTTTTGTTCACAGCCGGCTGGTCATTCGTTCGGCTGGTCTTTTATACGTTCTTCTACTTGGTTTTGATGCGGTGCTTATGTTGATGTTGTGTCTTTTCCTGCATCTAGCCAAGCATTTAAGGATAACATGAATAAAGCATTAATTTTGAAGTGCTGCCTGATAGGCTCAGATGCTGGCTAGCTGGTTGGGTGACTGCTTGCGTGACTGTTTGGCTCAGATGTCTACCCTACTCCTGATTACTTTCGTTTAAGACCTTTTTGACAATGTTGTTTTTGTTGTTGTTGTTGTTGTTGATTTTGTTGTTTCTATTGGCATAATAACAGGATTACACATATTTTGTACATTTTATGTTCGACTTTGATTGTTTGTTTGTGTTGTGAAAGAGAATAAACAACAACAACAACAAAAAAACACATAGCATACATAAAAACAACAACAACAACAACGACAATTCTAATTCTTCAGAGCACCATATGAAGGTGAAATCTTATAAAAAGCTAATCATAAGAATAAAGCATGACAAAGTTAGAGCATCAGTAGTAAAATCGAATACTTTGATTTATTTGTTGCTATCAATCTTTATTATATTTTTGTCTATCTATATTCTTTGTCCAATTCGATATTATGGTAGTTATTTGCTTTTATGGCTTTTATGGAGACTACAAATATCTCAGGCATAAATTATTTGGCACAAATGATGAGAGTCGAGCACACAGAAAAAAAAAACAATTTATGTTTTTAGTATAACAAATATGTATTGGTTGGTTACCAATGAAACTTGGCGGTAAGTTTGTTATTGCCTTATGTCATTAATTCGTTGATCACATCTTCTTAACATCAGCTGGTTATGTTTCATATGACAAAACTTTATTTTGTAAGGCTAAGGAACTCGTGTGCAAGGAATGAAGTAATTAATTCTTGTTTTTGACTAACACAGGAAAGAGTTTAAGTGGATTTAAGTCAAAGAAGAACTTCCACTTATATACTCATATACTCGAGTGCCCTACACATAGCGAATGAAGTCTTTTTTTTATGCTGATATGAATCGTTGAAGTGCTCACTCAGTTCTCTCATTGAGTCAATGGATTTATTGTTATATACCGTAATGATTCACAACACAAATAAACACCAAGAGTACAGTGGAATGACATAAGTCGTAAGAGTCAGTTTAAGTTCAGATTTCTTGTCATTTCATCCAAATTTAATTGAAAATGTTCGCCTCGCCAACATGTGGCGAAACAAACAATAACTGCAGAAATCATAAAACATAACACAAAATATTCGCTGTCACACAAAAGCAGCGAACATCATCAGAAGAGCATAACTCAAAATAAAACTCAACTCTCTCATGGTTCTTATCACTGTTGCCAGATTGAGGTAAATTTCCCTAAATGAGGTAATTTTTGCGCCTTTTTTTGGGCAGAGGTAAAAAAGGGAATTTTTGATTAAAAGTGGTAAATTTTGCAAAACAATTATATTTTAGATTTCCAAATAATTTAAGATATTAGCAGCACAGTAACCTATCTGAACAAGCAGTCGTTTATTATTTTTTTAATCCACTTTTGTTAAAAAAACGATTGTAACAACTGCAAGATTATTTTAATTTTTGAGTTGCTGCGAATTTGAACTTAAAAACTAGAAATAATGAAATGTGCAAATCTGTGTTGACAAGGAATAACAGCTTAACTCATTTTTAAAATTTCAGAAGAGCATTTTTAAGATTAAAATCGCTACCTGGTATCAGAGCTCCCAAACTCTTGCTGTTTAGATTGGATGGCCTCAAATATTTAATTTTCAAGATACAACCATAAAAATCTGCGTACTAGTGTTTTTTGTTGCAAAAAAACGCAATGAAAGTCATAACCTCACTTTGTCCTAACTCGACTTTAGCGGTTATTCTTTGTTGACACAGAAATTTTTTGAAATATCATTGAATATTGCTTAAAAGAATATCGTTTATAGAAAGCCATGTCTAGTTCCTACAATAAAAAATTTAATGAAAAAATTTATAGGAATCCTTTACATATCGTGGATTGAAAATGTTGCTGGTAATAGGAAGAAAACAGTTTTTCAAGGCTAGCAAAGAAATGTTTTATTGTGTTTTAGTGAAGTGAATTATGATGACTTTTAATCATAAATAGTTTGTAATTGTTTTTAAGAAAGAAAAAAGGTAAATTTTCTCCGAAAGTGGTACTTTTTTCCTAAAAGTGGTAAATTTCAGTTCGTCTCTCTGGCAACACTGGTTCTTATATGCATTCTTATATCCTCATGAATAAGTGAGTCACATCAAATCATTAACCACTCAGTAGGAAAGAGTAGAATGTATGACTTTTAGAATGCATGAATTGTTCGTCAAATAAAGAGATACATTACCTAGCAAAGTTACATAGAATTCGAGCTTTTTTTTATTTTTAACGAAAGTTTTGTTTTACTTCTCATAACATTATTTTTGTTAGTGAAACAAATGAAAATAATAGTTACAATAATAAAATTAATAAACAAATGAAACATTTAAAAATAACAAAGTAAGTCAGTTACTCCGTGTATCTTCATAGAATACATTTTTAACCGTAGCGCAAGATTTCATAGAAAAGGTTGTTGATGCACTGATATGTATCTGATTTTGCTCTATTGCACTAGGTTTCAAGGAGAATCATGTGGTAAGCAAATTAACAGCACACAAGAGGCGTCCTACACGTTTGCACCAATAGTTATGACTCATGACTTAAGTATACTAATTTAGTTAGTACTCATTGGAGATCTCTGTTAGCAAAATGTCACCGATTACGAATCTTTTAATAGAAGTACTATTTGACAACTGTCAATACCACTTGTAACTACCCTCATGTACCGAACACATTTTTATTTGAAACAAGTAAAGAAAGTCTAAAGTCGGTCTAGGCCGACTATGAAATACCCTAAACCCACTTTTAAAAAAAAAAAATTTATTGTAAATGGGCGTGTCCGTGGGCGGATGAAGTCCAAACCATCTTTGTCTTGTCATAAATAACATACGTGCCAAATTTTAGCTCTGTAGGTTAAACTCGTGCTTATTTATTGCGTTTTCAATTTTTGGGTTATATGGGAGGTAGGCGTGTCCGTGATCGGATGACGTCCATTTTCCGAAGACATATTTATGTTGGTATGAAACACACATATATCAAATTTTATTGTTGTAGGCTAATTATGAGCTGAGCTATGCAGTTTTCTATTTTTGCGTTGTATGGGAAGTAGGCGTGTCCGTGGGCGGACGATGTCCATTTTTCAAAGACATCTTTGTGTTGATATAAAACACATGCATATCAAATTTTGTTGTTGTAGGCTAATTATGAGCTGAGTTATGCAGTTTTCAATTTTCGCGTTGTATGGGAGGTAGGCGTGTCTGTGGGCGGATTCCAAAAATATTCAATAGTGCAGATCCTTGGGTACATGTGACCATGTGTACCAAGTTTCATCCAATTATCTCAACTCCTTCTTCTTATCCTGTGTATACGGACAACACACAGACTGACAGACGGACGGACGGACGGACGGACGGACGGACGGACGGACATAGATAGCTCGACTCACGTGGTGACGCTGATTAAGAATATATATACTTTTCTATACCGGACTCGCTGCGTTCTATGCGTTACAAACGTTTGCACAAAATTAATATATCCTGACCTTTCAGGTTTAGGGTATAAATATAGTCAAATATAAAGAACGATGAAAGTGTCCGACGCAAGATATAAATAATCAAATGAATAATTTGAACTTCTATACATCCACGTCGTTAGTTATGGATAAAGCTAAGTGAGAGTTACAGAAATTAATTATGATAAATCGAATACGGGTATTTTTGGATAATCTGTATTGTAGAGCTCGCAAACTATCGATGGCACTATCGATACTATCGATAATACCACACTATCATGACTATCGATAGTTTTGGATGGACTATCGATGGTTTTTATCTTCATACTAAATGTCCGATGGACCGCAGTTTTTGCGTTCACCCATACTACATGTCGTACGATAGTTTGAAAGAGCCTATTGATATTTATATTTCATTGACAACACTGCTAAGATCATTGCTTTTGCTGAGTGAAATCTTGACAACATGGCAACACTGAGCTCAACTGGTAACATGATGACAACTGGTAACATGATGGCTCAGCAAAGCAAAAATATACAAAATTTTAAATAAAGTGCAATAAATTAAAATTAATAAATTACAAGTAAAGAAAGTCTAAAGTCGGTCTAGGCCGACTATGATATAACCTAAACCTACTTTTCCAAAAAAAAATTATACTGTTGAAAATGGGTGTGTCCGTGGGCGGATGAAGGCTATATTTTATATACATTTAAATGTTGATGAAAAATTTAAACATACCAAATTGCATTCCTGTAGCTCACAGTTAATGCTTTTATTGTACTTTCGCTATGGGAGGTGGCCGTGTTCATGGACGGATAACTCCCAATTTTTGAACACACCTTAGTTTTGAATAAAATACATACATACCAAATTTCATCTCTCTATGACAAACATAACCTTAATTATTGAGTTTTAAACTTTTTAGGTTGTACGGGAGGTAAGCGTGTCCGTGGACGGATGACGTCCATTTTTCAAAATCATGTTTATTTTGTCATAAAAAAAATACCTGCCAAATTTTATCTCTGCAGGTTAAACAGAGGCTTATTTATTGCGTTTTCAATGTTTGGGTTGTATGGGAGGTGGGCGTGTCCGTTGGCGGATGACGTCCATTTTTCGAAGACATCTTTGTGTTTGTATTTAACACATACAAATCAAATTTTATTGTAGGTGGCTAATTATAAGCTGAGTTATGCAGTTTTCAATTTTCGCGTTGTATGGGAGGTAGGCGTGTCCGTGGGCGGATGATGTCCACTTTTCAAAACTATCTTTGTTTTGTTACAAAAAACATATGTGCTACATTTTGGTGCTGCTTGTGAAATTTGCTGAAAGAATGATATCGGCCAAGTGACCGCCGACAGAGCTAATGACCATACGGGCTTATTTTTTTTTGGTAATTCATGGCTTGTCGATTTGTATTCTGCGTTTGTTGAATTGACAAATATCAAAACCAAATTGACATTTGCTCCCAGTTGCGAAAGTGTAAAGGTAGATGATTACTTTTGGCACACCCTATATTTTGTTTCTTGTTGCTTGAAATTTTACCAAATTTTCAGATTGAAACATAATTATACTTTTCTGAACGCAGCCAAATCTGGTTATGTTTTTCAGAAAGTCATATAGATGCTAGTGAGTTTCTTAAATATTTTTTCTTAATATCTATTGGGCCTGAGATATGAATGTTTTTTTTGTTTTAGTCCCAAAATGCTCGTTTTGCGGTGTTCTAATATTTTTATCGAGTCGCTGTTCAAATATTTTCTATATGTTGAATAGTTTCAACCAGACATGCACAACGAAATCAACAAAATTTTTTCGTTTCGTTGAGGCCGAAAAATAAATTATCAAAATTTACGTTTTTTAAATAACGTTAAAAAATTATCAAATCAAATTTCGTTTCGTTGAAAAACGAAAAATTTTCTATAATTTTCTCCTATGTTAAAAAAAATTTCTTCTGATACCAAAAACAAACGAAATTTTTTTGTTGATATTAACATTATTTTCAACGGTTGATTGGAAAAAAAACGAAAAAATTTTATATCGTTTTCTCCGAAACGAAATAAATATTTTTCGTTTTTTGAATTAACGTTATTTTTTATTTCGTTTCAACGAAACAAAAAAAATATTTCGGTTACCGTTAAAATTAACGTTAACGTGCATGCCTGCCCAACTAGCACAAAGACTTCTATAAAGATTGCAGTAAGCTTTACAGCAACTCATTATGAAAACTACGTAGTTTCTGAAAGCACTCTTATAGACTTCTATAACGGCAAAAAGGCGTTTTACTTTTTATTATTTAATAGAAGCTTCTTGGACTTTTATTAAACTTCGCAAACAACTTCCGTTAGATAAGTGCGTGCTTGCTTATAAAAGCTTTTTATGTAACAGCTAATATGTATTTCTAATAAACTTCGGAAAGTTACCTGCGTAAAACTGTTTTAAATTGAATGATGTAAGTTTTACCGAAACTTCACAATTAACAAGAAATTTGTTTCTGATTTTTTTTTATGATATTTCAATTTTTGTATAATTTTTTACCTGACTTTATTTGAATTTTGAAGCTAAATGTTTTAATTTAATTATATATTATTAATAAAAAATTTCACAAAATTGTTCTTGTATTTCTATTTTATATGCGAAGAGCTAAAACTGAATGACTTCATGTTTATGGAAACTGAGAGTCTTTTCTGTGCATACGAAAGGCTTCAGTTTCCACTACAAACCTTATCAAAATTTACTGGAAATAATAGCTTCGAAAGGCAATTGTCAAACTTTCAATTAAATAAATTAATTGGTTTTACTGAAATTAAAGCTTCTATATGATACATACGAGAGGCTTTAGTTTCAATAACATACCTTATAAAAACTTATTGGAAACAGTAGCTTCAGTTTCAGTGATAGGTTTTTCAGTGATAGGTTTTACGATTTTCAAAACAACCCTAAAGCACTGATTATAATAGACGAAACGGAACGTTGTAGAACGTTGAGAAATGTCACTTTGCAATCTATTGCATGAACTTCTTATGTGACCGTTTATAATAAGACGGAATGGAACGGCACGCGACGTTGAGATCTATAGATTTTTGATTTTTGCGTTGCGTTCCGTTCCGTTGAGAATAAACAAATGCTTTTGACAAATGCTTAACAAAATATCTTTTAATTTAATTTTCTGACGCCTGAATTCATATTTATTTTGAACACAATTTTTGGAAATGAAGTTTAAGGAAAGGAAGATTGATGTTTTTCAATTTTTGCTTATGTTTATTTGACCCTTTTAAACGATTTATTCCGTTTCTATTATAATCGGCACTTCGTTTGAAAGCGTTTCATCCCGCTACTCTGACACATGCTTACGTTCCGTTTCGTTTATTATAATCAGCGCTTAACGTTTTCGCTGTTTTTTGCGTTGCGTTTCAATACAAAATTTTACGTTTTTGAATGGTTTCGAAGTTGGCATTTCATTAATAGATGAATCGATTCATTAGTTGGCATTGAATCGATTCGTCGTTTGGATTTGTATTTTCTTTATCGCATAACGCTTGTGGTCTTATCCAAACATTGTGCATTTTTTCAATTTTTTTTTGTATTTTTAATTTTTTTTAATTTATTTGAAGTTTGACTACGTTGTTTTCTCAGGCTGAGAGATTTCAACTTCGGTTCATATAATGTTGAAGGCTTTAAAGAGCTACTCAAAGAAAATTTACGGTAATTTTGATAACGCTTCTATTAAAGATTTATAGAAATCTTTTGCAGACTTAGAGGCAGCAATTTCGGTTGTTCTTTTAACCGAAGCTCTGTCGAAATTTAAACTTCTTAAGATTTCCATAAACAAACATTTTTAAGCTTATTGGAAACTTTTGAATAAGCCTTCATAAAACTGCTGATATTAACTTCTCAAATATTTCATTGCAGCTATTATATCAACTATATCTTCGTTAACACGTAAGCTTCTAGATACAAGCTTTACAGAAGCGAAACCCAAGCTTCAGCTGTCGAATAATCAACTTTCCTAGCCTTATGGAAGTTCATGTGTTAGTTGGGTAGTTTCAACAAATACCGATAAAAATTTCAGAGTCGGATACTTTTAAGGGAGTAAAAAATAGCCAAAGACGATTTCGTCCAACGAAGACGACCGAATGGAGTTAAAATGTCGAACACGGCACAGGGTTAATATAATTTTCAACACAATAAAGAAGTCAAAGCGTCACTCCGTCTCTATGGAGTGAGCCATGCGTAGAATACAGCTTTACAAACAACATCGCATTGAATGACTGAAGCGTAGTCCTCTGAACCATCTAGCCTGTTAACAAGAGAACTAAAAATGTAGTCATTGATTCCTTTATCTGTTGAGTATTAAAGATTTTTAAAAAGTTTTACTCTCTTTTATTAAATTTAATGAAAAACAATTAGTTTTTATCCAAAGCCAGCTATTTCAAGCGAATTAAATCTCTGCAGCTAATTTAAATTTTTAAACTAACTGAGTTTCGCAGCAATGCACTGAACAAGAATGGCATGTGGCAACGCTACAATATCATGACCGCATTCAGGTATGTCAGTAAGTCTTTGAAGCAACAACAGCGAATCATTTGTTCTCACTGTGTGTGTGTGTGTGTGTGCGCATTTCATTTAGACCGTGAATTTGCAAGTACGTGAGTTTGTACGAGTACGCGTTGTGTAGAGGAAAATTTATGCAAAATTTCAATTAATTAAGCTTTATATCAACAGCAACAAAAACACCATCTTAAATCCGCGCTTGACTTCTTTCTGAGCAGCTCTGTGGCAGAAGCATGTCACGTCACAGGTTGCTGCAAGACAAAAGCCCACATCAATGGGAAAACCGTGCCCACATCAATGGCACAAGCAATGGGAAAAACCGCTCACAGCAAGCCATTGCCTAAGATCACATCCACGGTACATATTGTAGAAAGATGCTTTTAGAAATTTGCCACAACAGTTAATAGAATGCTTGAAACAAAATCACAGCTGGATGTGAAATCGCATCTGGAGGACGCATTTTGGCGTTGCCATATACTCTAGTTCAATAGACAACAAAAGCCAAATGTCGTAAGTTAAAATCTACAGTGGCTGTCTTCTGTGATGGGGTGTCAAAGAAGCCTGGTGCTTAAAATATAATAAATCACATGCTGGCAATAGGTTGCTAATAATTAAATTATTTTTGCTCTTAAGAGGAATTGATGCTTAATTTTAAAAATTAACAAAAAGTCTATTAAGACTCTTCTAAAGCAAATAGCGTGTGCTTAAATGTAATGCGAGTAAAACGTGAGAGAATACTATCAAAACGCAAAAGCTATTAGGAGAATCAAGTCAGTTAAGCATCCCAGTTAACCAAAAGTACGATCCGTATCAATAAGCATTGACAACCTATGTCTGTCTGTATTCAATGTTTCGAGAAATCTTGCCTTAAAGCTTTTTTTAGCCATATATTTAAGTTTTATGCAAAATTATTTTAGTTTTGTGTCATTACTTATAAAATAATCACCATCGGAAGCAATACACCTGTGCCAACGTCTTATATTTTCTTGAAAGCATTTGTGGTAGCCCTGTTTCAGAATGACTAAATAGATATGAATAGTTTATTAGACCGGTTCATTTTGCAAAACTGTTAAAATACTTTGGTGCGCGTCAACTTTCTAAAAGTTCAACCCTACATGAACACAGAAATACCTTCAGACCCCCTTGCCTTTGCAGTAATCGTTTAAAGGTAATTTTGCAAATATACAGGTTCTGAGCACCTTATAAAATATGGTGTCCAAACCAAAAAAAATATTAAATTTATTTGAATGGCGTATTTTAAAGAATATTTTGGACTTGTTTTAGTTTTTTTTTTTTTTTTTTTAAACTATTTTGATTATTTTTGGTGAAATTTTGATCCTGAAATCTTCTTATATATAAAATCAAATGTTTGTCTGTCTGTCTGTTCCGTATAGACTCACGCACCGTTTATCCGATTGCGTTGAAATTTGGACACCGAGTATCTTTCATAATGAGAAAGAACATAGGGGGTGTAATAAAGTGGGCGGAAGCTTATGGGCGTGGCACTCTATAATAACTTCTAAACGCCTCGACCGATTTCAATGAAATTTGGTATGAAGGTTCAACTGCACTTAAAATAAAACATAAGTTACAAAAAATTCCAAAGACTTACGCAAGAGGGCGCTTTAAGCAGTGCATTTTAAGACTCAATAACTCCTAAACGCCTGGACCTATTTCAAAGAAATTTGGTATGAAGGTTCAACTGCAACCAATATAAAGCATAGGTTAAAAAAGTGGGTGGAACTAAACGCCTAAACTGATTTCCATGAAATTTGGTATGAAGGTTCAACTGCTCCCGAAATAAAACACAGTCTAACAAAATTCCAAAGACTTCCGCAAGAGAACGCTTTAAGAAATGCGTTTTTAAGACCCAATAACTCCTAAACGCCTGGACCTATTTCAATGAAATTTGGAATGAAGGTTCAACTGCAACCAAGATAAAGCATAGGTAAAAAATTGGGTGGAAGTATGTGGGCGTGGCAATCTATAATAACTCTTAAACACCTGGACCGATTTCAATTAAATTTGGAATGAAGGTTCAACTGCGCCCAAGATAACATAGGCTATAAAAATTCCAGAAACTTCCTTAAGGGGACGCTTTAAGTACTGCGTGTTAAAAACTCAATAACTCCTAAACGTCTGGACCGATTTCAATGGAATTTTGTATAAACGTTCAACTGCACCCAAGATAAAACATAAAATATAAAAAATTCCAAAGACTTCCGAAAGAGGGCGCTTTAAGTAGTGCATTGTTAAGGCTCAATAACTCCTAATGATTTGATCGATTTCACTAAAATTTGGTATGTGAAATAACTTGACTCTGCAACAGAATTGAGACTATTTAAATTTCAGAAAACTACCGTGAGAGGGCGCTTTATTCAATAAACTATGTTCGGCTCATTCACGTCAAAACGGATGAACCGATTTTAATGAAACTTGGTAAGCATTTGTATCTATTACTGAAATAGATTCTATGCTTTTAAAAGTTCTTTCGACAAAAATCAAGTAATGAGCCGAAGGCAAACGAAGTCAAGAACCAAAGACGATAAAAAAAAGAAGTTTAACGAATACCAACAGAAGCTATATAAAGATGAAAAAAAAAAATTAACTGAACATTGTCGACCAAAACCGAAGTTGAACGAAGACAATGCAAAAATCGAATCGATGCTTATAGAAATTTTTAAAATTGGAATTTATTTGAGATAAAATTGCATATAAAATGCATGCTGAAATGAAATGACTTTTCAAACTGCACTCAGAAAAAAGTTTCTCGGAATATGATAAAAATGGAATCATATTTACTGAAAAATGGTATTGACCTTGCTCCAGAGAATGCCTTTCTCTTAATGCGGTCCTAAAACGTCTCTAAAAATGATAAAAACCTTCTATGAAAAAGAGAAATATATAAAAATAATTCGATTTTAGAGAAAAAGACTCTCTATTTTTGAGAAAAAATTTGTTTTTATTGAAGAAAATACTTCTCATAGTGAATTTTTTATCAAAATATAGTAAAAAATTTTCATTTTCAAAAAATTTTTCTGTATAAATGAGAATTTTTTTGTGCGAGAAAAATATATGTCATTATAAGAGACATTGAAATATTTTCATTTCCTAGAAGTGAAGAAATATTTCGAAAATGTGAAAATTTATTCTACTTGAAGAAAATTTTATTTGAAAAGACAAAAATTGCTATTATCCAAAATAGAAACATTTTTCACCGGAGGAAGATATGTGTTTTTTTCTGAGTATGGGTGTCCATTTTACTCAGAAATCAGACGTCAGATCGAGACGTTGAAGATGTCATTTTTTGTTTTAATCATGTCTGGCAGGTACAGTTTTACGGAAATTTACTAAACATTAAATAAAAAAAACAAGCCAAAACACGGTTTGAGCGTATCTGTTTTTTTTGATTTTTTTGTGTGCCTCCTGACAAGAAAAACTAAGAATATAAAAATAAATTCAAACTGTTCTATTCTGGGCGTCTTTTGAACTAGTTCGTAACTAACTTCAATTTCACTGGAAATAAACTAGTTGGTTTTTCCAATTGTCTCCAAAATAACTGCTGGGCTTTGATAAAGCGTTTTTATCAAAGCTGATGATTGATAAAGCGATTTGAGCGTAAGTATTGTCAAAAATACTTCAAATTATTTCAAAAACATGAAAACATGGCAAAATATTTCAAAATATTGAACATAAAAATTATAAGTGGCAATTTTTTTACAGCAAAATATAGATTAGAAATTTTTGTGACTGTTTGAATGTCAAAATATTGATAAAATTGTGACAAATACAGAAAAAATGATTGAGTTTATCAAGTTCACAAACCATTTTTGACACTGTTCCCATTTCAAATTGAAAGTGTTCCTTTTTTTAACAGCAAAGCTGAGGCAGCATTTTTATGAATAACAAAATGAATAACAAACTATTGAACATTATAAAGCTATTTTAAGATTTTTTTATGAATAAGACCGTTAATATATAATTGTTATTCAAATTTTTCAAAATATTCAAAAGTTTCGGTAATCAAAGCGGTAATCAAAAAAAAAGCAGTTTCGGTAATCAAAGCCACAGGTCTTTCTGCAGAGCCATTAACTACTTTAAGCTTTGTAACTATTTTCAGAGCTCTTAAATAAGCTGAGTTATAACGCCACTCTGCAGGTTCACTTTGTAACAACTGATAAAAACCATTAAGTTTTTTGAAAAAAAGAAGAGTATTCTGTGTGACGAATTCCTCTAAATTGGCACTCGAATAATTATTTATGGGTAAAGCCTTCCTCAAATGAGTATTGGTTCCTGATCTGGTTATTGTTAATGCCAATTTTTTTGGGTATCAAACAAAGAATGTTTGACCAAAATGTTGCTCAAACTTTTTGAACGCAACTTCTGCAGTATGCAGACTAACACGTTTGTAGCTTTATAAGAAAAAAATTTTTCACCAAAAAAGTTTAACCAAAAGGAAGTTAATTTGATTACCTTTCTAAGCACCGAAGAAACTCCAAGTCGATTTTAGGCCACCTTTTAGTTGTTTGTTTACGACACGCCTCTTCTTTACATACCGAAACATTAATAATAATATAATATTATATATAAACTGACGGGTTTTTAAATAAGTTTTCAAATAATTGTTTATTGCCATTTTGCGAGTTTTTTTTGTAAGGGCGATGGTCATCCAAAATATTCGGTGTTCGTAATATGTTATATAATAACACGGTACAACATTCAAAAAATCCCAAAGGGTTTATCAATGGTTTCTTAAGGTTTTGGGTTCGCTGAGTCCGAATCTGAAGTCAAATTTTTCGGGTCACCCTAGGTATTCGAGCTACAGGGAAGGCTGAACCCTAACCCCCTACTGTTAATTAAATCAATATGACCGACCCGCATTACTTTTTTCAATAGGAACATTTTTTGCCTTGGAAGCCATCCGATCCGACCCCTCCGTATGGGGGCTTCCATGCAAATTTTATGATTTTTGTGTATATTTTATATGAAAATTTTATTTTAAAAAAACAAATTTTTTTAATATAATATTAATTTATTGGAATACAAAAAATTTGCTTGAAACTAATTTTCATTTTATTTTTAATATATTTTATTATAACTATTTATTTTCAGTATTTCTTTGATTTAAAATTAAGAATTCTACATAATTATAATAGGCAAACATAAAATGTTTTTTGTCAAGTTTTTGTTTAAATAAAAAAGTTCATATAAAAAATATAAGAAAATCATGAAATTTGTATTGGAGCCCCCATATGGAGGGATCGGAGGAGATGGGTTCCAAGGCATAAAATGTTCCTATTGAAAAAGTAATGCGGGTCGGTCATATTGATTTCATTAACAGTAGGGGGTTAGGGTCCAGCCTTCCCTGTAGCTTGAAAACCTAGGATGACCCGAAAATTCTGACTTCAGATTCGGATTCAGCGAACCCAAAACCTTAGGAAACCGTTGTGAAACCTCTTGGGATTTGAAAAAACTTCAGTTTTGTTTTACTGTGTAATCAGAACGGTTTTTCAAAAATACAAAAAAAAAAATTAAATGAGTCCAAAATATTCTCATTTTTTTCTAAAAGAATACAAAGTAATAAAATATATTGAATTATAATATATATTGAATATATTGAATTTGTCTTGGTTTGGACACCATATTTTATAAGGTGGTTCAGGTCCTGTGTATTTTCAAAATTACCTTCAAGCCATTTCTGCAAAAGCCAGGAGGTCCAATTTTTTTGGTCTGATGGTATTTCTGTGTTCATTTAGGGTTGAACTATTAGAAAGTTGACGCGCACCCAAGAAAAGAAAATGTTTACGGTCTAATGTTTATTCTTATTAAATTAAGATATAAGGAATATAACGATCTAGTTGCGCCTAGCCAGGAGAACCTTATTAAGTGACTTTGTCGTCAGACTGAATATTAATTTATGAAGTATTATTCAGTACACATGGTTTTCTATATTATCTGCTGAAACAATTTAAAAGAGGTTTTATCCTGTGTTGAAACTCATTTCTTTTGCTAGTTTTAGCTTTGTTTTTATATACCAATACATAAAATAGTTAATTTTAGGTCTGTTTTAGTGATAATGTGACATTCATTTTATTTAAACCAGTCTCCGACTAACACTCGTGCTGAGCAGACCTTCATTGCGAATCAGAGTAACAATTGTTGTTCTCGTACGTATAATAGTTTTTCGGCCACGTGTGTTGCTCTCTGTGCTTTTTCTCACTACTGCGTTTTTTTTTTTTATATACAAAACAAAAATAAAAATATATAACCTTTGCCTCTTAATCAGGGTGAAATGGCCCCAGGGCCTCCCAATCTTGGGAATAATCGGTTTGCATCACTAGCCGACAACCCCCAGAAAAAAAAAAGAAAAGTAAATATAAACTCTGACATCTTTCCATCCCTTCCTCCGCTCAAACAAGATGATCCAAAATTTGTGGTTATGTCTGCTTCGGATGTAAACAAACCTTTATCACAATATTCGTGTTTTGCGATTCAAAAATCTTTAAACATAATAAGCAAAGAAATATTGTCAATTTCAGAACTTCGTGATGGTAATCTCTTACTCTTAGTAAAAAACAAAAACATCGCTGGCAAATTTATTAGCTGCAAAGAACTACACGGTTTATGTTCAATTAACTGTAAGTACCATGCAAATCTAAATTATTGCAAGGGAACAGTCTTCGCCCCTTGCCTTAACAATGTGCCAGAAAATGAAATTGTTAAAGAGCTGTCTTCACAGGGAGTCGTAGATGCTTACAAATTTTTGAAAGACATAAATGGCATGAAAAAACCAAGTGGAGTTATTCTTCTCTCTTTTGATATGTACCAACCACCAAGTAAAATTGATATTGCTTGGCATAATGTCCATGTCAAACAATATTTTCCCAATCCCATGCGCTGCAAAAAATGCCAATTGTTAGGCCATACACAAAATCGATGCAATCGACCACCGTCATGTGAAACTTGTAGCCTCCCCCCACACTCTCCCGAAAAATGCACTCGCACCCTCTGTGCCAACTGCTCAGCCCAGCACTCTTCTGCTTCCAAAGATTGCACTAAGTTTTTACAGTCAAAAGAAATTTTGAAAATAAAAACAATAAACAAGTGTACAATGACAGAAGCCGTAAAAAAATACAGAGAATATAATCCACTACCAAAAAACTATACTCATACGTACTCCTCAATCTCACAAAATTCAAGCAATAATCAACCACTCAACAACCATTTAACATCAACGCCAAGCAAACCACACGTTACTTCTAAACCATCAGAAAAACACACCAAGAGCAACACAGAAAATAGCTATTCAGCACGTGCTGATACTGAAACTTCTTATTCACACATTCCATCTCTTTCTAACCCATTAACCTCATCAAACTTAACCTCAAACAATTCTTCACACTCTTCTAATAAACAAACACATAATCTCTATCATTCCTCTCCACAAACTTCAAAATCTGATATCGCCACACCCGTGCCCTCTGCAATGGAGATTCCCTCTCCCAATTCTTCCAACAGTCAATTAAGCTCTCTAGGTCTCCAAAATCCATTTCATCTAAACGAATTTAAGTATACAGAAAACGATGAACTCGACATGACAAACTTAAACAAACCAATAATACCTTTTAACATTAACTCAACCTTTCCTCAAGGCACTGTTACGATATCAGACGACGAAATCTAATGCAATAATGATCTCTGTGCTACAATGGAATATGAATGGATACTATAATAATCTCCACGAACTTCAAATATTAATAAAAAACTATTCTCCATCGATTATCTCTTTACAAGAAACACACTTAGCTTTTAACAACATTCCAAATGTCTCCAAACAATACTGCGGCTACTTCCATAACCTTTCTCAAAATACCAGCAATAAGCAAGGGATTGGAGTTATGATAAAAAAAACAATTCCCCATAGAGTCATAAATATAAATTCAAATATCGCAGCTATTGCAATAGAAGTTGATTACGGTGTTAACCCTCACTTTGGCACTATTTACATATGTAAATATCCCAATTTTAAATTTGCCATAACTCCTTTCTTTTTTATTCGATTTGAATATGGCTTGGACTCTGTGGCTATTTTTTGGTTTTCTTTCTGAAAATTCAAAAGTTGTTTTTAATTTTAGAATTTTTTGATACTTTTTGAAAATTTTTCATTTCTATAACGTAGTTTGGTACATATTTACATATGTAAATATTTTGTATTTTAAAGGCTTTTCTGGTGTTTTACCGCATTTTTTGTATTATTTATAGAAAAAAATGATAAAGAAAAACTCTTCACATATTTTTTATATACACATATTTCGTATTTGATAGCTTTTATTGGGAAAATATTAATGAACAAAAATTTTTGGTTCGCTGGCACAACAATATGTCATGTTCTGATATTGTTGCTGGAAGTACTAATTTAATGAAAAAAGTATATTTTCTGTTGA
Source organism: Tetanocera ferruginea (assembly GCA_958299015.1). Taxonomy (NCBI): domain Eukaryota; kingdom Metazoa; phylum Arthropoda; class Insecta; order Diptera; family Sciomyzidae; genus Tetanocera; species Tetanocera ferruginea. The sequence goes on along the minus strand of OY282642.1, from coordinate 156,696,252 downwards.
AATGGGTTTTTGTTTATTCATTGGAACTATAAATTTTTTTTAATTTGATCTACATACTTACATTTTGATTATTCGTAAAGGGCTGGACCGTCAAGTGTGCATAATATGTAAAACGATATATCGTAAGAAGTAATGCATGGATTTGATTGGTTAATAATTTTTTGAATAGGTTACAGAAAAACCTTTCTTTTGATACCCATAAAGCTAGATATTGTTGGAAAAAAAACACGACTTTTCCAGGCCCATTTTCCCAACTTGCGAACCCTATAACTTCTAAACCATTTGACAACGGTGTGAAATTTTTCCGGAATTGGACTTAGAAGGTGTTAATACATATATTCCACCTAAAAAATCATGCAAATTGAGAGGTTCTGTTTATCTTTAATGATGACAAAAAAAAATATTTACAAATGTAAATATGTGCCAGATTACGAAGTAAAAGATTGGTGCCAAAGTGAGGGTTAAAACGACTTATATTTCTATTTACATTCCACCAAATCAAACGTTCTTATCTAATGATATTTTTCAAATTATAGACCTCTTTTCTACACCAATTTTTTTTTTTTAGGTGACCTTAACTCTTGGAGTACCCTTTGGGGATCGCCAACAACAAACACTCGTGGTAAAATAATCGAAAATATTATTTTATCATCTAATTTAATAGTTTTAAATGACGGTTCCCCCACATATTTTTCTACTCACAACACATTGACTCATATCGACTTAACTCTTTGCTCAGGCAGCTTAGCCCCAAAGTGTACTTGGAAAATTTTTGAAAATTTACACGGTAGCGACCACTTTCCTATAATTACCTACATTAACTTTAACATTTCACTGACAAATTTTAAACCAAAACCGAAATTCAAAACCGATGTTGCAGCTTGGGATAAATTTAAACTTGCATGTCAGCAAAAATCCACTTCCTGTACCGTCTCTGAAAATATTAACCAAGAAACTGCCAAAATTACGAAAATCATTCGCTCAGCAGCACATATTTCAATACCCCAAACAAAATCCAAACTGACTAAGTCAAACATACCCTGGTGGAATTCAGAACTTCAATCTCTCAGAACCGAGAAGCAAAGAGCTTGGTCTGAATTTAAGCGATCTCGTTCAATAAACAACTTAATCAAATACAAAAAAACGAACGCTCTCTTCAGATTAAAAGCTAAGAGTGCAAAAAAACGTTGTTTAGAAATCCTTACCAGAGCAATTAACCCTTTATCTAGCCCTAAAAAAATTTGGTCTGATATAAAAACACTTGTTGGTGAATATAAAACCTCACACATTAAGGTTGTTAACACTATCAACGGCCAAATATTCGCACCCATGGAAATTGCAAACTATTTTGCGTGCCAATGGTCACTATACTCAGCTGATAATAACTTCCATCAGGAATTCATAACAAAAAAAGTTACCACAATGAATAAACCTTTTACCCTACATAGCCTGTCCTCGTCTGCTAATCATATTGAAGCAAGGATCTCGCTTACAGAATTTAATTATGCTATAAATCAAGTCAAAGGTAAAACCCCAGGTTTCGACCGTATCTCTTACCCTATTCTTAAAAATTTACCAATAGCAACCACAAAAAGATTGATTAATCTGTACAACAACATCTTTGCTCAAGGTATATACCCCCATAGCTGGAAAGTTGCGTATATTATCCCTATTCCTAAGCCTAAAAAGCCAAAAAATGAGTTAGCGGGCTACCGTCCCATTTCCTTACTACCCTGCATGGGAAAAATATTAGAAAAAATTGTTGCAAGCCGAATAATGTGGTTCGCTTTAAAAAATAAATTTATCAGCCCTAACCAGGTTGCCTTCAAGAAGGGTCAAGGAACGATAGATGTCCTTCTTCACCTAGATAATTATATTTCTAATGCTCTTTCAAGCAAAAATCACGTCACAATTTTGGGGATTGACTTTGAAAAAGCATTTGATCGTATCGGTACACATGTCGTCCTAAAACAATTAATTGAATGGAAAGTTGGACCGAAAATTTTCAAATTTGTAAAAAGTTTTCTGTCCAACCGGAAACTGAGAGTTGTTGTTGATAACAACGTCTCAGAAACTAAACCACTTGAGAACGGCATTCCGCAAGGATCACCTTTATCTGTGGTGATGTTTATTATAGCATTTGATGAAGTTAATCATATACTAACAAAATTTAAATGCGTAGAACACAGTATTTATGCTGATGACTTAATAATTATCTCCAAAACAGCAGACCTAAATGCTCTAAGAAACATCTTCATTGATATTTTAAATAATCTCCATGAATGGTCTAACTATTCAGGAGCCAAAATATCTTATGAAAAATGTAAAACTATTCACATTTGCCGTAAGCAAAAATGTCCAAATTTTAATTGTTCATACAATAACATAAATATTGAAAATGTCAATGTATTAAAAATTTTAGGATTAATTTTTGACAGCAAGTATAGCTTTAAACCACATTGTGAATATGTAAAAAAGAACATAGCTTTAAGACTTAATATTATTAAATATCTTTCTTCTAAACCCTGCTTTGTACATCAGTCTACGTTATTAAATATCACAAGAGCTCTAATTCTATCCAAAATCGACTACGGCCTTCCAATTTATGGACAATGTGCTAAAAGCAACATCAACATTTTGGGTGCACCATACCATTCTGCGATTCGGAAAAGTCTCCGTGCATTCCCTACATCACCAATAAAAAACATCCTGGTCGAAGCTGGTTTCCCTTCAATTGCTGAAAGGATAACATACAGCACATACCGCCTGATTCCGAAATTAATATCAAATAAAAACTCCATATTATCAAAGGACATCTCACTTCTATCCAAAAGGAAAAAAATCCTAAAGAAACCTCCAGTTCTATTTAAATGCATAGAGTTTGCTAAAGCCAACAACATTCCATTGAAAATAACTTTTAAAAAATCAAACTGCTACCCACCTTGGAAGCTAAGCCCGGCTTCTTTCTTGCTTGAGTTACTTAACACTACAAAAGAAAAAACCAGTGATTTAGAGTATCAACAACGGTTTTTAAAAATTAAAAACCATTTCGAAAGCAATAGTTGGGAATTCCTGTACACAGACGGCTCAAAGACACACTATAATACGTCTTTCGCAGTTGTAAATAAGCACGGTGAAGTTATCAATATGGGTTTACTTCACAGTCACTGCTCTGTGTTTACAGCTGAAGCATATGGAATATACAATGCAGTTATGTATTCAACAAAACAAAGAGGAAAATTTGTCATTTGCACCGATAGTTTGTCGACAATCAATGCCACTCGTAATCCCTCCTGCAACAGCAACATAATCGAACTGATTAGGAACAAGCTCATCCAATCTCCAAATAAAATAAAAATCATGTGGATACCTGGCCACGCTGGTATCATCGGAAATGAAAAAGCAGATACTGCAGCAAAAGAAGTGAGTAAGAAACCAACTTTTTATATTCCTACAGCAGAAAAAAACGACACATACCTGCTTATCAACAAAAACATTCTAAAAGCACAACAAGAATCTTGGAATCAATATCAACACCACTACTCAATTATGAATCCGTCATGCAGTCGACCAGTGTATCCATCATCACTTACTTGCACTCACATCAAATCTTTCATTCGTCTACGGTTAGGCCACACAAATTTAACTCACCAACATCTACTCAAAGGTATCGGTACACCGAATTGCATTTATTGCCAATGTGACACAATGACAGTTAGCCACATACTCAACACCTGCTCGACGTTTAACTCCATAAGAAGCACATTGTTCCATAACATCAACCCCACAGAATTTCTCAAAGCTTGTATCCCGGAAAACATACTATTAATTAATAATTTTCTTAAAAAAACAAACTTATTACCTCATATATAAAATATCTTAATCACAATAAAATTAGTTATCTCCACTCAAACTGTTCACTCCAATTTTTTGCAAACACTAATCAGTAAACACAACTAATTTGTATTAATATTAATTTAATCTAAAGTTTTTATTGTACCAGAGAGCTGAAAGCCATAGCAGCTATGCTCCAATGCAAATTGTATAATAATTAATTATTGTATAATTTATAATAAATAAATAAATAAATAAAAAATTTTATTTAAACCAGCTTGTATGCATGTATTTCTTGTACCATCTCGTTTCTCGTTTTATAGTAGTTTTTATTAATGTTTTATCTTGTTTGTAAAATATTTGAAATATTTTTGCAAACTCTAGAATTGCAATAAATATTCTACATCCTGAGTGATATACATGGAGAGCTTTTGCAGTTGTTTGTTTTTCTATTTTGCTACGTGCTAGTTTCTAGAGCAACAACATTGTTTAATATACTATATTTTTTTTTTCATTTTTATAACGCTATTTGAAAACCATTTTTAAAATTTTTCCTACATTTCATAGGATTTTTTTCTGCAACAAAATAAACATCATTTGAATTGCAACAAATGAATTTGCTAAATGTTTTTTGCCTTTGAATATTTTTTGTGAGTGAAAGTTTGCGTGTGTTTTTTTTTTTGGATACTCTTTTATAGCATTTTATTAAAATGAACATTGATACAAAATAACCTTATTTCGCTAAAACGCAACTATCAAAATTATTATAGTTGTTGTTCATAAAACATGTTTTGAGGTCTTTTTTAATTTTATTGCACTTATTTTCTTTGAAATACATAAGTTTCACCGCCACAACAGTTACAGCTTGTGACATAGAAAATTTTAAACCAAAATTTGTCGGTAGTGTTTAAAGCATAGCATTAAAATCTTAGACATAAGCCTTCTAGACCAAACATACTTTCACAAATATTCCCACTGGTTAACATAAATTTTAATAATGCTCCAAAATTTTGCACAAAATTTTTGCCAGACACAACCTTTTGCTAGAGACAAATTGCAAAATTTATAGTTTTGTTTATGCAAGACGACAAAAAAAGGACATCAACGTAGCGACACAACCAAGCACATGCATTTACTAGATACCCACACACACGCTCAAACATACATACGTTCAAAGACAAACAATGCTTTTGTGTGGGTTTCTGATTAAAAGTTTTTCGCCAAGAAGAAGACAAAGACATAATGCAATATCCTTAAGCTTTGTTTATAAATGTAAAAATCCTTGGTTTAAAACTTCATATTTTTATAAAACTGAAAAAAAAACAGTTTTCTCATAGTTGATTTAATTAAAAAAGATTGATGTTAGCAATGTTTTGTTTATTCAAAAAGTAAGTGTGGACTGTTTTGTCAAAAATATAAATGGTTGTTGAAAAAATTTATAAAAAATTAACTTTTTGACTGACACTCAAATTAAAGAAATGTAATCATCATATATTGCCTCTTGTTGGTTTAATGTATCTTAAATTGATACTTAGATTATTTTACGGAATTTATTAGAGTTTAACTTAACTACGATCATTCCGGTTTTTTATTGCTCACAACTTCATTGAAACATTATCCATAACTATGGGAATTGGCAATCAGTATATTAAATTCCAATTAAACAATCAATACAAGGTTGTGTATTCAATATTTGTTTCTTCTTCTCTTTTTCAATCAATGCTTCACAAGCTCTTTCACCATCAGTGCCACTTAACCGCACTTTCAGGACTTTAGCATTCAGCAGTGCTATCGGGGAACATGTGGAGAAAAACGAAAGAGAAAACAACAACACATGAAACCGACCAACAAAATCTGGCTCACGTCAACAATTTAATCCGACAAAAAGCTTTATAGTGCGCTTTTCTATGTTTGTAGAGAATGTTGCAGCCATAGATGTAACAGCAGCAACAACAACAACAACAACAACAAGTTGCAACAAAAAGAATTTTATGAAAAAACAAAAATTCGCCTGAAACGTAGAACGATACAACAAGGGACTGCATTTAAAGGAGTGAGAAAGCGAGATATAGACAGAAAAGCAGATAAAACGATATAGTTAAAAGATCGATAGATAATTCAGCAACGCAAAATGGGGAAAAAAAAAACAAACTAAACAACTTCCGCATCTCAATTGAGAACGTGGACGGACGGATATGAAATTGAAATTTTTTAATTGAAGGCAAAGCTGCTAGCTTTCAGGTGCTGGTCTAGAGTGTGGTCTAAATTAAAAAAAAAACTGCCCATTTTAGTCACTTACAAGTTTGGTATTGAAAGCCACCTAGCAGCAGATCCTCAACATGTGGAATCGTACATATTGTTTTTTTTTCTTTATTTAAACGTGGTTGATGTAATTAACATTTAAATTTAAAAAAACATGTACTTCATTTCGTTAAAAGAATTTTTTTTAAGGAGTTAATTTTAATGAAAGTGAACTATTCCAAGCCAACCCAAGTTAAATTTGAGCAATAACTCAACACTGTTTGGCTTTTATCAATTCATGAGAGTAAAAAGTCATATTATTTTCCTTTGACTGGCAAATATTTTTTAGATAGAAGTTGAGATATGTCTGAAAAATCAATGGAAAAAAAAATCAGTATCAGTCTAATAAAAATTGTTTTCTTGTAGTTTTTTTCTTGCTAGCTATATCCTCTGTAAGCAACTGAAATTTTTAGGAAATTTTAAGTTTTAATTTTTCCAAAAAATCAGTGCAGTTTTTATAAAATCGCTGTAAGCGAGTGAAAAGTAAAGTTTACATTTTCACAAATTTAATCTTATGTTTGACTCTTATAAATAAAATTTTTTTTTGAAGGAGAAACAAAAATGTTTTCATCATTTGCTAAGCAAAGTTGTTTGAAACAAAGTCTCGCAGATAATTCTGCCAGCTACCTTCAGTCCATGATTAAATAATTAATAAAGTTATCCCGGTATTTGACATGCCCTTATTTTTTGTAAACAAAAAACTGTTCTCGCTCGAAAGTTCATGATAACCAGGGTTTTGTGGTTTCCTCAAAAAAATTTATGTTTCAGGGTTTTGTTTTGTTTTTTTTTTAATTAAAATGTTTTTTTTATTGCTTAAAAAAAAATAAGTATGTATTGCTTTCATTAAATTTTTTAAGGCAATAAATTCGTGAAAATATTTCAAGCTTGGACGCTGTGATGCCGCAGAACTTTTAAAAATCATCTGATGGATGATTAAAATTGACTCAAAATTCTCAAGATAAATTGTACTAAGAAATAGTAAGATATTCAAAAGCTGTGGGAATTTTGTGTCATTCAAAATGCTCTCCTCTTCAAATAAGGGTGTCCACTATCTCCATTTTTGTGAGAAGACGTCAAATATCGGGATAACCTTTAAGTTATTGAATCCTGACTTCAGTCTGCCTTTAATTGGCTTCGAACCGTTGAATATTTTTTAAAGCATAGAAAAAGTTAACGATGCGGATGCATTAAATATTTCTGGCACTATTTATTTTTATATTTATTATGTTTATTATATTAATTTAAATTTTAATAAAATGTTTCTTAGTGTTGTGCGTTTTTTAATCTAGAATACGCAAAGCATATAAAAAGACGCTGCAGTCAGTTGCAACGCGAGCCATGCACGAAAACTATCGCGATAAGAGAAAGGAAGAGAGATGCCTTTTCAGACGTAAAAAAGCATGCCCGACGATTGGAATCTCAGTGTGCTTTGTCCTATACTTAAGAAAGGAGACCCGACAATCTGCGCCAACTACCGAGGTATCAGTCTTATTTCCGTCACATACAAGGTTCTTTCGAGCGTATTGTGTGAAAGATTGAAGCCGCATCAAACACTGATTGGACCTTATCAGTGTGGCTTTCGTCCTGGCAAGTCCACCATAGACCAGATTCTTACACTACGCCAAATCCTGGAGAAAACCCACGAAAACTAAATCGACACCCATCATCTCTTTGTTAATTACAAAGCTGCGTTCGATAGTCCGATTCGGGATTGCCTGTACGCAACAATGTCTGAGTTCGGTATACCTGCAAAGTTGGTAGGGCTCTGCAAGATGACGTTGAGCAATACATGCAGCTCCGTCAAGGTAGGAAATGACCTCTCCGAAATCTTTAATACCGAACGAGGTTTCAGACAAGGCGACCCGCTATCATGATCTCTTCAATTTCATCATGGAGGGGATCCTACGAAAGGCAGGTGTACATCAAAATGGTACCATTTTCTACAAAGGTGTCCAGCTCCTTGCGTATGCTGATGATATCGATATTATCGGCAGAGCCAAGAGAGATGTAACCGCTGCTTTCGCCGCTATCGAAAAGTAATCAGCCAAAGTGAGTTTGACGGTGAACGAGGGCAAAACAAAGTATATGCTGTCTGCAAATAGGCAAGTGCGGCGTCTAGGCTCCCATGTTACAGCAGGCAAATATAATTTTGAAGTTGTCAAGGAGTTTACATACCTTGGCACCGCCGTAAACAGCAACAACAATGTCAGCCTGGAGATAAAGCGAAGAACAACAATTGCTAATAGGTGCTACTACGGGCTAAGTAAGCAATTAGGTTCCAGAGCCCTCTCTCGATCGACAAAACTAACACTCTACATGACGCTCATCATACCTGTGCTTCTCTATGGCGCTGAGGAATGGGTGGTATCGCAAGCAGATGCAGCCGCTCTTGGGGTGTTCGAGAGGAAAGTTCTTCGCAAAATCTTTGATCCTGTTCGAGTTGGCGACGACTATCGCATTCGAATGAACCACGAACTGTACGAGCTCTACGACGACATTGACATAGTCCAGCGTATAACAATTCAGCGACTACGTTGGCTGGGTCATGTCTTTCGTATGGATGAAGAAGCTCCAGCGAAAAAGGTGTTTGAGGCGAAAGCCGAGGGTCGAAGACGAAGAGGAAGACCATGCTTCCGATGGATTGACCAGGCCGAGGAAGCTCTTACCGTGCTTGCTGAAAGAGATTGGAGACGGCGCGCGCAAAGCAGAGACGCCTGGCGAGAGCTAATGAAGTCGGCCGTAACCCGTCAACGGGTTGTCATGGCCACCTAAGTAACCGCTCACGGACATACCCACCTCCCATACAACCCAAAAATTGAAAACGCAATAAATAAGCCTGTGTTTAACCCAAAGAGCTTAAATTTTGCACGTATGTTTTTTATGACAAGACAAAGATGGTTTTGAAAAATGGACATCATCCGCTCACGGACACGCCCACCTCCGATACAACCCAAAAAGTTTAAAACTCAATAAATAAGGTTATGTTTGTCATAGAGAAATTAAATTTGGTATGTATGTATTTTATACCAAAAGTAAGGTGTGTTCAAAAATTGGAAGTAATCCGTCCATGAACGCGCCCACCTTCCATAGCGAAAGCACAATAAAGGCATTACCTGTGAGCTATAGGAATAAAACTTGGTATGTGTAAATTTTTCATCAAAATTTAAATGCATATAAGATATAGGCTTTATCCGCCCACGGATACGCCCATTTGCAATAAAATTTTTTTTTTTTTAAAGTGGGTTTAAGGTATTTCATAGTCGGGCTTAGACCGACTTTAGACTTTCTTTACTTGTTTTCATACAAACTTAACATATTAAAAGCGTTTTTATGGGATATTTTAGCACCATTTTGGGATATCTTTTCTAAATTAGTTCGAAGAAATCTTAAAGAAATTGTTAGTTTTTTTTTATTTATGGATTTCAATTATGTAAATATTTTTATGAGACATTTTAACCCACTATAGCCATGTTTGATAGGCAGTTTTTGTCCCTATTGCTCAAAGAGTCAAAATAGACCCATACACTTAAGAGTTAGAGGTTAAAATGTTCTACAAAATTGTTGCTCATAGTTTTTGAAACATAAATCTTTGAAAAACATCCTAATTTCTTAAATAGCAAAGGTCACATGGTATCCTTTAACGATTCACCATAAAAATTTGCAAAAGGTTGGAAAATTAAAACCCCTTAAAATTTAATTTTAAGAACGCCTTAATTTTCAAAACGTCGATATACGTAGGTATATTTTTCTGTCCTCTTTAACAGATAACTTGCGACGATTTTGATAAACAGTGTTGTTTATTATTTATATATAGTAGGTTATAAGGCCATGCAGTAGTGTATTAACCCTCTAACCGGCCAATTTTTGATTTTGATGAAAAAATTATCATAAACTAATATTGGATAGAGAAACACAAATCTGAAATCAAATTGTAAAAAAGCTGAATAGGTAAACTTCCAAGGGTGAATTCATCTACCCCGCTTTTAAGCGGACTTGGTTGTTAACGTATAAAAAAATCAACTAAATGACACATTTATCAGAACAGAAATTAAATGTAAAAAAAACGTAGAAATGAGCACTATTTTTGTTTGTGAAACATTTTTTTGTGGATGACAAGCACAAATTTAAATTAAATTGTGTCGATACACGTATATTTTCTCGAATTTTAACTCGCAACTCTATTATTTTGGAAAAAAAATATATTTTGATGAATGGTGTTATTTAGTATTTACATATAGTAGGTAATTAGGCCATGCAGTTGTGTATTAATAAATATATGTACAGTTTCTAAAACTAAAAAAATCTGTCGCATTCTTAAAATATTTGAATTCCTGTGAATATTTCAATTCCCTTGATAACGTTGTTTCACTCTGTGAACTGTGAAATTTCTTTATTATCATCGACTTAAGTGTTTTCCCCCTTTACCAATACACTCACGTACATTTTCACACAAAAACATTCTGACACTCAAGCACACTCGACCATACAGCTGCAGTTATTTCAATGGATGTCATTGTTCAGCTAAATATACTCCAGGGGCTGGTTTTTCATCATTTATCCCCAAACACACATACACACACACACACACATCATACACACACACACACAATGTGGTATACAATCAAGCACACAATCAAGCACAGCAAAAAAGGTACGTGTGTATATAATTGGCCGTTGAAGCGTTGACCATTTTAAATACAAACATACACAAGCACATGCATACGCACATACGAACACACTTCCGCCCAAAAGACCATCGCTAAAACTTTCATAATGTTTGCATCCGACAGGACAATCTGTGCTCTTCCTGAATGCTTCTAACCCATTCTACTTAATAGACATTATTTTATTTTTATTTTTTTCTTTATTTTATTTTATTTTATTGCTGTCTATGGAAGGGTAGTGGGTATAAATGTGTGTGTTTGTATGTGTGTGCATGTAAGTGTGTTCTCAGTTTAACCACCTTCCCATCATCAACACATGAAACATCAATTTAATTAATTTGCACATAAATTTTAAATCCTTTGTTTTCGCCACATTCACAAAAATTTGTTAAATTGTTGAGCAGATTTAGTTTGGGCCACTTGAAAGGCTTGTGTTTTTAAGAACTTAGGTGGCTATATATTTAAGTGACTCAAAAAAACAAAAAAAGATTTAAGGATTCTTTCTTGAAAAAATCTTTAATTTTTACTGGTATCTACTTATTCGATCCCTATTGAAAAGGTCTAGAAAGGCTTTAAAAAATAAATCAAAAATAGCAATATATTTCACACTTAACATAAATTAACACATTCCAGGTAACACATTACCATTTTTTTCATTTTTTTTAATTCAAACGTACCCATAATTATCACTCCATATCTGCTGATATAAAGCATATTTTTTTGCTGAAAAACAAAATTTGTTGAAAATTTCTGCCTTTGCCTTTGTTTCCTCTATAAAATCTTTTTATTGCTTTTACGGTGGGTCAGTATTTTTTCTCTTCTTAAATTATTTTTGTTCAACCATGAAAACAGCACATTGTTTACACCAACCGCCGCGCCTATAACAGTAAATGACAAGCCCGCCATAATGCAGGCAATTTATAATATATTACATTTTTTTTTTTTTCGTTAACTTATTGCTAGTGTTTTTAAATATTCAACAAATGTGAAAACCGGTTTTTCGGATAACCATAAAATTATGATTTGAAGACAAAACCAATACAATTTAAATCGTGATTCGATTGATAAAACAGTGCTGACGATAAACTGAAATTTATTGAAAATCAAAAATAGACTGATTATTTGAGAAAATATTAGCCGTGGTAGTTTTTGTTCTCAAATTTGGTATCAAGGATTTCAGGTAATCGATATGTCAGTTAAGTCTGACGTGACTGCCGGTAATCGAACCTGCCGTGTCTGGATTGACAGTCAACCACGCTATCATTGAACTGCCCTGGCCTGATCGGTTTTCGTCCGTGAAATATTCCCGTACTCGAAAAAATGCTAAAATATGGTGTAATAGAGAGAGAGTAAAAATTTCTCCTGCCTGTTAAAAGTGTCAAATAGCTTAAAGTCAGCTGTTTGCAAGTTAGCAAAAATATGTTAGCTATGTATCAGAATATCTTTGAAACTATTGGAATGGAATTGAAAATATGGGCAAATATGTAAAATCTAATATAAATGCTTGATAAAAGATTGAAAATTAATTCCAATATTTTTAATAATCGTAAGCATTTCGTTGGCACTGACAATGCTCTACATAAAGTCAAGGCTGTAAAAACAATTTTATTTGCCAGTTTACAAAATTTTATTCTGAAAATTTTGCGTTCCCGTACTTTTTTTATTATACCCTAAACCTGAAAGGTCAGGGTATATTAACTTTGTGCAAACGTTTGTAACGCATAGAACGAAGCGAGTCCGGTATAGAAAAGTATATATATTCTTGATCAGCGTCACCACGTGAGTCGAGCTATCCATGTCCGTCCGTCTGTCCGTCCGTCCGTCCGTCCATCTGTCCGTCTGTGTGTTTTCCGTATACACAGGATAAGAAGAAGGAGTTGAGATAATTGGATGAAACTTGGTACACATGGCCCCATGAACCCAAGGATCTGCACTATTAAATATTTTTGGAATCCGCCCACGGACACGCCTGCCTCCCGTACAACGCGAAAATTGAAAACTGCATAACTCAGCTTATAATTAGCCTACAACAATAAAATTTGGTATGTATGTGATTTATATTAACACAAAGATGTATTTGCAAAATGGACGTCATCTGCTTACGGACACGCCCACCTCCCATACAACCCAAAAATTGAAAACGCAATAAATAAGCCTCTGTTTAACCTACAGAGCTAAAATTTGACACATGTGTTTGGTATAACAAAACAAAGACGGTTTTGAAAAATGGACATCATCCGCCTACGGACACGCCTACCTCCCATACAACGCGAAAATTGAAAACTGCATAACTCAGCTCATAATAAGCCTACAACAATAAAATTTGATATGTATGTGTTTTATTCAAACACAAAGATGTCTTCGAAAATTGGACGTCATCCGCTGAAGGACACGCCCACCTCCCATACAACCCAAAAATTGATAACGCAATAAATAAGCCTCTGTTTAACCTACAGCGCTAAAATTTGGCACGTATGTTTTTTATGACAAGACAAAGATGTTTTTAAAAAATGGACGTCATCCGCCTACGGACACGCCTTTTTCCCATACAACCCAAAAAGTTCTAAACTCAATAAATAAGGTTATGTTTGTCATAGAGAAATTCAATTTGGTATGCATGTATTTTATACCAAAACTAAGGTGTGTTCAAAAATTGGAAGTAATCCGTCCATGAACACGCCCACTTCCCATATCGAAAGCACAATAAAGGCATTAACTGTGAGCTACAGGAATAAAACTTGGTATGTGTAAATTTTTCATCAATATTTAAATGCATATAAAATATAGGCTTCATCCGCCCTTGGAGACGCCCATTTACAATAAAAATTTTTTGTTTTTGAAAAGTGGGTTTAGGGTATTTCATAGTCGGCCTAGACCGACTTTAGACTTTCTTTACTTGTTTTTTCTCTATTTTCGATATATTTTTCAGCATTAATTTTAAGACCATAGACCTACAGGTACATTGTGCAATAAATTTATAAGAATAAAGAAAAGTGACGAAATTGATGTATCTGAATGAGGGTACCTTTAGTACCCTGGTAAAAATTATGAAAAAAATCTTTAAAATCTTGACTTTTTTCATACATTTCCGTCATTTAAAACGAAAAGTTAAAGAAAATTTTCTAAAATACATCAAATGACCCGACTCGAAGAAATCGATATTTAAATAACTCGAAATTCAACGATGCTAGGAATGTCGAAAAAACATCGATGCATCGAAAATATCGATGTTTTGCTTGGATGCATCGAAAAATTTTCACTCGATGTTTGAATTGTTTGATGATTTTCAGTTGTGCAATAAAAGAAAACGAGTATTCACAGGTTTTCTCATTATAACTCTCTCTGTAAGTCAAATTGAGAATAGATTTTTAAAATATAGATTTATAGATCGATTTAAAAGAACCCTAAAATTTTAGAGAGAGTTTTGGAGGACTTAAAAATTTAAATTTTTATAATTTTTGTGGTTTAACGAAAACGTTTTTGACCTGATTCGATAGTCCATTAGAAATATAAATAGCTCAGGTAAAGTAATGAATTTGAAATTATGTTCAATTTGGCTCATAACATAATTCTTCTTTGTTTTATAAAATCTCAAAAACCGTCTGCAATGCATCGAAAAGTATCGATGTATGCCTTCCAATGCTTCGAAAGATATCGATGTACATTTCGATGCATATAATTACAGAAAAAACATCGATGTAATGTTCCCACTGACATCTCTAATCGATGCTAAAAAAGCCGACAAACAATTAACCGGTTTTTCGAATAATCCAAAACCAAATATGAAAACTCTACTAGCCACGCATTTGAAAAATATACCGTTTGCCTTTTATGACTTTTGAGAGTTTGCCATCTCCCATTAGTTCACCCTGTAAACAGCCGCTGCCGCACAGCAGAACACAGCACAGCAAACAAGTTCAAACAAAAAGCAGACTTTGTGAAAAATTATGATTTATCGCCAGTGCACAGAAACGACATTAAAACCACCAACACAACCAACCAGCATTACATACACACCGCCACCAAGAACGTATTCTTGCTGTGCGCCCCACAAGGTTGGCGCAATTTTTCAACGCCACGAATTTTTGCGGTTCCTTTTGGCACCTTAAGGAACATTTATTTTAACGCTTGCGTAAAAGATTTATGATCTAGCATATGCCTAAAGGTCAAAGCATTGAGAAATTGTTGCATTCTATGAAAAAACGAAAGCAAAATAACAGCTACGTAAAATCTAAAGACGTTGTTGATTCTAAGAACAGAAGTGGAGAAATATATTCACGGCATTTTTTTTTTATAGCTATATATATTTTTCTTTTGTTTTTGTGTAACTAATTTATGCTTGAAAAATGTAGTTTAATAGCATAGAATGCAAACTATAGAAACGTTTTTACTCACCACCTCGCACTTCACATGTCAACACAATGTTGTCACCCTCCAGCAGAGGTCCAACAGCGCCAGCAACATCACGTCCCGAGGCATCGTAAACGAGTATTTGATGCGGAGGAACTGAAAATGAATGATTGAAAATGTTAAGAGATGAAATTGATTTTTGGCACTTTATATCATGATTTCATTAAAATATTTACAACGAGTTTACTTACCTATTACCGTTAAATTAATTCTATGATTACGTGTGGGTGAGTTTTGAAAGTCTACGCGGCATCTGTAAACCTGTATGAACGAGAAAATGTAAGAGACGGAAACTAAACAAGTACAATATTCTACTCACTCCTTCATCATCCAATTGTATGTTATCTACAGTCAACTTGGCGGGTTGTTTGTTTGTCATAAAATAGGCACGTGGACCAAATGAGTTTGTGTCCGACCAATAAAGAGCCTTCTCGAAAGGTCTTCCCCGTACATCGAAACTGTTAAAAAAAAAAAATCAAAATCAATAGCATTAATAATGCTGTATATAGTTAATACGAAAAAATATACAAAATATAGAATATGTTTTAGATAAAACCAAATGGCCATGACTGCTGGTGACATGGCCATGACATAGAAAATAAAAATAGTTAATTGAGATGTCAGCTTGACTACTCAATATCGAATGAAAATAAAAAAAAGCATCCGTCTCTTATTGAATCAACACCGTTACGCAGTTGACAAGACAAGTTGTCCAAGTCTTACATAATTAGTTGTGACAGATGTTTGAAACCAAAGCATATGTTTCAATTCGTGAGGCATTCCAAATTGAAGTTTGCTCAGATATAAAGTGACACCTACATTTGTTGGCATGAGAATGAAAAATACAATATCACAATAGCAAATCGATTTTATTCAGCGAGAATAAAAACAATATCAAGATGTACTGCTATTGTGATTGCTTCAAATAGTGATTTAATTATTGACATAAAAACTTGATTTAAGAAAGTTGTATTTATTTAAACTGCAAAAAGTAATACAAATAATAAAATAATGAATACCGAAAAATAAGCAAATTAAATCCTTAAAATTAACACCCTTTTCTTTAGGTACCTTATCCTATAATTGTTTATTATTGTTTTTTTTTTTTTAGTTGAAATGTTTAGAATATTCAAAATTGTAGTGGTATGCTTACGCTTCTTTCGTGCTGAACTCTGATTTTTAACACAAATTAACACTCTTATTTTTAATTTTGCTTTATTTATTTCAAATTCAACAGTTATTTTTCGTTGTCGATATTTGTGAGTATGGAGTAAAATTTTATAAATGTAAAGATTAAATTTTCAAATTTTTTTCAGAAGGTAAATAAATTTCGACCCATTTCGAAAGAAAATATAGTATATATTTATATTACGGATCTTCAGCCAAACTTTTTCTAACAGCAGCGATATTTTCGATGGAGCGTACATAACGATTTTTCCCACGCTTCATCGAATTTCTTCACTATATTGCAAATTGTTCGCTGAGTAGAAAGACTAGACAACCGAATCTTCTCGTTAAGCGTGGTACGTGGACACGGCAGAATTATCTTTTTTGTTGAGGAATTTAAGGATTTTGATTGGCTGTTCGGTGGTAAAACGTTTCATATTTTAAAATGGCAATTCTTAAATGCCAGTTCTACACTAACGGTAGCAAAAAATGTTTAAGCCTGTTTAAAAATAAACTTAATGCAGTACAAGCAGCATTACATAACAGACAAACGCTAAATGTCTCTTTTCTTTGAGAGCACTTAACATTGTAAGACCTAGAAATAATTGAGTCCGGTATAGAAAAGTATATATTCTTGATCAGAGTCAGCTCGTATGTCGATTTAGCTATGTCCGTCAGTCCGTCTGTCTGTGTGTTGTCGATAAGCATAGGATAAGAAGAGGAGTTAAGACAATTCTTTAAAACTTGGTACACATGTTAAGATGCATCCACTGATCTGCAAAGTTAAATATTTTTGGAATCCGCCCACAGACACACTTACCTCCCATACAACCCCAAAATTTAAAACTATAAATAGACTTATATTTAAGCTACAGGACAGAACTTTGTAATTTATGTATTTTTTATACTTAATGATAATAACAAGTTTTTCTATTTATTGTTTAGTGTTTTAATACATGCATTGACCCATAAAAGTGTTCATAACAACTCAATTAATATATAAAAGACAAGCGTCGTGCTTCGTGCTTCGTGCTTTATATCGCCCAAAGAGTTCATAACTGTTATTGCAATGGTTTTTAAAACATGTTCAGCCAGAACCAAGACCTGTTTCGCTCTGACAATCTAATATCGGTCAAACTGTTAATTCTGAATATCACAGTGTTTTTTCATATGAAGAAATTGTCAATCTAAAAGTATGCATACAAAATTTATTTAATATTTATCAGTGAAGAGCAGAGTTGTGGCTGTAATGAGTTGTAACACAGAGATGCGTTGGACCAAATTATTTTATGATTTGAAATTATAGGAATGCAAAAACAAGCAAAAAAATTTACCGCAAGTCGGGGTCCATATTGACCACCTAGGCAGCTATGGGTTAATTTGTAGGTTATAGGGAATGTTTCACTAAAAATGCTCTAGCAACGAAAGTTTTTGATGTAGACATTCTTCAAAGGCGTTTTAGAAAAAAAATTTCATGGAGTTTCTAACGATATACATCATTAGTGAAAATAGTGAAAAATTATTTTTTTTTGTGGTTAAATCAGGAAATTTTAGAAAAAACCACAATTTTTGAATTTAAAGTAATTTTTGTCAAAATAAAAAATACTATGTGAGCTTACATTTTTTATATAAAATTATAATTTCTGTTAAAATTTCCTTAAGGAAAGTATCATTACAACAATTATTATTATTGATAAAATGGTTGCTGCTAAGTTCGATTCCGCGAAAAATCTGCGGCTTGTATTTCCATCATTGGAGCAACCAAACCACATCTTAGGAACTCATTCTGAATCGCTGTTTTTGGAATAAGAAGAATGCTAGTAACTACAAAACGCAGATGAAAATATTTTTTTTTAATTTTGTGTTTCTGCAGTTTCCAGAAAAATATATTAAAAAAAAACTCGCGTGTAGCAACGAACACGTGGCAGAAGTCAAACTTCTTTAACAGTAAGAAATAGATAAAATAAGTTAATAAATAAGAGAGATTTTAGTGGGAAATAGAGAGAGAAAGTGTCTGAAAAGAAATTCAATCAATACGAAATGGAATAAAAATCTGTTGATGCAATATTTGCATCCAGGGGCCGTATCGGCTATGGTTTTTATCGAAAGTGTCACATAATAACTTTTGTCTCTTTGTTTGTTTTATCGGTTGAAAATAACAGTTATTTTCTGCCGTTTATTTTTTCGGTCAAAAATATCAGGTAGTTTATATTTGTTCAAGTCATTTTATCGACTAAAAAAATGTTGATTCCATTATTTTCATCTCATCGGTGAGACATTTTACACATGGTGTCAACAGTTCAATCTGTCAAGCGGCCTTTAAAAAAAAACCCAAATTGCTGGATAATTTTGACCGAAAAAATTAGAGATAAAATAAGAGTCAAAAGAACCTTTATTTTTCCTCGAAAAATACAAGCCAAAAAATAACACTTAAATTTTAACTTTTAAAGAATCAGTCTTAAATTTAAAAGGAACTTATTATTGATGAGTCTGAGGACTTTTTTAACATTATGGTATATTAGGAAAAGTCTTTCAACAATTTTTTCATTTCAAAATTGTAAAATTACAGTTATTTTCGTTCCTTATTTTAGTTCAGTTGGTGTTTTAGTTGCTTTCGAATGTCTTCTCAACATTGTCACTTTTTTAATGCTAAATTGCATTTGCATAATACTCGCTGAAGGAGCCTCCGAAAGAAGAGACAAATCTTGTTCATTATTACCTCCTGCTTCCTGGTCATAATAATTGCTATGTTGAGTGAGGGCCTCGTAAAGCAGCGAACGTTGATTGTTGAGTGTATCAACTTGGTTGGCTATAAAATTTTGTTGAGATGATGGCTGTGTTCCAAAATACATTTTAACAAAGCATCAGTGTGTTTTTTGGGGATTGATTCGTTGTAGATTCACCAAAATACACTGATGTTTCGTAAAAATGCATTTTAGAACTCAGCCAATGTTGCAATCACCTTACCTTCATCATTAGTTGCAGACTCAGCTGCGGCTGCATTCTTAAGAGCTCTAATTCGCTATTTATATTCTCGAACGCGTTCTGCTCCTGGTTTAGCTATTTTTCTATTTGTTTTCCGTGCATACTTGTAGGATGAAAATTAATGTTACGGTTATCTTAATAATGTTATGTTAATGTTAATGTTATGTTAATGTTAATTATGTTATTTTCAGTATGTTACGCGTTCAGTTTTAATTACATTTTGTTTGGCTAGTTATCATGTGCCTACATGGCGTAATGGTATAGATTCCGACTCTCAAGCAACGATGTTTGGGGTTCAATTCTCGTCAGCGGCAATAATTTTTTGTAAATTTTCATAGGAATTGAAAACGTTAGCCTAGCGTCACGAATAAGAGACCTTGAAATTTCACTCGCCGCCAAAGAATTTCACTTAAAAAAAAAAATTAAAAATAAAAACTGTTATTTAAGTAAAATCATGCTTTAAACAATGAAGCTGCTTCGATTACATGCTATGACTCGTGACCTTATTTCGCTAAGCCATGTCAAATTTCTCTCATTTAGGGAAAATCTTCTATAAAATAATAAAAAATCCATGCCCTTGAATTGAACTAAAGTTTCTTTGTTTTATGGTCATTCATTTTTCTGAGTATAGAAGCACAAATCGGATCGCGTCATTTATATGTGTGGTAAGAGTGGCTTTTGTCAGATTTTGATAATTTTTAACATTGGTTTTAAAGAAAAAAATGCATGCGTCACGTTTGAAGTCGATATCTTAAAAACTATGGGATTTATATGTTACCATGTTTTACCATGTTGATGACATCACTTTATATGGGAGGTATAGGCATGTCTCAAATTCAGTTTTGGTAAACGTAGAAAATCAAACACTTTTCTTATGAAGAGTTAAAAAAAAACAATTGAAAAGGTGCTTTTGTTATATATTTTTAATTTTTGTTTTTATTTGCTTTTTAGCAAAAAAGTTAACTGAAGGGAAATATATATAACTCTTAACGAGCTTTTCTACTAGTATTTGTATATATTGACCTTTTATTTTTTTAAGGACTTAACATTTTATACTTGAATTTTATGAAAACTTAAAATAGCTAATTCTCAATAATATAAAAAAAAAAAATTAAATAATAATACATTTCTTCAATATTTTTATTGCATGCGAGTTCCAGGTTTTTATAAACAATTTCGCGATTGGCTTGAATTTAAACTTTTTCATAAAGATTTTTACATTTTTTATGTTAGATAAAAAAAAATTTTAAGATTTTATAAAAGAAACGGAAAGATAGCTGAGAAAATTCAAAATTGTTTTTTTAACGAGTTTGAAAAATGTTAGCATCTAAATAAAAGTTTTTTTAATAAAATAAGTTAATAAGTTTTTAAGAATTTAAAAAAAACTGGACAGAAACGAGTTTGCAGACATACTATTCTAGTAAAGATTGCCAATAGTTGAGCTAAAATTATTGATTGCCAATAACTTTAGTCAGTACTATTATTTATTTATGTTTTTAAATCAAAATATAAGCAAAAATCTTTATACTTTCATTCCGACTGACTCATTGACTGATATTGCTTTAAAAGCTGTCATCAAGCTCTATTTTATGACACGTTATAATATGCAAATTCTAAAACAGCTAAATTCAACTGTCAGCTTTATACTGTGGAATTAATTTGAGACATAATCAGGAGTCAATAATATATAAATAAAATAATAGAAACCATCAATCAACGAGTCCAACAATACTGTCGATCAGAGAACTTTCACTAACACTGTTGGAACAACAACAATTCAAATTTTATGCTTCATAAAAAGGCAAATAAAATGAAAAAGGATAACAATTGAATTTGAATTTCATGCCAAAATTGTAATACAATACAATAAATTTAAATAGATTAAAGCAACAATTTTACCCGCAGTTACGCCTAAAAGAACACAATAAAATTATGTCACAGAGCAAAAAGAAACCAAAAAACAAAAAAAAAAAGAACAGGCAAAACAAAAAATGAAATGGATGTGGTAATCTGCTGTCAATTTGAATATTTAAAATAAAAGAAAAAAAAAACAAAGATCAGTTGTAGCCAATGCAAGGCCCTGCAGCCAAGTCAGCAGCCGCCATTCAGCCAGTTAGCCAACAAGCAAGTCACCAAAGCATACTCTTAACTAGCAAACGCGCCAGACAAAAGAAATCATTTGGCTCATGTTGTTTTTGCTGTTGGATTTTTTATGTGCGGCGCTGCACGCGGTTACCGAAATGAGCCGAGTCCTTATGTTTTGCGAAGGCATAAAATTGCCTCCTTTTCTGCTAGCTATATAGTTTTAAGTATATATTTTGTCGAATTTTTCAATAGCTGTCCCGCCATTAACGCGAACCAGCATGACGACAATGCTAGCGACCACAAACACCAACAGCAGCCGAATAAGGCGCAAGGACATTAAAACATTTGCAGGCAACATTATTCACTCCCGCATTACAAGAAAAAAGTAATGCAAAAAGAAAGAAACAACCAACTCGCTGGGGGGTGAGCGCAGGTTGGCTTAAATTTAGACAAGTAAAAAAAAAAAGAAATATATATTAAACCAAGAATATGAAGAGAAACAACTGTCGACACGAGCAAAAGTTGAACAGACGATTTAAGGGAATTCTCAGCAGAAATCTCTGGCTGTAAATGTGAAGCAAACATACATATAAATTTAAGACCAAGTTAGTGAAGATTTTTGTTCGTCTTGTTTAGCTTAGATTTCTTATTTTTTTTTTTTTTTTCTGTTCTTTATATTCTTTCATGCTTTTGTTTCTTTTGCTGTGCTTGGATTTGCTGATAAGAATTATTAATGAGCGAATAATGGCAAATAATCTCACTTCAATGTTTTTCACCGCCAAGAAAAAAAAAAAACCCAAAACATAAAAAAAAAAATAAACTGCATAAAAAATAAAAAAAAAAAAAAGCCAGGCCAAACTCCCAAACAGCGTTTGGTTTTTTAGAATGCCGTTTGCGCGTTATTTATGGCAAGCTGTGGCAAAGCCTCGAGCAAGTTTTTACAATATTAACTTTTTTATACTTTTATGTTAGGCTATATCTAAATCGCTCATGGTCCGAGGGTTGTTTAATAGAATTCAGAAGTGAAATAGTTTTACAGCCATATTCAAATTTCTCTTCATCGTATGCTGATTGTGATGCGCTTGATGGAAACTTGATTTGGCCCACAAACTTTTAATTTCTTGTTAAAACATGTTTCTTATATTAAACGATTTCTACACTCTGGGTTTATATTCAAATAAAATTACAAACATTATGGATAGAATAAAAAAAAGCAGTAAGTTTTGTCAAAATGAAATCAAAAAAATCCGTTTCAAAATCTGTTTAAAACAAGTTTTAAATATCGGCTACAAAATCCTGTTTGAAATAGAAAGTATATCCGTTCTTGAAAACAGCAAATTAATTTCTCCTACACATGTTCAACTTACATATTCGGCATAAACATCAGTACTGACTTCAGCTCTGAAATGTGACCTGAAACGTATTGGTTTTTACTTTCTGTATAATCTGTATAATTTAAATAGAAATTAAATAGCTGAAAATTTCTTGAAAACAGTCTATAATTGTTCATACAAGGATCTCTTCGAAAACGAAATTTGGAATTATTTTTCTAAATTTTCTGGTTTAAATTCATGGTTCAATTCTAGTCTAAATAAAAAGCTTAATTTTTTTGTTTTTTTATTGTGTAGAATTTAAGTCAGTGTAGAAGTCTGAATTATATTTCAACTTCAGCCCTGAACTGAACGAAAAAAGTGTCACTGACTGAAAACCAACTGACTCGAAAGGATGTGTAGAATGGATGTCAGGCCTGAGTACAGAGCTTTGACTGAATTTTCTGGTAACAATATGAATATTTCAAATTAAGTTTAGGGGTTCGAATTGAAGAATGTAAACCTTAGGTCTGAGTAGTAGAGATCTCAGTTATTTTTCTGCAGTTGAAAGGACATTTCTGAAAAAAATACCTCAGATAAATTAAAGAGATAAGTTTGTAACAAAAAACGCTTTATTTTCTTATTTGATGCTATGATATTTTTCTAACATGATCTTGAGCATGAAAAATATTTTTGAAAAGTTAAAGTGTTTAACCTTCAAGCGAATTTTATGTCAATTTGATCCAAAAAAAAAACTTTAAACGCTTCTTTCTTCGCTTATTTATGTTCAAATTAGCTAGATATTTTGGTTCAATGTGAAAATCGTATACGAATTTTATGAATTTGACATGAAATATGTCCACACATGTCAAATTTGTCCTTTACAAAAAATTTCCCTAATAAATATTTTTGGGTCAAATTGACACAGTACGCGTGACCGCGTGATTTGCTATTAATTTTAGTTTTTCGTTGACGAGCGATTCAACATAATTTTTCTGTAAAATAAATATACAAAAAAAGTGAGACAAATGGATTCTTCTTGGTTCGAACAATTCGCTAGTGGTGGTAGTGAAAATTTTGATGATAGTGAAGAAGAATATGTGCCAGACGAAAATGAAGCTGTTTCAGAAGAATATTACGACAAGGGATGTAGCTGCTATTGACCTATATGTTATGCTTCTCTCGAAACATTGTCGCGAGGAATTCATTACGCCAATAATTTCGTGGACAACAAGTTATTGTTATTATTATTATTATTGTTTTTATTTTTATTTTTAATATTATTATAATTATTTTATTACGAGTATTCTTAAAAGTCCAACTGACTATGATTCCGCTCAATGTCTCGATTCTGTATGAACTTTTCTGTTATTCAAAGAACCGATTGAGGAAATCATCATCCAAATGACAAATTTGTTCGGTTCTCGTATTTCTTCTCAAGGAGGGCTAGATTTTGTTCGACAGAACAACAGTGCGTACTAAGGATTACTTCTTTTAGTAGGAATTTATCGTTCGAATGGTGAGAGTTTGATGGAATAGAGGAACGACAAACACGAACGAACAGTATTTTGCGCAACGATGCCAATAAATCGTTCGCTGTCTTCGATCCGACGAGAAAGAACAGAGAAGAACAACAAAAGATACCCTTGTACTAATTCGACTCATTTTCGACAAGTGGGTTCAAAAATTGAACTATACACAATTTATAGAAATTCACTACAAACATGGTGAAAATTTTGAAGTCACAGTTCGCAAAACTAAAGCATTTTTTGGTCGTTGTGAAGCACCTTGTTGGACCGGAAAATGGTGGAAAAATTCGAGCTGAGGGGACAAGTAAGTGATGTGAAGAATAAAACCCGTGCACGTCGCTCAAGAACAACTGAAAATATTGCTGCTGTAGCTCAAAGTGTTGAAGAAAACTCAGGTTTGTCTATCCCTCGTCGTTGTTTGGAATTGAGAGATGGTTAATGATTTTTTATGGCCGGAGTTGGATGGTATTGATCTGAAGCGCTACGTGCCACACAAGTTTCCGGACAGTGTTATCTCTCGAAGAGGTGATCACAATTGGCCACCGAGATCTTGTGATTTAACACCTTGCGACTTCTTCCTTTGAAGCCACGTGAAAGATAAGGTCTACGCCAACAACCCAGCATCAATTCAAGACCTCAAAGATGGAATTTGTGACTCTATCGAGGACATAGGGCAGCCAGTTTGCGATTTTGTTATGGAAAATTTCATGAAAAGGATATGGTCCTGTAAGCGTGGTCGTGGTAGCCATTTCGCTGGTGTTGTTTTTCATTATTAACGGCATACTTTCTTCTTTATTATGAAATAAACATTCGATCATTTATCTCAAAAAACGGCAATATTCTTTCACTATCAAAATAACACCTATTATTGGAAAACCCTGTACATTTGTCTGGATCATCGCTTCAATTTTCGCACTAAACAAAAAACAAATAAATGTTTAAACACATTTTTTATTTAATATGTTCCTCAACTTTTCTGTGCAATTACCACTTGGGAAGTTTTCAGCAAGTTTCTAATGCAATTTCAAAATGGGTCAATATGGCCCAAAAATTCTTTTGTGTTTCCTATTCCAAAGTTTACTTAAAGGTTAAAAACTGAAGTTCTGATGTTATAGATAAAAATTGAGTTTTGCGTACATAATTAATGTACATAATTAATGTCTTTCAAAATAGATAGATAGACACGTGATAAAGAAGTAAACAAAAATTAATCTAGATGGACACGTGATAAAGAAGTAAACAAAAAGCGCAACAATAAAATCTTTGCAGAATAAATGATAAATGATGATAAATTTCTAAAAATTTTGGCACTAGCAAAAAAGTAGAAAAATACTGCTTGAACAAGTGATAAGCTTCTCTGTAATTCCGTTTTTGTTTAACTGCAGTTGAGTTTTGAATTAGCAAAATATTCTCGTTTCCTTTAAGTTATCAATGTACCCTCGCATTTGTTCACTCCCCATCCAAATTGGAAAATTCCTTTATCATAGGTTGCTATTTTTTTATCCATGTACTGCGCTCTGCCGCCACCCAGCTACGTCTTTACTTTTCCTTTGCCAAACGATGTCTTTTTCTAGTCTTGTTGCGCTAGTGTTTGTCGGTCCAGTCATTCAGTCTGCTCATCCTGTTGCCATTGTTATCAACATGCTGTTATTCTGCCTGTTTTCTCTCTTCGTAAGCTTTACTGTTCCCGCCTTTTCTCTTGAGGTCTATCGTCGATGTCGACTGTGATGCTGTTTGCTATGTTTGTGCTCGTAAGTGGCTTTTTTATAATTTCACCGCTGACACAATTTATATCCTGTCTTCATATTTCTTCTGCTTATCAAGATACAGAAACGTCGTCATTTGTGTTGCGTTCACGTTTTCTTTTTGTTTTGTTTTTGTTGTTATGTTTTTTAGTGTAAAGTTCTTCTTCCGTTCCGTTTGGTTTTCTTGGCTGCCTTGACAGTAAAACGTTGTTTTGTGGTTTTGTGATAAATTCTATTAATTAAACTGCGACTTTCTACATAATGAGAGGGCAATAATTTTGGGATGAGCTGGTTATTGTTGCTGTCTTGAATGGGTCGTGGGTGACAGCTTATCTTGTGGGTGTCTCAATTTGAGTGTCTATTAATCATAGCTTGATCAAGTACAGAAATTGAGAATATCTGGAAATTGTAGCACGTATATGAGGTGCCTTCGTTGTGTGATCCTGATGAAATGACAGCACATGTTAGCTATGTGGTTTTGTCAGGAGTCTTTAAGGGATGAGAGATGATGAATATACTATTCGTGGAACCAAATTTCGAGCAGTTTAATAATAAAATTTTGAGAGTTATTTTTATGGGACAAATTTTTTATTTCCTTTAAAAACTAACAAATTTTAATGTTTCCAGTTAAAATGTTAAAATGTAGTAAAAAATTTACTACATTTTTTACTCCAAATTCTATTTAAGGAGTCTTTGAATGCAAGTTTGAAATTTTATCAGAATTAAAAAAACTGATGTAAGAATAAAAAAAAATAAGTACCGGAATGGAATCAAGAATTTTGCTCAGCTTGTTGGGTATGGCTGGGTAATAGGAACAAATTTTGATCAGTAGCCGGTTATGAATAAAACTCTACGCTATCTTATTTTAACAATTTTGTGGGGATTGCTTTATGGGACTGCAGTTCTTTTTTTTTATTTTCTAAAAAATTATTATTACAGGTTTCTAACTTCAAATTCAACAATTTTCATTTCAAGTTAAACTTTCCAAATTAAATTCAACTTTTAACAAGTGAAAAAAAAAACTTTTTACAAATCAAAAAATTTTTCCATCTCAAATTCAACCTTTTAAAGGTTGAAATAACCAATATTGGACCATTTGAAGTCTTTATTATCATAAAAACCAATTCAATTATTTGAACAAAATATATGTCTGAAACGGGTTTTGGTTCATTTATTTTAAGATTCGTTAGAAATTTTTATTTAACTGATCACAGTTTTGTAAAAATGTTTTCAGAGCTTGAACGTAGAAAACTCATTTTGAACGGTTATAAGAAAAATAAACAACTTTCAATACTATTAATAACAAAAAATGTAAAATTACCACATTCCGCGGTAAGAAACGTTACTAAAAACATTAACGGACATTTGACTATTGAAAGATAACGTGGAAGTGGTGGTGAGCATGGCCAAAGAGACCTACAAGCGGCTGAAAATGTCATTAAGCCATTTATGAAGGATCCTTCTATGTTAATATATAAAAGACAAGTGTCCAGCTCCGTGCTCTATATCACTCAAACTGTAACAGTTGTTATAGTTGTTGCCTGGACTAGAACCTGTTTCGCTTTTACAGTGCTTTTTATATGAACAAATTGTTAGTAATGTAAGGTGTCATCAGCAAGGACACAATGACATCAACTGGAACAAAATAACATTTAAGGTGAATGAAAAATGTCATATCGTCTGCTACTTAATTATTTTGAATGCGACCCGTCGAATGACGGACTTCTATACTAGTTTCTTATAAAATGTAATGGACAGCGTTATGTTAATGAAGTGTTTTAAGGCCCAGGTATGTCCAGATCGGAATGCAAAACAAAATTTTCAATCGATGACTGTGCGAAAAGCAATTGACAAAATTTAAATATGTGATCATGGATCACGAAACCTATTGTTTTGCCAACCTCCAGTACATCGCAAGACAAGTTTTCTATGAGACAAGTAGTCGTGGAGACGCTCCTGATCATTACAAGAAAAAAATAACATCCAAATTTCCTAAAAAGTGTCTAGTTTGGCAAACAATATGTTCTTGCGGTGAAAAATCTTCACCTTTTTTACAACTGGCACCTTAAATGGTGAAATATATAGAGAAGAATGCTTACAAAAATGTCTACTACCATTTGTAAGATCCCACATGGCAAAATTGCTATTAATTATTCAAGAGACATGATTGAATGGTATAAGAACGACGGTATCGATTTTGATGCAAAAGAAAGCAATCCACCAAATTGTCCCGAATTGCGACCAATAGAGGAATATCTGGTTAATTTAACCAAACAATAACCAAATATACGGTAACATTAATCATCAGTTTAAGGAAAACAACTGATTATCATGTCAATGAAACCTGTTTTTGATTAGTCTAAACCTGTTTTACTAGTCTTCAAAACCGTCCGTTGCAAGAATCGAACCTGGACTTCGATAGCTATTGTATGAGAGTTAAACAACTAACCATCCTGAACCATCCAGCCTTGCTTGATCAGGTAAGGTGGATCAGATAAAAACATTTGTCCCAGAGTGTGGTAACCGATGCACTATATTTTTTCATATCTTTGCAAAAAAAAATTATAAGTCATCATAGTTATCAGAGACAGTCAGTTATTGTATTTTCGAATTTTTTTTAAAAATTTTGTTATGATTTTTACGATTTCAATGGTTTGCTTCTTTGTAAATTCTTCAACAATGATTGCTTGTGACAGAATAGAAACTGTTCAAATTAAGTAAGGTTTTATATCCATCCGTAAGGTTTTAAATCTATATAGGCGTAGGAAAACCAGTTAAGAACCATTTTCTCACGTGTTTCTCAACCGATTTTGATAATGTTTTTGAAGTGAAACTTCTTTGGTGGTGAATGAAATTTCAAAGTCTCTTATTCGTGACGCTAGGCTAACGTTTTCAGTTCATATGAAAATTTTCAAAAAGTGATAGCCGCTAGCGAGAATTGAACCCTGACCATCGGTGCTCAAGAATCGGAATCTATACCTTTACGCCACGTCGGCACATGATAAACAGGCAAACAAAATGTAATTAAAACTGAACGCATAACATTCTGTCCGTAACATAAATTTTCGTCCGAAAATTATGCACGGAAAATTTATATTTCTATAAGCTTCATACGAAAATATTAAGGCATAGAGATACATCCAGCGGGAAAAAAATTATACTGCCTAATTATAAAATTATGCGGCGAACACATAATGAACTTAAAGCTTAATTTGGTTCGTTGGTTGTGATCAAAAACTTGACAGTTGATTGACAACATGCAAAAAACAGTTATTTCAATATAATAATAAAAGCAAAAAGTGTTAAAAGTGCAATATTTAAGACTGCCGAGAATAGTTTTTGCCAGCCAAAAAACGTCTCAAAGCTAAGAAAAATAGCTAAAACAGGAGCATAACACATTCGTGAATATAAAGAGCGAATTAGAGCTCTTAAGAATGCAGCCGCAGCTCTGGGTCTGCAACTAATGATGAAGGTAAGGTGATTGCTACATCGCCTAAGTTTCAAAATGCATTTTTACAAAGCATCAGTGTATTTTGGTGGATCTACAAAGAACCAATACCCAGAAAAACACACTGATGCTTTGTAAAAATGCATTTTGGAACTCAGCCATCATATCAATAAAATTTTATAGCCAACCAAGTTGATACACTCAACAATCGACGTGCGCTGCTTTACGAGGCCCTCACTCAACATAGCAATTATTATGATCAGGAAGCAGGAGGTAATAATCAACAAGATTTGCCTCTGCTTTCGGTGGCTCCTTCAACGACCACTATGCAAATACATTCTAGAATTCAAAAAGTGACAATGTTGAGAAGACATTCGAAAGCAATTAAAAAACCAACTGAACAAGTACCGAAAATAACTGTTATTTTACAATTTTCAAATGAAAAAAATTGTTGAAAGACTTTTTCAAATATTAATATATATATATATAAGTGCCTTTGTGCCTAAAAGAATATTAAGTGCCTTTCAAATTGTAGACTGATTCTTTAAAAGTTAAAATTTAACTGTTATTTTTTGCCTTGTATTTTTTAGAGGAAAAATTAAGTTTACTTTTGACTCTTATTTTATCGGTCAAAAATAGCAGTTATTTTGTGACTTTCATTTTTTCGGTCAAAAATATGAAGCAATTTGTGTTTCTTTTAAGGCCACTTGACAGATTGAACTGTTGACATCATGAGTAAAATGTCTCACTGATGACAAGAAAATAATGGTAGCAAAAGCTTTTTAGTCGGTAAAATGACAAGTCGGTCGATATTTTTGACCGAAAAAATTAACGGCAGAAAATAACTGTTATTTTTGACCCATTAAATAAAAATCAAAAGTAACTGTTATTTTTGCCCAAAAAACTATAAGGCATAAAATAACTTATATTTTTGTCGGAAAAAATAAAAGTTAAAAGATAACAGTTAATATGTGACATATTCGATAAAAACCATAGCCGATACAGTCCCTGCATGTAAATATTGAATCAACAGATTATTATTCCATTGCGTATTGATTGAATTTCTTTTCAGATACTTTCTCTCTCTCTATTTCACACTTAAATCTCTCTTATTGCTTACTGTTAAAGAAGTTTCACTTCTGCCACGCGTACGTTCAGAAAAAATCAAAGAGCGAAGAAGGTTTACCGATTTTTTTTAAAACATTTTCTTTTTGTTTAATTTTTATGAAGAAAATTTGTTTTTCACAGTAATTTTGTATCGAACCAACAAAGAATGTATGTGAAAAGGTCGAAATTCAGCCACTATCGAATTTTAGAAATATTAACGAAGTGAAATCTAAGCAACGAACAAACGAAAAAATATTATTACAAAGGATTATTTTAAAAAAAGTATAAATTTTACAAGAGTTCTTTGAATGATGTCTTATTGAATTTTTTTCAACTGTCAGCTTACGGCTATGATGCTCATAATAATTTCCTGTAGGTAATCTGCTCTTCAGTTATATTAAGTTATTAATAAAAATTCAAATATTGAAATAAAATTAATGTGATATTAAAATTTAATAAAAGCACTAGTGGTGTTTTAAGTGGGTCAACTTAGTTTTTTACCATAAAAAAAAGTGATTTTGCGAAATTCAATCACACACATTGATAGCCAAATTTACACTTACACAAACGCGTTTGCTTGGTTAAAGTACATGTTGGTAAAGCTCTGGAACTGAATGATAAAGTTTAGTTTTTTTGAACACAAATATTTAATGTAAAATTTAAAAATAACATAAAAAAAACTTGATTAAATGCATTAAAAAATATGTTCTATTTAAATTTTAAAAGCCGTGTAGCTGTCAATAGACAATTTTAGATTTATGTTTACAACTGTTTCAATAAAAATATTTCTTTTAGTGTTTAAAGTGTGCGCATGTTTTCGGATTCAGATGCTTTTGACATCACTCTCCACAAGTTTTGTCAAGTGCAAAAATAAATTTAAAGCATTGAAATGATTAATTGATGGTTTGATTAAAGCGCTGCTGGCGATTTTTTTGTTTTTTTTTTTTATTTTGTGCAAACTTTGACAAATTTAATTCGCTGCAAAATGTTATTAGCACGCTTAACTTTTAATTGAATTCAGATACAGTGTTGCATGAAATTAAATATGCACTCAACAATTTAATGGAATAAATTAAAATTATTCTGATTTTTTTCACAGAAAACACAACGCACAGAGAAATAAATATAAAAATAAAAATAACATTAAAATTAATTAATAAATAAAATCGATTGAATTGGGCAAAAGAGAGAGACTTTCCATATGAGACAAAACACATATTTTGATACTTCCTTTCGACTGAAAGCATTAGTTAAACAAGATACATATTTTTTAAGAAATCTTATTAAAAAACAAAAATATTTTTTGTTATTCCAACATTTTTTGAGACTGATTTTAAAAATTTAAATCCAAGATGTATGTTATTGTAAGAGTCGATATGAATTTCTCAGAAGTAGTTTTGCTTGCACAAGGGATTCGTTTTCTTCTATAACTTCATTACACTGTTGGAGTTTTTGACACGAAATTTTTGGTTCTGCGATAAGACCCACCTTTTCGAATTTGGGGAAGTCCCACGAGTACAGTTGTGTCCATAGTTTAGTTAGATTGGCAAATTTTTAAGAATAGCGTGTTTTTCCAAATGGTCTATGGTGAGTTTTTCTAAGCTATTTATAAGCTATAAACCAGTTGCACGATTTTTACAACCAATGAAGAAAACTAAAGGTATTGAAATTCTTCGTCAATAGTTCTCATGCTACTTTAGTACCCGTGGATTAGTTTTGGTGTAGTTAATAAATTTCTTAGAACTTTTTGTTTTTTTAAAAGAAAATTGGAAAATAAATTCACGGAACGAAATTTGCTTGCCTGATCTGACCAAATCTGGAATAGGGTGTAAAAGTGTAAACTTTAAACTTACATTAGAACTCATTTGCATGTAAACTTTCAGAACGATAACACACGTGTAACTGTTTTTTGTATCTTCTACCAATATATTTTTAAAAATTCTTAAAATTATGGAAAAAACTATACAATTTTCGTACCGTAAAATTAATTTGAATTTTTCGTAAGCAAACAATAGTTTAAGAAACCAATTATTAATTACACAAAAACTAATCCTCGGACCCGAAAGTAGTATCGGAACTATTGACGTAGAACTTAATTAACTTTAGTTTTCTTCATTGGTTGGTAAGACCATGCTACATGTTTGCGAAATATCTTATATATTAATACGTGAACATTGAAGTTTGTCGTATGCTTTTTTGGTATTAATTAAAACTCAAAAATTAATGAAACTTATACCATTCGAAAGGTTATGTAGCCCAGATGTGCAGAATGTAAATGTAAATAATATATCTGATAGAGGGGGTTCCCAACCTTCCAAGAGAGAAATTAAATTTTTGAGAAAAAATCCGCTCTTTGATTAATATGAAATTTGGTTGGGGAAGAGTTTTTTAATTGGTCGAATTTGATTTTTTTTTTAAAAGTAACAATTTTTCAAAAAAATGTAGTTTTATACATTCGTCAATTGTAAAATTTGTAAAAAAATGTGTTTTGAATTAAAAAATTTAAATTTTTTATGTGAATATTTTGGTCGATTTTAACGTATTTTCAATTTTTCTAATTTTTTCTAAAAGTTTGTTAAATTTTCTTTGAAATGTGATAAAAATTACAGCAAAGTTCTAACCAAAAGTATTTCTAATGAATTTTCTTAATATTGTTGTAAGTAGGGTTCCCAACTGTCCCGGATTTCGCGGGACGTCCCGCATTTCAGCTTATTTTTTAGCGTCCCGCGACGACCCCTTGCGGGACGGCTTTTGTCCCGCATTTGAGAACTTAAGATTTTTTGTTTCTAAATTTCCAATTCGACATGAAACACAGTTTACTAAAACTTTTTAATTTTTTTATCAAAATAAAATTTATCATTTATTTTTCATGCATTTTATTTATCATAACGTTTTGGATTTATTTTTGATTTTTTCATGGAAAGGGCAAGAGGTGGAAAGAGATCTTAACAATATCAAGGAACCAATCCGATGGTATAAAGGCATCTTTGATACCCTTTATTCCTCAAAGAATAAAAGGAAATATTTAATACAATAAAAAATTGCATCTAATGTTGTCCCGCATTTTTGATCCAAGTCCCGCATTTTTGATGGCTCCGTCCCGATTTTGTACTTTCCAGAGTTGGCAACCCTAATTGTAAGTTATTTAGCGTGTGTTTCAACCAAATGCCAAGAGAGAGAAAAAAACTGTCTCAAATTGAATTTTCTAAATTCTGAAGCAAATATCTCCGCCATTTGTGAATAGATTTTATTTATTTCTTTTTTGTATTTAAGTCTTATCAATTAACTTAAAAAAAATTTTTAAAAATAATACCGTTTTTTGTTTGTTTATATTTAAATTATTCCTTTTAAAAAAAAAACCATAAAATTTGATTTATTCTTAAAATATGGGGTAAAAATGATTTTTGTTGTAAAAAAATAAAAACTCAAAATTGCATTTTTGATTTTCTTTCAAAGTCTTTACCGAATTTAAGGTGAATTTATTTTGTCTAACACTAAATTAATAAACTGTCCGTGCCATCAAAAAATCAAGGCTACCCCCTATGATTTCTTTGACAAAATTTAATTTTTACAAAATGTTGTTTTTCTGTTTTTGAAAAAATAATAAAATAAAAAAATAATTTTTTTGAAGAAAATAGCTTTATATCTCCAATCAATTCAGAGTTATAGCCTCGAACTGTTTTTAATCATCTCGCATATAATTATAAATAGGCAATCAATAAATTGGTCGAATTTCGATCCCAGGCGATACTAGTCTTTATAAATAGACATGCCAAAAGGCTTAGAATAGTTCAAAATCGACCATTTGCAAAAACATGGTTTTCTTAAAATTTTGCGCCAATCTAATTAAACCACACTGAGAAAAAAACACATACCTTGCTCCGGTAAAAAATTTCTCTATTTTTGATAATAGCAATTTTCTCTTTTTCAAATAAAATTTTGTTCAATTAGAATAAATTTTTACATTTTCGAAGAAATATTTCTTTACTTCTAGGAAATGGAAATATTTCAATGTCTCTAACAATGATAAGTATTTTTCTCGCACAAAAAATTTCTCATTTATAGAAAAATTTTATTGAAAATGAAAAACTTTCTTATATTTTGATAAAAAATTCACTATGAGAAGTATTTTCTTCAATAAAAACAAATATTTTTTTAAAAAAAAAAGTATTTTTCTCTAAAAACGATATATTTTTCTATTTCATGGAACCTTTTTATCATTTTTAGAGAATTTTAAGTATCGCAATTAGAGAATAGCATTCTCAGGAGCAAAGTCTATACCATTTTTCTCTAAATATGATGACTTTTTTATCATATTCTGAGACACTTTTTTCTGAGTGCAAGGACGCAGTTGCACTCGGGTGACACCCCCAAATCCAAAAAGGTCGATATTATCGCAGAACGAAAATTGAACTAGAACAATATTATTAACAAAAAAAAAAAGTTGCTAATGCAAAAATATTTTTTCGCATTTGATTTCATTAAAATTTTTGTAAATTTGAAAATTTTATTAAAGAATCTGATAGAGTATATTTTGTGATAACTTTAGCTAAATATTTTTTGAGTTTATTTATGTAACATATAAATGTATCTTATGTATCTCACATTGCTTAACAATTCATACAAGTCATGTTTTATTGAGATTTTTAAGATATTTTAAAAAAACTTGTTTTTTTAATTTATAACTTTGTTCAAGAAAAAAAACGATATACTTTTAAACAAAATATAAGTTCAGCTTCAATGAAAAATTAAAAAATTCATTCCATAAAATTCCATCTTTAAGAATTAGCAATTTATTTTGAAATAACTTTTCAGTCCTTTAATTGCAACTTGGTTCAAAATATTTTGTTATTTCAGTAAGATATTGAAAGTTTCAATTTGAAACAACTGCTCTTGAGTAAAGACGAAATTAAAATATGTAGCCTTGACAGAAATTTAGAGAAAAAATTTTAGTAAAAGTAAGTAAATAAAAACCTTTACTGTGAAAATTATATACAGATAGAATCCTAGATTTTTATTTGATTTTGCTTCATATTTTCAACACTTAAAAATTCACTATTTTAACTGTAAATTCGTATCAGAGAAATTGCTCTTTACTACCTAGACAACAATAAATTTTCTTACAAACATTGCTGCAACTAGTTTGCAAGTCTTATTTGAGTATTTTATAGAATTTCCTTGAAGACGGAAGAAAAATAAAATGCTGCCAATTAACGGCAGTAAGAAAAAAAATCTTTCTAAAAACTAAGCTAATTGCTGGAAAAAAAAACACTTAAAATCTTTTAACCTAGATTTTCCTCTTCATTGTGTCCGAAGAACGTACGTAATGCGTTGCTTCGTTCTTTTATGATTCGTTTTGCTTTATGTTTTACTATTTTCTGTTTTTTTTTTTTTTCTTTTAATTCTTTTTAAACTTCCTTTAATTTCATTGTGAAAACTTTTTACTTTTTCTACGCTAACTAATGCTATAAAAAAAAAACAAGAACATTAGAGTAGAAAAGCACAGAAAAGCTTCTGCAAATGTAGCGTTAACAATTGGTAACGAAAACAGTGTGTGTTGCTGCTCTCTTTCTTAGTCAGAGAAAGTCTTAAGATTAAGAGTAAATATAAAAAAAAAAACAAAGCAAACAATTAACATATCAAATTGATCTATGCTCGTTTTTTTACAACCACAAGTTTTTCCTTTTCCAAGCGTTGTAAATTTTCTTATTATTTTTCTTCTTTTTTTTTCAACATGAATTCCGCTTTGTTTTTCCGTTTATTTAATTAAGCTAATTACAGTACCGTTTGCTGTTGGCCTTTAGGATAACTCATTCTTCTTGTCCCTTTTGCGCGCCATCTTTCGTTGGTTGACTACGCAGCCATGATTAACTGGGGTTAAAGTAATTTATTGCCTCGAGCTGCGAGTACCCACAACAAAGATGCTGCAGCTTAACGTTAAGAAATGAAAATACAAGAAAAAAATTTAATATATATAATTAAGTGTTGCCCTTTTCCCCGAAAAATTTTTAATTTGTAAAAACAAATTTTACGACAATTAAATGAAATGGTGCCAAGTTGTAGGCTTGTCGCTAGGATGGTAAAATCAATGATCGGTAAAATCATAGAACATAAAGAATATTTTTTGTTTGCAGCAGTAGCAGTTAAGATGAACTCAAGATATATTCAATTTGAAGCCAAGCTGTGAAGAGAGCATTCTATACAAACTGCTTACAACCAAGAAACAACGCTTTTCTGATGAAAAAACTTTTAAACCAAAGAATAAAAATCAGACATGCACAACGAAATCAACAAAATTTTTTCATTACGTTGAGGCAGAAAAACAAAAATTATCAAAACTATTTGGTTTTTTAAATAACGTTAAAAATTTATCAAATCAAATTTCGTTTCTTTGAAAAACGAAAAATTTTCTATTATTTTCTCCTACGCTAAAAAAACAAAACGAAATTTTTTTTGAAATTAACGTTATTTTCAACGGTTGATTGGGAACAAAAACAAAAAAATTTTATATTGTTTCCTCCGAAACGAAATAAATATATTTCGTTTTTTGTATTAACGTTATCGTTAAATAACGTTAACATGCATGCCTGATGAAAATTTATTTTTTAATGATTGTTAAAAATTTCTACGCAAGTAATGTATATATATGTATTTATTTGGCTTAGATAATAATATTAAATATTTTATCTGAAATACAGAGGCGAACAAAATTATCTTTATTCTTCACATACCTCAATACAGTAATAATTTTACAAACAAGTGTTCATGTGCAAGAAAATTATATAAACTTAAAAAACAATTCTACAGGCATAATTTTTAAAAATAATCTGATTTTTCTTTGTAATAAAACAACATGTGCTTTTGGAAAAGTGGCTTTATACAGCAAAAAAAGTGATTCCAAGGAGAGTAAAGTGAAGAGGAAAGTCATGAGTACCATTTCTACTACTTTCATAGCCAGAAGGCATTCTTTTATCATATGCATGTCATTGCGAGTAATGATTTTCTTAATCTTGCCCAGAAGTGCTTCTAGAATTTTTCAATGGAAGATGGAACGGAGAGTCATAGTTATAGTTATAGATGGATCCGAAACAAAAAGAAAAAGTGTTGCTGAAAACAAAACAGTAAAAAAGGACTCTGAATCTGGTGGCTCCTCTGCCGTATAAAATAAAAACATAGTAACTCCATTTTCATAGTTTTGAGAAAAAAAAGGTTTTGTGTTTTTACCTTGCCTTTGCTATTTTGGTCTAAACTAATAAACTAAAAATGCTATGAAGTATCAAAAATGCCCATAATTCGGAAATCACTTTAAAAATTCTTACAAAATATTGTGTTAAACCACTAAATCACTTACATTGTTGTGTTAACCTTTTTGTTATATAATAAAACCCAATTAACAATATCAAAACCTAGTATGTGAATGAGAAATTTAACTATCAAAATATATTTTAAAGAAACTATTTTATTTTATTAATTATGGTTAAAACAGTTAATGTACTGTCAAAAATAGTATTTAACTGTAACCAAAAATGTTAAAAAAGTATGATATCTGTAATATAAGAAAAAATCGCATAGATAAAAATGACAAGATACGAGTACAATCAATATTTTACTCTCTGGAAAAAGTACACATGTTCTTTACATGTCCTTTACAGATTCAGATTAGATTCATTTGAAGACATCTCCTACCCGAAAATCCTTTTCCTTGATAGTTCTGGTCGGCTTTAGAATCGTCAGATGATTCGAAAATGGCTGGCACATTACTATCATTATTTAAATGATCAAAAGAAATTATCTCACTACCTTCCACTTCGATATTCAGTTGGAAATTTCTTTCTGTAATTTAAAATATTTTACTATTTTAATAAATTTTGTGGCCGTTTGCATCCTAAATATTTAAAAATATATATTCAAGTAAACAATTTAAGAAAACTTTATAAATTAAAGAAACTAACTTTCTCTTTGGATTTGGTGTTGAACTCATTATGTTAGTACTAATTTCTGTAAACTGTATTATCAGACACTAAAACACGTTTATAAAAACTATTATATGTTGGATCGCAACAATGACTTGTTTAGTAATTTGCGTTCAAGCATTTTTTGAAAATCAAAAAAAAAGCGATTGCTGCTATCAAGCGAGAGCAAAAATTAACAATTTTACAAAATTAAAAAAATAGTATTTCGCCCACAAACTATGTTCTGATATTGTTTTTGTACATACTATGTTCTGAAGTTGTATAACCAAAATTATTGTGTACATACTTTGTTTAGACAGTCCAATATTGCAAAAACTTCACGTCGTATAGTCTAGAGGGTGACTGTAATAGATAGAGTAAAATATTAAGATTTAAGTTTCATCATAAAAAGAAAATCCTAGAAATGGCGCTTACTATGTTTTGATTTTGTACGGGAGTCCTTTAAAAGGTAAGACCGCTAGTGGAAATAAACTTGACCATTATGAGCTTTAATATTCTATGACTTTTTTCCATAGCTATTATATATCAAACATTTTACTTATATATGCGAAGCCATGCCCAATTATCAATATTCGCATCAATTCTGCAGTAAGAAGACTTGGTCAGTTATTAACTTCATAATGACGACCTTCATTGTTACACGACCTTTAGTTCCAAAGCTATTCGATATCTAAAACTTGAATTATATGGGCTGTGTCATGCCCCTTTTACATGGTTCTTCAATTTTTCTTGTCGAAGGATACGACTGAAAAAGTGCTCGCCCTAAGAATGTTACCAGTTCAATGGTCGAACATGTAAATTGAGGTCGAATGCCGGACATCGAGGCTGTGTTATCTAAAATTTCGAAGTTGTTCGAAATAGCAAATTTGGGTAATATGGAAAGTAAAACCCACTTTAAAATCGAAATAGAACTTTTAGAAATTTTTTTCGCATATTAAATTATAGTATAGTTTTACGATTATACGGTGAATTTTTGACAGAAAAAATTTCGTTTTTGTGCGAAATTTATTTAAAAATTGTTTCTCAAAAACTCTTCACTAGCACTAGGACAGATAACCACTAGTTACCACTAGTTACCACTAGTGTGGTTATTTCATCCACTAGTTAGATGAAATAATCACACTGAGAAGAAGAACATAATTCGAAATTAAATAACAAATTTTTAAATAAAAATTTAACGTCCTTGAGTTTCTGCAAAACAAAATTTAAAACAAGTGTGTTAAATTTTGAACTTTAACCTTCTATATTTTTTTTTAATTTTCTCTAATTATTTCTTTGAAAAAAAATAGCTATCTGTTCGACAATCTTACAATGACATTTTTTGAATTGTTGTTACAAATATCTGACATAAGATAAAAAAAGAAATTAATTATTTCAATATTTGCAATATTTTAAAATTTTAAAATGCAAACTTCATCGAATCATGCTTCAAATATCTATGTAATTAATAGGCTAAGGTTTTTTTTGTGACTTCAACTCCTCCCAGACCAATATACCGATTTTATCGATTCAGATGTCATTTAATCAGGTTTTGGCTGTAGATGTGCAAACCACTTTTAAAAATTGTGATTTCACTTCAGGGGGTTCCCAACCTTTTAAAACAGAAATAAAATTTTTGTGCAAAAATTCGCTATTTAATTGATTTGAAATTTAGTTTAAGATTTAAGCTTATAAGTCGATCGAATTTTAATGTTTTTTCAAAACTAAAAATTTTTAACCAAAATTATCTTTTATGCAATGTCCTCAAATGTCAATTGTCCGAAAAATGCAGTTACAAAATCAAAAGTTTCACTTTCCGAGCAAACAACTCAATCAAATTTTAACGGTTTTCAAAATTTTTTTTTGTTTTTTTTTTATTTTTTGTTCAATTTTCTTTAAAATGTTTTGACAATTTTAGTAATTATCTTACCAGATGTGTTTTTAATGATTTTTCTTAATATTGCCTCAAGTTGATTAACGTGTATTTTTACCAAACGCCAATACAGGGAAAAAAACTCTCTGAAATTTAACGTTCTATATTTCGAAGCAAATATCTCTGTCAGTTAATAAAAACTTTAATTTATTTCTTTTTTGTATTTAAATACAATTAATTGGCTTAACAAAATTTTTAACATTTTTACCGTTACTTTATTATTTATATTTTAATCATTGCCTTTAAAAAGAGTCCACTTAATTGAATGTTTTCTCAAAAAAAGGTATAAAAATTGTTGTTGTTGTATAAATAAAAAAATTCAAATTTGCATTTTTGATTAGTTTTTATTATATTGAGTTTTTTTAAGGAGAATTTGTTTTTGTATGGCAAAAAAATTAATAAATACTATGCGTCATCGAAAAAACAAGGCTACCCCCTATGATTTTTTGCACGAAATTTCATTTTTTTAAAATGTTGTTTTTATATTTTTAAAATCTTCAAAAAGCTTCAAGAACAATATATTTGAAGAAAATTTAATATAGCTCCAACCAATAAAAAGTTATAGCCACAAATCTGTTTTAATCATCCTGCGTATCTATATAATTAATAGGCTAAGGTTTTGTTTGTGACTTCAACTCCTCCCAGACCAATAGACCTTTTTTATCGATTCAGATGTCATTTAATCAGGTGTGGACTGAAATTGTGCAAACCACTTTTAAAAATTGTGATTTCACTTCAAGGGGTTCCCAACCTTTTAAAACAGAAATAAAATTTTTGTGCAAAAATTCGCTATTTAATCGATTTAAAATTTCGTTTAAGAAGAGCTTATAAATCGATCGAATTTGAATTTTTTTCAAAACAAAAAATTTTTAACCAAAATTATCTTTTATGCATTCCTCAAATGTCAATTGTCCGAAAAATGCAGTTCCAAAATCAAAAGTTTCACTTTCCGAGCAAACAACTCAATCAAATTTTAACGGTTTTCAAACAAAAATTTTTTTTTGGGTTTCTTGGCGTTTTTTCATCTATTAATATGGTGTTCAAAATATGCTATAAATTGATGTTGTAGCTGTTCTGTTAGTATTTTTAATTAATTTTTTAATTATATCTTAGTAATAATTATTTTTCTAAAATCTATTTTATAATTCGTTTTTATTTAAATTTGTTATGTTTTATGGCTTTAAAGTTTAGCAGCGATGTTGTTGAATAGTAATAATGTTTATCTCGGTAGTTATATTAGTGTAAGTCCGTCTTCGTATTTTGACAGTTACATTTAAAATTTTAATGTCAGATCATAAGTTGATAAGCATTCAGATGATGATCTTTTATATCATTATTGAGACTGAATATATCGTTATTTAGTAAAAAGCTGCTTGAATAGAATATCATAAATTAAGCGTCTTTAATGTTGCTAACATTTAATTTTTATTGAATTGCTCGAATTCGGGCAACAGGTTTACTAGTTTGTATTAAATTTTAAAATTTTCGTTTCCAATTTTTTTTAAATAATTTTGTTTTTAACGTAAAAGGATTATTCTGAAACTATATTTAAAATTTTTATTTAAGAAATAAAAACTTTTGTTTTAAATTTAACTTTAAAGAAATTTTTATTTAATATGGTGGTGACCGTGGCATCCGTGTTAACTGTGTGGCGTACATGCTCAGAGATCGATTCCCACTGACAGCAAAGTTTTTTTCAATAAAAAAATTTCTGATCTGCCACCACCTCTCTACAGACAATATGTCAGAGCTCAAAACCCAGACTGAAATTTCGTAACAATTATTATTATACTAGTTCTTTCCCGTCAAAAATGACACTTATTCGATTTCAAATTATTCAAATAATAATTTTTAGTTCCAAATACTTAAAAAATACCTCAACCATAGTAGGTACGATGAAATTTTTTTAAAAATTGTTTTTAAAACTGAAACTTTCAAATGAAAAAAAAAATATAAAATTTTTTGAAGTTTCAATAAATCACAAAACAGAAAATGCCTAAAAATATGCTCTGAAATTTTTCAAAAAAATTAAGCGTTCCACACTCACTTTTTACGGAATTATGTTATAGTTATCTTAAACAGCTCTTTAATTAATTCATCCTACTCTTAGAAAGTATTTAGTTAGAGTTTCAAGACCACTTATTTCCCACATAATTTTCACTTAATATTATATATGTTGACATTGTGATATTATTTAGCCAAAATCCATCCACACAAACTTCTTCAAATTTAATCTTCTTCCACAAAGTTGTATACTTAATTTTATTTACTTTCTTTAATTCCGACTGTATTTGTTCCCCTTCTATTCACCTCTTCTTCTATGTGACAACATCACTGACATGCTGTTAAGTACAAACAGCTGCCTTGCTTAAAAATTTCAACGATTTTAATCTGGTTCTTTCAAAGTCAAGCCCACACCACTTTGGCTTTGGCAGTTTGTTACTAAATGAATGCAATTAAACCACAAAAAATACTGCAACTGCAGCTGCGTCACTTCGAGAGAGCTAAGACACAGGCAGAAATGACAAAAATTGCAAAAATGGCAAAAACGGAAAAAGGTTAATTTCAAAACTTGTCCTTGTCCAGCAGGACTAAAAAAAAAAACGAACGAAATGAACATTTTGCAACAACAGCAAAAAACAAAAATAAGAAACAACCTAAAACTTAGAAAAACTACTAAAGCATTGATTTTGTGTAGCGGTGCTTTCGAGTGATGGGTGAATGAAGTAAAAGCCAAAAAGAAGGTGAAAGCTTAAAATATGTTAACGCAGTAATTCTAGATTGTCGCCCAGCTGCTGCTGCTGCTGCACTGTTCGGCGATGCAATAAAATTAAGTTAAGCCGCCATGCTTTTTGCTACATTTTTGCTTACTTTATCAAGAACCACAACACGTTACTCTGTATTGCGCTATACAAGTTGCTGTTACGTGCAGTTGAAGCACGTATTTTTACAGGTAAGCTGCGTGCAAGTTCTGCTGCGTATTGCTTAATTAGATGATCCTTAAAAAAACTGCTCAACACGTTGCATTCGTGTTCTATCTACGATATTTTATATTATTTTGTAGTTTGTGTATAAAATGTTGAGTGTGTGTGGAATATTAGTTTTTCCTTTTTTTTAATTCCTCTTTGGCTTATACTTAGTTAGTGTTCGATACCTTGACACTAATTGTTCGATTTCATTTTGAAAATCTTGCCTGTTTTCTTCTTCATTTTTTGCAATAGCTCACTCGGTTTGTGTGGCAAAACTTTAATTAGTTTTCTTATGGAATGAATTTTTTCCTTTTTTTTTTTGTTTTTTGTTTTCATGCCACTATCTTTTCTCCACTACTGAGTTGTTATACTTGCAACATTCATGTTTCAAACGTTTTGACTCTTACAATCCTCTCGTTTGCGAGTGCCACATGCAGCCACAAACGAAATGAACTTCCAAGAAACGTGCAGCGTTACCAAATATTTTCATTTCCTCACTGCTAGTGCCAGTCTCAGGCAGTGTTGCTGTAGCAATAAAACGCTTGACTTTTTTCAAGGTGGCACATTTTTTGTGTTTTTTTTTTTCTTTTTTTGGTACTCTATGGAGAGTGTATTTATTGCGGTTTTTATAGTCACTGCGCCAACATGCACTGAAGAAAATTTAACATCTATGATGAAAATTATATAAAAACTGATTAAATTAATGCTTTATACTTAAAATCAAAAGCACTCCTGAAATTTGTGTTTCGGAAAACCAATATGTTTTTAAATATTAAATTCGTAAATGCTTTATACTTTTAGTTTTTCATTTCAAGGGTAACACTAAGCAATACTTTTACATTTTTTTCAACTAATTAACCGAACAAAGAGAGATAAAAAGCTAAGTCTGGGCTTTAGCATAATATTTCCGGACCGGTATGTAGGCATGAATTAATTTTAAAAAATCAAACATATTGCTTTCTTGAAAGAAATATGAATTTTATGTAATACAACTATTTTGACCAAACATGCATACTAGTTTTAGTTGAAATATAATAAAAAACTGCCGAAACTGTCACATAAATTAGTAAAAATATAGTAAAAAATGAAGATTAAAAGTTCTAACTTCTATAACATCAGTTCAAATAGGTTAGGTTAGTCCAGTTGCCTCACGTAGGAGTCTCACATAGACCATATGGCTCTTAGTGGTACCGGTTGATGAAAGCCTTGAGGGAATTAGCGGAAATCTTCAAAGATTTGCGCCTTAGTCGCAAATCTTAGGAGGGATTGTAGAGGAATTTTGGCTGCGGCCTTTAGTGACGATAAAGTCGGTGAGCCTAAGTACTTAAGTCTCGATCTAAGTAAAGCGGGGCATGTGCAAAGAAGGTGCTACAGGGTTACTTGGACACCTGGCTCCATGCACTTCCTGCAGTTGTCATCCATGGTTATACCC
Organism: Tetanocera ferruginea; assembly: GCA_958299015.1. Lineage (NCBI taxonomy): Eukaryota > Metazoa > Arthropoda > Insecta > Diptera > Sciomyzidae > Tetanocera > Tetanocera ferruginea. The sequence goes on along the minus strand of OY282642.1, from coordinate 156,651,381 downwards.
AACTTTTCAGCGTGGCCGCCACCGTGCAGTGACCTGTAGTGGAATAGCTACGTGTTCTGTGAACTCTGATCCCAGCCCGGTAGCTTCCTTTGCTAGTTTGTCTGCCATCTCGTTTCCGTCAATGCCCCTGTGGCTTGGAACCCAAAAGATGCACACTCTCTTTGAAGTGTTCAATTCATCTTTCAAGTTCATTGAGTGTCAACTATCACGAATGTGCAGTCAAAAAGTAAACTCTTCTGAACTTTTATTCTGTTATAGTGAAATGTTTTATTTTTGACTTTGAGCTCAAACCTCAAACATATACTTATTGGAAACAACTTAGTTCATTTTCAAAATAGTTAATTTTAAATTTAAAAATATTTTTCAATTTTAAAAATTATGTATTTAGCTAGAAATGTTTGACATTTTAAGCTTTTTAGTTTTTAGAATTTCACCACTTTTTCCACCTCCTGGCATATAATATAATATAATTATAATCCATGTAAAAGAAGATAGAAATTTAATCAAAGAAATTTTAATCTAAAGAATCTAAAAGAAAACACCGTTTTTTTTTTAAACTAAAGTTATTATAATAGTTATTATTAACCTATAAACTATAGTTATTTTTATAATATATCAAACACATTGACATTAGTATGCGCTGAGTTTTGAATTGAGTTTTCGATCTAAAAAGTTCGGAGTCGGGAGTGCTGTTACACTGAACCAAAAAAGTACACAATAACAATAGTTTTGTGTTTTTTCTTTTGTGTATTTTGTACATTAATATCATGAATAGTTCATGAGACTCATGTAATTGGTTACTGGACCAGTTCATGAATGCGATTCAATACTTCAATATGGAGAAGTATTCAAGACACACAACCATTTTAAGTAATGGACGATATGTATCTGCTTAAGCTAGTGAAACTGGAAGGCTTTTAGTTTTAAATGAGTTCTTATAACAACAATACTATGTATGTCAAGTGGTATCAGCTGATTATTAGGCGTAACGATAGAAACCGATTCAGTTTAATTAGCAATAAAAACTTGGAATGAATGAAAAATAATTTGTGATTACGGAGGTGGACCGGTATATAGTGTCCAAAAAAAGTATTCGACATATAACCAATTTTCAAAATATTAGGAAGAAAGTCCAACAACAAGAATTGTTTAGGTTAATATTTAGAAAAAGTGACATAAGTTGTCTTTATTTATTTATTTTGGTCATAATTTACACATTACATTTCAAAATTGCAAAAAAGTACTCTATTCGTAGAAACTAGAAACTGGCAAGTAAAGAAAGTATTCGACAATTTAAGCAAGCTGCTAGTTTTGCGTAAGCTTATGGCAAAAATTAAAACTTGTTTGGACTAGAAACAAGTGACAAGCGTGCTCCTACTATAAACGTGTAGTTTGTTTGATTAGTTTATACTAGTTTCTTATAATGGGCTGCAAGAGAAAAGATACTTCTAATGAAGTAAGAAAAATTATTATTCACCATTTTGAGCGTGGTTAAACAGAAAAAGCCATAGCGGAAATGGTTCAAAGACCAAGAACAACAATCCATTATATAATAAAGAAGCTTAAAAAAGAAAAATCTGTGGGAAAATAAGCATCGAAGCGGACGTCCGAAGAAGTTATCTGAAGCAAGTGAAAGATGGGTCCTGCGGGAAATAAAAAAGAACCCAAAAACGAATGCTTCGGTATTGGCAAAAAATGTGGAAAATTACTTGGATGTTAGCGTAACACTACAAACCATTCGCAATGTTTTGAGAAAGAATGACTTTCACTCAAGAACCGCACGAAAGAAGCCTCATATCTCAAAAAAAAAGAAAAAATAGGAAAGCACGTCTCGATTTCGCAAAAGCTTACATAAATGAACCTTTAGAATTCTGGAATGATGTAATATTTGCTGATGAGTCGAAATATAATCTTTTTTCTTGTGTACAGAAAACTCAACACTGAGCTAGAGGACAGAAATATGGTTCAAACTGTTAAGCACGGTGGTGGAGGTGTTATGATGTGGGGATGTATGGGGTCAACAGGATTTGGGAGCTTGACGTTTATAGATGAAATTATGGACCACAAGGTTTATATTGATATATTAAAGGAAAACCTGTTGCCTAGTGCTGAAAAACTAGGCTTCGGGAAAAGACTTAAATTTTATCAGAATAATGATCCTAAGCAAACAACAGCCCAAAACACGAGGCTGTGACTGATCTACAATTATCGTAACCTAATTAACCAGCAAGACACCAGCACAGTCTCCTGATTTAAACCCCATAGAATATCTATAGGGTTATCTTGAAAAGAAGTTAAGAAAGCGCACTTTTACGAATAAAATTCAAATGAGAGGGATTTTGCAGAAAAATGCGAGAGAATTGATCCAGAATACATTAAAAAGCTTGTGGAATCCATGCCAAAACGTTTAAATACGTCGCAAAGGAAAAGCAACAAAATATTAGCATATCACATATATCTTTGTCTTTTGTAATATTGTTGTCCAACGAGAAAAGAATTTTTCGAATCGAAAAGATTTTTATTTTAGTTGTATTAAATTAATGCTATGAGTAAAATAAAAACTGAATTTGAAAAACCATAACTTTTACTAAATGTAAGTGGTTTAATTTTAAACGGATCTAACAGGTTTCAGAGTGAATGGCTTTAAAGGAATACAATATATTTACAGATATCACAAGTTGTAAAGTTACCTTCATTCACTGTTCTATTTGCACATTCCATAACAACTTTTTGACCAGGACCTCCTAAAAATATTTGGTATATAAGAAAAGTTTGCTCTCTTAATTCGATAGCCTGTTGGGAAACTATTTTGTAGACCCTCGTTTTGCATTATCACAGTATTAAGTTCAGAGCAAACTAAAAAGCACTATGTTCTGTCCTCCCAATGAGTACATGAAGATGTAATGAGCACATCCAACTATATGACACTTTTGTCTCGAGTAATGATAACTCTGTTGACCTATGGAACCTTAAAATAGTAAGAACTTTAATACCCACTTAGCTTATATAATAAATCACTTTTTATTAAAAGAAGAAACAGGTAAAATTGATGTTAAGAATTTACACTTTATTGACGCCTCTACCTTTTGGCTTTCCTTTGAGTGCAATGCAATTTTTTAATGAAATTTTAAGAGTTTTTGTACCAAAAAAAAAAAAATAATAATTTTCACCTTCGACAAAATTTTTTTTCGGTGTATGTTGTTTCATTACTGCTGCACGTTGTGCGTTTGCAATCAACAACATTTTTTTTTTTTTTTATTGTCGTTGAATAAATGTTTTCGCTCGTTGTCTCTCTCACAGGAACTTCATTTGTGTGTGTTTATTTGCGGTGGTTGCCAACCTTAAATAGTGCAGTTCTTGTTAAAAGCTAGTTTTTAGGAAGGTTTTTTTAATTGCTTGCACTGTTTTTTGCTTGTTTATCAAGTTTTTCACTGCTTTATTTCTTCAATGAATTCTAGTTCAAAATCTAAGTTGCACCAACCAGTGTTGCCATATACATTTAATGAGACATGAATTGACTTTATTGGTTTCTATGGAGCTGGCATCTATTTTTTTTTGTATCTTCTTTTCTACTCTATTTGGAATTTAGTTCTTTATTGCACTTTGGAACATTCTTAATTTACATGTTTATTTCTACTGCTACAAACAAATACTACTTTTATTCAGAGTTGTTTTTCTTTGACGCTGCAGCCACTGTGCAACGCAGAAGTTTGATTGGAAAACTTGCTGGTAGAGTCGATTATGCAAGCGGTTTTCTGAACCACAACCAGAATGAAGCTGAAAACAACTTATTTCTTGTCTGTTTGTCCGGGTTTTCATGAGCTGGCGTCAACCCTGAAACCAACCAGTGCACACACACTACTTTGACTATGCAATTGGAAAATTACAAAATTAAGTCAAGTTAAAAGAATTAAGCAAAAAGTTAGTTTTCTGCTCAGAGCTAAGCAGTAGTTTGTAGAGACAGGGTTGCCAACAAGATGGCAAATTTAAAACTAATTACTTCAAATAGAATCAAATAGAAGAAAGCTTACATAATTTTCTAGATTTCTTTTGCAGAAGTTTAGAACTCAATCTTAAGATAGTCAACCCTGAAGCCTTCGTCGCACTGCAATCCTGTTGAATTAACTTCAACAAATAAACAGCAAAAAACTGCCACACGTTTTTCTTAATTACTTGCCTCTGAGCTAACAAACAAATAACAAAAAATAAAATCAGCGCTTCTTGGATTTATCTACCCACCCTAAAATTGATCCCACCTTCGTTTGGCCACTAAGCTTGGCTTTGTCACGTTCAATATGGCAACCTGTCGGTTTTTAATAATCCTATCAACATCAACACAACTGCCAGCCTGTCTACCTCATCTTAGTATAACGTGTACCGTCACTTCGGACATGGGTTTCGACAGAGGCCTATCCACACACAGGCGGTCTCACAATTCAAAACCCAAAGACCAGCAACAGTAGAGCAAAAAACAACAGCTAGCTGTACAACAACAATAGCAATAAAAACGTTCACCATCCGTAGCCGTTGCCTGCCTAGAACACGTACAACAATCAAGGTTAATTGAATTTTAGGGCAACCGTTTTAGGGTGGCATGAGTCTTGTTTTTTTTTTTTTTGCGCCTTTTTTCATGCCTTGCGCCGCCACTCTGTTATGCTAGTTGCTTTATTTAGCTCTAGTATTTTTTCTTGACTTTCTCTTTTGTTTTCCTTGGATTTAAACATTAAATTGTGCGTTTATTTTTTTTTTTTTTTTTTGTTGCCACTAATGGTTTTTCCATTGTCGGTAACATTTTATATTTTTTATTATTTTTCTTTCGACATGTTTTTCTATTAAAAACACGTTATTTCTTTGCGTGAAAAATTGCTGAGAAAATCTGCTTCATATTGTGTGTTTTTCTTATAAATTGTTTTTTGCCCAGTTTCTATTTTTTCATTTATTATTTTTATTTTGGTTTTGAAATCAATTTTTTTTTTAGCAAGCAAACAATGAAAAATGAATTTATTCTTTGAGATTCAAGTAAAAGAAATCAATTAAGTGAGCTTATTTATATAAATGAACAAGAAATACCAGAAATAATATTTGTTACTCTTCTAAATTGCTTTTTAAGATCTCACTCTTTTAAAAGTAGACAGAACGAATTTAAGGCCAGATGGTTTTGTTTTGTTTTTCTTTTAAAATATTCAAAAGATTTTTAACAATAATTATATATTGTTTCTATATTTTATATTATGTATGTTTTTGCGACAATGAACTTAACTTTAGGTCTCATATTGATAACATCATTAGTAGAGCCAATTATGTACTTCGTTTCGTAAAATACTGGTCTTGGGAGTTATCCAATCCTTACGTCACAAAATGTCTTTATCTTTGCTTCGTTAGACCCATTCACGAATATGCCAGCCAAGTTTAGTCTCCCATCTATAACACCGATTCAATGTGAATTGAAACCATTCAACGAAGATTCATTCATTTCGCTCTTCGTGGTCTTCCCGGTTCTGATAGTTTCAACTTTCCTCCTTATGCCAACCGTCTGAAATTGATTGACATACAAAGTCTTGCAAGACGAAGAGAAGTTGCCGATGTTCTCTTCATTCATCAACTTATATGCGGAACAATTAACTGTCCAGCACAACTGCAATTATTATCCTTTAATACCAACCCATGCAACTTTAGGTCTATACCTTTCTTCCACCCTAACTTTCACCGCGCGTACTATGGATGCAATGAACCTATAATCAGAATGCTTTGGGTAAAAATTTAGTTAATCAGTGAATTCGATTTTCATCTGAGCATATCTTAACACCGAAATATTTTTCTCAACTCTAGCGCTTTGAATTTTCTTTAAGTTCTTAGCATAAACTTAAAAGTTAAAACATTGAGAGAATTATAAAATATTGCAGGTCTCTGAAAAAATAATTTCAATTTAAGAGCACCCTTTACCGTGGCGAATAAAAACTGAATATCATGTTAAAAAGCAAGTTACAGAAAAGTTATAAAATATATCAACAATCTTGTTTGTATTGAGTTCTTTTATTAAAAAACAAAAAATTAAAAAAAAAATATGTATTATGCAATAAATTAGAAACAAAATTAAATAACCTTTGGACCAGTTCGGAGTAGTTCAAAAAGAATGAAAAAGCATTTCTGTAACTTAATTAAACTTTATCAAAACTTCGTTTAAGAACTTTATATAACAAAATTTTTTTTTTTTCATACAACTACACTCAGAAAAAAGCTGCCATGTAAAATTAACGTTTTTTAATGTTATTTCCAATGTAAATCAGAAAATGTGGATTTTACGTTAGAAAATGTTAAGTTAACATGTATTGTGTTGAATTGATAAGAAAAATATCAAATTGATAATGTAATGTTTTACGTTGCAATATCAATTCTTAATGTTAAAATAACATTTAAAATGTTTTTAGTTCATCATTTTTTACTGTAAAATTGATAGTATTTCATATCCATTTAACATTATAAATGTAGATGTCAACAACAAGCAGATGTAATGTTTATTTAAGAGCTGAGCCGTTAAGACATACAGGTGACCGTGGCACACAGGTTAAGAGTGTGGCTTTGGATGCCCGGAGCCCTGGTTCGAATCCCACTCGTGGCAAATTGTTTTTCAATACATTTTTTTTTATCTGCATTAATTTACTGATACTTTTTGATATTTTAAGTGTTAAAATAACATTATTATGTGACAGTTATACATTTTTAAATGTAGATTTCGTAATGTAAAAATTACATTAGGATAATATCAATTTTAACATTTTTTAATGTCGGACGACTTTTGTCAACTAAAAATGTTAATTTTACGGCTGTTTAATGTACTTTTTTTTCTGAGTGTAGTCCTAAAAAATGCGTTTTGTGGGATATTTAAGCACCAATTTTGAATAAGTTAGAAATCAACACTTAAACAGGTTGTAAGGTTCTGCTTATTTCTGGCGCACAAATTTAATTTTGAGCTTTGGTGCATTCAGAAACTTATAGTAGAATTTTATAACAAATATTTTTGTGGGATATTTTAACACTCTAGAGCCCTGTTTAATTCTTTGGTGGTGGTTTTTTTCTTTTATTTCAAATGGACAAAAAGACCAATATACTGAAGAGTTAGAGGGTTAAAATGTTTAACAAAATTGTTCCTCTTTCATAAATATTTTACATAAATTATTGACTTATGCCGATTTATTTCCCTGATTTTTAAACCAGATGCAAAGAACGATAAAAATACGATTGTTCTCATAACTAACTAAACTATAATTTGCTGCTTTCAATTTATCATGAGTGAAAAAAATTTTTAACACAAAGATTATTTCAAATAATAAAAAAATTATATAACAAAACACACAAAATATACAAACACACGCACAATAATACAATTTCAATATTAGATCTTTTACCTGCTATTTACCAATTAACTTTGAAAAAAACGCTCACGAACAATAAAAAATTTAATATCATGATAACTTATTTTGCTATCGTAATTTATCTTATATATTAATACGTGAACATTAAAGTTTGTCGTACGCTTTTTTGGTATTAATTAAAACTCAAAATTAATGAAACTTATATCATTCGAAAGGTTTTGTTGCCCAGATGTGCAGAATGCATATATAAATGATATATCTGATAGAGGGGGTTCCCAACCTTCTAAGAGAGAAATTCAATTTTTGAGAAAAAATTTGTTTGATTGATATGAAATTTGGTTGGAGGAGAGTTCTTAAAAGTGTGGTGACCGTGGCATGCAGGTTGAGTGTGTGGCTTAGCATGCTCGGAGCCCGGGTTCGATCCCCAGCCGCGGCGAAAAGTTTTTTTCAATAAAAAATTTTTCTGATCGGTCACCACCTCTCTGCAGACAATGGCAAACATGAACTTTAGCCGTTCGGAGTCGGCATAAAATATGTAGGTCCAGTTCTCGGTCAATTGTGTGCAAACATTTAATAACACACACAACCCAATTGATCATAAGAAGCTCGGTCAAAGTCCTTTCAAGGGCTGAAATGGCCAATTTGTTTTTGTTTTAGAGTTCTTAAAATGCTCGAATTTTAATTTTTTTTATAAGTAACAATTTCTCAAAAAAATGTAGTTTTATGCATTCATCAATTGTTAGATTTGTAAAAAAATGTGTTTTGAACTCAAAAATTTGACTTTCCATGTGAATATCGAGGTCGGATTTTAACGGTTTTTAAATTTTTTTTCATTGTTTCTAAAAGTTTGTTAAATTTTCTTTCAAATGTGTTAAAAATTATAGCGAAGTTCTAACCCAAAGTATTTTTAATGAATTCTCTTAATATTGTCGTTAGTTATTTAGCGTGTGTTTCAACCAAATGCCAAGAGAGAGAAAAAAACTGTCTCAAATTGAATGTTCTAAGATGGGAAGCAAATATTTCCACCATCTGTGAATAAAGTTTATTTTTTTCTTTTTTGTATTTAAGTCCTATCAGTTAACTTAAAAAAACTTTTGAAAATAATACTGTTTTTTGTTTGTTTATATTTAAATTATTCCTTTTAAAAAAAGACCATAAAATTTGATTTATTCTTAAAATATGGGGTAAAAATAATTTTTGTTGTAAAAAAACCAAAACTCAAAATTGCATTTTTAATTTTCTTTCAAAGTCTTTATTGGATTTTAGGTGAGTTTATTTTGTCTTGACATTAAATTAATAAACTGTCCGTGCCATCAAAAAATCAAGGCTACCCCCTATGATTTCTTTGACAAAATTAATTTTTTTTAAAATTCTATTTAAAAATAGAATTTCAAAATGAGTTATCATGAGAAGATTGAATTTTTAGTCGTTCATGAGCAAGTTTTTCTGCACCCTGATTTTAAAAAAATAAATAAATAAAAAAACAAATCCCCCAAACAAGCTTTTCTGCCATTTTTGGGCGAAAAAATTTAAAAGTGAACAAAGAAATTGTGTTGCAGATATAGAAAAAAAATAAAATTCAGACGTGGTTAAGTTAATAAACAGGTTGGTCCGAAACGTTCTTACCAATCCCTCTGATTTTTTTCCGAGCAGACTTGTTCAAAAACTTCTTAAGTATAGCAAATGTTTTTAGAATCTTAATAAATTTTCTAGAAAAGCATTCATGATCACTTTTTTAGATCTTAAGTTGGAAGTTCATTCACTGTATATGCATAAGTGTCCGTCTACTCGCTGGTTTAATTTATGCACGTAAATTTTGGCAGAGTTCAATGGTTGCGTTTAACGTTCAGAGCACGCAAGGGCTGCAATATTATAAAACGCTTTGTATGTTTTTACCGTCATATCTCTTATTATTATAATTATTATCATTATTACACAAAAATACTCAAAATGTTTTCATTTATAATCATAAAAATTCTAAGTATTAAACACATCCTGTTAACAAATTGTCAAAAAAAAACTTATAGTATGTTCAGTAGACCGTACCACCTCCTATGCAAATAAAAAAAGTGCGCCGTAAACCAGCGAATATGACGCATTTGTGCAAGACAATTACGAAGAAAATTTTTTTTTTTTTGACCGAACGTAGGGGTCGCGCATTGACATATTTCTTCATATCTGTGGTGTTTACAGTCGGATTTTAAAGTTTGGTAAAACAATGTTTTTGTCTCAAGAAGATCAATATGACCTCTTTAGAAGTCATTGACCTTAGGTGTACCGTTCTAGTACTATTGTTCAGACTGGAAGCTAAATGCGCATTTAAAGCTTAATTTGCATTTATGTCATTAATGCTTCTCTAAAAGCGAATTTATCCATAGAAAATTCTGTCAAGTTAATTCACTTAAATGCTACTTCAAATGAGGATTTAGCAGTTTGCGACCCTGATTAGATATTCGAAAAACTGCTACTCGCTACTTTTTTCTCATCTCTGACTTGAACTCGTTTCATAAGCTGTCATTTTTGTTTACTGTCAGATTTTTTTTGCTTAGGCTGTGTGCCAATCGGAAACTTTTGACTCGGATTCATACTCGGATTCATAAGAGGGAAGAGAATTTTTGACACAAGCGAAAATTAAAAAAAAGCATGTCTTAGTTGCATTGAAGTTTGAAAAAATTAAGAGGAGGGTTGTGTAAAATATATTAGCTACATTATTTTGACTTTTTTTTCTGAAAAAATAGTATTGCTTGATGATGTTTCTGGATGCTGTTAATATTCAGAATATATCAATTTTTCATTAAAGCAATGTGCGAGCGGTGGTGTAGTGCTCAAAATGTAATGTATACAGAGCTGGGCGATAAGGATTATGATTACTTCATGATTACGATTACAGTAATCTTAAAAAAAAATGGGATTACGATTTAAGTAATCCTTCATCGAACGACGTTCAATTACGATTGCAGCAATTGTAATTTGAAAAAAGTTGAAATTACCATTCCTGCAATCGTAATCTTAGCTCATTCTATGAACGATTACCGTAATTGTAATCCCATGTTTTTTTCATAAGGATTTCAGTAATCGATTGCAAGGGGGAAAAAATAAAATTACAAGGTTCATTGAATGTAAGTGGAAACCACTCATTATATTAAGTGTGTTTCAATGAGAGAAAATATACTTTTTTGTAGTTTTATTTTACAACTTAATTTTACAACATGTCTGTACGAAAGAACATATTAAACAAATTGATAAATAACTTCATTACTAACAATATACATATTTTTATGGAAAAAAATAGTTAATTCGGCGATGAAATGCACACTGTATACTAAATATCCATCAATTATTAAATAACTTCATTATTAGCTTTTAACAGTACAAAATACTATTTGAACTACATATGTACTGAGCAGTATTCATTGGTTATGCATTTTCAACAAATTAACACAATAAAGATATTATATTGACGCCGACCTATTTTTGTCAAAAGATCAAATGGTTTTTTGCTTAATTTTTATACATGTTTACACAGCTATTGTTTAAATAATCTTATTTTACGCAAAGCAACAGTATTTATTAAACATATATAATTTTGAATAAAAAAAGTATTAGTAAACGCAGCAGTTAACTTTTCATGCTTCATTTGGCACAGTAAAAATGACAATTCAATTTCAATAGACAGAAATTTTGTTCAACTCAGATAAATGTTCGGCATGTTCGAATACTTGTCAATGCATGTTCGAATACTTGTCAATTTAAATTCGCATTTTACGCTTCTCCCTAATGTGAACACTTGACATTTCGTTGAATTTTCGAACTTCTAAATGCGCATTTAAAAATCAGTCTGAACGTACTATTAGACATTTAAAATTTGTAAGATCTATGTGCAAGAGCCATCCCTGAACGTAATTGCTTCTGACTCGTTACTGTACTTTCTTCTCGCTTTCGTAATAAGTAACGAGCTGGCAAAAAACGCATTTTATAGTACGTTCACACTCATTTCTAAATGCGCATTTAGAAGTTCGAAAATTCAACCAAATGTCAAGTGTTCACATTAGGGAGAAGCGTAAAATGCGAATTTAAATTGACAAGTATGCGAACATGAATTGACAAGTATTCGAACATGCCGAACATTTATAAGGCTGTGTGCCAATCGGAAACTTTTCACTCGTGGTAGGAAGGAAAATTCTAGGTTGAAAAAAATTTCTGTCTATTGAAATTGAATTGTCATTTTTACTGTGCCAAATAAAGCATGAAAAGTTAACTGCTGCGTTTTCTAATTTTTTTTATTCAAAATTATATATGTTTAATAAATACTGTTGCTTTGCGTAAAATAAGATTATTAAAGCAATAGTTGTGTAAACATGTATAAAAATTAAACAAAAAATCATTGGGTCTTTTGACAAAAAGAGGTCGTCGGCAATATAATATCTATATTGTGTTAATTTGTTGAAAATGCATAACTAATGAATGCTGCTCAGTACATATGTAATTCAAATTAGTATTTTGTTCTGAAATGTATTGAAATGTAAAAACAAAATCGACGTTTCTGCACATGTAAAATTTTTCACTTATCAGTTTAGTGTACTTCACCATCGATTTATTCATAATTATTTTTATTCAACATGTTTTTGATATCATTTTATTCCATTTATAGCATATACTAATGAAAAAAAAAATCAGTAGCAGTGCTAAAATTTTGTCCACCGAACCTTAAAACCTTAAAACTTAACACGCACTCCGAAAAAATCTCACTTAGTCTTGACCTTGCAACACCCGAAGTTGCAAATTTTTAGTAAACCATACAAAATTTGAACACGTGCTTTGAAAAAAAAGTTCCAGTTGTACCCATTCTAAAATTAACGTTGATGTATTTTACGGTGATTCCCAAAATATTTTGTCTATAATGAAATCCGTCAGTAAGCTAAGCCATTTTGCAAAAACCTCAAAAAATCATGTTTTACGTATATGGATATATTAATAAGTGTAATAGTTGTAAGCAAATAAACTGTCTCAAGTTATAGGCCTGAAAAAGTTCGTTCAATCTGCATCAAAAATTTGAAAATATTTGCAATTGCGTTAGTGATAATAATGTTTTCATGTATTTTTTTTTAGATTATTTTCACAAAACTTCAAATAACTCCATTATTTCTTGTACAATCTTCGTTATCAATATACCATTGGAAAAGTTTGGACGGCTGTCATTTATTTTTGGACAGAATTGCTTAAACCGAATAACAAAAAGGACTAATTTAAAAAAAAAATTATATTGGAGAAAAGACCTGCAGGAAAAATACTGTAAACCATCAATAGGCATGTGCGGCTCTTTGTTTAATAATGTGTGGCTCTTATTTTATTTCCCCATTTATGTGCAATTTAACTGAAGCTAAAATTTTCAAAATCCAAAATACTGTATATTTATACTCTATAATTATATTTCTAAATCCTTATATACATTACATTTTGAGCACTAAACCACCGCCCGCACATTGCTTTAATGAAAAATTAATATATTCTGAATATTAACAACATCCAGAAAAATCATCAAGCAATACTATTTTCTCAGAAAACAAAGTCAAAATAATGTAGCTTATATATTTTACACAACCCTCCTCTTAATTTTTCCAAGCTTCAGTGCAACTAAAACATGCCTTTTTTTACTTTTCGCTTGTGTCAAAAATTCTCTTCCCTCTTGTCAAAATTTATACTATACCCTGAGTATCAATCCGAGTCAAAAGTTTCCGATTGGCACACAGCCTAAGCAAAACAATCTGACAGTAAACAAAATTGACAACTAATGAAACGAGTTCAAGTCAGATATGAGCAAAAAGTAGCGAGTAGCAGTTTTTCGAATATCGAATCAGGGTCGCAAAGTCCCCTTTTACACTAGTCAAGAAATGGAAGCAATTTTTCGAGTTCGAAAAACTTGCCAGTACACTTGACTGTGTACCGTCAACTTTTTCCTCTTTCGTCGCTTCCTATTTGAGGCGAATTGGCCTACAAGCTCAGAAAATTGACTTCAATTCTTGACTAATGTAAAAGGGGTAAAACTGCTAAATGCTCATTAGAAGTAGCATTTAAGTGAATTAACTTGACAGAATTTTCTATGGGTAAATGCGCATTTAGAGAAGCATTAATGAAATAAATGCGAATTAAGCTTTAAATGCGCATTTAGCTTCCAGTGTGAACATAGTATTACTAACGTTTTGCCAGCGTCACAGCGACACATTGACTGCGGCTGCAGCATTGCGTCAAACGTCAAATTTTTTTTTAACATGCTTTTCTTATGAAGTTGAATGTGGTGAAAATGTTGCAACGACAATGCGTCATTGCAGCAATTTTGTTGTCGTCGATTTAGAACTTTTTCTATTTTGACGTGCGACAAGAATGAGAACATCGGCATTTGTTAATGGTTTCGTTAAATTTCGTGCTTCTTTTGTGTTTTTTATTGTTCATTCTCGTTGTGTTTGTGTTAAAAGTTTTTTTTTTTAATGATAATTCGATGTTTAATTATAAAAAAATATGAGAATACGGTTTAACGCGCTGCATCCAAATTAATAAAGTCGTAGACAACATGCCAACATTTTCATTTTCACCTCGTGTTGTTATGTTGCAGCCGCAGTCAATGTGTCTAGGCTATAACGTTTACAAACATTGAAGTCGCTCTCATAAGCTTTCACAAACTTCTTTTTTATAACGTCAGCGAGTAAACGGATAAAAACGGAAATGCATCGAATGAATTTTCAGCTTTAAACATGCGAAATCGAAAGTTCTTTGTCAAAGTAATTTTTGACAAATGAAAAGTTGATATTAAAAGACAATATTTACTGATGTATATTAGTATACCGGATCGAAATTTAGATTTCGCCGGTCGGGGTCTCAAAAGTTAGAGAAACTCATTAAAATGATTTCTGCATACTTTTTTTTCAAATCGAAGAAAAACCGCCGAAGCAATTTTGTTTCTCCTAAAGGTTCTTTTTGGTAAAAAAAACATGTTTTTGCTTGTAACTTCTTATTTTTCACAGAATGCACAGCAACCCACACCTGCTAAAATATTAAATTGAATTATTATGTGTTCTGTGTAAAATAAAAAGTTACAAGCAAAAATCATGTTTTTTTTACCAAAAAGGACCTTCAGGAGAATCAAAATTGCTTCGGCGGTTTTTCTACGGTTTGAAAAAAAAAAAGTATGCAGAAATCATTTTAATAAGTTCCTCTAACATTTGAGACCCCGACTGGTTGAATTTTTTTTTTTTCCATATAAGAATGATCCGGTCTAATGTATATATTACTGATTATATTAACTGATAAATTATATTCATAAATAAAAGTGCGACTGTAGTTTGCTGAATATTTGTTGAAAACTTAAGATTTAAGTATAATTTTACTAATTTCATCATGCAAAAACTAAATCTAACTGAGCAAAAGTTAATCAACGAATTCGTGTTTTTCCCTCAATAAAAATTGGACCGTAATTTTTGATGGGAAAGAACTAGCATTCAATAAATCTCACGCTTTCAATGCTAGTAATCAATTTTGTTTGCTGTCGTCAAGTTCCTTTGATATTTTTTCATTTGATTTCATTTATTTCAACACATCAGTACAATAAGAACAAGTTCTTTTTCTGTACAAAGACAATAGCTTAAGCAATGAGTAGATTTATATTTTGAATAAAGTATTACATATTAATTAAGATATATTAAAATTATAACTTAAGAATACTTAAGTAATCATAACTTAAATATACTATTAATTATCTATTAAATATAGAAGGAAAAGAAAAGGGAAGAAAAAGCAGAAATACATAAATAAAAAGAAAAAAATTAAAAATTAAAGTAGAAATCTGATTTCTTATCTAATTAGGTGTAAGTATAGTTAGTTTTAGGAAAAGTGTTTTAAAAACACTGTGGCCTGCCTAAAGCCACCTTTGCTATCCATACATTTGATTACGTTGGGTAAACTATTCCATAATCTAATAGCATTAATGAAAAAAAGCCTGGTCGAGTTCAGATACTTCCAGTTAGGTATTATCATAATATTGCTTCTTGTCGACTGACAAAATTGTAGTTTTAAAAAGAAATATCCAGGAGTTTTGGCATAAATAAGTTTATGCAAAAAGATGCAATTACGAGCATTGAGGTAACTAATGATGTCACAACCAAGAATACTTTTCTTAAATTGCGTTATGTGGTCAAATCTGAGAAGGTTAAAGACATACCGAGTAGCGTGGTTAAACGCAACTTGCAGTTTGTGTTCAGATCGTGAATCTAGCCTACTATAAAGCCTATTGGTTAAAGAAAGCTTAAATATATCCAAGGAATATCCTTCATTGAAGTCTGGTTCGAAAACTCAACTCAATTAGAGTCACGTTATAAGTAAATGCATTAAAAATAATAAACAAAATGACTTAATTAGAGTTCGTTCTTGTCGTTCTGCAGATATCTAATAAAAGCTGTATTTGTTGAGCTGGGTTGCTACAGCAAATTAACAACATGCGAGCAAGAATTTTCAACTAATTATGACAGAGTTAAAACGTTCACAACACTTTCTCGGTAGTAATTAAAAGAGGTGGTGTTGAAATTTTTAAGAAATTAAGTTTTATGGCGCACTCAGATTTGTCAAAATAAATCACCTTAACATGTTTAAAACAACTAATGTAGCGGCATATTTCACTTGACAAAATGAAATTCTTATAAAAACCTTCATCAAAATAGAAAGAAAAAAAGAAACCAGAGCACTTTGTGGGGCATGAACTTAACTTGCCACAAGTTTATTGCATGACAACTCGTTGAGTATCGCATTTCAATCGTTGTTGCTGCCAAGTTTTGTGCCATTATTTCATTTATTTTTACAGCGCAGCAACAACGTGTTGTTCGTCAGTCAAAAAGTGAAGTAAATTGAAAATAGCATGATTTCGGGTAGTTTTTGTTTTTGTTTTTTTTTTTTTTTTTTTTTTTTTGTAAAAACAAAAAAAACAAAATATTTAATATCAACTTGCTAGAGGTATGCATTGCTTCACTGATGATTAGTGAAGGGTCGAACCAACAGTTTTAAAAACAAAAGTTCGGAGAGCTACGCCACACCTTTCAAGAACCATTTAAAATTGTTTTTGTTATTGTTAATGAAGGAAACTTAAAAAAAAATAAATGAAATAAATGAAACTTTTGTTATTGTAATAAATAGAAATGAAAATTATTTACTTAGAGATAACAGTTAATTTCTTGCCAAATTTGTTTATTCAGGAAAATAACAAAAAACAAAAACAAAAAAGAAATAAAAAAAAAATAACAATGAAAATCGACATTGTTGATATCTTCTCCATTTCTCTTATGTGTTTCAGCAAAATTATTTTATTTATTGCTTATTTATTGGAGATAATATTGAAAGGCAGATGAAATTTGAACCCACTTAAGCAAGGATCGCTCGTCTAGAGCGGGAATCACATATTATTGGCATTTGGTTGGAAAAAGTTTCAAATAAAATATAAAAAGAAAAGTAAAAATAAAATTTCCAATTTTCTCTTTGAACCAAGAAAAGTAACAAGTTGAAGGGTTGGAAGGGAGGCATGTTATATGTAGGGTTGCAGTGACATACATATTTCAACCTTTTTAGACTCTTAGCTTGTCATAAATATATCTATGCGTACGAGTTGCGAATAAATTATATATGTATGTTGGTATTTTTTTGTTTGTGTGTGTATGTGTGTGTGCATATTTACGAATTTATGTCCAGCAAGCAACTGTCAACCCTTTTTTTTTTTTGCTTTTTGCTGTTACATATTTTGTCCCATTCAACACACTGTTGAAAGTATTCGAAAATGTCCTTTTGTCTCCTAGTTGTTGCTGTTGTTTATATGCAAGAGTGTGTCTGTGTGCGTGCTTTTTATAACTGTCCCCACAGTCAGTCACATAATTGGAGTCAACGCTTTGGCAGCACTTAAATTGTCCGTTATTTCTATTCACTTTGACACATATTGTCATAAAAATGTTGCAAGGACAGCAAGTTTTGGCAGCAACTCGCAGTATTGTAGTATCAGAAATGAGTAGAGAGGCAAGAAACGTGTAAGTTCTGCGTTTAACTAAAGGGTAGACAGCTGGCACAAATAGAAGGCAATAAATATACGATAGTGCAAATCTATTGATACCTTCATCAAATTTATATATTTATTTTTTATTTTTCCTATTTTTTTTATTGCAATATATGAGTATTTCTCTGCTTTTGTGCTATATTTTAGTCACTGTTTAACTTGAACTTTTATATTACATTTGTTCTAATAAAAACAAAATGAGTGTTAAATTGCCAATTCTGTCACAAAGTGCTAGATGCCTCTTAAGTTTTTAAATAAAAAGTTATAAAATTTACATTTCATAACACGTATTAGAATAATTCTCAGAAAATATACATAAATAAATCTTGGAATAAATGAAAAAAATCTTTTGGTATTATTATGATTGCTTTGATATTGACAGGAAAAAAATTTTAAAGTTAAGATGTTGACAGTAACCCAAAACATTTTTGTTAATTTAATCGTATATAACTTGAATTTTTTTTAAAGAGAATGCATAAATACAAGGTTCAAGGTTAATAAATGAAATTAGTTTGTCAAATTATCCAGTTGACAGAAAAGTCACATAGACCTCTGTTACAAACAACTTAGTACTTTCTTACAAGGACTCAGTTCTGAAATTCTAAAATCAATAATTCCTTAGTTTTTTTTTTAAATATAACTAAAATTCTATCCTGATATTAATTCAACTATAAGTCTTATATTACTCACAACAATTTAAGAGCACATATTCAAACCAAAACCATAATATTCAGACCAGAAGTCATAGATGAACAATTAACTAGACAGGAAATATTTTTGACTTTGTCCTTTGAAAATTCCCCCCTCAACCTTCTTGAAATATATTTGAAGTTATTTAAGTTTTATTATGTTGATGGCATTTTTCTGGAAATAGGTTAGAGAACAAATTTCATTTCGATAGAATGTTCAATAAATGTTCCTGCAGGAACAATAATAATAATGTTCAATAAACATTTAAACTAAACTTGTCTCTTTTATTTACAACAAGGGTTATGGGCCCAGGAGACAATTTGTAGAGCTACTTGTTATTATTAATTGTTCCTGCAGGATTCAAGATTCTTATTTTCTCTGAGGAAATGGCATTTTTGTACGCTATTGAGAAATTGGAAGAGTCCAATTATGACGGCTGGAAAATTCATATACGTAGCGTTCTAATACACGTAGATCTTTGGGGCTACGTATGTGGATCCATTGAAAAGCCAACGGATGAAATTCAATGTGCTGAGTAGACACAAGAGCAACAAGGATCAAATGGCTCTTTCGACAAGTTTACTGAGCATGAAGAGAACACAACTTAATTTGGTTAAGAATTGTGTTACATCGAGGGACGCATGGAATCAGCTGGAGAAGAAATTTCAACCTCGTGGACCGGCAAGGAAGGTTATGCTTTTCCGAAGAATTTTGGCTGCAAAAATGATCTCGGGCCAAAGTATGTCCGATCACCTGGCGCAGTTCAATGACGTTGTTGAAAAGCTTGTGGAGGTTGACATTATCATTCCAGATGAGTTGTTAGCAATCATTTTGCTAAACAGTTTACCGGAGGATTTCGAAAGCTTTGTTGTCGCAATGGAATCGCGTGATGAATTACCCTCATAAGATGCGCTGAAGATTAAGTTGCAAGAAGAATATGAGCGACGAAGTGGGAAACTAGAAGCAGATAAGAATCACAATCAAGCATTTATGTCCACAGCTTATCAGGATAAACGTGGGAGCACGGTTAAGAAGAACCAGAAGGGTAGCGTCGATGGCAGGAGACAGGAGCTGAAGTGCTTCAAGTGCGGACAAGTAGGTCATTTTGCTCGTGAGTGTTTAAAGAAGCGTACAGGGAACAGTGCAATGTTACATGGCATGCAGGCAAAGAACTTGCGGCAAAATGCATGGATTTTTGACAGCGAATCAACGAGTTATATGTGTTGCGATGAAAAGATGCTTGTGATCATGAAGAAGCATGTTGAGATAATCGATTTAGCAGCAGAGTTTACGATCAACTCCATAGGCATTGGGAATGTTGAGCTTAGAACCACAGCGGGCGAAGTTATCTTGTTGGAGGAGGTTCTTTTAGTGCCAAAGTTGAAATTTAATTTCATTTCAATTAACAAAATCATAGATAAGAAGCAGATGGTAATTTTCAAGAACAATACAGTGCAAGTTATGAATGGTGAGAACGATGTAGTGCTTTCTGGAGTAAAAGAGGGCCCACTTTTTACATGTTACAGCAAGGAGGATACAGAAATTGAAAGTATGTGTTCTTTTGCCTTAAAAACTGATGATTTTATGTTATGGCACAAGCGATTAGGCCATTTGAATGCTCAAAGCATGGCTGAATTGACCAAGAATGGGATGGTACGAGGCATAAGCTGCAAGAACGCACTCCAAAATTTTTCTTGTGATACATGTCTTAAGGCGAAGATATGTGTGCAGCCATTTCCCAAAACAGCAAGTTATCGAAGCAAAGAAGTTCTTGAATTAGTGCACACTGATGTCTGCGGCCCCATGAGGGTTCCGTCCTGTGGAAGCACTAAATATTTTGTTCTATTTATAGACGATTTTTCGAGGATGACCTTCGTATACTTTCTCAAGCACAAAAGAGAAGTATTCAACGCATATCAAAGTTTCGTTGCCATGGTTGAAAGACAGACGTCGAAGAAGTTGAAGATTCTGCGAAGCGACAATGGTCGAGAGTATTTGTCGTCGGAATTTGTGATTACCTTGGAAACATTGGGTATCAGGCGACAGTTTTCGGTGGAGTACACGCTGCAGCAAAATGGTGTTGCCGAACGTGCGAATAGAACGATTGTCGAGATGGCGCGTTGCATGTTAATTGGAACCAGATTGGATGAGGGCCTTTGGGCTGAAGCGATCGATACAGCAGTTTACTTAAAAAACCGATGCTATTCGAGATCGTTGGACGGAAAAACTCCTGTTGACAAATACAGTGGTGTTAAACCGACCGTTTCCCATTTGAAAATTTTTGGGTGTAAGGCTATAATGCTGGATAAACGTCCTGGTAAGTCAAAGTTCCAGGCAAGAGGGGTCGAATGCGTTTTAACAGGATATTGTGCGGAGTCCTAAGCATATCGACTGTATAATACAAGGACTAAGACGATGCACAAGAGCCGCGATGTGAAGTTCATAGAAGATTCGGAGCAGAATATATCGCAGCGTGAGTATAACATATTTTTGCAAAAGTTCAAAGATGAAGAAACTGTACAAGAGTGCAAGGTCTTTGATGCAGGTGATTTGGTTAAAAACAATGAACTTGTGGAAGAAGCAGTGGTGACATCATCTGGATATGAAAGCTCGTGTGATCTTGTCCAAGATGAAGACAACTATAAAGTTTTGAGGTCAGGAAGAAGAATATTCAATTATTTCTTGGAAGCTGAGACCGATAATCCTGTTTCGGTTAAGGATGTAATGGTAAGAAGTGATCGAGCGAATTGGATAAATTCGATGAAAGCGGAATATGATTCTCTTATGTCAAACAAGACATGGGTTCTAGTTGAAAAACCAGAGAACGTTCCTGTCGTAAAATGCAAGTGGGTTTTTACGATAAAAAAGGATAAAAATGGGCGTCTCGAGAAATACAAATCCAGGTTAGTAGCGAAAGGATGCAGACAAAAATACGGGATAAACTACACGGAAACTTTTTCCCCGGTCACTCGTTACTCAACAATAAGAATTATATTGGCATTGGATGTGGAGTTCAAAATGTTCATACATCAACTTGATGTGACGACAGCGTACTTGAACGGCGATCTTGATGCGGAAATCTACATGGAGCAGCCTGAAGGTTTTGAAGATGAGAGATATCCAAACAAGGTTTGCAAGCTGCAAAAGTCGCTATATGGGCTGAAGCAGTCCAGACGCAAGTGGAACGAAAAATTGGATGGAATCCTTAAAGAAATTGGTTTCATTCGAAGCAATGGGGACCATTACGCTTACACAAAGAATTCTTCTGACGGGTATGTAATAATTTTCGTTTATGTGGACGACATTTTGCTGGCTTGTTTTAAGTTGGAGTCGATGAATCTCGTGAAAGAAGAATTAGCCTCGAGATTGGAAATCGTAGACAAAGGCCCAGTGAATTATTTTGTGGGAATGGAAGTGGAAAGAAAATAATCCACTGGTCCATTGAAGTTATCGCAGAGAAAAATGATTGCTGAGTTGCTCGAAGAACACAACATGAAGGATTGTAAGAAATACAGCACTCCTTTGGATCCTGGCATGCAGTTGAAAAATTGTGAGGATTGTACGAGCTGTGAGAAAGTGGATGTCACCAAATATCAATCGTTGATTGGGTCATTAATGTACATCGGAATATGTACGCGACCGGACATTCTGCACTCCGTCAGCAAATTGGCTCAGTTCAATAAGAATCTATACCAGGAACACTTAGCTGGAGCTAAGCACATTTTGAGGTATTTGTCTAATACTTTACATTTTGCTCTTCATAACAGACCTACGGGTAAGCCACTTCTGGGTTTTTCTGATTCTGATTGGGCTGGTAGCTGCGATGATCAGAAGTCATATACCGGTTTTGTTTTCATGTTAGCTGGAGCAGCAATCAGTTTCGAGTCGAAAAAGCAGCCAACTGTAGCATTAAGCAGCACAGAAGCGGAATATATGGCTATTTCAGCGGCAACAAGGGAAGTCATATATCTTCGAAGTTTGATTCAAGAACTTGCTTTTGAACAGATAGTGAAAAATTCAACAACTTTGCTCGGAGACAATATTGGCGCTCAACAACTTGTCAGAAATCCAGTATTTCATTCAAGAAGCAAGCACATTGACATTCGGGTACAACACGTTCGAGAGGTCTATCAGAAAGGACATATTGATTTAAAGTATGTACCATCTTCGGAGAACACCGCAGATATCTTGACCAAAATTTTACAGAAGTCAAAGCATAAGCAACTTTACCTCAAGCTTGGAATTGAAGAGCGTTTTCATTAAGGGCAGGTGTTGAAGTACTTTACTGAAAACACTTTGACAAAATAAATTAGTTGTTCATTGAAATAATTTTATTTATTTTGTGTGTGAAAATTTTTATTTTTCATTCGCTTCAAATATTCTGTTCAATAAACATTTAAATTAAACTTGTCTCTTTTATTTACAACAAAAGGATTGCTTTGATTTTGAAATTTGAAAAATTTACAGTTTTGAAAAGTTCCTCTCCTATAGGAACAAATTGATTTCTTGTTTAAAGCAATTAATGGGTATTTTCATGTTAATATGAACACGGTTTTAGAAAAATTGGTCATTGCTTTTCAACCTGTATTTATATACAAATTAATGTTTAATATATGCAACATTGTCATCAAGAGTCAAATTTAAGATTTAACTTTACAATAAGTTTTAAGCGACAATTTTAGTATTCGTGCTTAAGAAGAATCCTGCTATTGGGAAGAAATATAATATTTTGGATATGATAGTTTTAGTTCTGATGAGAATATACCAATGTTTGTAATAAAATGTCAACTAATTGCAAGCGAGGTATATTCAATATTAGCTACATAATTATTTAAATTTTTGTTCATTATAGCCTGAAGTTGATCCTTATAATAATAAAGTTTTATGTTAGTAATTTATGTTTCGGTTCGTTATTAAATTTTAATTTTTGAGCACAAGAGCTGCAAAAGGTAATGCACCTTACTATGATATGAAGGTGCATTACCTTTTGCAGCTCTAGTCTATAGACCTTACTATAATATGAAAACCGAAAGTAATGAGAGTTACGCATTTTTTTAACGCGAGTTGCCGCATAATTTTTGGATTATTTTAAATATTTTGATTCAATATTGCTGTTTTTTATAAAGCATGCCAAACGTAAAAAATCCACCCACAAATTTAGCAGAAAAATTTGAAAGAAATTTACTTTCTGAATATGCTGTCCAAAAATGGTAACGCGAGTTACTAACCTACATTATTATGGTACCATTGAATTTTTTTAAAAATTTCTATTATACAAAACGCATTCCTTTCATAAAGAGTTCATTTGTATTTATGAATCTAAATAAATGTTAATCTATATCGACTAAATTCGGTTCATTTATATATCATATCATTGAAAAATAGAAATCAAGCAGTCTTTTCTTGTTCCACTTCACTGCATGCGATCATGTTTACTGTGTCACGCACAGAAAAAATTCAGAACAAAATATATGAATATGTAACGTTAAAGACCACATTTTTAGCTTCAGGAAGCGCAACGAATTATTTTGTTTTCATTATATCCACACAAGCCGTTTATTTCATTCCTTTTCTTGGATATTGTTCTTTAATTTAGGTTTTTTCATTGCCCATTTCGGTAAGTTTTTTAAATGCAGACCTACCTTGAAACTCACTTCAAAAAGGGAAAAATTAAAAACTTTTATATAAAAAGAATACAAAGAATTTAAAAAATTAAAAAAGAGAGAATTAAAAGGCTATGCTAAGTTAAAGTCGGGATATAATTAAATGGATTTCTGTGAGCAATTGAATTATGAAATTATAATAAAGTTATTTTTACTTTGTTTTGAAGATAAATTCTAGAGACAAGAGTCTATTTTAACAAAATTTATTATTTACTTATGTGTAGAGTCTATTTTAACAAAATTTATTATTTACTTATGTGTATTATAGTTGTCAGCTGAAGTTAGAAACAAAAAATTATGCTGAGACTTATATGCTTCTTTCTATTAAATACATTGAATAAAATGCCTCATTTATCATAAAAAAAGTTCTGTTTCCGAACGCAGTTCAAGTAAAATTCGAGCAAAGTTCAAGCCGTGGGAGTAATTTGATTATCTGTCAAAGTCAGAGATTTTATCAAAAAGTATGGAAATTACTTCAAGCAAGTTTCAAGCACAATAGCTGATCATGCAATTTTGTAATAGAAACAAGTGATTATTTGATTCAAATTCATGAGTTATTTTACTAAAAAGCATATAATTCATCATATTTAAACCATTAGTACTTATATTTAAGGATAATAATTGAATTTATTTTCAAAAACCAATTAAAAATTTCGAGCTGTCAGTCTGATGTAACTATTTTATTAGCTGTTCATATGTGATCGAATAGTACTCGAAGAAAATGTCAAGCAAAGTGCAAGCTAGTTTCAAACTAGTTTCAAGCTAGACAGACCGACATTTTACTTGTTTTTCTTTCCTCTCGAGCTCGAAAAATGTGTAAAGAAATGGTTTTAAATAACTTCAAATAACTTGAAGTGCGTACGGAAATAGACTTAAAGTCATTCATTTGATTATTTGTACAACTCTAGCACATGCATATATTTTTGGCATGATTTTTTTTAGAATTAACAGGTTAACACAACAATATATTGCATTTATGTCGTTTCAATTTTCTTCCAATTCTTCTTCTTAAAATAAGGACAATATTTTTCAAGTTACATAAATTAAAAACTTTCTAACTCAAGTTGCTTAATAATCAATAAAAATATGCAAATTAACCATACCGATAAAAAGAAAACCAGTAAATGGCAAAATATTAAGGTTGTCATAAATTCTAGGATATCCTCTTTTTCTTTCAAAATAGCTGTGAAATAATTTATTTCTTTTTGATTTGTTGGAGGGAACAGAACAACAAAAACATAAATAAATAAAGTGAGACATTAAATTTCATTCATTCGGTCAATGCGTGGACTACCAACTGAGCCAAGCTATTCAAGCTATTCAGGCTATTCAAAAAACATTAAGACAGTTCAATGAAACAGCCGTAAAGGAAACGGAAATGATGACGCTGCCAACGCAGCAATCATTCTTGTCGTCTTAGCCTTGGAAGCCGTTAAAAAAAGAAAACAATATTGAACAATCATTCCTTTATTGCTTTTCGTATTTGAAATATTGCGCAGTTATAGATTAAGAGGTGGAAACCGAAGAGTGTGCTTTTGTTTCTTGAATGGCATCAATACTGCAGGTACGCAAAGACAAACCTAAAGACCATTAAGAGTTATGATATATGAGTTGTTCGATTTATATACATGCATACATATATGTAAACAAGGAAGAAAAATATATTGAAGAAGAAATGGTAAAGGTAGAACAAATAGAAGATGATGTAAATGGCGTAGAGTGCATGTAGTTATACAGAAAAAAGCTAAAGTGAAATGCAGTTTGAGTTAAATTTTAATTTATTTAGAAGCAATGTTTAAATATACGACATAGTATTTTAAATGCATAAGAATTGCAAAAAAACAACAAAAGAATTAATATAACTAAAAACAAACATTGTAGAGAACGCTATACACTTTGCACATGTTTAATAAGTAGGCTCAGCGAGTAAACCATGGGTTTAATACACAAAATTATTGGCAGATCTAAGAATTGATTTTTTTGATAAATATTTCATTTTAAATTATTTATATAGCATGAAGAGTGGAAGCTTAGATAAGATAATTGAAACTCATCTACTACAACTGAGTTAACTTAGAGCGTTAAAAACCCTCCACTACATATTCAAACACGAAAAGATCATGTTCATGTTCTAAAACATAAAATAATAATAAAATGGTTTGGAATAAGAGCTATAGAAGCTAAAAGATCACGGCGGTTTGCATAAAATTGTAACAAAAACCTTTAATTGGCTACGCATGTTATGAGTGAAAACCTCTTTTAGACGAAGATACAAGGATTTTTTTCTGTTATGTAAACCTAACTTAACATATTCTTTGGTGATCATCAACTAAACCTTCCTGTTTTTAACATACGAAAAATCAGAAAAGTGAAAATAAAGTCATGCGATAACCGCAGTCCAACGTGTGTTGTTTTAATGCTTGTATATCACATTCTTCATTGAACATATTTGGCGTTAATATATATGGGCATTACCTCAGAAAGTCTACCGTGACAAACAAATTAAAAACTAACCAACATTTAAATTTTAAACATAAAGAGATATATTCAAAATTAATTTAATTAAAGAGTTAAAATTTTTCCCATGTTTCGATGGCAAGATATCGGTCTACCAAGTTTGTTTATTTCTATGAGCATTTTCTCTTTACAATTTCCATTTCTAAGAGTAACTGTACAATTGCACTCTTATGCAAAACTTTTGCTACAACAACAACTAACCGCAAAATAAATGCAAAAGAGCAAACAAATATCAATTAACGGTAAAATTTTGATTTGCTTTTAATGATATTCTGAGGTAACGTCATGCCAGACAAAAAAGCATTTAGTTCTATTTTTTCTACTCTGACGTTCAAAAGTGCGTGAAATTTTGCATTTTAACCCTAAAATGACATGCTTATTTTTTATACATAAAAGTCATGCTTCGTCGAATCGACGACACCATTTTTTAAAAGGCCCCTACCGATGTCCTATACGGAAAAATCTTTAGAAATGACTTGTTTTTGATTATTCAGATTATTTAGACTATGAGAAAATACCAAACAATTTTATGTATAATAGTTTTTAATAAAAAAATTAATCTTTTCTGTTTGAGTTCATTTGGCATTGTTTTTTAAAAGGTACATAAAACAAAATTAAATATTAACTACTTTAAGCATACATTGAATACGAAATTAATTTTTATCTTAAAAACAAAGTCCTAAATTTTATTCAGATGACGTTTTTAATTGGATGAGGTAATACTATACTTAATAGGCAGTTAGTGTTTCTTAGCCTCCACTGTACCAAAACAAGCAATGAAACAATCAAGTTCAAGATTGAGTTCATTGACTGAGTTGAAAAGAGGTTCATGACCTCTGATTTCAAAAAAGTATACTAGAACAGTAGTGCATACATAAACCCAATGCGACCAAATGCTTACATTGCTGCCAAAGCGAACCAATCAGTTCGTGCAAAACCAAAGCATACAAGCATAAACAACGAAAGAAAAACAAAGAAAGCAGCAGGCTCATAAGCAGCTGATGATTGATTTTTGATGATTTATATAAAAACATGCATTTTTCTTCTTATATTTTACTATTTTGTGACTTTAATATAATAGTGACAAAATCCAAAGTTCGATATTCATTCAGCGCAGGATATATCTGATATTTAAGTATATATATTATCTTTGAACGAAGAGCATTAAAGGCTGTAGGTATACCCTAAAGTATTCGCCAAAAACGTTACCTAATGACATTGAAAAAATCTGTTAAAACGAACCCATACAAATCGCGCTGTAAGACGTAATTCTACGTCAAAAAAACCCAAAAATATGAAACTGAAAAAGTTACTCAAAAGACATGCTTCGTCGTTTCGACGACGTTTATTCTTAAAAATCATACTTCTAAACTATTTTTTCGATTCTTCGTCAGCGCATACGTTCAAGCTAGACTCTGACTGGTGCTATAGGAAAAATCAGAAGAAAACAAAATAAAACAAGGAAGAAAAATTATTTAATGTAACCATGCGTCGTCGATTCGACAAAGCATGTCTTACTAGGGTTAATAATTTTTATATTAAATTTGAAAAGTAAGTAACGTCACGCAACATTTCTCGAAGTCTAATTTCGTTACTGAATTTGGTTGCAGGTATTTTGTGGAATTTTTTTTCAACTTCTCATGGTCGATGGGGTAGGAGTTAAAAATATATAATATATAATAACTTATGAAAACTTTATGTTTTATTTATGTCAAATATTTTTTTAAATAAATTTTAACTTAAAATGTTCCGATGGAAATTTAAGTAACGTAACGCCAGTAACGTCACGCCAGATGACTTAATAAAAAAAAAGCTTAATAAAAAAAATCGAGAAAAGATTTTTTTTTAATTTGATAACTAGCAAAATAAACTTATATTATTTAAAATTTTTCCAAATAAAGTTTTTGTATAAAAAGTCTTGCCCAATTCGCAGAGTTCTGCAAATTTTCTAATCTAAGTCGAAAACCACTTTTTTTATTTGTAACGTCACGCCAGTGCATATTTTTGCTGATAGCTTTTAATTCTTAGAGTCGATTGTTATAATTTTTTAACTTAATATAGTGCTTCTTTATTACTACGCCAATATATAAAAAAAGATTTTAAAATTTAGACTTCTTCAGTATTTTTTTATAACCTAAACCTGAAAGGTCAGGGTATATTAAAATTGTGCAAACGTTTGACACGCATAGAACGAAGCGAGTGCGGTATAGAAAAGTATATATATTCTTGATCAGCGTCACCACGTGAGTCGAGCTATCCATGTCCGTCCGTCCGTCCGTCCGTCCGTCCGTCCGTCTGTTCGTCTGTGTGTTGTCCGTATACTCAGGATAAGAAGAAGGAGTTGAGATAATTGTATGAAACTTGGTACACATGGTCACATTAACCCAAAGTCTTGCACTATTGAGTTTTTTTAGAATCCGCCCACTGACACGCTTACCTCCCATACAACGAAAAAATTTAAAACTGCATAAGTAAGCTCATAACTAACCTACAACAATAAAGTTTGGTGTGTATGTGTTTTGTATTAGCACAAAGATGTCTTCGGAAAATGGGTGTCATTCATCCACGAACACGCCCACCTCCCATACAACCCAAAAATTGAAAGCGCAATAAATAAGCCTCTGTTTAACCTACAGAGCTAAAATTTGGCATGTATGTTTTTTTATAACAAAACAAAGACGGTTTTGAAAAATGGACTTCAACCGTCTAAGCACACGCCTACCTCCCATACAACGCAAAAATTGAAAACTGCATAACTCAGCTCATAGTTAGTCTACAACAATAAAATTTGATATGTATGTGTTTCTTATCAACACAAAGATGTTTTCGAAAAGTTGACGTAAAATTGGGAGTACTCCATTCATGAACACGCCCACCTCCCGTAGCGAAAGCACAATAAAAGCATTAACTGTGAGCTACAGGAATAAAACTTGGTATGTGCCCATTTACAATATTTTTATACCCCCACGCGTACTGCGTAAGGGGTATATTAATTTTGTCACGACATGTGTAACACCCAAAAGGAGGCGTGGTAGGTATGGAAAAGTATATATATTCTTGATCAGCATCACCACCTGAGTTGATTTAGCCATGTCCGTCTGTGTGTCCGTCTGTCCGTCTGTCTGTCGACACGATTACAGCCGTAATTTTGAAGATATCGTAATGAAATCGATATTTAAGGTTTTTTTAAAAAACTAAGGTCAAGTTAGAGAATGGGCTAAATCGGATGAAAACCACGCCTACCTCCCATACAACCCCAAAATTGAAAACTCTGCAAAGAAGCTAATATTAAAGCTACAATACTGAAATTTGGTATATGTATATTCTATGTCAAAACTAAGATGGCGTTATCCACCCACTAACACGCCCACCTCCCATACAACCCCAAAATTGAAAAATCTATAAAGAGGCTAATATTAAAGTAACAAGACGGAAACTCGGTATTTGTGTTTTCAATGTCAAAAATGAGGTGTGTTAGAAAAATGGGAGTCATCCACCCACTAACACGCCCACCTCCCATACAACCCCAAAATTTAAAACTTTATAAAAAGGCCAAAAAGCTCTCCAATTTAAGATTCTTCCAACCTTAAGAATCGGCCGTGGGGGTATTTTTACTTCGGCCAAGTCGAAGATATAGCTTACTAGTTTTTTTTTGTTTTTGAAAAGTGGGTTTAGGGTATTTCTTAGTCGGCCTAGACCGACTTTAGACTTTCTTTACTTGTTTTTTAATTTTTTCGTACAAAACGTACATAACGCCAGTTTGGAAATGCCGATATATATTTTTGATGTGGTTATTCCCAACATTTGGAAATTTCAATGACGTTACCTTGCAGCAACACTTGAAGATTTGACATAAACTTTCACGGAAGGTACAAGACTACTTCAACTCAAAATAAGTTATCACATATCGTTAGACTAACCATTTTCTTAGAATCTTCTGCAAAAAATTGGTTTTCTAGTCTCCATAAGTCTTGAGTAGACCTACCACACAACAAGTTGGTAACTTTGGTTGACAATTTTGTTTTGGGAACCATTTCGAACAAGAAAATTACATCAAATCTCCGTAACTTCTAACAGGTGGTCATGGCCAAAGTCAAACATGTTTAATGAAAAATGCGCTTTATAAAAAATTAAATATTGTCATTATAAAACAAAAAAAAAAAACAAATTTACAATTTCAGTCCTTGCAAGGATTTTAACAGAGATTCTTAGGATCAATTGTGTTGTGTGTGCGTGTTATTATATGTTTGCTCACAATTGACCCAGAACTTGGACAACGTGTTGAATGTTGAAGTTCATGTTCTCAAGAAGCTTTACATGGCATTATTAACTCTCTGAGGTTGGCCATGGTCTACAATTGCATTTTACCATTGTCTAATTTATTTCTATTCAGGAAAAACTTTTGCCCGAGGTGAGATTTGAACTCGGGAACCGTCGTTTTTCACGCCTTTGTCTTGATATCCTTCTTAAATAAATCACACTATTAGAACCAGACAACTGAATGCTTAGAATTGTTTGAGCACAGAGAATATCTATGATGCTTTTCTTTAAAAAATGTGTTTTGTTTAATTGAACCAATTAAAACTAAAAAAATATTAATATGCAGTTAATTAGATGACAAATAAACAACAAATAATATATTTTTTATCAAGTAAAAAAAATTGAGAAATTATTCAAATAATTCATTAACAATGAAATAATGTCACGTAGCTCACATTAATGAAATAAGTGAGGAAAGTAACCACGTTCGGATAATGTGATATACCATAGATACCAATGTCACATTACCCGAATAGTGTTCAATAGCAGTATCTATTGTTTTTAACCAACATTTTACAAAATGATTGTATTGAAAAGAAAAAAAATGTTGTTTTAGTTTTATTAATGTTGTTGTTGATACAATTTTATTATTTTAAAGCAGAGGTGCCATTAAGAGCTTCGGGGAGCCCTCGGCTTTCACAGACAAGTCGTGTGTGCGAAGCTGCCGAACTTCTTCTACGATAGCATCAGCGTTGCCAGAATGTGAAAAATTTACCAAAACTGGTAAATTTTTTTTTCGATGTGAAAATGTGAAATTAAGTTTCATTTTGGTAAAATTTCTGGTGAAAACGAAAAACATTTTTATGAAAATTTTCCAAAAGCTTAAGGGCGAAGTAAAGGTTTCAGCGTAAAAAACACTTTTTTAGTGAATTCTTTTAAGAGTATGCATTGAGCAAATTTATTAAAATCTTTTCTACATTATTGAGTGTACTTTTAACAATACTCTTTTTCTTCCGGAATTATTGAAACACAAGCTGGTGACAGAGCTTTTCCCAGAGCGTCTTGGAAAAATAGCAATTTGCGGTGTTCACTATGTCTCGGTCGGAAATTATTTGAAATCAAAAACCATTAAAATTTAGTCAACGTTGGAGGAAAGTATTTTGTATGTAGAAACTGTGTACCAAGTTCGAAATTAATCGGTCAAGTAGTTTCTAAAAGCCTGGCAGTGAACTCGGACTTTGAAAACACAACTTGTGGGAAAACTGCTTTAAAGTTTTGTACACGTACGTTTCTACGTTCGAGGTACACTTACTAAAAAATTTGTACCTCCGTTACTTTTACTCGGATTGACTTCAAATTTGGACACAATATTCTAGAGATATTGAGCATTCATATAAAAAATGGTTAAAAAACTTACCGCCCTTAAATGATCGTCTCTTTTTTTATCTATATATAAAAAATAGGCGTAGGCAAAATAGTAAAAAACCATTTTCTCACGTGTTTCTTACCGATTATGATTAATTTCTTTTAAATGAATCAAAGTGCGGAGAACGAGTGCACAGACTATTTTTTGAAAAAATTTTTTTGCCAAATTTTATGAAGAAAATTTGTTTTCACATTAATTTTGTATCGAGAGACTGAAAGTGAAAAGGTCGGATTTCGGGCACTATCGAACTCAAATTAGTTTTCAAACGTATTCAAATTATTGGCCTTCATCATATTGAAAAGAACGTTTTTAAATTTGTTACATCGTAATACTTAATAATTTAATTACATTTTAGGGTTAAAGGATTAGAGTCGCGGTTACGTGTCATGCACAAAAACAAGATTCAGATTCTTCAGACAGTGACACTGAAAACAGGTATTTAAAATATACAAATGGGGTAGTTCCAAGGTCCGTAAAACTCAAACTCAATATTACTCGTTTTCTTCAATATCATCGCAACAAAAATAAAGCGCTTTTCAGAAGTTGAATTTTAAGTTCCAAACACTGTTAAGAAAAATCATTGGAAATTTCTCGGTTTACCATAATATCTGCTACATGTTTTAAAATATTTGAAACCTGAATACATGAATACTGGTATACAACAATATTAGTTGTGTTCGATGACAAGTACTCAGTGCCAAAAGCAAACAAATAAAGAAATAAGCCAGAAAAATTACTAGTTTTCATTACACTGTTCAAATAGGTAAGCAAAGAAACTATTTAATGCTCTTTCAAATTTTCGAATTTTTCAACAAAAACCAAAATATTTGATTTATTTAAATGTTACACTTACTTACACCACAAAAAATATAAGCGTACAAAAGAGCTGAAAACGTAACTAAGTCCCCTTTTCCACACGGAAAGTTTTATTGCCAGCAAGTTTTCAATTCTCTTTTCAACTTGCCATTTGCGTTTCCACTCAGCAAGTTTTCTTGAGCAATTATTAATAAAACTAATGTGAAACTTCAAAGAAAGAGCAGGACAAAAGAAAAATTGCCGGTACGAGCAAGTCTATACTCGTCCCCTCTCGTCACGTTCCGATGCCTACAAACTCGACTTGCCAGCAAGAAAAATTGCCGTGTGGAAAAGGGGTCTTAGAGCAGCTTCAAAAAACAAAGAGCAATATCAAGTAAGAGGAGGTAAAAAGAGAAAAATATCCTCAATAAACAGTTTTTACTGATCTGTAGTATGGAATCTAAATCTAGAGGAGTCATCAAACATAGCTTTTGTTATTACAGTTTTATTGGATGTCAAAAGAGTAAAAATATTTCGTTTTTTTGATTGATCACACATATTTGATATTTTTTTTGTGGATGTGAAATTTTTTTCTTAAATGTGAAATATTTTTGGGAATTTTGGTAAAAGAAAAGTTTAGGCTGTGGCAACCCTGGATAGCATTGAATCAGTTTGCGTTTGATCTTCACGGAGTAAGCATCTTATGCGCAGATTGTTATGTTGAATTTTTGTCTTGTACACACATACTTAGACAAAAATGTTGCATTTGTGTTGGAAGCTCTGCCAACGCTGTGCATCACTGTTTTAAAGGAAGCAAACAAATAAAAAAGCAAAATACAAACAAAATCACTTGAATACAAATACACATGTAAACACTTGACAAAAAAAATAACACAAAGTATAAAATGAATGGACTTAGCAGATATGGTATGAATATATGTTATATCAAATTACCCAACTTTGACTATATCACAATAGCCGAATTCGGTTTTCAAAATAATAAGGTTATTTTTGTAAAAATACACTTAAGAAAATACAAATCTCAACTCATTTATTCCAACAACAACAAATTTATCTATTTCAGCTTACAGTTCTGCTTTAGTTATTGTAATTCACTCGCAAAGCGCACGCAACAAAAAATATCGTACTACACCGATAAAACACTTTTACAGCAATGAGATCAAAAACAGCGAATGAGAACGCGCATTAAACTGCAGAACATATCTTTTTCTATTGCCATTATGTTTACATGTTTATTTTTGTCAAAAATTGTGTATTTAACAAAAGATGCAGGTATATCACATTACCCGATCATATCACAATACCCGAAGTAACTCTACTCAAACGCAATAGAAAGAAATTTTAAAGCTTGCTTAAAAAATGCTTTTGATAAAGATTTAACTATAGGAAGGTATGTCTAATTTTAGTGGTATTTTATAATCTTTCTCTTCTCTTCTATTTCAAAGGCAAAATCTCTTCCTTTAAAGCGCATTCTAAGATTTGAAATTATCTTAAACAATATTTATATTTTTTTTCTTTTAATAATAAACTTCAACTTTAAGAAAAACCTAGTCATATCACCTAAATAATTTATTAATTCATAAGAGTATTTTTTTAAGTGAAGGAATTCTTAGCCTTTTTTAAATTTTATAGCCTTTTTTAAAAAAATTAAAGTAAAAGATAGTTTCTTCGAAGTCACTCGTTAAAAATTAAAACGGCTAACATTTTTAAACTAAGTGTGCTCTTAAGCGTGATTCAACTTGAGCGAAGACAATATTACTATTAATTAACATAATTTAATTTCGTTGTTTTATTCTTACCTATACAATGGTTTTCCTGCGCTTTCACGAAACCACAAGACCATATAAACTCTATCATCCTTGGCCTCCGGTTCGATGTCGCACGGCAAAGATGCGGTGCGTCCGAGGACTGCTTCCACGGCCACGGTAGACACTGCAATGAAATGAAATAAAAAGGAAGTAACAATTAGTTAACAACATACGTTTATCCTGATAAATTTTAATGAGAAGATGTGATAAAGTTTCGTCGAGTTTGTAGATGCGTTGCTAAAACGTTTTTAGTCTTAGCTATTGAACAAATAAAAACTAAAGCTCATTAGCACTAAATTTAGCTGTCTTGGATTATTGAACGTTGTTAGTCGTTGGCCACATGTTTGAGGAGACCTATTTTCTGCTTGTTCTTTGCACATTCATACAACGGTATTCAGCAAACATACAGACACATAAACACACACACACACACACACACACACACACACACACACACACACACACACACACACACACACACACACACACACACACATACACACACACACACACACACACACACACACACATACACTGCACATTATCGCAGCCAAGTACGTGAGCGGGAATATTAATGGAAAATTGACGATTTCTGATGCCATCGTCTTTGCATTTAAATTGGCAATCGTGACGTCGTAAAAGGACGAACGAGACACCCGCATAGAGTGTTTTTGTGTGTGTGTGTTTGTGGGAGTAAGCAAGCAGTAGAAGAAGAGCATGAATTGAAGTGAAAAATAAACAAACGGAAACACAACCAGACAAACAAGCAAACAAAACAAATGAACAAACGGAAATCAAGTGGCAGACAAGCACCTCGTTGATTGCGTTAGAATGCAGTTGTATGTTGTGCGAAAGCGCTGGTTGGTGTATGTTGATGCG
The DNA here is from genome assembly GCA_958299015.1 of Tetanocera ferruginea. Lineage (NCBI taxonomy): Eukaryota > Metazoa > Arthropoda > Insecta > Diptera > Sciomyzidae > Tetanocera > Tetanocera ferruginea. Next base: position 156,615,868 of record OY282642.1, on the reverse strand, counting down.
CTTAGTTTTGTGTGTGTGTGTGTTTATGTAGTTAAGTATGTTCGGTCGTAAGTGTGCAAAAGATGCTTTAGAAACTGCAATAAGCAGCAAATTGCATAATGCGGCAAATGCACGAGTGGGAATTTGTTGTTGCTATTGTTTTTGTGCTTCAGACAAACTTATGTTTGACATGTAGCACAGCCATAAAATTCGCTTAAGAACGTATTTGCAAAACTCTGCCGACAACATCTTAAAAACACCTCTGAAAATCGTGCCAAATTTTCACTCGCGAACATTTAGTTGAAAGCTGCATCAAAAGCAATAAATTAATTGCCTCTATTTTGTTCATTACAAGATTTGTTGTTGACTTTTAATTAGAAATATTGCTATTTCTTTTATTTCAAGATGTTTTGGTAGAAACAAATATAATATAAATAAGAGACACACTATATATATATGTGTAGGTAGGATTAGATATGCGTTATTTTTATTAGGTCAGTATTTAATATAATTTTTAACAATATCGTTTTTCTGCATACATCAATCTTTCAAAATCAAACAATCATTTCGACAATATCTTGTCACCTTACTTTTTTTTATATTTTTTGTTCACAATTTCTTATAATTTCTATACAATTTAGAAATGTTACTTTCCATTTCAATATTCAGTACTTTTCATGTTAGTATTGACATCCACTACTTATCTAACGTCCTTGTTTTTCTGATTTCTTTACCATTTATATTTTCTAAAACTTATTTAAACATTTTTTTTTGCATCAGCTAGAATCGATTCGGATACCTAAGTCACATACATGGACGCTCAATATACCATACATTAATTAAGGAATAAGAAAATTGCATTTTTATAATTTATTGAATTAATATATCAATTTAGTTGAAAATGTTTAAATAAATTAAACTTGTGTTGCACTTTGAAAAACATAGCAAAAACGCTCGCATCACCTCAGTAGCGTAGCAAGGGGGGGGCGGGGGGGGCGGTCCGCCCCGGGTACACGCTAAAATGGGGTGCAAAATTTGAAAAAATAACTTTTCAACACACAATTTTTGATTTTTTAATTATAAGAACACTTTAATGACTGCGGTTTTATTTTTTGAATATAAAGAGGGTGCAAAAGTGAATGCAAATATTGTTACCTTCCGTTTTATTAAAACTTTAACTTTATATGACATTTTTTTCAATATAAACAAACGCTCTTACTAAAACCTAACTCAATTCGGAATTCAATTTGTCATTGGTTAGGGGTGAAATTGCCAAACAAATTCAATTAAAATTTTCATAACAGTAAGATGGAGTACAAAAAGAAAAATGTTAAAACTTTTTTTTTATCTTCTTATATATAAAAATCTCGTGTCACGGTGTTAGTGTTTGAACTCCTCCGAAACGGCTGGACCGATTTTCATGAAATTTTTTTTGTATATTTGGTAGTTATGAGAATAGGTTTTAAAGTATTTTTCACGCTCCTACCCACGAGGGGCGTGGCAATTTTTCAAGAACACAAATTTTCGGCTTTATTTTCATCTATATATCACACATCAATGAAACTTTGTATAAACTGACAATTGAGTCTTGACCTTCGACTGTCAAATTTGAGCGATTTTTAGAAAGGGTGGCATGGTACCGCCCATAAAATTAAATTTTTTATATTGCATAGATTTGGAACTAAATGTCGTATGACAATGAAACTCAGTATGAAGTAACAAATTGGCCAGGTCTTTCAATTATAAAATAGACACGGGCATTGGAAAACGGGGCGTGGTTCCACCCATACAATTAACATTTTCGATACAGAAAAGCTATAGAAGTAAAAGCTGCAGAACATTTAAACTCAGAATGGAGTTACTATTTGGTGGTGTCCTGCTTCTATAACGGGCATTATAAAATGGGAATGTATCCGCCAATATAAGACACATTTTTTTTAAATTGAATCTCTTTGGAAATATTAGTCAAGATATTCAACAAACTCGGTTTGGAGTAACAATTTGGTGATATTCTACTACTCGGAAGTGTGTGGCTTAGCATGCTCGGAGCCCGGGTTCGATCCCCAGCCGCGGCGAAAAGTGTTTTTAAATAAAAATTTTTCTGATCGGTCACAACTTCTCTGCAGACAATGGCAAACCTCAGAGAGTAAATAATGCCATGTAAAGCTTCTTGAGAACATGAACTTTAGCCGTTCGGAGTCGGCATAAAGCATGTAGGTCCAGTTCTCGGTCAATTGTGTGCAAACATTTAATAACACACACAACACAATTGACCATTAGAAGCTCGGTCAAAGTCCTTTCAAGGGCTGAAATGGCCAATTTGTTATTTTTTGTTTTTTTTTTTAACAAGGGGTGTAATTTTAACAATTTTAACAATTGTGTAAAGACAATTTGTTTATATTTAATAGCTTTGGAAATAATGGTCACAGAATATTGAAACTCAGAGTGGAGTTACTATTTGTTGATGGCATTCTATTGGAAAACTAGACAGACATTGCACAAGGACGGCAGCAACGCGCTGGGTACCAGCTAGTATTCCATAAAATTTTATAAAAAATCGATTGTTTGCTTCTTATATTCAGGTTAAGAAGTTTTCAAACTTACTGGCATAGTATACATTTCTATTACCATTATTTTCGCAGATCTGCATGATTTTCAGAGTATGATGAATGGAGGCGTCAGTGATTTTGTAAGCAATACATTTCTCCAGAACTTTTCAGAAAAACGTGCTCATGTCATAAATGTCAAGAATAAAAATATACTCTATGATTTTGTGATTACTTACTTCTGAGACTATACATCATAAAACAAACCTTATTTGCAGCTCTTAATCTGCTAGTACATTATTATTAATAGTCATATGTTTTTGGATATCCTGTTACATGAAAAATTTTAAAAATCAATACTCAACTAATTACATGCTTAAAAAATTTCTAAAAAAATTAAATTAATTTTAATGCATTAAATTTTTTATTTAAATTAAATAAATGGCGTTTTAAAACAATTTTAAGGCGTCCTGACTTTTTTTTTATTTTATTTTGAAAATGTCTATTAAAAGCTCAAGATGGTTTTCTGACTCCTTAACTTTACTAAAATAATTATTATTATGATTAAATCAACCAACAAAAACTGTCAAAAATACAGTTTTTAACAGAAGGTTCACAGTTCCTTGAAAAGTATTATAATTATTTAAATTAAATTTTGTTCTCAGTCACCGAATGGGAAGCATGAAGAGATTTCTTATAATTGTCAGCTCTTTTTGGGCCATTCATGACCCTTGACCTTGTCCAGCCAGGGCAAGTTTGCTTTGGGAATTATGTTCATAATGAGTATGAAACAAATTTCTGATAACAATTTGATATCACTGTAATATAGTGATACTGTGATATTAAAAGTCGAGGATAGGGCACTCAAATCTTACAGATCTCAGTTTTGTCTATAAAAGTCGAAGCTGAGATGAATACATAATACTATACAGATGTTGATAAAATTATGGAAAAAAGTTTATAAATGAATTTTAATATTTTATTTTAATTTACACTTAACTTTTGTATAGAAGACATGGATTGATTTCGAAAAAATATTTAAATTTATATTTATTCAGGGTTGCTGTGGGGAAATTTGCCAACGTTTTACTTCCTGGTCCTGTTTTTTCTTCAATTATGCACAATTTTTCGTTAAATTTTCACAATTTTCTATAAAAAACTAGCTTAAGTTTTTATAACTTCATAAAGTCAGTTCTCCAATTTTTTAAAACTGATAGTAAATTTACTGATAGTAAATTGTTCTCGCATAACTTTTAAGCCCGGTTGAAATATCCATCGATACCATAGTTTTGCTTTTTTTTCAAATCTTTTTTAAAATATGTCATTTTTGTAGAGGTTGATTCAAAATATGTAGTCAGATTCATCGACAATTATTGTAAAATTAAATACGGAAATAGTGAAACATTTTATTCAAAATAGATCTTTGGGGATTTACTCACTGTTGCAAATCCAAATTTTGCATAAATAAAACTTTTTTGAAAAATTCCTTGATTGCGGAAAATTCTACTTTAAAAAATGTATTTATAATATTTACACTTTTACAAACAAATCATTACAGTTAACTATTATTTAAAAAAAATTATATTAATTTCGTAGTACTTTTAAACATTACTCTTTTGAGATTTACTATAACCTCTTAAGGGGTGCACAATTAAGTTTCCGCCCCGGGTGCCACCAACCCTAGCTACGCCACTGCATCACCTCTTTTCAACGCTAGCATCTATATTATTAATGCTAGAAACTTCAACTCTGGGTATTTCATAAAAAAATCTTTCATTAAATAGACTGATGTAATCTATTTTGGTTTTTCTTCACCAGCGGCTGATACCCTACAGTCAGAAGTTATGACTGTTAAGGAACTGCGCTGTGTGAAGTCAAAGAAATATATTAAAATTCTGGCAATAAATTTGGATAGCTGGTTTAAAATAAAAATACCCATGTTCCAGGTTTTTTTATGTTGAGGCATTAAAACCATTTTAAACTAAATTTTAAAACATTTGTGGAAAATATTTTGTGATATTATTGTATATGGATCATGTGTTTTCATATTGAAAATAGTTTACTTCCTATTCTTGTTGTTGCTTGCAATGGTTATAAGAAAACTATATGTTAAGTGGTCTAAGAAGCCATTTGTTGAAATAATTTTATATTGAAAGTATAAAAATTCAACTCGAATGTTCTTAACTTATATAAAATATGTGGGTCAATTGTAATACGTTTTGATTTTGTTGTTATCTTATATATTAAAACGTTAACATTAAAATTTGTCGTACGCTTTTTTGGTATTAATTAAAACTCAAAATAAATTAAACTTATATAATTCAAAAGGTTATGTTGCCCAGATGTGCAGAATGTATATATAAATGATATATCTAATAGAGGGGGTTCCCAACCTTCTAAGAGAGAAATGAAATTTTTGAGAAAAAAACCCGCTCTTTGATTAATATGAAATTTTGTTGGGGGAGAGTTTTTGAGTTGGTCGAATTTGAATTTTTTTTTTAAGTTACAATTTCTTAAAAAAATGTAGTTTTATGCATTCATCAATTGTAAAATTTGTAAAAAAATGTGTTTTGAATTAAAAAATTTGACTTTCCATGTGAATATTTTGGTCGGTTCTTAACGGTTTTTCAATTTTTCTAATTTTTTATAAAAGTTTGTTAAATTTTCTTACAAATGTGATAAAAATTACAGCAAAGTTTTAACCAAAAATATTTTTAATGAATTTTCTTAATATTGTCGTTAGTTATTTAGCGTGTGTTTCAACCAAATGTCAAGAGCGAGAAAAAAACTGTCTCAAATTGAATGTTCTAAATTGGGAAGCCAATATCTCCGCCATATGTGAATAGATTTCATTTATTTCTTTTTTGTATTTAAGTCTTATCAATTAGCTTAAAAAATTTATTGAAAATAATACCGTTTTTTGTTTTTTTATATTTAAATTATTCCTTTTAAAAAAATACCATAAAATTTGATTTATTCTTAAAATATGGGGTAAAAATGATTTTTGTTGTAAGAGAGCAAAAACTCAAAATTGCATTTTTGATTTTCTTTGAAAGTCTATACCGAATTTTAGTTGAATTTATTTTGTCTTGACACTAAATTAATAAACTGTCCGTGACATCAAAAAATCAAGACTACCCCCTATGATTCCTTTAACAAAATGAAATTTTTTTAATATGTTGTTTTTTGCTTTTGAACAAAATAATAAAATAAAAAATAATTTTTGTGAAGAAAATAGCTTAATATCTCTAATCAATTAAGTGTTATAGCCTCGAACTTATTTTGATCATCTCGCATATACATATATATTTATAAATAGGCAATCAATAAATTGGTCGAATTTCGACCCCAGGCGATACTAGTAATTAAAATTTTACAATTTTTGGCAAATTATTCGGTTTGTTATGTCTGATGAACAATAATATATAATATATACTTACTAATATATGTTAATAGTATATTATTTACAATCTTCAGCCATTATAGAACAAAGAAAATTTCACCTTTTAACTGATTTTCTTTATTTTTGATATAAATTTACTTTGACTCAACGCAATAACGAATATTTAAAAAAAAGATAATTCCTACATGGTGGGTACGTTTAAATTGGAGTCTTTCAATTTACTTTAAATCAGTGGTCGGCACACATAAAGCACATGCTTGACCAAGAGTTACACTTATTCGTATCTCTTTCACTCATTCGACAAACATTAATTAGCAAAGCAGCATTGTTTCGGATGATAAACAAATATTTTTTCTTACTTTCACTTGAAGTCTCATTTTTAATTTTTCCGACCACTTTCAACTTTAAACTTAAAAACAAAATTTTTTAAATATTTCTAGTGAACAAAGCGAAAAATTTCTGAAGTAAAAGTTGAATGATTTTTTCATAATACCAAAAATACATTATTTTAAAACATTAATGTTATATGTATTCAGCGCAATAAAAGTAAAATTCGATAAGTTATTTATAAATAATAAAATTAGAAAAAAGATTACGAAAAAGTTTTTATTCAGTTATCTAATGGCTCATTCCATATAGATGGATGTAACGTTTTGACTTCTTTATCGTGCTGAAAATGGTATTAATCGATTAAATTTTAAACAATTTACTATAGGGTATATTAGAAGATGCCCCAAGGTTTCAAAATGCTAAAACATAATGCAATTATTTGTACTAGTTTAATAGTTACATTCGCTTAAGCACCTGGGACGGGTGTGACGAGCACAAGTTTAAAAACTAAAAATTCTGAGTTTAACATTGAAATTCAGTCTATCTGCCACAATGAGACCATACTTGACTTACATATAGTCAAATTTAATATATTTTCTGTTGAATACAAGTGAAAAATATTTTGAAAAAAGGCGATAACCATTCTTTTTTAAACTTTTAAATGGGACCGGTGTGACATAAGATTGTCCCGGGTGTGACGAGTGCGAATTATGTGGGAATTATATATAAGAACTTAATGGATAAAATAACCATCACATATTTGTGACACCAAAATCAAAAAAATATGTTTTTAATTAATGTATTATATTAAAAAACAAAAAAACATTTTTTTGCAAAATATTTTTTCGCATTCATTTTTAATCAAATTAATACCTATACAAATAATTTCGATTTTTTAATATATTTAAAAAAAAAAATATTTTTTTGCAAAAACTGTTTCCCATGAATTTTTGATCAAATTAATACCTATAAAAATGATTTCGCTTTACATGAATTTACAAAACTAGTTTTTATCAAAGAATTTATTCATATACTTGCAAAAATTTCATTATTAGAAAAAATTTTGAAAACTGTTCCGGGTGAGACCAACTTCTTGTAACGGAAATGAAGAGTAAAAAGAATTTATTCAATGAAAAAGTTAACAAATTTATGTAAAACATCAATATTCTTACTTTAAAATAGTTTCATTCTTATCATAAGCCCATGTTGCTTCTTAGGAAAACTATAGCATTTTTCTGGGACGGGTGTGACACTAAAAAAACACTCAGTTTAAATATTTTTTCTTTGTTAATGCAGTAACCAATCCTTGTTATAAACTGTTCTTAGATAACATTGTTATATTTTTTAACAGTATCAACCTAATTTTTTTGAAGGTGCATCACTAGATGGCTGTTTTCAACGTTTTAAATCTAAACAAAATATTTTAAGTTTTTCTCAACTCTGAGTTTGTTTACTTAAATTGTCAAAAAAACCTAAAAAAAGCATTAAAACTAAAAATAATTTTGCAACAGGATTAACTTTAGATTCCATTTTAATGCAAGAACGAAAAATTATTTCAATTGAAAGCATTTTAGAATTCGTGTTTCCGTTCCTCATTTATGTGGAATCAGTCTAATGCAAAATTTTACATGCGTATTTCAAGGATGCGATCTGATCCGCATCTTAATAACTGTGAATTTTTTCTGGTTTTCTTTGTGGTATTGAATTGCATTATTAAACATCTCGAGTCAGTATCTCATTAAAATTTGATCTATTTTTTGAACACGCATTTAAAACGTTCTTTGAAGAACAAAGCAAGCTAAACACATTGTGTCAGCTGAGTGTCAGTTTATGCGCGTGTGTATGTGTGTGTGTGTTTATAGTTTCTACTTTGTTTTAGTTACCTGCTCAATTTCAGCAGCATTTAATTTTGGCGAAAAGGCTTTGAGCGTGCCATGAGCGTGTCATAAACACAAACACACATACACATAAGCACAAACCCTCATGCACTGGCATGTACGTATGAATGTGCATACCAAAGCATAGTTAGCACACTTGTATGTATGCATTGTTAGAGTGCATGTGTGTAAGCGACTGAAGGTTTTTGAGTACTGCCGGCATTTGTTTTTGTGTCGGCCATTAGTTCTCATTTTGGCCAAGAAAAGTAGAGAAATGCAAAACTAAATTGAAGGTAGCCCATAACAACAGCACTGTGCGTTTGTATGTGTGTGTTTTTGTGTTTGCTTATGCTTTGGCTGCTGCATGAACGCTACATACGTGACCTGCTTTAGTCAGGGTCGCGAATTCTTGTGTTTGTTTTTGCCTTTGTTTTACTTATATATTCATTGTTGAATATTTTTTCAAAAAAGTTTTGTGCTTGCGAACATGTTCGCAGCAAAAGCGGGTTGGTTTTTTTTTTCAATTTCTTTAACTGTTTGTGTTTTTTATTAAAGTAAATTTGAAGCTTCAACAAAAGCAAAACCTTACGCTAACTCTCACTCACACACTCCCAAGTAAACATCAGAGTAAGTTTGAGTGTGTGTGTGTGTGTGTGAAAAAGCCACTGCAAGCAATTTGGTTGAGCGGTTAGCTTTTTTATCTTCATTCATTTTCTCTTCTGCATTAAAAAAAAAAAAAACAAAAATTGTTCATACTTCGTATATTTGGCGTATTTTAACAAGTTTTTTAAGGCACACTTGTGTTGTAATGTACTTTAGAGCAGATTCTTTAGTTACTGTTTTTTAGGGCCAATTTTTTTATATATCTCAAATCGTTTGCTATGTTTCTGCCATTTATTCTTGTCACATAACTTTCACATAATGTGCTTTTAAAAACAAGAGCAGCGGCTGAAAAGTTATCGCCAAGAATCTCTTGAACATATTTAGCATGCATGCATGTATTAACATTTGTGTGTTTGTAAGCATAAATTTGTGTTTGCATATATTTGTGTACAGCTGCGTTCTTGTCTTTGCTATTCTTGCATTTTTCTTGCATACTTAAGGCACCCGAAATACTGCTATTTATTACCTTGCCACTTTTTGCAAATTTATCGCATTCATCTTAGTAACACACACACACCAAGCTATAAACACACTTACATACATATACAATAGAACCAACATTTACTCAACCAGAACTGATAAAGGTCATCAATATCTACAACGAAGACACACACTCTCTCACGTACACAAACATATTAAATAAGATATGTAATGTATATGTTGCGTACATAGATCAGACATATTAAACATGCCATGCTTTTGTGCGTGCCTGTGTGTGTGTGTAAATCTTGCATCGCTCATCGAACACAGATATTTCATGCTTTGATTTGGCTGCTTGTTCTTCCATCTCGTTGCCCTTTCAGACAAATCGTTCATTCATTCAATCGTTCATTCGTTCATTACTCACACCAGCGCACATCAAATATTATGTTAATTTTTTTTTTTTTTTTGGGCAGAATATTTTCACGAATAACCCGTATTTTGTACAAGCCTTGGTTTGATAGCAATATTTATATACCAGCATGTGTTATTGATGTGTTTGTGTTTGTGTGCGTCGGTGTGTGGGTGTGTATATGTTTGAGTGTATGTTGCACTACAAGCAAGAAACAAAGTAGCTAATCTGTTGGAATAACCAAAATAATTCAAACAAAATCCTTTGAGAAACAAGCTCAAGAGATTTGTTTCATCTTCTTTCTTCGAGTAAGCAAACGCTGACGTATGTATAGCAATATTTGTCTACATGTAAATATAGTGTGTTGATTAGATAATTGACAACAAATTGTTTGTGGTTGTTGGCTGTGTGTGGCAACTTGAAGACACCGCAATTTCAACATAACTTTAATAAGTTTTAGGAATTGAAAAATTATTCAAATTTTTGCAAATAAAAAATCTTAAGAAAATTTCAGATAATCAAGAAGAAGAGATTAAATGCTTTTGCAATAATTATCACAAATGATGATTATCGAATTGTCCAATTTACTTCAATAAGTTGATTGTAATGTTTGTCGTTAGGTACGTAGAACAATGCTGTTGCTACCACATCTCTTTCACTTCCATGCGAATATCGGATCGAACAAAAGAGTCATAAGTCACAGTCCTATGACGAATTGCGTAGACTTTAACACGTTGATTGGATACATTTGTTAAAACATATGGTCTAATGGCTCCACAAAATGCACTAATAAATGCAGTTTTCGTGATGAAACGGTGTTTCGATAATTTCATTTAAATATGCTTTTGCTTATTGACATGACCATTGAGTCAAAAACGAGCCTTATCGCTAAAGAAAATGTTTTTATCAAACAGAGACTCAAACACGTGATCTAATGGTAAGTAACTTTGGAAGAATGCACTCGGTTTCTATAAATCTTTTATTTTTTAGCAATACTGCAATAAAACCGATAAAATTAACATAAGCCAGAAATGCTTTTTGTAATGTTTTTCTTAGAATATTATAAATGTTTGATCTTTATTTGCAAATCACACAGTTTTTGACAGGCAGAATAAACAAAAGGTAGCGGCTTCAAAAGTATGAAGAATGATGATATCATCATGTAGACTTTGGTTTACAGATTTTTAAATAAATTAAAGCAATGTTGATATAAAGTTGAACTGGAAAAAAAACACACACAATGTAATAGTTAATGAGTAGAAATCAATAAATAGGATTTTTGTCCTTGAAGGTCATTACAAGCAAGCCATGCTTTGTGTTAAAGTATTTTGACATTTTATCATTTTTTATGTCAATTAAGTATCATTTGGTTTTCTTTTTGTTCGCTCATTCTGTTTGATTATGCTGTGTATTTTCGTGTGTTCGTCTCTTTGAGTTGTTTATTGTATGTTTCGAAATTGATTTCTTTTCTATGGCTTTGTTGTTGCTTGTGTTTTTTTTTATACTCTTTAATGTTTTGCTAATCAATTAAATAGTTTTTGTTTAGTTATGCTTTTTACAGCAGCCAATATATTTGACAATAATTTCTTTCTTTCAAACATATCATTTCATTTTCCAAGCCATATTCTACTACAACTTTAAAACTAAAATTCTAGTGTGCAAATTTTATAGATTTATACACTCAAAATTTTTAAAATACTTTTTTGAGTATTGAATGGTGCTTGCCTTGAAAATACCTTTGCTTGCGACAACTATTAGTAATTTATTCAGAGTAACAAAATATTTTGCAAGTTTCCTAGCTACTCTACCTACATGAATGCAAATGAATTGGCAAAGCTTTCAAAAATGCCAACACAGACAGAAACACACGCACACATGTATACTTTGAATATACAAACCTTTTACAATGTTTGCATAGTTTTAGGTGCAGCGTAATAAGATTAAATTACTGCGATAAGAAGTTGAGGAAAATGGCAGCTAATCTAGTCTTAAGAACCTTAAGAACAACATTAACAGTAATTGAAGTGTTCGTAAAAGCAAATTGTTGAAAGTCTCAACATAGAAAACAAAAAGAAATGTATGTGAAAGGTGGTAGCTGTTGGCTGTGCTTAAAAAGTTCCCACAAATAAACAGAGCATAGTGCGGTTCCTTTGGATATAAGAGCTGTGAATATATATATGCACATGGCTATGGCTATGGCTATGGTTATGGTTATGGTTATGGTTATGGCTATGGCTATGGTTATGGTTATGGTTATGGTTATGGTTATGGTTATGGTTATGGTTATGGTTATGGTTATGGTTATGGTTATGGTTATGGTTATGGTTATGGTTATGGTTATGGTTATGGTTATGGTTATGGTTATGGTTATGGTTATGGTTATGGTTATGGTTATGGTTATGGTTATGGTTATGGTTATGGTTATGGTTATGGTTATGGTTATGGTTATGGTTATGGTTATGGTTATGGTTATGGTTATGGTTATGGTTATGGTTATGGTTATGGTTATGGTTATGGTTATGGTTATGGTTATGGTTATGGTTATGGTTATGGTTATGGTTATGGTTATGGTTATGGTTATGGTTATGGTTATGGTTATGGTTATGGTTATGGTTATGGTTATGGTTATGGTTATGGTTATGGTTATGGTTATGGTTATGGTTATGGTTATGGTTATGGTTATGGTTATGGTTATGGTTATGGTTATGGTTATGGTTATGGTTATGGTTATGGTTATGGTTATGGTTATGGTTATGGTTATGGTTATGGTTATGGTTATGATTTCATCTGATCTTTTAAGGATTTTTATAAGTTCTTTTCATATACAAAGTGGCGGCCGTAGCCTTTCATGTTGAGTTTATTCCAAATTTTAAAGATAAAATAAGTATGCTTTCATTTTGTCCTCATTTCCACCTTCGTTGCACACATCTTCAGCTGATGCTGATACATCTTTATCTTTCACCAAAAAGTATTGAAATGTTAAGTCTACAAAATGTATCAGATTTACTGCAATGACATCGCATTCAGTCGTAGGTACGGAATTTAAAAATAATGTCCTTTACATACACCTATATCTTTACGATAATGTGTGTGTATATATGACGGTATTTACTGTGCGTAGTGACGCATTTGACATGCAGAATTGATCAATCGATCATACGAAATGTTACCTTATTTATGCCATAAAATATAATCGTTTATGTATGTCAGTGCGTGAGGGTGGGAGTGTACTTTTGTTGGAAATATTTGCTTGATTGGGCATTCGACGCTGACACATGCCAATGACAACTGCTGTTCCCATCAAGGCACCCAAATACCCGTAGTCCACAAGCCATATGCACATGAGAACACTCACACACACACACACCTATATATATACATATTCAAACGCAGCAGTAAACTGCAAAACGAAAGAGCTTCTTCGACTTCAAGCATAAAAAGGACGACAGAAATGAGCACATACAAAATGACGAAATGCTTGCAAATTCGAGTTAAAATTTTGCTGCTGCATGATACAAATTGTTGCTGGTTTTGAGATGAACTATGGTTTTGAGGCAAACGTTTTGGCTCCTAGTTATTTCCTCAGGTGCACAATTGTGGTGAAAAAATACCTGGATTTTGTGAATTTTAAATTCCAAAGTCAAACAACTATAATGTGTTCATTCAAAATATCAATATTTATTTTACTACAAAAATGCAACAAAAAAATTTACAAAACAAATACTAACAAAAATTACGAATCTCTGAATTTAAAGCAGAGGTAATCCTTTTCTGAGTTGGAAAATTATAAAAATTTGAAAATATTAAAATATTTTTATAAGTTTCTCATGGGTTCAAATTGTTAACACTCTACGCTGTGAATTCAAGTGAAACATTTTAATGTAATCAAACGTTTTGTTAATTTTTTTTTTTTAAATTTCTCCAAACTAAAGATCTTTAAACAACTATCTTCCGATCAAGTACCAAATAAATATCACTCATACGCAGTCTAAACTGTACAAACCCATTAGAAATAATTTGAATAATATATTAATATTACATGAACGGCTCTGAAACACATTTTCTTAAACTAAAAATCCGTTAAAAAATAATTGCAAGCTAGTGCAAGTGTTAACAAAATTAAGTATATCTCTGCAGTTTTTTTTAGTCCCATAAAAATTTTATATTTAATTGCATGCATTACGACCCAATTTTGACAGTTCAAACAATGCACAAAAATATAACATAAATAAAGAAAAATAAAAAAGAAAAATAAAGAAAAGCAAAAACATATAAAAACAAACTTGCACATTTTTCGCTTTACACTTTATGCACGAGTGAAATACGACAACAACAAACAAACAAAGAACAGGGTCAAACAATTTGTTGATATGGCGAAATGTGCACCAGAACCACAAACAAAATGTGCACCAAAAACAACATATAATATAGTTTTATGTCGAAACAGTGAAAATATTGCTGCCTGCCTGCCTTTAGGCGTCACTTTTTAAATACTGTGTTCTTCATAAAATATGAAAAACTGTAATTATTTTATTTATTATTTACTTACTTATTGAAAATTCGCAAAATAAATTGCTTACCAACTTATTCGAACATGTAAAGGTAGTGAACGACACACACACACACACATATTCTTTATAAACTGTTAATTTCGCTCATCACTGAGTGGAATAATTGTTGTTGAATTTCAGGCACTTGCATACACAGGTGTATTTCAGCATGCATGTGTGCAAGTTTGTTTCCCTTTTGTTGGTCGGTGGATTTTAAATATTATGTATCTTTACGTAGCTTTACGTGTGTAAAAAATCGAACACCATAAAAATATTTAATGACTTGTGTCGGTAGTTTTACACACACACACAAATTGTTTCCGGCTACATCAGCTTTATGCGATGTAAGACGTTCAATTAAATATTATGTTGTTTGTAAATGTATTGCATTGAAAACACCTCTTGTTTTTAATGACAGGTTCTGGTTGAACACTTCATATTAATATAACATTTTGTGACTGCATAATTTAAGTATAAGAAAAAACCAATTTTTTTATTAAAATCCTATTTTGAAATATTTCCGAAGTACATACATACATAATAATTATTTCTTTACCCAGCAAAAATAAACTTCCACAAGAAGGTTAAGCGGAGAGGAAAGTCGTAAGTTCCATCACTTCTACTTTCATACCCAAAAGGCATACTTTTAATACATGCATGTCATTAGGAGGAATGGTTTCCTAAGTTTTTTCAATGGAAGATTTTGTTGATGCCTTCAATGAAAACATTCTAGTAAGTATTGTCTAGGAAAACTTTAAGAAGATATTCCATGGTTCAGAAGATATAAAACAAAATGATTCTAAGAAAATATTTTATCATTGCCTGGCACAAGCCATGCCATGAAGTCATTCTTGGAAGCTATTCAAACAGCTTCTTAGAAGTTTATGAGAATGCCTTCCGAAAGCACTTTTCGATAAGGCTGAGGAGAAGCACAATTGGATTTTTAGAATGTCTTCTGAAAGCAGTTTATCTGAGAATGCATATCAAGTTTTTGTCAAAAATTTTGCTGGGTAGATATGTTTTTTCTATAAAGAAAGCTTTCTTCACACTATCAACAGAAATTCAAATTTTTCTTCTAAAAATTTTACTTTAAAAAAATTTTTAAATCATTAATATAGTAACAGAAGGATCACTTTTTCCAATATAATATAAAGTACACTTCCATCTTAGCAGATACCATCTCCTTATTTAATGGAGGCCTTTTTTTCTTAATAAAAAAATATATTAAGAAAGTAAACTGGGATAATAAACTATGAATATTTCTTTTAAATCTTAACGCTATGAGTGTTTTTTTTTCATGAATAACTTAGCAAGTGAGTTAAATCAAAATTTTAAATAATTTTATAGAAGGCTGATTCCACACTAACGAGGAACGGAAACATGAATCCTAAAATGCTTTAAATCGAAATAATTTTTGCTTCTCGCATTAAAATTGAGTCTAAAGTTACTCCTGTTGCAAAATTATTTTTAATTTTAATGCTTTTTTATATTTTTTTTAAAAATTTAACTAAACAAACACCGAGTTGAGAAAAACTTAAAATATTTTGTTTAAATTTTAAACGTGCAAAAAAAGCCATATTTTGATGCACATTCAAAAAATTAGGTTAGCACTTTAAAAAAAGATAACAATGTTATCCAGGAACAGTTTATTACAAGGATTGGTTAATGCGTTAACAAGGAAAAAATATTTAAACTGATTGTTTTTTCAGGGGCACACCCGTCCCAGAAAAATGCTATAGTTTTTCTAAGAAGCAACATGGGCTGATGATAAGAATGAAACTTTCCTAGAGTAAGGATATTGATGTTTTACAAAAACTTGTTGAATTTTTTCATTCAATAAATTCTTTTTAATCTTCATTTCCGTTGCAAAAAATTGATCACACCCGGAACGGTTTTAAATTTTTTTTATAATAATTAAATTTTTGCAAGTATATGAATAAATTCTTTGATTAAAACTTGTTTTGTAAGTTCATTTATAGCGAAATCATTTGTATAGATATTAATTTAAACCAAAATTCATGCGAAATTTTTTGCAAAAAAATGTTTTTTTTTTTGAATACATTAAAAAATCGATATTATTTGTATAGGTATTAATTTGGTCAAAAATTCATGCAAAAAAGTTTTTTGCAAAAAAAAATTTTTTTTTTTTTAAATTGATACATAAATAAAAAAAAAAATTTTTTTGTTTTTGGTGTCAAAAATATGTGATGGTTATTTTATCCATTAAGTTCTTATATATAATTCCTACATCATTCGCACTCGTCACACCAGGAACAATCTTATGTCACAACCGTCCCATTTAAAAGTTTAAAAAAGAATGGTTATCGCCATTTTTCAAAATATTTCTTACTTGTATTCAACAGAATATATATTAAATTTTAATATATGCTAGTCAAAAATGGTCTCATTGTGGCAGATGGACTGAATTTCAATGTTAAACTCAGAATTTTTAGTTTTTAACTTGTGCTCGTCACGACCGTCCCAGGTGTTTAAGAGAATGTAACTATTAAACTAGCATAAATAATTGCATTATGTTTTAGCATTTTGAAACCTTGGGGCATCTTCTAAAACACCCTATAGTACAATGCTAAAATTTTAACCGGTTAATACCATTTTCAGCACAATAAAGTAGTCAAAACGTCACACTCGTCTCTATGGAATGAGCCAGAAAAACAGAACAAATTCAAAGCTTTTTGAGCAAACAGCGTTCGCCACATTGTAAAAAGCTTTTTACCTGTATAGAGTGGCCAGGAATAGGCTTGACAAAACTGATTGACAATTTTTTTTTAGAATTATAAATTGACTAGGGATTGTCAAACAGTTTTTGGAATAAGCCTGTCAATATTTTAAAAAAGTAAATCAGAATTAAATTATGATTGAAAATGTGTTTCATCCCAAATTTTTAGTCTTTATGCGGTATATTTTTTTTTTTAATGCTATCCTAGAGCTATTTATAACAACAGCTGACACAGCAGATGATCGAAAATTTAACAAAATTTGACAAGCTGTCTGTTTGGCTGAAGAGGAGAGGTTGTGATTGATTTTTTGTAATTTTAACTTAAAGGAACTTCTTAATTTGCTGCCATCTCTCTATCCCAGTATTTACTTTATCTGTTAAGCAAACCGTTTGTTTGCTTGTCATTGTGTCGTTGGCACGGCAGCAATCTGTCTATCTTATTGGCTGATAATGAAATTTGTATGCTTATAAATATGTTGAAGCTCGACGACATGTTTTTCTCAATCAACAATATGACAACAACTTAAGTGTTCTTGTTGCTTGCTGTGCTGTGTGTCATAAGTTAATTCATATTTTGTGAGTGTATGAATGTGTGTGTGTGTGTGTGTGTGTGTAGGCTTCTGTTGGAGTGTGTTTGGCATTTTCATAATTTTGTGCCTATTACATTGATTTAATTGAGTGACAGTATCAAAGAACCTTCTAATTAAAATATCTATGAGAGGGTTTTCATGGCAACAGCCCTAAATTAACTTTTTATTTACTCCTGTTAAAAATTAAATTTTGCTAAGAAAGTGAACAAGACTTCACTGTTTGATAAAGAGCAAAAAATATTTAAATACTTGTCTTTCATTAAATAAAAAATGGGCTGAGATTGTTTCGCACATTAGAAATTTATTTAATTAAAAGCCATTATAGTTTTTTTATGACATCAACTCCCCCCAGATCAGTGGTTGGATTTATGTAAATGATCTGTATTTAATTAAATCAAGTTAAGGCTAGTTGGATTTCGCTGGAGAGGGTAAACAATATATCACAAAAGAGAAATAAAATATTTAAAAAATGTTTCGCTTTTCCGTCAGTATGTTTTCGAATAACTATATTTAGTTTTTATCTTCGTTTTTACTGCTAGTTTCAATTGCAATTTCAAAAGAACTAATCTGGCAAAAACAATAATTTTCAATAAATTTTCGTTTATATTATTATGAAAATATAAATAATACATAATAAATTAAAGATATACGGAAATAAATCCTTCTCTTGTTGAGAAAAAATCTGCTAGAATAATGCTTTAAACAATATTTTTTGCTAATAATTTTTTTGAAGTAGGATAACAGATCCACTTGTTATTTAGTTTAAACAGTGTTATTTAGTTTAAAGTAAGTCTAAAGTCGGTCTAGGCCGACTATGAAAAACCCTAAACCTCCTTTCCTAAAAAAATAATAATAATATTATTGTAAATAGCCGTGTCCGCGGGCGGATGAAGCCTATATTTTATATGCATTTAAATGTTGATGAAAAATTTTAACACATACCAAGTTTTATTCCTGTAGCTCACAGTTAATGCCTCTATTGTGCTTTCGCTATGGAAGGTGGGCGTGTTCATGGACGAATTACTTCCAATTTTTTAACACACCTTAGTTTTGGTATAAAATACATATTTACATACCAAATTTAATTTCTCTATGACAAACATAACCTTATTTATTTAGCTTTAAGCATTTTGGGTTGTATGGAAGGTAGGCGTATCCGTAGGCAGATGAAAATCATTTTTCAAAACCATCTTTGCCTTGACATAAAAAGCATACGTGCCAAATTTTAGCTCTGTAGGTTAAACAGAGGCTTATTTATTGCGTTTTCAATTTTTTGGTTGTATGGGAGGTGGGCGTGTCCGTAAGCGGATGACATCCATTTTTCAAAGACATCTTTGTATTGATATAAAACACATACGTTTCAAATTTTATTGTTGTAGGCTTATTATGAACTGAGTTATGCAGTTTTAAATTTTTACGTTGTATGGGAGGTAGGCGTGTCCGTAGACGGATTCCAAAAATATTCAATAATGCAGATCCTTGGGTTCATGTGACCATGTGTACGAAGTTTCATTCAATTATCTCAACTCCTTCTTCTTATCCTGTGTATACGGACAACACACAGACGGACAGACGAACGGATGGACAGGCGGACATGGATAGTTTGACTCACGTGGTGACGCTGATCAAGAATATATATACTTTTCTATACCGGACTCGCTTCGTTCTATGCGTTACAAACGTTTGCACAAAGTTAATATACCCTGACCTTTCAGGTTTAGGGTATACAAATATTTTTCCTGTCAAATATTGGGTTCATGTTCAATGTTTTCTTTTTCTAATGTTTTGAGTTTCAAATAAACAACAAAACTTTTTTGAAAACTTAAAGTTTTTATCTAAACATCGGTACCTTTGCTTGAAAAAGAGTTCTGTAGACTATGAGTTCACAACACGGAGAGATATTTGAGTTAAAACCAATCCCAAACCAATTAATTTTGGGAGTGACTCTGAGCTAAGCCATAATGTTCTTGATATCTAGCACTAATGTGATTGTTCATCAAAAAATTAACTCGCCCATTTGTTCATAATGTACGTGATGTTTGGGTCTTTTACAAAAAATTAATATGCTGACTTGTGCCAAATTTATGTCATTTTGGTATTGTTCATAGAAACAAAAAAATATGCTTATTTCTGTCCAATAAATGTCAGTTGTGGATTGATAGTAAAAACTGTAAAAGTGTCCAATCTTAGGAATTTTGGAATTGTTAATCAAAACAAGTTAAATATGAACAATGTTTTGAAATAAATATAAAACAAAATATAATTAATTTTAAAACAACCAGCAAAAAAGAAAAAAAAAACATATATATAAAATGACATGCAAAATAAAAATTATATTTTCATTTTCCAAATTAGATATATCTCATCCAATATGGACAGGAAAATATAATTTATTAATTTGATCTCTGCACTTTCATACTAACAAAAACAACAACCAATTGAGAATTATATCGTTCAGTTGCTCATTTTTTTTATGTGAATAAGCAACAACAATAAAATTCCTTTTTACAAACAAGCTCAAGGTTACACGTATTAAGCACAAATTGACGTGATTATAAAAAACAATTTCAAGCCCAATTTTCTGGCAAAAATAGCATGTTTTCAGATGGTTTTGAACTGTATTGAGCTGATTTCAGTTTAAACTTTAAATTTAATATGCCAAACCATTCTATATATTTTTTTATTACTAGCAGTTGTCACTAAAACATACCAAGTTTTCATATTAAATAATTTTGAAACATTAGCTATACTCCATGTTTAAGCTCGAACTAATTGTTAGTGTTGAAAATTGAACACGCTCTTTAAATTCATATCAGAGCTATTTCGAAAGAAACTAAGCGTTTTTTGATAAAAATGCTTTTAATGAACTGTATTTTCTATACAACACAACAACAAAAAATCATTTTACCTTCACACTTAAGTTAATAAAATTCTAGCTATGGCATTTTAGTGGTTTTTGAACTGCTGAAAATATACACAGTGTGTGTTACACACATCGGATTTTTTTCTTCCTTTTTTTTATTTATATATATTTTTATTTAGCTTCGACGTGTGTTTGTTTATATTTTGCTTTATCATGTATTTTTTTTATTTTTTGTTCTTTGTAGTTTATTACTTTCACCTTCATGTTCCCTACTTCTATTTACGTATTTCAATTTATAGCCTGTAGCGTTGTTCAAAAGCTTGTTGCTTTCATTTTCCTCGGAGTTTTTTCCTACCCTCTTATATTTCTTAAAGCGCCACCACAGATTCTACATCACTGACATGCCATGCTAGAATGTTCGCTTCATAAACAGAGTAAGTAAAAAAAATAAAATGAGGAAAGGTAATAAAAAAAAAAAACAACGAAATAACTATATAAGAAGCAAAAAAATTTAACAAAATGAAATCAATGTAAAACCAACGATTTTTGGTTGACGTATTTTTTCCCTAAAGTTATGCTGCGATTTGCTTAAATCTTGCAAAAGATTTCCTTTTCAATGCCACCTTTTTCTTCTCAGCAGGCGTCACGTCGTCTTCTCTGGTTTTAATCATTTGGTATGCATGACGCAGTTGTTTGAGCTTTTGGCATTTTTGCATTTTTTATGAGAAATGCCGCTGGTCACAAGTATTTTCTGGCGTTCCTTGATGTGCTTCATGATGTTCTCGTACCACATACATGAGTTTCGCTTTGAAAATTTTAACATTTATTGCTGTTATAAAGTATGTTATATTTTTATGTTTCTTTTTAGTTAAAAATTTGTTGTTTTTAAATCTTTTATGCTGGAACTTTTTGTACACTTAAAACAATTGAAAAAAAATCAACAAGTATGAATGCTACGAGAATAAAATCCATGAATTTCAACAAAACTGTTACAATATTTAAAGACAGACCATGTAAAATTTTGGCATACGCTTTTGAGCTGAGGAGGACGAAAAACAAAATATACAAATATATGTTACTAGCAGGCCACAGTCGTCCGAGGCTTCGCCACGGACATTTTCTCTTTATCAATAATACCTTTGTATATTTGAAAAATTGCAATAATAAAAAAACTTAAAATATTTGCATATTATTTGTATTTGGAAGCAAATTATATTAAATAGTATAACTATAATAAAGTGAAAATATTTCCATTTTAGTTATTTAATACTTCAGTATAAACAACGTTTTTTGATTCATTGGCATTACCAGGAATAAGAAAAATCTGATTTTCTGCTGTACCGACTCGTTTACCATAATCTACTTCTACGTTTTTCAAAGTTTTGTATTAAATATTTATTATACTCCACCCGCAAAGCGTAGCGGGCACAATAATTTTATCACGAAATTTTTTTCACGACCATGAGTCGATTAAGCCATGTTCGTCTGTCTATCTGTTCATTAGTTTGTCCACACGATTACAGCCGTGTCTTTATTGCAAATCTTTTTAAAGTCCATAATGAAATAAATTTCATTATTTGAGATTTGTCATACAGTGGTGCTCCAGTTTAATGAAAGATATAATGTCCAGGGTCGTTCGGTAAATCGAAAAGTTCATTAAATCGGTAATACTATTTTCGAGTTTTTTATCATATAACAAAGCTAATAAATTTGTCAACTTGAAACAAATATCCTTACATTTTTTGTTTTAATTATGCACTCCAATAAAGTTGAATTTTTGAACTTGTTTTAGATATAATTAATTATTATTATTAAATGTTTCGAAAGCTGCTGGTTAAAATCTGTTCACACTCCAAATGAAAAATCCAAGATTATGTCAATACATTCCTATAATGTTTTTTAAAAAGGAAACCCTACAATATGTATATTAACCCGAGGGGACTATTTGAGAATTAGATAAGTAAATACATATTAATGTTATTAAAAATCCAAAAACAAACGAAGCGAGCTCAGAGAAGCAAATGTTGTTAAATAGAATACCTACAATTTCAAATGTTCGTAATATAGTCAACAACATTAAATAAGGGTTCGTTATATTGGAAGTTCGTTAAATCGGTGTTCGCTTAATTGGAGCACCCCTGTAATGCTTAAATTTGAAACATATACCCTGCAGTTGAAATTCAACAAAATTTTGTGAATACTTCCATAGAAAGTGACGTCACCAAAATATCAAAACCTTCATAATTTATACAAAAATTAATGTGTTGAATTGAAAGATCATACATAAGTCTTGTTTTCTTGATAAATAAAACGTACTCTGAGTTTGAAATATAAAAAATTGGAAAAAAATATAACTTATAAATAAATCCGAATAAGCTTCAACCTGAGTATTTTGACTTCGGGCAAGTCGAAGATAATTTTTAATGGTTTTTTTTTTATTTATTATATTCATTAAAGTGATGAATTAAAGTTTATTCCTATATATATATTCCTCACTTTATATTCCATAAAGTTTTTTAAAAAAGCTTTTATACTTCAAATATTCATCTTAAGAAGTGCTCAAACATGCTAGTATAGTAAACATTTCATCCAACATCCCAGCAAAATTTTTCGTTAGGTCTTGTTTTTTAATCGATTCCAAAATGCATTACATAAATGCTAATGCAAGACCTTAAATTTAATCCGTAATAAATTCACGGCAATGCATTCACATCAACTTGAAAGTTGTTATTCAAGTATTAATTTCGTGAAATCAATTATAAACCAACCGTTTTAAGCGCTTAATCTTTGCAAGTGACAGCGCTTTCGATTACCTCTAATGACATGGATATATAAAAATAATGGGTTCAGTAAGCGAGAGGGTAAGCGATGAATGAAATTTTCTGGATTACTTTTTCGATTATATGTAAGCGAAGATTTTGCTGGGATGTTCTCCAGCAATACATTTCTCCAGAGCTTTTTAGAAAAAGTTGCTCGTGTCATAAATGCCAGGAATAAAAATATACTTTATAATTTTGTGATTACTAAGTTCTAAGACTATACATCGACAAACAAACCTTATTTGCAGCTCTAAATCTGCTAGAACATAATTTTTAATAGTAATATGTTTTTGGGTATCCTGTTACATAAAACAATTTAAAAGCTCAATTTATTACTTGCTGAAAAATTTCTAAAAAAAAATAAAATTGATTAAAATTCATAAAATTTTTTATTTAAATTAAATACATGGCGTTTTATAACAATTTTATGGCGTTCTGATGTTGTTTTATTTTATTTTGAAGATGTCTATTTAAAACTCAAAGATGGTTTTCTAACTCCTTTACTTTACTAAAATACATAATTATTATTCTGTTCAAATCAACCAACAAAAACTGTAAAAATACAGTTTTTAAGAAAAAACTATTCTAAAAATTATTCTAATTTTCATGACTCTTGAACTTGGTCTCCCAGGGCAAGTTTGCTTTGGGAATTATGTAGATAATGACTATGAAACAAATTTCTGATATCAATTTGGTATCACTATGATACTGTGATATTTATGGTTAAGAATAAGGCAGTCAAATGTTACAGACCTCAGTCTTGTCTAGTAAAGTCGAAGCTGAAATGTCGAAATGTATAAAGAGTACTATAAAGAAATTTATAAAAATTAGGAAAAAAGTTTATAAATTAATTTTAATATTTTGTTCTAATTTTCACTTAACTTTTATATAGAAGACGTGGATTGATTTCGAAAAAATGTTTAAATTGATAGTTATTCAGGGTCACTGAGGGAAAATTTGTTAACGCTTTACTTCCCGGTCCTATTTTTTCCTCAATTATGCAAAATTATTCAAAATAGATCTTTGGGGATTAACTTACTATTGCAAGTCAAAATTTTGCGTAAAGAAAACATTTTTGAAAAATTCCTTGATTGCGGAAAATTTTTCAGTTTTGTATAAGTTACCAATTTATCTTACAAATGATATCTAATATATTACTATCGATGAGATTAATTTTGTATATTGTTACCGACTTTTATAAATAATACAATGAATTAAAATATTTATGTGTACTCATTTGCACTTTAACAAAATAATCATAACAGCAAACTATTATTTAAAAGAATTATATTAATTTCGTAGTACTTTTTAAGCATTGCTTTTATGAGGTTAAGTATAACCTTCTAAAAGGGTTTACTTAACAATTTATTTTTGGTCCCGGGTGCCAGCAACCCTAGCTACGCCACTGCCTCACTCCAATTGCAGTCGTGAAAGCAAATAATTGCATGCATAATTTACCAACAATTTTCTCTTTGAGTCGCTGCTCTTGCTCTCCTAACGCTGAGCATCGCTCTTGCATTTTCTGTTAAACTTGTCAAACTTGTTTTACGTCGGGGCATTTATTTGTAGTTAAGGGAAATATGAACACTTCATTTTTCAAACTTTTAATTTATCTATAATCTATACAAAATATGCTATCACACTTGTGAATGCCGCATTTTGAAATATTAAAAAATTGGAAAACTACAATAATAATATGCGTAAAGAAATTGCATGCGGCGAAACAAATATGCACACATTGGTTTGCAGCTCATCATTCTACAGCAATAACAGCACAGCAAGGTTTATTTAACTTGTATTCCCATCACGTCAAAGAGCGCCAACTGCTTTTGGTTACTCTTCGAATGAGTGTGGAGAGCGAGATCAATAAACTTTAAAGAGAAGGGTTGATAGGAATATGTAGTTTAAACTCTCGTAACACAGACGCGTGAAAAGCAAGCGACCAAGCAATGCTTAGCATCTGTGGTAATTTCCTAAAAAACTTAACAACTTAATTAAATATATTTATTGTTAAATTTTCTTAAATAAACCCCACCTATGGCATTCTGTAGCATAAATATGATATTTTAAAATTTTTTTCATAAAAATCGGTCCAGTAGTTTTGGAGTCATTGGTGAACTTAATATTTCCACTTCAATTTTATATAATAGTATAGATATAAATATATATAACAGTATGTATAAAGGGTGGTTAAATTTTAAGCGCCGATGTTGATTTTGAATAAAGCACAAATTATTTAGAAAACTATTGTCATTTCTTATTATTATGATAAGATTGGTATGGTTAAATTATGTATGGAACAAAATATCACACTTTCATTCAATGGTTCAAATTTTCGATGACGCTGAGGTAAAATTGAGGTTCTAGAAGTTAATGTGCCGATTAATTTCATCCTTTAGCTTTTTTTTTTGGGAGACAAGGGGGCGATCTTCACATGGCAACGTGTCTGATTGCCTCAACTTGGCGAGGCCAGCATTATCCATGTCGAAATCGTCTCAAGTCGACTCAAAACCTCCGCGTGGTGTCTCCTGGAAACGTCAAAAACTATCACCCGATAAACTTTGGCGGCTAATTTGAGCGGCGAGGTCTCCTCTAGACTATAAACTTGAGGGGTCTCTTCAAGACCTTAAAAATGGAATGTGCGTAGGGTTTGGGTCCCAACCACATTATAACTTCCCAATGAAAACAAAATCAGCCTCGGATATGAACCCTCACTACGTTGACGACCACCGCAAACGAAAAACGGATACTGATTTACGGATATGCACCTGGAATGTCCGGACCCTTTATAGGGAATGTGCCACTGTCCAACTGGCGGAAGCCCTCGAAAAAATAAAGGCTGACATCACCGCCATCCAGGAGATGCGATGGAAAGGACAAGGCTGCTCTAAGAGAGCAGACTGCGATATCTACTACAGCTGCCATGCGGAGAAGCGCGAATTTGGATGCGGATTCGTCGTAAGTCAGAAACTACGCCAACTTGTTTCCCGGTTCACACCTGTGAACGAAAGGCTGGCGACAATCCGCGTCAAGGCGAAATTCTTCTACATCAGCCTAATTTGCGCACATGCCCCGACGGAGGAATAGGACGATACTGTCAAGGACACCTTCTATGCGAGCCTAGAGGACGTGTATGATCGCTGCCCGGCCCACGACGTAAAAATAGTTCTCGACGATTTTAACGCGAAGGTCGGAAAAGAAGGCATCTTTGGCTCCACTGTCGGTCAGTTCAGTCTCCACGAGACCACTTCGAATAACGTTCTAAGACTGATCGACTTCGCCGCGGCGCGAAACATGGTAGTTAGTAGCACCAGATTCCAACACCCCGATATCCAAAAGGCAACCTGGCTGTCCCCGGATCAAAAAACGCGAAACCAAATTGATCATGTTGTGATCGACGGAAGGCACGCTTCAAGTGTACTGGATGTGCGCACATTTCGGGGGGTCAATATTGACTCCGACCATTATCTTGTTGCAGCCAAGATCCGCATGCGATTGTGCAATGCGAAGAATGTACGCACAGGTGTGCAACGAAAGCTTGATGTCGATAAGCTGCTATCACAACGGACCGCCGAGGCCTACTCCGCTCAACTCTCGGTTAAGCTCAACCAACCTTACTCTTGCCTCGACGACGCTGGCGGACTTTGGGCGCATATATCCCACTCCATGTGCACTGCTGCTCAAGAAGTCATTGGTTTTCGGCGCCCGCAACCTCGCAACCAATGGTATGACCAGGAGTGTCGCGACGCGACAGCAGCAAATACGCCGCATATAAAAAGACGCTGCAGTCAGCTGCAACGCGAGCCATGCACGAAAACTATCGCGATAAGAGGAAGGAAGAGAGATGCCTTTTCAGACGTAAAAAAAGAGAGCAGGAAAAGCGTGAGCGAGAAAAAATTGAGGTGTACCAGGGCAAGAAGGATGCTCAAAAATTCTACCAGCAGGTTAAGCGTCTAACCCAAGGTTTCAAGCCCGGAGCATCCACTTGTAGAGATGAGAATGGTGATCTGGTAACAGATACGCAGTGCGCATTGAAATTATGGAGACAGCATTTTTCCAATCTGCTTGCAGGCGACGATACCAACAATTCCGCCCTTGGAGAATGCAGTCTGACACCACCAATCGACGATGATGGAGTGGAAATTCCACCACCTAGCCATGACGAGGTTAAAGTCGCTATCCAGCAACTCAAAAACAACAAAGCCGCAGGTGCTGACGGCCTGGCTGCTGAATTGTTTAAAACCGGCGGCGGTGAATTTATAAGGTGCATGCATCAACTCTATCCTATACTTAAGAAAGGAGACCCGACAATCTGCGCCAACTACCGAGGTATCAGTCTTATTTCCATCGCATATAAGGTTCTTTCAAGCGTATTGTGTGAAAGATTGAAGCCGCATACCAAAACACTGATTGGACCTTATCAGTGTGGCTTTCGTCCTGGCAAGTCCACCATAGACCAGATTTTTACTCTACGTCAAATCCTGGAGAAAACCCACGAAAACCAAATCGACACCCATCACATCATTGTTGATTATAAAGCTGCGTTCGATAGTCCGAATCGGGATTGCCTGTACGCAACAATGTCTGAGTTCGGTATACCTGCAAAGTTGGTAGGGCTCTGCAAGATGACGTTGAGCAATACATGCAGCTGCGTCAAGGTAGGAAATGACCTCTCCGAAATCTTTAATACCGAACGAGGTTTCAGACAAGGCGACCTGCTATCATGCGATCTTTCAATATCATCATGGAGGGGATCCTATGAAAGGCAGGTGTACATCGAAATGGTACCATTTTCTACAAAGGTGTCCAGCTCCTTGCGTATGCTGATGATATTGATATCATCGGCAGAACCAAGAGAGATGTAACCGCTGCTTTCGCCGCTATCGAAAAGGAATCAGCCAAAGTGGGTTTGACGGTGAACGAGGGCAAAACAAAGTATATGCTGTCTGCAAATAGGGAAATGCGGCGTCTAGGCTCCCATGTTACAGCAGGCAAATATAACTTTGAAGTTGTCAAGGAGTTTACGTACCTTGGCACCGCCGTAAACAGCAACAACAATGTCAGCCTGGAGATAAAGCGAAGAACAACAATTGCTAATATGTGCTACTACGGGTAAAGTAAGCAATAGGTTCCAGAGCCCTCTCTCGATCGACAAAACTAACACTCTACAAGACGCTCATCATACCTGTGCTTCTCTATGGCGCTGAGGCATGGGTGGTATCGCAAACAGATGCAGCCGCTCTTGGGGTGTTCGAGAGGAAAGTTCTTCGCAAAATCTTTGGTCCTGTTCGAGTTGGCGACGACTATCGCATTCGAATGAACCACGAACTGTACGAGCTCTACGACGACATTGACATAGTCCAGCGTATAACAATTCAGCGACTACGTTGGCTGGGTCATGTCTTTCGTATGGATGAAGAAGCTCCAGCGAAAAAGGTGTTTGAAGCGAAAACCGAGGGTCGAAGACGAAGAGGAAGACCATGCTTCCGATGGATTGACCAGGCCGAGGAAGCCCTTACCGCGCTTGGTGAAACAGATTGGAGACGGCGCGCGCAAAGCAGAGACGCCTGGCGAGAACTGATGAAGTCGGCCGTAACCCGTCAACGGGTTGTCATGGCCACCTAAGTAAGTAAGTAAGTAGCTTTTTTTTTTGCATTGTTGCTGGCTTATCGACGTATACCATTTCTCTCAAATAATTCCAAGTTTCATGTTTCTTGTAACAGACGTGGCATAACTCCATAGGTGCAAGACGGTGCAGAGCACCGGGGTCCTTAAGCGATAGGGCCCTTCGCTGATACTGTTTATAGCAAATGGCAACGTATCTGATATAATAAAAAATGCGATAACTTTCAACCAAAATACTGTGAAATAGTAGTCCAAAATTTTACTCAACAATTCAATTGCTAATGATAAAGCATGACATAAAATATAATAAAATAAAATAAAAACAATAATGTTTCTGTACTTCTTTTGCTTTGAAAATGCTTTTTTAATTTTTTTTTTTTTGTAGGGGCCCTTTTTCAATTTTGCACACGAGCCCGTGCTCATCTAGTTACGCCACTGGTTACAAATCTCTGATGTGGTAATCGTCTGTTTCAATATAATTCTTATTTGACATGAGACTAAATAAAGTTTCTTCCATTCTCTTTATATATTTTTTAAAATAGTTGATTCTTAATAAAAACCGAATGCGTAGTATTCCTTAACATTAGGCTGGTTCAAAAAGTTTATTCATTTCTTTTAAAAGATACAAATAATGTTATATTTTCTCAAAAAATGGAATAAGTATTATTCTTGATGTAAAAATAAAAATATTTAAAATTTTCATTTTGTGTTTTTTTTTTATCGTATTTAAAGCATTTCTGGAGAATTTGAAACCATAACAAAGTGGCGATTCGATTTTTGAACGAAATCGTATATTTTCAAAGGCTTTGTCTAATATTTATTAAAACTTATCAAGCTGCAATCATAATTTATTTGACGAAAATATTATTACAATATTTAATATTTTTGATTTGTTAGACTTCCTTTTTGCTTAAAAAGTAATTTATTTCAAGAAAATACCCAAATAAGAATTTCGTATTATAATAATTTTGGTCGTTGGTCTCTTGGGCTTATTTTTGTCCTTTACTACTATTTTCCTCTTGCTTTAAGGTTCGAATGAAGAATTTTAATACAAAAAACAAGTAAAGAAAGTTTTAAGTCGGTCTAGCCCGACTATAAAATACCCTTAACCTACTTTTTCAAAATACTTTAAAAGTAATGAAAATGGGCAAATGTTTTCGCTATTGTGAGTTGCATGGGAGGTGGGTATGTTCGCGGACACACAATTTTTGAACACATTATTTTTGGCATAAAATTGATACATACCAAATTTTATCTCTGTAGGTTAAACAAGCTTATTTATGGAGTTTCCAATTGTTTGGGTTTTATAGGAGGTAGGCTTGTCCACGACTGGATGATGCCAATTTTTTAAACCATCTTTGCGTATCCGTGAGCGGATGACATCCATTTGTCATATATATATTTTTTTTTTGTTATAAAAAAACTCATGTACCAAATTTTATCTCTGTAGGTCAAACATAACCCTGCAAACATTTTCTGAGGCTCTCCAAAAAATGACTCTTAAAAGAGTGTTTTTTATGCATGTTTTATGATGACTCATTTAAAGGACTCATGAAAGACTCTTTAATATGACTGTTAAATGATTGTTCAAGAATAAGACTCATAAAAGAGTCATTAATGTATCTGCTTTATGAGTACTCATAAAAGACACTCATTAAAGAGTCCTAAATATGACGGTAACATGATTGTTCATAAAAAAAGACTCATAAAAGAAACTTATATTGATTGATATATGCGTAATCATAAAGAAGACTCATAAAAGAGTCTTATATATGAGTGTTTCATTGGAGAATAGAATAAGATAATTGCAAAAGCACCATATTTAATAAATAAATAAGAACTTAATCAAATATATTTTTTAAAAATTTTATTAAACTTTGTCACTGTCTGTTATGAATATATGCTGGCTACGATTTTCGGAGAACTGTTTGTTTGTGGCGATACACATGCATTAAAATTTAACTACAACAAATGTTGCAAAAGACTTCTTATATTAGTCTTAAAAGAGTATTAAATATGAGTATTAAAAGAGTACTAAATATGAGTCTTGAAAGAGTAGGTATCAAATATGTATAGAGTACATATTGTACTCAGAGTATACGGTCTTAAAACCGTCATTACTATGAGTCCAAAAAGACTCATAAAACAATAATTTTTATGAATCATATTTTGGGGCCCACAACATACGAAAATGTACTCATAAAAGAGTCTTTTTTGAGCACATTATGATGATAAACCCTCATTTATATGAGTCTTGAGAGTCTTTTAAGAGTCATAATGTTGGAAGCTTTTTTATTGAGTTTTCAAGTTTTGGGTTGGGAGGTGGGCGTGTCCGAGAGTAGATGTCGCCTATTTTTGTAAGACATCTTTGTTTTGATATAAAATACAAACGTACCAAATGTTGTAGGTTAATTAAGAGCTTGATTATGCATTTTTCAATTCTTGCGTTGTATGGGAGGTAGGCGTGGCCGTGAGCGGATTCCAAAAATATTATAGAGCAAAAGAGCAGATCCTTGGATTCATGTGACCATGTGTACCGAGTTTCATTCAATTAATTCAACTCCTTATTCTTATCCTGTGTTTGAGCCTAGTACTATGTTCGTTTGCGTGAAAATTTTGGCAGATTTTTTGATATAAAAAGCAACAATTTATTATATTTCCCTGCAAACATGTTTCATCGCCTGAAAATCTCAAGCGAATCGCTTGGAAGATGAAATGATCGCCGGCGTGCTCTTCTGAGAGTCTTCCTGGAATCGCCGAATGTAAGCAGCTGAGGCCATAATAGCGATTTGCCGGGAAGATTCGCCGGCAAATCGCCAAGGGGAGTCTTAAGCGATTCGCCTGGAAGATTCGGCGACGAATCGCCGAGAGGAGTGTCAAGCGATTCGCCTGGAAGATTCGCGAACGATTCGCCGAGAGGAGTGTTAAGCGATTCGCCTGGAAGATTCGCGAACGATTCGCCGAGAAGAAACTTAAGCGATTCACCGGGAAGATTCGCCAACGAATCGGCAGAAGGGGTTTTTGTTTGTTGCAGAGCAACGTTGTTGAATATAACAAGTTGTTGCAAGTTTGAACTAGCGGGTTCTTCAGAAGTTGTGTTATCCCAGTGTCATGAAGTTTTTAAAAAGTTAAATTTTTTGATTAATTTAAACTATTTTTCAGAGCTTGCTTCATATAACAATGATAGATTTAGAAAGTTTTTAAAAAGCAATCTTCCAACGATCGCCGGAATGAGCGAAGGAAGATTTTGAAATTTTTTTGAATCGCGCATTCATCGCTTTGGCGATCGAATAGCGATCAATCTTCCAAAGAACCCTTAAGCGAATCGCTAGCGCGTCGCCAAATAATCTAATCTTCCAATCGTCTTCCAAATGTTTGCCGGGCTGTGATTCTATTAATACAAAAAAAATATGTATACAAGTATGCATATGGATGATGTCCTTTGTTGTGGAGCAGGACAAGTCGTTAGTTAATAGCAGTCTGCAAACTGGG
This sequence comes from Tetanocera ferruginea, assembly GCA_958299015.1. Lineage (NCBI taxonomy): Eukaryota > Metazoa > Arthropoda > Insecta > Diptera > Sciomyzidae > Tetanocera > Tetanocera ferruginea. The sequence continues at coordinate 156,583,562 of OY282642.1, read as the reverse complement.
AAGATTTGAACCCGCCAACACCGCGGAAATTTGCATCCTTATTTACAATTTCCAACAACTGCAAAAAATATAATTTCATTTAAAAACTTCGTTCATTTGATTGCACATTTTCTTAAATGAAATGGCAACTATCACTGTCTCACGGCAAAATATATGGTCGGTTCAATTAAATTGCCATGAAAACAATGTTGCTAGATGCATGTTGCAGAATATAGTAATAGTTTTTCCGCAGCGAAACTAGTACAACTTTGACGAAAAAGTTGTAAAATGTTCACACTTGTTTCACAGTCATTGTCATTTTTTGTATGGAGATTTGAGTGGAATTTCACGTAAAGCCGAACAGAGTACTATGCTTTACAGACAACACACAGTCGGCACCTATAAAAGCATGAAGTACTAGCAGTTAGTAAAATATCAGAGTTCTGTCCGTGTGGTGTCCGTGGCATGCAGGTTAAGTGTGTGGCTTAGCATGCTCGAGAGCCCGGGTTCGATCCCCAGCCGCGGCGAAAAAGTTTTTTTCAATAAAAAATTTTTCTGATCGGTCACCACCTCTCTGCAGACAATGGCAAACCTCAGAGAGTAAATAATGCCATGTAAAGCTTCTTGAGAACATGAGCCGTTCGGAGTCGGCATAAAACATGTAGGTCCAGTTCTCGGTCAATTGTGTGCAAAAATTTAAACACACACAACACAATTGATCATAAGAAGCTCGGTCAAAGTCCTTTCAAGGGCTGAAATGGCCAATTTGTTTTGTTTTTGTTTTGTTTCTGCTCAAAGGATTTCAGGGCTCCTTACATAAAGACTTCAACTTCAGCGATGTTGCCAATTTGTTTCTTGAGCTCTTGAGTGATTTTTTTTTAATGATAAATATTACTTTGTACATATAAAGGGTTAAATTTTAAGTTAGAAAAATTCAGTCGAGTAAGCATTTTTTCAAATAAACGAGGTTTAAATATTTATTTAAATTTTATGCTGCCTAAGAGACCAATATATTGTAGGCTGCAATTGTTTGTATATGTGTGTACTAGTGCGTTTAAGTAGTGTGTGTTTTTTTCAAATTTACTTTTTCACTCAAATTAAGCATTGAGGTCAATGTAAATTAAACAATGGTACTTGTTTGCTGGTATACTTCTAAGCTTTTCACACACACACACACACACATTTTGAGGCATTTGTATACCGGCGTTAGGTCTGTTTTTCCAAGTCTGGCAATAAATTCCGCAAGATACATTTTGTAGATATGTGTTTGAACATGCCCTCAGACAAATAAGGGTCAAAAAGGATGCAGGCAGTATTTGTTTTTTTTTTTTGGTATTTTTTACTTTGGTACCAGGTACGTACACAATGGCAGATGGACTTTGCAAATGTAATTGTCAAAAGTGTGCAAAATGTGTGTGTTCAACACAAACACAAACACACACAAATACTACACCCACACTTTAGAATAAAGCAGCCATAGGAACATGAAACCTTAATGAGATGAAGCTAGATGAAGAGCTTGGAAAGCATTTCTGCTGCTCATGTTTCACAGAGCATGAGTTGTGAATAAGCGAAAACAGAGTATAAAAAAAAAACTTGCAACATTCTTCACCAGCAGTAGCTGCAACAATGGCTGCTCTATGCCACTTTATAGCCCGTTTGATCTTTGTGTGTAAAGCAGGTGTTGCTGCAGAGGTCAGCAGTTATATTTCTTTTTTTTTCTATTTCACTGTTTCTCTTACTTGCATCTCTTGTTGGTGTTCTTTTTTTATTTGGTTTGGCTTCAATGGCTTCCGTTTTCGGCTACGAGTTTGCAGTGAAGCTGCAAATAAATGTGGCTTAGCGCAAAGGTTGCTGGAATGGATGTGTATGTGTGTGTGTGAATTTTTCTGTTTAAAATGCTCCGTTGTCAACGTTGCAACGCTATCATAAGAGCACACACTATGTTGTACAAAGAAAAGCGAAACACATGTACTTGACACTCAGAGTGAAAAGTTGATATGAGTGAGGTTTGTTTTTAATATGGTTTGTTTAAAAGCTCAGCCAGAGCTTTTTATTCAATCAGTTTATGTGTAATAAACAAAAAAGTTACTGATTATGAGAAAATGAAAATTTACACTTCAAATTAATATTTCATCAATATCAAGTCAGAATAAATAGAAACCGTAAACTTTTACGGCGATTTAATAACAAATTGAAATTTGAATTGATTCAACTCTTAAAGCTGTTAAGCCACTAAGAATATTATTTTGTAAATATAAACTTTATGTCAAAAACAATTTATTTAAAACATCTACTCAAAAATTACCATGAAACGGCATCAATGCTGTTCCTTTGAGAATTATTCATTAAAGTATTGAAACCTAATTCCAAAGATTCTAAGCCAACTTTTCTAACTAGTCCATAAACTTGTTCAATCTTTTATGGCTTTACTTTATGAACAATATTGCGCTCCATTGTTTCTAATGTTTTTAAAGTTTGTGCTGAAAAAAAAAACAAAAAAAAAGTAAAAAACTTTCTCTAAAGCATCACTTTTACAGCACATCATTAGATATTCACTTTGAGAACTTTTCGTCAACACGAGCAAAAAAACAAAAAAACACTGATGCTTTACCGTCGCATGAAAATCAATATTTTTCAGTAAAACAAACGCTTTCCGCTCAATATTTTGTGCCCTATTAAAATGCAAAACCAAGTAACTACGTTTTCCTACCCGTCAACAGTTTGAAAACAAATTTAAAAATCAATCAAAAACTTTAAATTACCGATGAAAGGAATCCAACAGCGTATATTTTTTTGAAAAGGTTTTTCCGGTGTTTGTTTTTGTCGTTTATAATTTCTTCTTCTCTACTTCAATGGAGAAAAGTTTTTGTGAGATGATTTTTTTTTTTTTTCGTTTGGTTTTTAATAAATTGCCAGCTAACAGCTTGGACAACAACAAAAACAACAACAACAATAATAGCAACAATATTAAACAGCAAAGGCACAACAGAGGAAAATTAATTGAACGTCATTTACCAAAAAACCTAACCTAAATTCCCGGCAGAATTTGTTGCCAACGTTATGCGTCGTGATGCTGGTGTTTGTTGTCGAAACACAATATTTTGTATCCATTGACTTCAAAACAGATTTCAATACATCATGTTTTCTTCCGCTTCGGTCCAGTCCAGAGTATTTTTAATTTTGTGTTTTTCGTTTTTTTTTTCTTTGTTCGTGTTTTTTTTTTTTTTTTTTACTTCTGGGCTTTAGGTATTGTACAGCTCAACAAAACGTAACTGACAGTATACGTTCGTTACGTTAACGAACTCGTTAAAACTTCAAAATCACTCAAAAGCACCAAGCAGCTTGAGCAGAATTTTTGCAGTTTTGTTTTTTTTTTTTTTGCTATTTTATTTATTTTCTGTATTTTGCACGGTTAGAGCAAACAAAAGAAACAATGTTTTAAAAAATAAGCAAACAACAGTTACTTAAAAAAAAACAACTAACAAAAGAAAGAAGCGAAGAGCAATATTAAAATTAGCAGAAAATATATGTATACAAAAAAATTAAACAATAGCTAACCAGCGCAAGGACATTGAGTGAAGAGAGAATTCTATTGTGTCTAGCGATTTCCCTGTTAGCAAGGACACACACAAATTTATACATGCGCTACGATGTGAATATATCAACCGAATAGCTACTCTGCTGCTTGGATTTTTTAGCGCTATTGTTGTTGTTGTTGTTGTTGTTGTTGTTGTAATTGTATAGTATTTTAGACAGTTATAGAATTGATATTCTTGTTGCTGATTTTTATTGGTTATGCCAACACAATTTTTCAATGTCATGCCGTACAGAATGCGCACAAAAATATTATCCTGAAATACTCAATGATGGATTTTCAAAATATGGACAATATTTCAGAAAGTTTTCCTAAGCAAACTGCAATAGTTACGAAAGGAATGAGTAGCGCAAAAACTAGAAAATGCTATATGGAAATACTACAGTTTTGCAGTGACCTGAAAAGTGCTTTTGAAAATATGATATTAACTGTCTGTGAGCTTAACGTCAGTGTGTTACTTATAGTTGACCTTGACGTTTTCTTTTTAGAAACAAATATATTTATTTCTTTAAATTAATTCTTTGCAGTAAGAACTTAATTAAACACAAATTTGCTGAAATTATGTTGTAAATTATTTGAAAAACCATTTTTTGCTCGTTTTTATTTTTAAAGAAAAAACTCAATGTATGATTTTTTTTCTGCATACCAAGACATTAGATTAATTTTTGGGGAATTTAACCAGATATTAACAATTTGAAAAAGTTTCTTTGTATTGGAGGTAGGCGAGCATCTTTACCAATTCCTTAATTTAACTTTGTTTTTAGAAAGATAGAAGCCTATATATCGAGATTCATAAAAATATCATAAAAACAAAAAAGATAACTCTAAAGACGGCTAAGCCCGACTATTGAATACCCTTAACCTCATATCATATTTAAAAATATATTGAAACACTTAAACATATATTAACAACTTCCCAATAAACTAAACGAATTTTCCTCGAATTCGAGGTGCATCCGAGCTCTCGGATATTTATTTAGAAAACAAAGTTCGAAAATGTTTTGCTAATGAACCCTAGGGCGGGAGTATCACAAATTTTATTCTCGAAACGAGATTTTTTAATCATAATCGAATCACTACCGAAGTGCGAATTTCAACATTAGCAAATGTTTTCGAAAAATTTAAGCAATTTTTTTTCGAAATTAAATTTTTAATATTTTCGTGTCCTACGCAAAGCGATTATTATGATAAAAGATTATAAGACTATTATTTTTATAAAGAAAAAAAAAAATATACATGTTCAGGATTCCTACCCTTGTTAGGGGAAGAGTGGCATGAAAGAGCCAGTTTTAAAAAAGTAACAAAATATATAAAAATAATTAATAAAATTATAATTCTTGTATCAAAAGTATTTTCTCATTCATTTATGAACGTAATACCATGAAATATTTTCCAAAATCAACAATATTCTTGGACCTGTAGCCATTTATACAAAACATGAAATTCGGCTCTTTCATAACACATGGGCATTGAAAGAGCCAACCAAAGTTTTGAAAGAGCCATCTTCTTATTACAAGACTTAACACAAAAAATAACGAATATTTTATTAAAAATATTAATTATTATTATAAAAAGTATTGTGTTTACAAAAACAAATTAAATTAATAAAAAAATTCAAAACTAAAAACAAAAATAGTTAAAAAACTTAAAAATATTTTTAGCAAAAAAAATTAAATCGCTTTGAAGAAAATCTATAATAATAAGACCTATTCCAAAAACAAAATAAGAGGTTTAAAACACTTAAAAACATTTTTGACAAAAATAATTTAAACTTCCCTTACGCTTCTTCATACCACCGCAACCCAGCTCTTTCAAAACATATTGTCCAAAGAAACATAACCTCAAAAATTAGTATGAAATCAAGATTTTTCCGGCAAAATAAATATGTTATTGGTAGGCCTAATATATCCATAAAATTATAGTTTAATAATATTACTGTTAGTTTTAAAGGTGAAGACGTCACAAAACAAATAAAATGCTCTGAAAAACTTAATTAATGATGAAGAAATCCAAAATACGATACACCATCGTCGTTTATTATCAGTGAATGTTCGAGGGTGCCATATGGCGAGTATTGCTTCTTAAAAATTATAATTTAAGAAGCATTTGTATGAAAACTACCGCGTAAATCAAGATGGCTCTTTCAAAACTTGGCTCTTTCATGCCACTTCTCCCCTACTGCGGATGGAAGTCGCCTACGTTATCCACTAGCCTGTCGCAGTTGCAAATTTATATCTGCTTTGAAGACGTGGGTCTGTCTCCCAGATGAGGCAAAAGAATTTATTGTTGTTTTTTCTTTTTATTTTGGTGTTTTTTCCCGAGTTTTGAAAAAATCTGACGGGATCATGAATTTAAAATAAAAAACATAAATGTTGCGTTGATTAATTGCAGCAGTACAAAAATTTATTTTACTTTACGAGATTGTGAACTCGTTTTGAATTCGAATCGAATACATGATATCTAATCCGAGTTCTCGGTTTCGTTACTAATTCGAAACTAAGCCGAGTACACTATGTGGCTTAATGGGTTATTATATGATTCAAAATCCATGCATTATTTTTTTCGTTTACGTGAGTGGGTGACACCCATTTTGTGTGCAAACCTTTCTTTTGATTTGAAATCCTCCCATACCAAGTTTAGTCCTTGTTAGTCATATATAAACCTTTTTATGGTATTTTCAATATTGTGGGTTGTATATGAGGTAGACGTATTGTGAGCGGATCACGCCCATTTTTTGTTGATGTATTATTTTTTGAACAAAATACATACATATTAAATTTAATTTCTGTAGCTAAAATAAAAATCTCTAAAGAGTGATTTAAATTTTCTGGTTGTATGGGTGGTGGGCGTGTCTGTAGGCGTGTCCGTGGGCGTTTCCGTGGGCGGATTCCAAAAATATTCAAAAGTGCATATCCGTGGGTTCAATTGTTCATACCATTAGCTCAAGTCCTTCTTCTTATCCTGTGTTTACGGACAACAAATAGACGTACGGACGGACTAACGGACAGACAGACACAGCTAAATTGACTCACGAAGTGATTTTGATCAAGAATATATATAGTAATATTCTATACCGGACTCACTTATTTGTAGGTGTTACAAACGTTTGCACAAAGTTAATATACCCTGACCTTTCAGGATTAGAGTTTAATTATGGTTGATATCGTGTCGACAGGGAGACGAACATGGTTAAGCTGAATAAGGTAATAATGTTGAAAAAGAATATATGAATTTCTGTTCACCTGCCACGCCTTTTTATTGGCATAATACACACAATAAAAACACATGTGGGTGTTTTAAAACAACTTATACGAGCATTATAAAAAAAAAACTTATACTCATAAAAGAGTAAAAACCGCGGCCTCGGTAGAAGTACTTAACTGCAAACAAACATAGATCACAAAAAATAGAGGGACTCTTCAAAACAATTTCTGCATAATTTGTTGTTTTGATCGGAAAAATTCCCATGGAGCGATTTTGGTTCTCCTGAACATATAATTTATTTTTCTTTAGAATGTATACGCAAGAATACTCATTTAAGAGACCGTTTAACTTTTGAGTCGATTTCCCGCTGACTTTTTTTTCTCAATACAAAATTGATTCATCTTAATGTACAGTGTTGTACATTTTTATACCCTAAACCTGAAAAGTCAGGGTATATTTACTTTGTGTAAACGTTTGTAACGCATAGAACAAAGCGAGTGCGGTATAGAAAAATATATATATTCTTGATCAGCGTCACCACCCACATGATCACATGAACCCAAGGATCTGCACTATTGAATATTTTTGGAATCCGCCCACGGACACGCCTACCTTCCATACAACGCAAAAATTGAAAACTGCATAAGCAAGCTCATAACTCACCTGAAACAAAAAAATTTGGTGTGTATAAGTTTTGTATCAACACAAAGATGTCTTTGAAAAATGGGTGTTATCCACCTACGAACACACCCACCTCCCATACAACGCAAAAATTGAAAACGGAATAAATAAACCTCTGTTCAACCTACAGATATAAAACTTGCCACGTGTATTTTTTATGACAAACCAAAGATGGTTTGGAAAAATGGACATCATCCGCTCACGGACACGCCTACCTCCCACACAACCCAAAAAGTTTAAAACGGAATAAATGAGATAATGTTTCTGATAGAGAGATCAAATTTGGTTTGTGTGTATTTTATACCAAAACTAAGGTGTGTTCAAAAATTGGGAGTAATCCGTCCATGAACTCGCCCACCTCCCATAGCGAAATCACAATAAAGGCATTAACTGTGAGCTACAGGAATAAAACTTGGTATGTGTAAATTTTTCATCAACATTTAAATGCATATAAAATATAGGCTTCATCCGCCCACGGACACGCAAATTTTCAATAATATTATTATTATTTTTTGAAAAGTAGGTTTGGGGTATTTCATAGTCAGCCTAGACCGACTTTAGATTTTCTTTACTTGTTTTGTAAATAAAAATGTTTCATCGCACAGTCTGTGATGGTTTTATATAATGTTCATTGGAGCAGACTATCTAAACAATTGTCTGTCAGTAGTGTTGCGAAATTAGATACTTACTAATAATTCATCTTCCTCACAATTTCCAACACTCAATTTTCATGCAATTAGCTTAAGTTTCAATAAAAATATTTTACAATTCGAATTTTAATAATTTAATGAATAAAATAAAAAAAACGTCTCAACTGTTATGAAACATTGACTTTAGAACAATTAATTTTGAACGAATTTTTCAAACATTTTAGCTGAGTCAAGCAATACAACATTACACAGGTATTCAGAGTAACAATCATTTTATGTATTTTTATGAAAGTCAGCGTTCATGACATGCTAATGCATGTAAAAGTACATGATTCGTGGGTACATAAATATTTATATCATTAATTTATGAGTTAAAAGCAAGAATTTCACTTTAACCAACAATTCAAGTTAAAAGGCGTTGGCACCGTTGTTGTTACTTTTGTTAACATTTAATTAAAGCTTTTTAAGCATTTCGTGTGCGTTTTCAACTGATTTCCTTTGCGTGTCAGAAAATGTTGTTAATGAGCAGAGGTTAATTTCTTTTTTTTATAATTTATATATACTTTTTTTTTTTGTTTCAACATAATAGTTAAAAGGCGTAGCAAAAGCTAAGGTAAAGTTAGAACTGTTAAAAGTGGGATGGTCTTCTGGACAGGTACTCATACGTCATTATATACTGCTTCCCTTCAACAGAAAGTAAAATAAAGAGCTCCTAAATCAATAGAAATAAATTTATGAAGACATTAACAGAAAAACATATGTTAAAAAAATGTTGTAAATATATATAATTTTGACTACTTAATGTATTCTTAAAATAGTATTATGACAATTTTGAGGCACTTTTTATAGTAAATGTGTACAAACAACAACAACAGAAATCAAAAATGTCTCTTAAAACTAAATTTATCACGAGAGTACGAGCAGAAAAAAATGAATTTTAGACGTACAATTTGTAGAAAATGTGATATATGATATATTTTATGTAAACTATTATAGAATCATTAAAGTGTCGGTTAACAAGTGATCGACAGTTTGCTTTATACTTAGAATTAGTAAGAATTGAAGTTAGTTGAAGCCATACGAGCCAACGAGTTCTTTGAATTGAACTCTGCTAAAACTATTTTAATTTATAGATTTAGTTTAATTTCCGTAGCAGTTTTTTAACTTTCAATACTGTTTTGCTTCAAAAATATTACTGGCATTAATGAAAATATTAATTAAATACTCACATCAAAAGTACACAGTTGTTGTTGCCTTAATCTAATTACCATAAATATTATAGATTTTACAATTATTTGCGTAAACATTAGCACGCAAAATGGCCGAACGAGTTATTGATAAAAGTAAAATCCTGTTAATAATATAGAAACCAGTGGCAAATTTTAAAGCCAGCCAATAGCAAATCGTGAAACTAATAACCATATCACTACGAGCACCGCTACAACCAACAACAACAACGTAACCAAAAAACTGTAATTAAGCGGTTGGTAAACAGCAAATTAAATATTAATCCCAATGGAACTTAACAAGCCTGAACGTAATTATAACGCGCGTATGACGCATACACACACACACACACATGCACACACAGACATACATGGCTATTTGATTAAGCACAAGCACATGGGCTCATGCTCACTCGCAGGCATATTAACAGGAACAAAACTTAAATTCGTAAAAAAAGCATTGATGGTATTCACACGTGTTTTGCGGGAGTAGAAAACATTTTGGCGATTACGCCGAACCGAAAATATGAAAGAAGTTGTTATAAAAAACTTTCTTCAAAATAACACTTCTGTGAAGATAGCCCAAAATCTTCAGCCCAAATTTTTGTTCAATTCGCCGGAAATAATTTCTCAGATATGAATTCGCCGCAACAACAAAATAAAGTGTAAAATAAAATTTTAATAAAAAATTGATAAAAAAATAAAATTTAATTGCATACTATGTCCATTTTCACAACATTCGTCTTTCATACCGTAAAATGGCCTGGAAGTGAAAAAGTCAGGTTTTGAAAATGTCATGAATAGAAAGAGGTGTAAAAGCCTAAATTGACCTTCATAGTGTCTTAAATGAATTTCCATTATCCTTTTGATAGTATAATTTGTCCTTCCTATGGTGAATTTGCACCATATGCATCAATTGTAATTTTAAAAATTTTTTTTGGAAAAAACGTCAAAAGGGTAGAAGATGAAAAGTTCTCATCCTGGATTTTTGCTCATAAATGCATTTTGACAAGGTTAATTGATTGCCTTTAGACTCAAGTTCCGATCGATCGTCCTTCGTGGTGAAATTTGAGCCGAAAAGCAAAAATAAGTGATTTTTGTATGAAAGTCAAACTTCAACACCCCCACAAGTAGTCCCAAAACAAAAGTTCTCATCCTGGATTTTTAATATGTAATAGCTTATGGAAAAAGGATGATTTTGTCTCCTGTTGCCAAAATTGTCTTTCATACCGTAAAACGGCCTGGAAGTGAAATAGTCAGATTTTGAAAAAATTCAAATTGTCAAAAGGGGTAGAGATGAAAAGTTTTCTTTGAATTTTTTCAAAATCTGACATTTGGTGCAAATTCACCATGAAGGACCATTGAATATTCATAAATAATTGGTTTTTAACTAGTTTCTTGTATTTTGCTTCAAAGAATATGTTTTAGTTGCAATTTAGCAATTTTTATTCAACTACGGCGAATTTAAATTGTTTAACTGATTTTGCGGCAAATTTAAAAGTTGGACTGAGTTTAAAATTTGGGATAAAGACTTTGGGCTAACTTCACACCGGTAAAATAACTGGTTACAAGAAATAATTCAACATTTCCATCTGAATTAAATGCGACTTAAGTTCTTCTCTCATCATTTCTTATAAAGGGTGTCCCAACAAGAACGCAATTTTTTAATTTTATATAAAACACAGATATTTAAAAAAAAAATCGTGAAACTTTATTATATCGTAAAGTAGACAGAATGAGGTTATGTATGGAACAATATATCGTGTAGATGGCCGCCGCGGCTTTGCTGGCATGTACGCGATCTTTTAATGAAATTTTCAATGACCGTGTTGCATAAATGCTGCGGTATTTCATTAATGCAGCGTCCAATTTCCTCTTTTAAGGCTCGAGTCATCGTCGGCTTATTCGCGTAAACCATCGACTTCAAAAAACCCCAAAGAAAAAATCTAATGGTGTTAAATCGCACGACCTAGGCGGCCAATTCTGATTTCCAAAACGCGAAATAACACGACCGGGAAATGACTGATGCAGCAATTCAATTGTTTCTTGACTGTTTGCGCTTGACCTGCCTCATTTTCATAAAAAAAAGGTCCAATAATTCCTCCAGCCCAAAAACCACACCACACAGTGACACGTTGAGGATGCATTTGCTTCTCGTGAATCACTCGAGGATTTTCCTCACCCCAAATGCGACAATTCTGCCTATTGACGAAGCCATCAAGATGGAAATTGGCCTCGTCACTGAAGATGATTTTAGCGGTAAAATCAGCATTTTCATGTTGTCTCCAATACCCAAATTAACGAACTCCCTTCGCTGTCCATGGTCAGCTGGCTTCAGTTCCTGAGTCAATTGAACTTTGTATGCATGAAGATGCAAATCTTTCGTCAAAATTCGCTGCATAGTGGATTTGGAGACAAAAATTTGTTGAGCTCGGTGTCGAATTGAGGTGGATGGAGTTTGAGCGACATCATCACGTACAGCTGCGACATTTTCGGTCGATCGACCTGGTTGAAGGCGCGTTGTTGTCTCTACATCACTAACAGACCCAGTTTCGGCAAATTTGTCCATTAATCTCTTTACAGTTGACTCTTTTGGAGCATTATTGTGACCCCAAATTGATCGCAATTTGCGAACTGTAGCCGCAAAGCTTTCACCATTTTGGAAAAACAATTTCACAATGAGAATGCGTTGTGCATTCGTGTAGCGCTCCATTTTTAATAACCTCGTACCTTCTACTAGCAAACAGTAGCAATTGTTCAAATGTCAAATAATGACACTTCCAGTGTTGCCACATTTAAAAATTGCGTTCTTGTTGGGACACCCTTTATGTTGTAGTTGAAGGTTGGATGTTGGATGGTTGGAAGGACAAGCAAAAATCGCAAATCACAATAGTCGACTAAAAAAGAAATTGAGTTTTTCTACGCGTATTGAATCATACACATAAAAAATATAAAGTTTCCAAAGTTATTTACAATTTTCATACAACTAACAACAACATTTCGAACAACAAATGGAAATACTTGCGGATGCAAAAACAAAATATTTGTGGAATACTCTTTTTTCTACTGGGCTATTATATACTTGAGAGTAGAGGTGATAATTGCACTCATATGTCAGTTGAACTTTTATTTATGTACCATAACAGCAATCACCGACTAAAAATAATATTTTATGTATTGGCTATCAAGTATGTTTTACACTAATGGCATGGCACCGTGGCATGCAGGTTAAGTGTGCAGCTTAGCATGCTCGGAGCCCGAGTTCGATCCCCAATCGCGGCGAAAAGTTTTTTTCAATAAAAATTTTTCTGTTCGGTCACCACCTCTCTGCAGACAATGGCAAACCTCAGAGAGTAAATAATGTAATGTAAAGCTTATTGAGAACATGAACTTTAGCCGTTCGGAGTCAGCATAAAACATGTAGGTCCACTTCTCGGCTAATTGTGTGCAAGCATTTAATAACACACACAACACAATTGATCATTAGAAGCTCGGTCAAAGTCCTTTTAAGGGCTGAAATGGCCAATTTGGTTTTTTACACCCTAAACCTGAAAGGTCAGGGTATATTAACTTTGTGCAAACGTTTGTAACACATAGAACGAAGCGAGTTCGGTATAGAAAAGTATATATATTCTTGATCAGCGTCACCACGTGATTGGAGCTATCCATGTCCGTTCGTCCGTCCGTTCGTCAGTTCCTCTGTGTGTTGTCCGTATACACAGGATAAGAAGAAGGAGTTGAGATAATTAAATGAAACTTGGTACATATGATCACATAGATCCAAGGATTTGCACTGCATAATATTTTTGGAATCCGCCCACGGACACGCCTACCTCCCATACAACGCAAAAATGGAAAACTGCATTAATGAGCTCATAGTTAACCTACAACAATAAAATTTGGTGTGTATGTGTTTTATACCAACACAAAGACGTTTTCGAAAAATGGGTGTCATCCGCTCACGGACACGCCCACCTCCCATACAACCCAAAAATTGAAAACTCAATAAATAAGCTTCTGTTATTCTTACAAAAATTAACTTTTGTGCTTACGTTTTTTATAACAAAACAAAGATGATTTTGAAAAATGGACGTCATTCGCCCACGAACACGCCTACCTGTCATACAACCCAAAAAGTTTTAAACTCAATAAAAAAGATTATGTTTGTCATAGAGAAATCAAATTTGGTATGTATGTATTTTATATCAAAACTAAGGTTATTAAAAAATTGGGAATAATTCGTCCATGAAGACGTCCACCTCTCATAGCAAAAGCACAATAAAGGCATTAAAGTAAATTTCCGCCCACGGACACGCCCATTTTCAATAATATTTTATTTTTTTTTTTTTAAAAGTAGGTTTAGGGTATTTCATAGCCGGCCTAGACCGACTTTAGACTTTCTTTACTTGTTTTTCAATAGACGTGGTTAAACAAGGAAAGAGTAAGTTTTAAACATTACAAACATCCTTCGAAATACTTTCAGACTGACTCATAGATGACGGTTCCATCTATCATTTGAACATATCGACCCTTTTGCGCGAAGTTATCGTATGTGCCATTTTTTTCAAAATTGACTTTTTGATGCAAATTTGTTCTTTATCCTACAACAGTTCACCCTGTAAAATAATGCAGCTGAAATCTCTATAGGTTCTCCAAAAGCACATGCCAAATTTGGTTTTCATAATGCAAGTTAAAGCAGAGAAAATTAGAAAAAACGCTCTCTGTAAAATTTGGTTTTTGGCACATACGATAATTTCGCGCAAAGGGGTTGATATGTTAAATTGCATGTCGATCTGGCAACTCATCCGTAGAAAGATGGCCCTTTTTTTATAACGGAAAATTTTGAATTCACATAAAAAAGATTTATCGGGATGAGAAATTTATAAGGATGTGATGAATGTGTGAGGTGAAAGTCCTCTTTCATATGCCATAGTACAAAATTGGATTGCTGAACTTAACGTGGTCGAGCAAGAATTATTATTATTTTTGAACTTATACACCCAGGGAAAAATGAGGCAAAATTTTTCAACACGGCTCCTGTCAATCTAACATTATCATTTTTACACGCAAAACAACAACAATTTTTAAAGATTAACACTGTATTATGCAGTGTTAAAAAATAACATGAGTAAAGTGTTAATTTGCTCATTGCATCAGCATATAAAAAGAAAAGACTGCGAATAATTTCGCCGTTGAGCGAATTAAGTGACAAATTGCCCTTTTCTGAATATCCTGTTCAGTAGAAGACATTTTATGTGATTTTGCGCTCTGCACAAGCGTTCTTTGAACAGAGTTGAATTATTATGTAAAGTGTTAATTATTAACATAACTGATCGTGTTGAATTTCAATAACATGATTTAGTGTTAAAAAAGCGTTTTTTTTACACGATTTTTTTCTGGGTGTAGGATTTCACAAAAAGTGTTGTGCTAAATCTTTATAACGGCCTCAGTCTAAATATATTATTTTGTGAATTTTAGTTTATTACTTTTGCTACGTAAGAGCGTGTTTATAAAAAGTTTAAACGCGTTTTTTTAACTTTTTTTATCGGTGTCGTAGTGAACTGAAATATTTTTTATAATAATTATATAAGGATTAAAATCGATAGAATTTTTCATGTATATAAGAATGTATTTATTGGCATATAAAATTTTATATTTAACTTAATAATAAGTTAAGAACAAAATAACGAAATTTTTAAAAATTTGTGTACAAAAACAAAGGAAAATGAATGCGGTTATTGTGAATAAAAAAAAGTCATTATTTTATTTGGAATTTGACAGCGCTAACTCAAGGGATTATAACTCTATCCCTTGCAAGGGATTATAACTCTATCCCTTGCATTCATGACCATTCTCTTATATTAAGAACGATATTTAGAACGATAAAATATATATCAAGAGTCAAGCGCACAAAAGTGATAAACGAAAAATTTTATATATTCAGAAACATCGATATTGTTTTTAAATTTCAATACATTTCAGTACAAAACACTAATTTCAACTGTATACTGAGCAGCATTCATTGGTTTCCATCCATTTTCAAGAAATTTGCACAAGATAGATATTATGTTGACTAGTTCTTTCCGTCAAAATTACTGACCTGGTTTTAATAAAGGAAACAAAAATTAATTATTAATTTTCTTTATGCTGAATTTAAAATCAGCGGTGGTCACATATTCGATTTTAAATGGTCCCAATAACAATTTTTAGTTCCAAATATTTATAAAAAAAAACCTTAAAGTAAAAATGGAAATCATAGTAGGTACAACGAAATAAGTTTGGGATTTTTTGTAAAACTGAAAATTTTAAAATAAAAATATATAAAAAGTTTTTGAAGTTTCAATAAACAGTAACAAAAAAATGCCTAAAAATATGCTCTGAAATTTTTCAAAAAATCAAGAGTTCCGCACTCACATTTTACGGAATCATGTTATAAACTAGTTCCTTCCCGTCAAAAAATCAAGAGTTCCGCACTCACATTTTACGGAATCATGTTATAAACTAGTTCTTTCCCGTCAAAAAATCAAGAGTTCCGCACTCACATTTTACGGAATCATGTTATAAACTAGTTCTTTCCCGTCAAAAATGACTGGCCCGTTTTCACTTATTCAATTTGAAATTATTTATATAATTATTTTTAGTTCCAAATTCTTGTAAAATACTTCCAAATACAAAGTTAAAACGGAAACCATAGTACGTACGACGAAATATTTAAAATAAAAATTTTTTGTAAAACTGAAACTTTCAAAATGAAAAAAAAAAAATATAAAGTTTTTGAAGTTTCAACAATTCACAAACAAAAATGCATCAAAATATGCTCTGAAATTTTTCAAAAAAAAATCAAGCGTTCCGCACTCACATTTTACGGAATCATGTTATAGTAATATAATAATAATACTAATGATGATTTGGAAAATGCACTAAACCTATTTTTGTCAAAAGGTCACTTATCACTTTAGTGAGCTTAACCATCGATATATTAGCTCTCTTTTTTCGACTTTATAAGGCAGACTTAACTGAATAGGTGTACCATCTGTCTTCTAGCTTTGCTCTATTAAAATACCTAAATTTAACACTAAACCATTAAAAAAATTAACACATACACACCACGCCAGTGCCACAAAAACAACACATTTAATAATCATTTCCTAAAAATTTAAACCAGCATAAATATTCGCTTGATAATAAAGATACCTCTCAATAGAAACAGCAGCTTCAGCGTTTATGATTTTCATAGCATTTTGTTTTGGTCATAGTCGGGTGAGAAAATCTGCCAATAAACGTCAGTGAGCGTGTGCGAGCAGAATGTTTTACAATCACCGAGTAAAATTCGAAATTAAGCAATCAATTTGCAATTTTTGTTTTAAATATTAATTTCATTTTATTAGATTTTCATGCACACAAGCACGCACATAATTGCATACATACACTCACACACATGAGTTTTATATGTGATATGCTGTACATAGCTCAGCTACGTAACACAAAATACCTCAAACATAAAACTCACTGCCTTAAATGAATCATTTTAGTATGCAAATGATTTCGGATTTTAGACTAAAACCATCTGCCTCAATGCCGCAGCACATGGCAATGATTTGTTAACGTTATTATTGCATACATACATACAATTATATTTAAATTTAATTTCATCGACATAATTGCTCATTTCATTTCAGTTTGCAAAATATATATAAAAAAAAAAAATATGCTAGTCAAATTTATGACTCGTTTGGTTACAGAAAACTATTGAATATTTTTACTGCTTATGACTTCATTGAAAGTGTCACCGTGTTTGATAAGCAATATTTTAATTAAGGTAGTTATTAATATTTCAAAATAATATCATCGATGCTGACAATATATTTGTACTAATTTGTGTGATACTTAAAATTATGTCATATAAATATTTTTTTATGACTTGCATTAAGAGCACAACATATAAAAAAAAAAAAATGCCATAGTTTTTATAGCTGACAAAAAGTTCACGGTTATTATTTATGCCATCATTTCCACGGACTTCAATGCTAATTAAGTGTAATATTATAATTCATACTATACAGTGTGTTTTGTTTGTTAACAGCATATTAAATTTATTGTTCATCGGGGCGTATGATTGATGTTAATTGCAAATTGTATAGTAAACAGTGCAAACACATACATACATATTTGGCGATAGTGTATTACATCATTTTACTTAAATGAGCCAAAAACTATTATAATTATGAAAAACTTTGTTAAACAAGCAATTAAAAACTTAATACGTCATTTGTACGCTTGCACAGCACGATCAACTTGTAATTGATCTTATTTCAAAAATAAAAATATGAATTTTATGACAATTGATAACTCATTCGAAAACAATTGTTTTAAAATTGTATGAGAATGTGTTTTAACTAAGTTATATTTTTACAAAATTTTTCAATTGTGCTGTAATCCGCTAGACTTGAGCTGCCGTGTCACATAGAGAGGTTCCCATTTACGTTACAAATGGAAAAAAATATTTGCAAAACTTAAACTTAATCAAATTTTTTTTCTGATTGGTGCATATATAAGGGGTGGTAGTGGTGTAATTCGTTTTGGTCAATATTACACGAGAAATAAATATGGATAAAACAATTTAATTTATTGTCGAACAAAACAATTATTCATGATCTTTCAATCTGAAAATCGGTTAATTTAAGATTTAATTTTTTTATTAAAACTGAAGTTAAAAAAACAAATTGGCCATTTCTGCCCTTGAAAAGACTTTCACCGAGCTTCTTATGTTTTAATGTGTTGTGTGTATTTTTAATTATCCTACACGAATGCTTGCAAACTGTTCGAGATAAAATAGTTTTTTTTTTCAATTTGAATCTACTAGTTATTGAATTTTTGTTATGTTTTGGTTTTTTATATAAAAGTATTATTTATTTTTTTTTTTAATGCAAAAGTAACGTTTATTTTAGAACTACTAGTGTAAACAAATCGAGAACAAATATTTTTTTAAACCTTGTAAAGGACCAAATATTGAGTTTTGTTTTGAATTTTGGCCTTTTTGAACGGCCCTCCAACAAAGAAAATACATTTTTTTTTTCTTTGATCAGCAGAAGCAGCAGCACTGACGCCTCCATGACGAGCTTAACTTGCCACTCAGTGTCCTGAATGTGGCGAGGTATCTGTCGAATTTTGATATAGTTCATCATTTTACCAGAAACAGTTAAATTTTCTATGAATTATTTCATTAACGAACAAGTAGTGCACAGGATCTAAAAAATAATTATTCTTGTAAATTGTAAAAAAAATTTCATACAAAAAAAAACAACCTTAAAAAAACTCTAATAACAAGCAGATTCACATTGAAAAAACAGTTTTATCTTGTCAGAGCATGTGTCAACTGGGTTGAAAATTTGCAGTTCTATGTTTTTATAGCAAAATACTTGATTAATGAGCTTTGATTTTATTTTTTAATCAATTCATGCAAAATTCTTTAATAAAACGCCTTAGTTTTATTTTAAGACGCAGTATAATATATGTTACGGCGGGTTACAAATAAGCTAAGTTAACTTTTTGGTCTTATTATTTTTATGAAATATTTATGTTATACTTGTTATATATTATTTTTATTATATACTAGCGGATGTAACCCGGTGTTACTCGGGGTTGTGCTTCGAGCACAGAAAGTGGAAGATTTTCAAAACTGCTCACTCATTTAAAAAAAAAAATGATTTTCAAAACTCATTTTTACGTTTTTAAAATTATCAATTTAATTTTAAAATTTTTTAAATTTTTGTGGTTTTGCCCCCTCCTTCCGTCGAAAGTGTTTAGTCAAATTTCCGTAAGACTGTACCTGCCAGATATGATTAAAATAAAAAATGACATCTTCAATGTCTCCATCTAACGTCTGGTTTCGCATATGACGTCTGGTTTTTGACGAAAAAAAACACATATCTTCCTCCGGTGAAAAAATTTATCTATTTTCGATAATAGCAATTTTTTCTTTTCAAAAAAAATTTTCTTCATTAGAATAAATTTTCACATTTTCGAAGAAATATTTCTTCACTTCCAGGAAATTGAAATATTTCAATGTCTCTGATAATGACAAATATTTTAATCGCATAAACAAATTCTCATTTAAGAGAAAAATTTACTGAAAATGAAAAAAAATTTTTTTTTGATAAAAAAATTCACCATGAGAAGTACTTTCTTCAATAAAAACAAATTGTTTCTCAAAAATAAATAGTCTTTTTCTCTTAAACTGATATATTTTTATATATTTCTCTTTTTCATAGAAACTTTTTTTATAATTTTAAGAAAATTTTTAGGATCGCATTAAGAGAAAGGCATTCTCTGGAGCAAACTCTAAACCACTTTTCTCTTAATATGATGCCTTTTTTATTACATTCCGAGAAACTTTTTTCTGAGTGCAATTTGAAAAGTCATTTCATTTCAGCATGCATTTAATATGCAATTTGATCTCAAAAAAATTCCAATTTTAAAAAATCCTATAAGCGTCGATTCAATTTTTCGACTGTCTTCGTTCAACTTCGGTTTTGGTCGGTTGATGTTTTTTCATCTTGATTTTCATCTTGATATAGCTTCTGCTCGTGTTCGTTTAACTTTTTTTGACGTAGAATTACGTCTTACAGTGCGGTTTGTATGGGGTCGTTTTAACAGATTTTTTCAAGGTCATAAGGCAACGTTTTTGGCGAATACTTTAGGGTATACCTGCAGCCTTTAATACTCTTCGTTCAAAGATAATATATATACTAAAATATCAGACATATCCTGCGCTGAATGAATATCTAACTTCGGATTTTGTCACTATTATATTAAAGTCACAAAATAGTAAAATATAAGAAGAAAAATGCATTTTTTTATATAAGAAAATCAATCATCAGCTGCTTATGTGCCTGCTGCTTTCTTTGTTATTCTTTCGTTGTTTATGCTTGTTTGCTTTGGTTTTGCACGAACTGATTGGTTCGCCTTGGCAGCATTGTAAGCATTAGTTCGCATTGGGTTTATGTATGCACTACTGTTCTAGTATACTATTTTGAAACCAGAGGTCATGAACCTCTTTTCAACTCAGTCAACGAACTTAAACTGTCAAATTTAACGAAATGGGTCTGTGATCCGGTTAGATTTAACTCTTATAAAAAAAACGAGTTGGATCATATTTCTTTTTATGTTTTTACCCAATAGATGGCGTAAAATTTTAATTTTTGTTTGAAATGCAAATTAATTTGGATTTCACATCCCACTAGCACTAGCGAGTGTTGTTTGCAAACTATACATCGAACAGAAAGTGTAGCTAGCAAACTAAATACCAGACAGAGGCGAGAGGAAAGGACATGTGCTCAGCGTGAAATATAGTAACCATTTGATTTTTTAAAAATCTTAATTTTCTTAAGATTTAAGGAAGAAGGTCTTTATTTTAATTTGAATTAGTAGATAAACTGACTGTAGCTCGCAAACTATATATCTGGCAGAGACGAAAGTGGCACCAATGGAAAGTGCATTTGCTTCGCCTTCTTTTCAACTAAGTCAATGAACTCAACCTGTCAAACTTAACAAAATGATCGAAAAAATTTGAAATTTTGCTTGTTTCTTTTTGCTTGCTCATTTAATCATACTTACTTTTAACTTTTTCTTTGTTTGGCCTCGATAAGCAGTCCATAATTGATGTTATTCATTTATTTTTTAATTTTTGGAAGATCAATAAAAATACGTGCAAAATGAACGAAACCATCGGACCAAAGAGATAAAGTACAAGAGGTTACAACTTAAACGGAATTCTACGTCTACACTTACGATACTATCGAAACTGTTTCTTTTTTCGTTCGTCTTTGGTTCTTGACTTCGTTTGCCTACGTTTGCTCATTCCTTGATTTTTGTTGAAAGAACTTTTAAAAGCATAGGATCTATTTAAGTAACAGATACAAATGACTACCTAGTTTTATCAAAATCGGTTCAACTGTTTTGATGTGAATGAGCCAATCATAGTCAATTGAATAAACTGCCCTTTCATGGAAGTTTTCTGAAATTTAAGTAGCCTCAATTCTGTTACAGGGTCAAGTTATTTCACGTGCCAAAGTTTAGTAAAATCGGTCAAGTCATTTAAGAGTTATTGAGTCTTAACAATGCACTACTTAAAGCGCACTCGTGCGGAAGTCTTTGGAATTTTTTATTTTGTATGTTTTATCTTGGGTGCAGTTGAACGTTCATAACAAATTTCATTGAAATCGGTTCAGGCGCTTAGGAGTTATTGAGTCTTTAAAACGCACTACTTAAAGCGCCCTCTTACGTAAATCTTTGGAATTTTGTTTAGCCTATGTTATCTTGGGTGCAGTTGAACGTTCATACCAAATTTCATTGAAATCGGTTCAGGCGTTTAGGAGTTATTGAGTCTTTAAAACGCACTACTTAAAGCGCCCTCCTACGGAAATCTTTGGAATTTTGTTTAGCCTATGTTATCTTGGGCACAGTCGAACCTTCATTCCAAATTTAATTGAAATAGGTACAGGTGTTTAAGAGTTATTATAGAGTGCCACGCCCACGTTTTTACCTATGCTTTAAATTAGGTGCAGTTGAACCTCCATACCAAATTTCATATAAATCGGTCCAGGTGTTTAGGAGTTATAAAACGCACTACTTAAAGCGCCCTCTTGCGGAAGTTTTTGTAGTTTTTTATAGCCTATGTTTTATTTTGGGAGCAGTTGAACCTCCATTCCGAATTTCATTGAAATCGGTTCAGGCGTTTAGAAGTTATTACAGAGTACCACGCCCACATACTTGCGCACACTTTTTTACACCCCCTATGTTCTTTCTCCCTATGAAAGGTACTCGGTGTTTAAATTTCAGCTCAATCGCATAAGCGGTGCGCGATCCTATACGGAACAGACAGACAGACAGACAGGAGGACAAACATTTGATTTTATATATAAGATGAATTATTATTATTCAAAGGAAACAAAGTGAAAACAAAATGTTAAAAAAAAAAAAACAATATATTTTTGTCAACGACCGCTGTGGCGTTCGCACCCAGGCATTATTAGTAAAAACAAAAACAAAAGTAACAACTATTGTAAAACTACCCAGCAGGAAATGGATCGACCCATCTTCGAAGATTTCTTCAGGACATTTCAGTTTCTGACTAGACGGATCAATCCATTTCTATAGGTGTCTTTGAAGACATTTTCAAACAAAATTCCAATTTGGATTGCAAGGCATGTTGTGGAAATATCTCTTCAAGGACGACATTCTTCCATGTATTGTAGAACGAAGGCATAGTAAAAACAAAATCATACGCTCTCCGTTCATGGCTATCTTTTTTTTGTGAGAGCAATTTCATTTGTTTGCGTAAAATTTATTTATTTATTTGTTGCTGACAATATAATGACTTGCCTTTCAGAACGTCAGCGTTCGCTCTGAATATGCGTACTTAGTCTTCGAGACGGTTTTGAAGGCTTCGTCTTTGAGGATTCATATTCCAACTGGCTAGCTTTAGAAACAACATACACACACATACAGCACACCTACGCACAAACTATATATAACTAAATTAAAACACGTAGCCAACCTTCGATTGATGTGAACTTTAAATGATATGATTCACAACTGGTTTTGAATGTCAAATGGCTTAGTAAGCGCAGATTGTTGCAGCTGATGTGACTCGCCGGTGCATAACCCTCACACGTTTCACCATACCGTACCTTACTTCAATTGAAGTTCTATGAAGTTCTACTGCGCTGTCTGAAGCTTGCTTCCCGTAAGCTTTTCAGCCACCCTCACATCAGAGAATTATTAGCTTGTTCTGCTTGCACTCAGAAAAAAGTGTCTCGGAATATGATAAAAAAGGCATCATATTTAGAGAAAAATGGTATAGACTTTGCTCCAGAGAATGCTATTCTCTAATTGCGATACTTAAAATTCTCTAAAAATGATAAAAAGGTTCCATGAAATAGAAAAATATATCGTTTTTAGAGAAAATACTTTTTTTTTGAGAAAATATTTGTTTTAATCGAAGAAAATACTTCTCATAGTGAATTTTTTATCAAAATATAAGAAAAGTTTTTCATTTTCAATAAAATTTCTCTATAAATGAGAAATTTTTTGTGCGAGAAAAATACTTATCATTATTAGAGACATTGAAATATTTCCATTTCCTAGAAGTAAAGAAATATTTCTTCGAAAATGTGAAAATTTATTCTAATTGAAGAAAATTTTATTTGAAAAAGAGAAAATTGCTATTATCAAAAATAGAGAAATTTTTTACCGGAGCAGGGTATGTGTTTTTTTCTCAGTGTGCTGCACTGCCTTTACCTCGCTTTTATGAAGCTATTCAGCCGCCCTCACAACAGAAATATAGTTATTTTTTTACTTTTGCTGTACGAAAGTTCTGCATTGCAGCCGAACCGATGTTTTATTGAAACGTCACCACCAATTTTACTGAATATTGTCATTTCGAATAATATTTCTGTATACCTGATTTACCGCTGTAACCGAATACGTCATTTGAGAATAATATTAATGTTTACCTGATTTACCACTGTCACCGAACACAGTCGTTTTCGAATAATATTACTGTATACCTGCTTTGCCAATGTTACCGAAGACCGTCAAGTACGAATATTATAACTACATACCAACTCTACTGAAAACCAAGATTATCGAAACTAATCGAATAGAGATACGCCTGAACGTCACCGACTGTTTACTACGAGTGCTGCACTGCTTTATGTTGAACATATTATCATAAGGATTATAATAAGTTATTTGATTTGTACAATAAAATTTGAAAAAAAGAACAAATTCAACTCAACTGAAGGTTGAGTGAATCCTTCAGGGAAACCTGGAGCGGCAGAGCTTTTCCTCAGCCTTAGATAAAACCACGTCACATATAAAGAATGTGTTAATAGATAAAAACTACGACGAACAATTCAAGGACTGCATGAGGCCTTGTACTAACAAATATATATATTAATATTAGATTGTTAAAGATAAACATTAATACAATTTGAAATTTTACTCATACAAAGTTTTGAGCTGAAATATGTACTCTGAGTTTGCACTTTGGAAAAATACAATGAAAACTTTCAGTACTTTCCATACAAGACATCATCAGTTAACCAAAACCATCATAAATATCACAAAAATTAGTGTATTGATTTGATATTTTATATCAGCTTCAATTATTTAAACGTCTTCTACGTTTTAACCCATGCCTATCCCTGATAAAAGGACGTCTCAACACAAACTTCAACGCGGTTAGAGGGGTTTTTTAGTTTCGACCAAGTCGAAAATAATTTCTATCTAGTTTTATTTTAAGTCTGAAGTCAAGAAAAAAACTCTTAAAAATATAAAAAATATTCGTAGACAGCCTTGAAACCGTTAACCATAATTTATTTAACGAAATGTAACGAATTAACAAATTCAAAGAAATAAATTTAAAAATTCATGAAATAATAAATCGTTTTATAAAATCCATCATTAGTAGATACCATATAATTAAAACTATTTAAACCACTTTTTGTGCTTTTTACGCTAACTTGCCCTCATTTTCTCACCAAGCTTTTAATGACTTGCCTGACTTAGTGAGTCAAACCTAGTTTCCAATGAAATTTTTTCTACGTCTTTTAAAATTTCACCCACATTTAGCTAAAGTTTATATGAGCTCCCACATAAGAATTGCCTGAATTATTTATGTATATCAACAAATTATAGCTGACCAAATGCTGCAAAGAATTGTGGCTGTGGCAGTACATTTGATCGCCTAAAATTATACTATGTTATAACTGCACTCAAACACGCAGTCTGGACACACACACACACACACACACACACACACACACACACACACACACACACACACACACACAACTTGAAATGTGAGTCAATCATAGGCTCAGTGTTCAAACCCTTTCAAGGTGGTAGCTACGTTCTCTATTAAATTTACATAAAATTCATTAAAATTAATAAATAAGCACAATAAAAGGCAGAAAAATAATAAACACACTCGCAGCAGACATGCAATAAAAATTAATCTAATAATATATGATTTTGAAAAATTTGATTTTTTTCTTCGTGTTTCAGATTGCATGCCCTCAAATAAGTGCTAGTAATTTGGTTACAGAGCTTATTTATGTATTTCTTGTGAATGCCTAAATTTAAGCTGAATAAAGTTTTGAAACTTTTTTCTAGTTTTTGGTCTATATTTGTTGAATTTATACAGCAATTTCGAATACAAAACGTTTTTTTATTATATACATATCTACTTAAAAATTATACATTTAAAAAAGATTTACGTCTTAAATCGTTTTTTTTTTTTAAACTAACTAAATGCATGGCGTTCACACAAATCTTTTCTGAAAAATAGTTTGCATTCTTAGCCACAACTAAAAGTGTTTAGAAATTTTAATATATTTAATTTGCACAACCATGACACAAAAACCTGCAAAATGTTAGCTATAAATGCTCAAAATGCATTGCTTGCATTTTCAAGTCCTGCTGGCAGCTACAGCTGCTAATGTGCGTGCAAATGTCTGTTGCAAATGTTGGCCCGGATGTGCAGTTAATCGCAATTACAGAACACGCTGCTTTTGCTTTTGCTTTCAGCCTTTTCTTCAAGTAGCGACAAAGCAGAACAAAGACGCTTCTTTACAAAAAGTAAAGCAAGGATTCAAGAAACACAAAAAAAAAATAAAAACACTATAAAAACACAAGCAAAAAGCTGATGAAGTTGACAGCCCTTGAGTAACATTTTAGAAAAATGAATTTTGATTTAACTGCTTAGTGGCTGTAGCAGCGATTGGCTGGTTGCAGTTAAAGTAAGATGCAGCTTCTTTTTTGTGCTTTCATTCGTTTTATTGTGTCAACACAAAGGATCAGGTCTAAATTTGACACGTTTCGAATATTGCAAAAAAAAAGTAAGTTGTTTTCACTGCAAATAATTGTTGTAATAATTTATAAAAAAAGCATCTAGCACACAATGTTTAATTTATTCTAAGTTTTTACAGTCATGTATCTATGTACTTATGTATTATAATTCATAATATCATGTACCATATTGTGAATCAAGTAATGAATCAACCTTTCGGAAATACATAGATATTTACAATTATTTGTTTACCAAATTGAAAACTAAAATTGTTGCAAAAATGTTCAAATCAATAGCTTACTTGTAAGTTAAGTAAAGATATGCGGCGACTTCAAAGAGTAGAGATTTTTAAAAAATATGTAAAAATTGATTATAAGATGTGCGTTAAATTTGGCTTAAATCGATTAGACGCTGGAGGTGCCTATGGACCTCTATTAAATTTTAAAATGGTTTTGTAGGTACATAGCTATGCATAAGTTGGCCGATTTTAAAAAAGCCTCTGTCTTAAAACTATTCAAAAAGAGTAATTAATAGATTTGTACTAAATATTATAGAGATCGGTTAGACCCAATGGGTACTTTCATGGACCCATATTAATTTGTTACATGTTTGTGTATGGCTGGTGCATCTGTTGTCTCAAAAATATTCTCACTTGTATTAATGTAAGATTCTTCCCTGCAAACATTTTCTGAGGCTCTCCAAAAAATGACTCTTAAAAGAGTGTTTTTTTATGCATGTTTTATGATGATTCATTAAAAGGACTCATAAAAGGGTCTTTAATATGACTGTTAAATGATTGTTCAAAAATAAGACTCATAAAAGAGTCATTATTGTATCAGCTTTATGAGTACTTATAAAAGACACTCATTAAAGAGTCCTAAATACGACGGTAAAATGATTGTTCATAAAAAAACTCATAAAAGAATCATATTTTGATTGATATATGCGTAATTATAAAGAAGACTTATAAAAGAGTCTTATATATGAGTGTTTCATGGGAGAATAGAATCAGATAATTGCAAAAGCACCATGTCGAATGAATAAATAAGAACTTAATCGAATATATTTTTTAAAAATTTTATTAAACTTTGTCACTGTCTGTTATGAATATATCCTGGCTACGCTTTTCGGAGAATTGTTTGTTTGTGGCGATACACATGCATTAAAATTAAACTACAACAAATGTTGCAAAAGACTTCTTATTCTTATTAAATATGAGTATTAAAAGAGTACTAAATATGAGTCTTAAAAGAGTACGCAATATGAATCTTAAAAGAGTATCAAATATAAGTCTTAAAACCGTCATTACTATGAGTCTAAAAAGACTCACAAAACAATCATATTTATGAATCATATTTTGGGGCCCACAACATACGAAAATGTACTCATAAAAGAGTCTTTTTTGAGCGCCTTATGATAATAAACCCTCATTTATATGAGTCTTGAATGAGTCTTTTAAGAGTCATAATGTTTGCTGGGTTGTTTCAGGCATATTTTATTTAATAAATAAATTTCTAGTTATTATTATTCTTTTGAATTGCGGTTTTATATAAGAACTAGCTTTAATAAAATTCTTTTATTTCCTTATATAACTATTTTGTTTAAGAAAAGGAGCTGATAATGTTTTTGGAACCAAAAGTAAATGCTTGAAATAAAATTGTCATATTGTCTTATCAAAATCCAGGAAATTTTTTGTTTTTATAATATTTTTCGAACTTTTATACATATTTAATATTTTTCCATACAACATTAACTATTTTTCGCATAACTCACTTTTTGAAATCTGCATAACTTTCTTGTTTCTGAAAAAGGAGAGATAATTCAAAGTTCTAAGGATTATTTAAAGTACTTATAAGAAAAAAAAGAAATTATTTCAAAAATTTCTGTAATAACACTGTAGAACAAAACTGAAGTTTTTAAAAATCTCAAGAGGTTTCACAACGGTTTCCTAAGTTTTTGGGTTCGCTGAATCCGAATCTGAAGTAAGAACTTTCGGGTTACCCTAGGTTTTCGAGCTACAGCGGAGTCAGAACCCTTACCCCCTACTGTTACTGAAATCAATATGACTGTCCACCATTAATTATTCAAGAGAATTATTTTTGCCTTGGAACTCTGTTTGTCTATTTATAATTAAAATAAATTCTAAACATTATATTAAAGAAGTATCAAAAATAAATAGTAATACTAAAATATATTAAAAATAAGAAAAAAATTAATTTCATGCAAACTTTTTGTTTTCCAAAAAATTAATATTAATAAGATTTTGTTGGTTTCAAATTTTCATATAAAATATAAACAAAAATCATAAAATTTGTATGGCCTCAAAAATCATAAAGCCCCTATACGAAGGGGTCGGAGGGGAAGGGTTCCAAGCCAAAAAATGTTCCTCTTGAAAAAACACTGGGGGTCGGTAGGGGGCTAGGATTCTGCCTCCCTTGTAGCTCGAAAATTTAGAGTGAGCCGAAAATTCTGACTTCAGATTCGGATTCAGCGAACCCAAAACCTTAAGAAACCGTTGAGAAACCTTTTGGGTTTTCTTGAGTGTTGGGATTTCTTATTGTGTAATTTTTCAACCTTATCAACTCAGTGTTTCTCTTGTCTCAGTGTTTCTCTTGCCTCAAAAATAAACTAAAAACAAGTAAAGAAAGTCTAAATTCGGTCTAGGCCGACTATGAAATACCCTAAACCTACTTTTCAAAAAGAAATACTATTATTGAAAATGGGCGTGTCCGTGGGCGGATGAAGCATTAAGTTAATTTCATAAACATTAAGGCACACAATAAGCATGCGCAAAAATTTTATTCCGTAGCTTAGGTGGTTAAGTGGTGTTCGATTTGATTTGATGAATCATGTGATTCTGGTTCGATCCTCAGTAACACCAGTTTATTTTTTTGTTTTACTTATTCTTATTCTTATATTATATAAAATAAAATTAATATAATATTATTAATTCTTTAATGTTAAAATTGCTTTTGAGTCACGAGTTCTAACCTCGGACTATCTGGTGTTTGCTAGAGTGTGAACAAAATGTAAGCAAACTACAAAATACAGCTTTTATTTACATTTAGGTCTCTTTTATTTAATTTTAAACTTAAGGCACTAAAATTAAAATTTTATTCCAAATTTATTAAATTTAAGTACAACCTTGACTAAAAGAAATTCAAGTCTTTTAAAAAGTATCAATTCTAATAAAAAAAGGATGAAAATTATTCCAAGATTTTTAACCGTGCAGGTATGCTATTGTAAATCACTTACGAATTATTTTTAAAACTAACGATTTTTTATTTTTTATTAAACTCCCCAATAAACCAAACGAATTTGCCTCCAATTCGAGGTGAATCCGAGATCTCGGATATTTATTTCGAAAACGAAGTTCGAAAATGTTTTGCTAATGAACCCAATGGCGGGAGAAATGCACATTTCATTCTCGAAACGACATTTTTTATCATAATCGAATCACTACCGAAGCGAGAATTTCAACATTAGCAAATCGCTTTCGAATAATTTTAGCAATTTTTTTTTTAAATTAAATTTTTTTAATATATTCGTGTCTTATAAAAGATTATAAGATTATTATTGTTAAAAAACAAAAAAAAAAAAAAAAAAATATGCATGTTCAGTATTCGTACCCGCGTCTGCCAGTTCCCTACGTTATCCACTAGCCTATCGCATTTGTTGTTTAGAAGCGACGTAATTTGCTTTATTTTGAAAACAAACGTTTGAGGAAGTGGGTTCGACTCCCAGCTCAGACAAAAAAATGTATCATTGTTTTTTTTTTGCTTTTGGTGTTTTTTCTCTATTTTTTAAAAAATTTAAAAACAAACAAATCAATGTTGCGATGATTAATTGCAGATATATAAAAATTTATTTTACGAGATTGCGGACTCGTTTCGAACTCGAATCGAATACGAGATATCTAATCCGAGTTCTCGGTTTCATTACTAAATCGAAACTAAAACGAGTCCGCTATGTGGTTTATTGGGTCCGAATATCGAATCTCAATACGAATAACAATATAAAATACTCGTATGTAAATAGCTCTATATGTAAATATGTATAAGCTTTTTTATAACCAAGATCTTAAGAAATATGTATGCCAGTCAATGCACTAATGACCATTACTATAAAGAGGGTAAAGAGGGTGGCCACTAAGTAGCTCACACATGAAGTACAACAAAAAGTGCAACAACGAAGCTCATTCGTATAACACCATTTAACACAATGAAAACTCAATTTAAAAAAAAAAAAACAAACTAAAAATTCAAATACGGTTGAGTGTAATATTCAAAAAAATTGCTAACTGCCACTACTGCGGGAACATAGCAGAAGATTGGCTGAGGCAAGCCATTAGCATTGATTGAATGCGCTTGTAAAGCGGTTGGTGGTCGATGGTTTTGTCACTGTGTGGGTTGTTTGTGAGTAAAAAGTGTGGCAAATCAGACACATCTAATACGCTTAAAAAGTGCTTTCATTGCAACCAATTTTATTTGTCTATTAGTTTTTTGTTTGTTTTTTTCTTTTTTGTCCAGAATGCATGAGTAGACTTTTTACTACTTTTATTTTAGCAGCAAAAAAAAAAGCATGTAGTAATGAAATTGCTATTAAATTGGTAGTTGAAATCGTCTTGTTAGTTGGCTTGTTGTTTGAACACACTGAAGAAAATAGTCTAGATAAAATAAGCTAAACACATCTTTTAAAATAATTGTTAGTGGTTATTGTTGTGTCACGGAAATTTAACTGCGTTTAAGAAAATGTTTACAATTTCAACAAAATTATTTTATAACTATAAGCTTTTACTTCATATTTTTTTGTAAAATGGCTGCAAATTTTTTACTATGAGTGTAGCGTATTTTTTGCCGACACTGTTCCACATGTATGATTGAACGAGTTTGCAATTTAATTCAAATGTTGCTGTCAGCTAAACATTAAGTCATCAGCGTCATTTTATTGGTTGTTATTTTTTTTATTTTAGGTTTCGTCCTGGTTTTTCTTTTATTTTTTTTTTTGTTTTGTAATTTTCTGACAAGTGGGCGGTTTTGGGTTGCATGCTATTTATAGGCAGATTTTGACAGGGTGTGGCCGTTGAAAGCATTTTGCAAAAACTGCACTTTATGAATACAAAATAAAGTGTTCTGCAACGTTTTTTGCTTGCATGCACTGCAATTTTATTTAATTATTTAAAAATTTTTTATATGGCTACATTTTTATTATTTTGACAGCTTAGCCGAGTATTAAATTTTGTTTGTTATTTACATGAGGCTACATTCTAGCCGCTACAGTGGCACGTGTTTTGTTGTTCTGTTTTTTTTTTATGACATGATTTTAGTCGTATGATTTGATAATGGTTTTTTTATATTATTGATTTAATTACTTTATTATCAGCTTGGTTTGAGGCTAAACGTAGTCAGTCACCATGAAAAATAAGTTAAAAGTTAGTTTTGGAACATAAAATGAACTTAAATGAAATTTTTACTATTAGGTTTTTCATAAAATTTAAAACTGTGTTACTATGCTGCATGATTTAACAATAGTTTGCTTGAAATTCGACAAATATTTAAATATTTTATGTGACAGTTTGATTGACGCAATGTTTAAACCATGACTTTATAAATGGAACATTCCACGTTCACGAATGTTATTTTTTACGCATTTTTCCAAACATTAATCCTTAGCAAATAAAAAAGTATTAAAAGTTTGTGCAGTCATAATAATGACTGTAACCATGACCGTTATGGTTGTCTTTCCATAGGTTGGAAAACACTTTCAACATCATGTTCAATGTTGGTGTAATTTTTATTTTATATTTTTAAGTAACTGTGACGGTGTTACGAGTACTCATTGAAAAACCTGAATTCACTCTGAATGTGTGTGAACTTCAGTCAAACTACAAATTAGAAAACTAAGAATTAATTACAGTCAATTAAATAATATTTGACAATTAATCATAAAAAAAGTAAGAAATACGTTTTAGGAAGTTTTTAAATAAATATTTTATTGTGCGACGGGTGTCACGAAAAGACTGCCAGATTTATTTTTAAAAAAATCGGGACTTACAGCAAAAAAATCGGGACAAAGATTTGTACATATCGTTAGGTTTCATGTTTCCTAGATGTATGGATCTTTTAAAGTCAAAACTCAAAAAATTGAAAATCTAAGTTAAAAACGTAGAAATACTTTTCATAGATCAATTTCAATTGCATGAACAATAATTATATCGACATTTTTGAGCTAAAAAGCATAAAAAACACATATATAAAAACATACAAAATATTTTTAAAATGTCATTAAAATAAAACTAAAATAAAAAGTATTTTAGAAAATCAGGACAATTGACGTTCCGCGTAAGATCTTCGCGAGACGCACATTTTTAAGCTGAAAATCGATACAACCCGCTTGGAGATCGGGACCTGGCAGCCCTAGTAGTCGATATTTTTTTTTTTTTTGAGTGCGCTTTGCGAGTGAATTACAATAAATTAAGCAGAATTGTAAGCTAATATAGATAAATTTGTTACAGTTTGAATTAAGTTCGGCATAAATGAGGTGAGATTTTGATTTTCTACAGTGTACTTTTACAAAAAGAACCTTTTTATTTTAAAACCCGAATTCGACTATTTTGATATAGTCTAAGTTGGGTAATGTGATATACCATCTATTCATATCATTTCTATTTATTCCATTAATTTTATACTTTGTGTTATTTTTTGTTAAGTTTTTACATGCTTATTTGTATTCAGTTGACTTTGTTTGTGTTTTCGTTTTCTTTTATGTCAATTCCACTGAAATAATCAACAACAACAACATTAATAAAACTAAAACCAAATTTTTTTCTTTTCAAAACTAGGGTTTTTTTAATTTTGGTTGAAAAAACCATAGAACAGTGCTGTTGAACACTATTTTGGTAATGTGATATTGGTATATCACATTATCCGAAAGTGATATATCACTTTGCCCGCTAATTACATTACATGAGGTGAACTACATGACCTTTTTTCATTGAGTTGAAAAAGCTCCCAATTGGGTTATGCTATAGAGCTGCAAAGTGCTAAAAAACACCGCAAAATGCATTAAAAAATATCCTTTGTAATGCGGTATAAGCTAAGGTATGAAAGCTACTAGATATTATAAATTTAAAAATACCCATATCACATTACCCGAAGCCAATAATATTGTGTTTTTCTTATAGCCCTAAATACAATAGAATTTAAAAATGTTTGTCTATTTGTCGTATGAACGAACATATACGATATTTTCATCTACGATCTTCAAAAGAAATAGGAATTAATCTCATAAGAAATCATTTAACTTCAAGTACAACCCTCCTTTTCTACAGTTACACCAATGCTGGATATTAACTTTTGTAGTTACACAACTGTTTGTTGTTTTTGTGACGGGTTTTACAGAAAAATAATATATATTAAATTATCGTAAATAT
This sequence comes from Tetanocera ferruginea, assembly GCA_958299015.1. Taxonomy (NCBI): domain Eukaryota; kingdom Metazoa; phylum Arthropoda; class Insecta; order Diptera; family Sciomyzidae; genus Tetanocera; species Tetanocera ferruginea. The sequence goes on along the minus strand of OY282642.1, from coordinate 156,549,937 downwards.
TAATTCTGCTAAATAACTTAATTTTAACAAAAAACAACTTTCATATTTCATAATAAATTATTTTCAGATTCCACTATAAATGTTTTACTGACAACTCCTAACTAACTTAGGTGGCCATGACAACCCGTAGTCGAGTTACAGTCGCACAGTGATGTTGTAAATAAAAACTTGAAAACATAAAATGTTTGCCTCTAAGTAATTATGTACACAAGCTAAAAAGTGATTTCATTAAGTCTTTAGTTTTGATAAAAGTTCACTTAAAAGTGAAAAAGTAAATATGAACTTAGCTTATTTATACTAATAACTGGTACAACAAAATCGACAATTAAAAAAAACTCAACAGGTTTCAAAACCAATCCAACATAATTGAAATATGATAAACAAGATAGCGTTCTCAGATTTTTTCCATCACGTTAAAGTTCCATACATTTTGGTGTAAAAAAGATTTTATATCTTATTAAAATATACAGATTTTTTTATTTTGGTATTTCAAAATATTAAATTTTCAAACGTGCGCAACAGAAAATTTTGAAGTGATAGGGAAAAATCAAGAACACCACCATGTTTGACGTAGTTTAATTTTATAGAAACCAATTAAAATTGTTAAATTAAGTTTATTAAATAGTTAGGATAATACAGCTTTGTTATTACAAAATATATATATTTTTTTCATATTCAAAGTGATTTTACTCAAAATTTAGACATAATTAAAACAAATCTGAGTACACCATCGTGTTAATCGTCCTTAAATTATGTAAAATTGACTTTCGAACCTTTTGAGTTTTTTTGCAGTCGCATCGTGTAATTTAAGAATAATTTTTTCTTTATCTTATGATTTAAAAAGTCGACCAAATCTTTAAGTTTCCATTTTAAGAATCAAAGTAGAAATGAAACTTTCAAAACTCAATGAAAACAAAAAAAAACCTATACAAATTATAATGAAAGCAGACCTTGTAATCCAAGCATATACCACAAAACTCTACAAGGATAACAACAATGTATGAGTAACCTTCTTTTTGGTATTTTGCCGTCAGAGAAAGAATACTTGTTTATATATCATGATCATAAATGGACGTCATAAATGCATATATCAATGGTCATAAATAAACAAGACAGTCATACTTAAGCATAACAAACTTCATCTACTTAAGAATGCTTTTACAGAAACCTGTCGAGAATTTTAATCTGTACGTTGTATATCAAATGTAATTTGCGCGTGTTTCTGGTGATGGTTGTTGATGTTATGCTGATTTTTCATATATTTTTCATATGAATTTTTAAAAACATAGATTGAGTTTCAAATCTTAAGATATGCCAACATTAATGTGGATATCCCAAATTTGATTTTGTCATCGTATAGTTTAAAATTTTTAATGGTGAACGTACTCAGAACGGTTCTGTCAAACGAGCGCTATTCCCTAGTAGCACAAACAGTATTTATAGGTTCTTTTAAAGACCTTTAAAAGATAAGTATAAAAACATGGAATTGTATTTATAAGTTCTTTATAGGGGCTTATAAGGCCAATTTGGCGTATGGGATATAAAGACATGTTCCCCTTCGTGGTGTATTTGAAGAAACTTGGTAAAGTAACTTTTAGAGGTCTTTCAAAGGAGCCATACATAGACTTTAAAAATAATGACTTTCAAGACAAATGTCTTGTATAGAGTTATTTCAAAGGACTTTAAAATACTCCTTACAAAGACTTAAAAAAGAATGCAAAATAAATATGAATAAGTAAATTTTTAATTTTTTATTTCTTTTATATATTATAATTTATTATAATTATTATTGGTTTTATATTAGTCATTATTATTTTAATTTAAAAATTTTATTTCTACTTACGTGTTATATCCGGATTCGAACCAACGTCCTAACGGTCCATAGTCATACACGCTATCCATTAGGCTATCTGTGACATGTACAACCATACGTCGAAGACGAATCATATTTTTATGTTGTTTGTCTTTATAAAGTCATAAAATATAGCCTTATAAAGTAATAAAATGAAGAAAACTATGCCGTCGCGCAAACAATCTCTCAATCTCGACGTATACAAGTTTTTTCAAGTTTTAAGAAATTTTAAATATGATTTGTTCTTGGAGAAAATTTAAAAGAAGTGGGACATATTTCCGAAAGTTGAAATTACAACGTGAATCATTCGATAAAAAGGTGGAATTGCTGAAAAGACAAATATTGCCGTCAATGCAACTCAATAGTTTGAACAATATTGCACTCGATAATGTAGTGCCTGCTTCACCAAAATTTGTGCTGGAACCAATCAATGATGAAATGGCCACAAACAATAACGCTGGCAACATAAATTATTGTGACCACTATTTTCCTGTTGACAGTGAGGATTCAAATTATGACGATGATTTTATGGAAAACCCTGAAATTTCAGCCAGTGATCTTTTTAGAGAACATATCCAAAATTGGGCATTGCAATTCCGTATCAGCCATTTGGCGTTGAATCATTTTTTGAAGGTAATGGATACTCGTTTTGGTAAAAACAGCGGCTTACCACTTGACTCAAGAACTCTGCTACAGACACCTCGTAGCGTTATTCAGGTGAAAGCACTCAATCGTGGTGGAGAATATTGGCACAATGGATTGAAAATGAACTTATCCAATGTATTTCAAAACTTGAATAAATCCATTTTAATCTCCTTGAACGTCAATATTGACGGAATACCAGTGTTCAACAGTTCGAAAGTAGCATTTTGGCCAATTTTAATCAATATTGCCCAATTTCCCAAAATATCGCCAATGGTGGTCGGAATATATTGTGGTTCATCTAAAATAACTGACATCGAAACATATCTTTCGCCACTTGTTGATGAATTGCAAGAATTAATGGCGGGTGGACTATATGTTAATTCACATAAAATCAGTGTCTCATTGAGATGTTTCCTCTGCGATTCGCCAGCGCGTGCTTTTATCAAAGGTAGGATTTTTCAGCGATAAAAATAAATATAATCGTATACACAAGTCCCAAAACGCATTTATTAATCTTATTCACAGGTGTTGCAAATTTTAATGCCAAAGAAGGATGCTTGAAATGCACCACAACTGGGACTTATTCAAATTTTAGTCGGACCGTTGTTTTCCCTGAAATCGATTGCGAAAAACGCACCGACGAGAGCTTTCGAAATGGAGCATACGGATCACATCAAAAAGTAACGACACCGTTCCTTCGATTACCTATAGACATGATTCATGCATTTCCAATCGGCGATTCACTTCACTTACTTCATTTGGGTGTTATGAAACGTCTTATTTTCGGTTGGCGCGATGGTACTTTTCGTAAGCCCATAAAGAATCGAGATGCATACGATACAATCAATGATGATCGTCGGTATCGTATATCAGAGGCCAGGTTCTCTGTAAGAGATATAAATACTATATCATCATATCTCTCTGCTTGCAAATTGCCAAGAGAATTCCATCGCGCCACAAGGGGATTAGACTCTCTAAGTCATTGGAAAGGAACGGAATATAGATCGTTTTTGCATTATGTCGGAATTGTCGCATTGAAAGACCATTTAATAGCGGATGCGTATGAACACTTTCTCTTATTGTTCTGCGCTGTTACTATATGCTCATCAAAGCGATATTTTGAGAATTTACATGTCGCACGTTTGATGATAAATGATTTCATTGAAGGATATATCAATTTGTATGGTACACATTATATTACTAGCAACGTGCATAATTTATGCCATCTTTTGGATGAAGTCGAGATGTTTGGTGAATTGCACACTTTTACCACATACCCATTTGAAAACATGCTCGGTAAAATTAAGCGACTCGTGCGTAGTGGAAGTTATCCATTACCTCAAGTAGCAAAAAGAATGCTGGAGCTCAACAGTATTACTTCAAAATGGGTAGATGCTGGAATTTCCCCACAAAACAGATCAGTTGCAGTTAGAAAACCATTTGGAAGCGGCAACATACCGGAACATCTGATTGTAGCGTTTCACCGAAATAACGAATCTATTGCCAATAGTATCGGTTACTATTGTGAAGTTGAAATTGGTCAAGAATTCACTCTTTCAGCAGCTAGGGAGGCAGATAGCTGGTTTCTAACAAATACGAATAAAATTGCACGTTTAATTAACGTAATATCTTCTGACAAAAGCCAAGTGAGTGTGTGCTATTCAGAATATTCGACAACTGAAAATTTTTTCACTACTCCATGTGAATCGAAACTAATTGATGTTCACTCTGTACGTCGTAATTGCGATTTCGTAACTAAAATAGAAGATATCAATATTATTATTCAATGTAAGGTTGTGTGCCTCATATATGAAAAAGACGACATGTATGTGTTTGTTCCATTATCGCACTCACAAAATTGTATGTAGCTTAAATAATATTTACAAGAAATGCAAATAGAAATTATATAAAAATTAAATTACATTTTAATAATATAAATTGATATTACATCTTTTTATCACACAAAAAGGTTAAAAAATAATTTCATTTTCCCTGTATCTTCTTATTGTGCTGATTTAACTACCGTAAAAGCTTACTTTAAAACCCAGTTGTGAAAAATACCTCGAATTATGATTTAGAAAAGGACAACCAACAAATCGGTAACTTTCGTTAATCGCACACGGTTTTAGAGTAGGTACATTTTTTAAGGTCAGATAATTTTATTATTCAATTTTCAGATAGCAAAACATAATTTGATAATTCAAAATGAGCACAATGAAATGTGAATTATGAGATCATATTCAATAAAATTATATATTTTCGACCGTGACTTTCAATGACTTTCTAACCATTTCTTTGCTAACCATTTCTTTGCGGCTTTCGTAACCATTCGATTGGTCAGTCTTCGTATAAATTGAAGTCTAAAAAAATAAAGAAAAAATATTCAAACTCCAGCAAAGGAACTTCACACGAAAATTAAGTTTTCACGTACCTCCGATAACTGCTCTAACATATCTTCTACTATATCCGGCTTCGCAATGGCAATGTTGGGGGCGGAAATTCCGGTCTCTTCAGAAAGATCACCATGATTGTCATTTTCAATCTCTTCACCCATTTTCGACTCCTCCGAATCATCTTCAGTATCATCGTCATTGGTTTTGCTTGGTGCGGTTGTGCGGCCAGAACGTTTTCGATTTTTTATGCGAGAAGCGCGAGTTCCTTTTACTAGCATTCGTGCCCCGCTCGTACGAATGGCCACATTCTTGATCCATTCATCGCACATGGCCATTGAATAGTTTTTGTCAACCGAATGGCACAGCTTGAAGAAGAATTTCCGGATGCGGACAAACTGGCTGAAGCATTCCTTCTTTTTGCATAACTTCTTTACAATGCCCGTCCAAGAAACACAATGGAAAAATGCTCTGGTAAAAACTTTGTCAACGAGATCAAAAGGCACATTGTTTCCTCTTAAATTAGAGCTGCGCGCACGATCTTCTGTAAAATGAGCCATCTATGTTTGAGCCGTTAGAAAAGAGACAAAATATATTTGCCACAATTGAGAACAAAAGCAACTCATACATTTGTTATATACGCACCAATTCTTCCTCATATTCATAATTTTCAAGAAGATTTTCGAATATTTTTGCGTCATCTACCGTGTGGATTGGTTCGAATTGGAGTTGGACCGTCGGATCATTTCGTCGATTCACCAACACTCGAGAATTTGTTCCGCCCTTAATGAATACGTCATAGATTTCGTCCACCTTCTTTGTAATTTCACCCAATTCTGCACGCATTTTTTGCACCTCATCAGTCAACACATTTACAGACGCGAATATTGACGCGAGTGAAGATGCCGTTTGCTCGTTGATTACCACTGGAGAAGTCTCAAAGTCCTGAAGTGAATTTTCTGTTCTGCTGTTGTTTTCTACAAGTATAAACTGCTGAGCTGCACCACCGCTCATCTGTGCACATGAAATCTGTTGGTTTTCGCCAAGTAAAAGCTGCTGCGTTGAACCGTCGGGCATCTCTACAAATATTTCATCATCAGGTGCATTCGCGATCATATATGATGAGCAAACAGAATTGTCGTTAATTTCCAACGAATTTTCGACAGCAGAAGCTTCTGCAGTTTGCGTCGATACAAAATTTTTGTCACCAGTTGTTGTCGTGTCGTTCATCATACGCTATGGAAAAACGTACAATTTTCGAATATCAATATTGGGGTAGTGAACACATTTGATGTCATTAGAATTTAGCTCACCTTTGAAAACATAGCAGAATAATTTTTCTCGTGCACGTTCGCTCTTGAAGTACGACGGCGTTTAGGAGGAACAATGTTTTCTATATCGCTGGTGGACGATGTATCATTTTGTTTCAGCAGGACTGATAATTTTTCTTTTCCAACAGCGTAGCTTACAATGTTCGTTGCCACCACTTTTGTTGCACACTTGATCCACTCTACTTCGCGCGGAGTCCCAGGAGCAACATAGTTCTCAATGAACTTATTGACCTTGCTGTCGCTTTTGAGTTTTGGCCAGTTTAGCACTCCAGAATCCTCCCAAATAGATGGAACGAGGGCTAACGATCGATTTCTTCCTTCTTTTGTTTTTACAATTTTGTAAAGAGCAGAGGACGATACTGCTTTTGCCATCTAGAAAAACACAAATGAACAAATAAAGGATTCCTAAACGCATCCTAAGTTGATGAATTCGCGCACATGCTTTGAATTGTGGTTTTAATGCTAAATCACGTATTTTGCATATAATGCCGGATTTCAATAAAAAAACATATTCTAAGCACGTGATGCGGCATACACTGCACTTATTTTTAAAAAAATCTTACCTTTTCTATTTCCTTGACGCCCGAATGCTTATTAAGCACATCTCCTGCTGACAAATTCACTTTTAATAAAAACATATGACGCATGCGGTATCGCAATCTTTATAATAATTTTATTATGCACAGTAAAAAGACATTCAAGCTACATGTCGCCATGTCTTTATAAGCACTACAATTTGAGCTTTAAAAATGCATATTAAAGACATTTCTTACGTCTCTCTTTATAATGATTTTGTATATGCTCTAACAAGACATTATAAAATCAATATTTCGCTATAAAAGCCTAGATCCTTTTAATTATTCTACCAGAGCTCCTATAAAGACATTGCTGTTTTGTAAGCTGGATTTTGTATTTATAACTTCCCCTTGTGTTACTAGGGTTTGTCTTGTTTACACATATCTTAAACAATATATTTTCTTAAAAAGTGGAATTAAATCATGGACAGAGTTGTAAATCCCTAGCGCAATTGACTCTTTAAACTCACTTACAACAATTCAATGATATTCAATGTGAACAAAGAGTACAGAGTACAAGATAATAAATAATTATTATTGTTCATTTGTTTTGCGTTGCAAGAAATCTTTTATATAATAATACAAGCTAGTACCCGGTGAACTGCTGCCGTTCTTGTCCGATGCCTGTTCCAGTTTGCCAGTAGAAGGCCAACAACAAAAAGTAACTCCACTCTGAGCTTCAATATTCTGTAACCATTATTTTCAAAGCTATTAATTGGTCAGAGTTCTAGTTTTTGAGTATTTCCCAGTAGTAGGGTATCAACAAATAGTTAAGTATGGGGGGATTCATGCCCCGTTTTCCAATTCCCATGTCAGTTTTATAACTGAAATATCTGGTCAATTAGTTATTTCATACTGAGTTTCAATGTTACACGACATTTAGTTCCAAATCTATTTGATATAAAAAACTTTAATTCTCAAAAGGTTGCTCGCAAAAGGTTGCTCGAATTCCTGTCGAAAGGCATTACTAAATAGTAAGTTCGTGTCGAGTTTCATTTATGTGTAACTTATAGGTTGAAAGTTAAGCCGAAAACTTGTGTTCTTGAAACAGTGTCACACCCCTCGCAGGTAGGACAATGAAAAACACTTTACGACCTATTCTCATACCTACCGAATGTACAAAATAAATTTCATTCAAATAGGTTCATCTGTTTCAGAGGAGTTGTAAGAAAACCTAAATTTAGCCAATTTAGGCCTTACATTTCCCTCTGAACCGCATCGGAACAGGGGGCCCCACCGAACCTAAACCCGCCCTGCAACTATGAACCGCACCTGGACAAATACCCGGTCATACCATGAACCGTCCCTGTTCATAAACACGCAGCTGTGCGACCCGCAATCAAACAATAACAAAACATACAGAGTAGCCAGTGGCATGATTAAAGCAGCCAAACAACAAAACAATATAACGAAGTCGCATGAAAAAAAACCAACAAAACATACAAACAACATGCATTCTACCCTGCAAACATTTGTAATCGTCTGAGAATCTCCAGCGAATCGCTTGGAAGATGAAACGATCGCCGGCGAGCTCTTCTGAGAGTCTTCCGGGAATCGCCGAATGTAAGCAGCTGAGGCCATAAAAGCGATTCGCCGGGAAGATTCGCTGGCGAATCGCCAAGAGGAGTCTTAAGCGATTCGCCTGGAAGATTCGCCAACGAATCGCCGAGAAGAGTCTTAGGCGATTCGCCAGGAAGAGTCGCGAACGATTCGCTGAGAGGAGTCTTAAGCGATTCGCCGGGAAGATTCGCCAACGAATCGCCGAGAAGAGTCTTAGGCGATTTGCCAGGAAGAGTCGCAAACGATTCGCTGAAAGGAGGAGGAGAAGCGCCAACGAATGGCAGAAGGGATTTTTATTTGTTGCAGAGCATCGTTGTTGAATGTTACAAGTTGTTGCATGTTTGAACTAGCGGGCTCTTCAGACTTTGTTTTATCCCAGTTTCATGAAATTTTTTAAAAGTTAAATTTTTTTGATTAATTTAAACGATTTTTCAGAGCCTGCTTTATATAACAATGATAGATTTTGAAAAGCTTTTTCAAAAGCAATCTTCCAACGATCGCCGGAATGAGCGAAGGAAGATTTTAAAACTTTTTTGAATCGCGCATTCATCCCTTGGGCGATCAAAAAGCGATCAATCTTCCAACGATCGCCGGAATGAGCGAAGGAAGATTTTGAACATTTTTTGTCAATCGCGCATTCATCGCTCGGGCGATCGAAAAGCGATCCATCTTCCAACAATCGCCGGAATGAGCGAAGGAAGATTTTTAAATTTTTTGAGAATCGCGTATTCATCGCTTGGGTGATCGAAAAGCGATCAATCTTCCAAAGAACCCTTAGGCGAATCGCTGGCGCGTCGCCAAATCTTCTAATCTTCCAATCGTCTTCCAAATGTTTGCAGGGTATGCACTTACAAGTAATAAACACGTAGTTGTGCGACCCGCAATCAGACAATAACAAAACATACAGCAACCCAGTGTATGATCACAGCAGCAAAACATACAAACAAGATATTTACATTCTAGGCACCCACAAGTGGCAATAACAAAATACATAGGGATCAATGAACAGCGACTATGACAACAATATCAAGCAGAGCAAAAGGTTGCCACTAGTTCTAGGCATGCGAGATTCAAGGTCGAGATCGGATGTAAAGTTTGAGACACAAACAAGGTTCCGTTGTCCTATTTGGGGATAAAAGGAGTCAGCGAACCGACAGTCTGCCTCTTTTGAAGTGAACACGCAAGCAGCGCACATCGGTGAGTCGTGATTTAAAAAGTGATCAAGGAGAAAGAGTGAACGAGTGACAGTGAACAACTGAACAAGGAGTGAATGAGTGACAGTGAACAAATGAACAAGGAGTGACAGTAAACAAGAGAACAAGGAAAATAGTGAACAGTATTTTCTTGTCGGCTCGAGTGGTTTCATATTGGACGGCCGACCATAAAACATTTTGTGGCATCACGAAAGCTGTCTTTTTCTGCCAACCCGAGTGGTTTCATACCGGACGGTCTGTTCTAAAAGCATCCTAGTGAGTCCATTTTGTTCAAAAAACAAGCTTGACGACATCCACGACTAAATTGTGCATCTGGCCCGAGTGGTTTTATACCGGACGGCCCAACGTAGTTTCAAGTACAACGAAGACAGACGAATAGACTACGAGTTTAACGGATTCTGCTTCGAAGGACACCGAGGGAAATCGACAAGCAGCAAAATGCATCAAAGAATAAAATGTGAATTAAATAGACTTGAATCGTGAATAAAAATTAACTAATTTGTTATTTTTTTAATATCACGGGAAAAAATATTTTTGTACGAACCCCGGCTATCCGGCGAGCTTACCCCGGCTAGAAAGTTCGTTACAGAGTTCAAACACTAACACCGTGACACGAGATTTTTATGAGATATATATATTTTAATACAATGCAAAATATGCGTTTTCTGTGTGAGTTGTGACTTGTATTGAATGGACCAATAATTTTTTGACTCGCAAAAATACTGTAACACTCTAACTGCATGATATATAGACACTTAATATAACTGTCTGCTACGTATGTTTGCAAAATTTAAGAAGTCTACATAAGACTATAATAGAAAATATAAATGTAAGATTTAATAATATTTTTAAAATCTAACAAAACAAAAACATTCTCAATACCATACATAGACTTCATATATTAAAAATTAATTTATTTGCAAACCATGTTTTGATATATAAAAACAAATTCTACAAGAAAGACACACTTTTGGGAATTTAAATAATTTTTCTATAAAGATTTGCATATCCTTACAATTTTTGTTTTTATTAAATATGCATCAACACATCAAAAGCTAATGTTCTACAGCTGCTCTTAGCAACTCGACACAATGAATTTATTGCTTTAACTAAAATACATTTTACTAAAAAATCCAGTCGCATCACATACAAATTTAATTTCCTTCCACTTTCCTGTAAAATTTTTTGCATATCCTATTTTAAGTATGTGGAAAAGAAACCTTGTTATTTCCACAAAAAAAAAAAAAAATACGGCCGCCTTAACGAAAGCACAATATATGTTTGTGTGTGTCTATGTGTGGGTGTGTGTGTGTGTGTGCATAAGCGTGTTTGTATTGCATAATATGCGTTTGCATGTGTGTCTGCTTGTCGCATAGCAAACGGAAGTAAAGTGCGTGCATGCGTGACACAGGCCCGAAGGACTCATTTATTTGCTGAGTGTGCGCTTGAGTTATTTGACGATTGATTTCCGTTTGCAGAAGAGCAACAACAAAAACAGTAACAACCAAAAACAATTGCAGCAACATCATTGATGCTTTTCATTTCTTATTTTTTATGTTTGCTTTGAATTCTGTCGGCTTTTTTTTATGTGCCGCTCACTGTAAGAAAATTAAAAAAAAAAAATTTTGTTTTTTTATATTCAAACTTTTTTTCAACAGACATGAATATTGAATTATTTGTACGAATAACAATTTTACGGCAATTTTGCTGGCAGCAACATTAAATGTTTTTCTTCTTTTCATTTTTGCCTCTTGGCATATCCTTCTTATTTGCCAATTTTCATGATTATATTTACTTTTCTTTGCCATGCACTTCATTTAATTCATTTCATTCATTCATTCATTCCATTGTCTTCTTTGCTTACTTGTGTGTGTTTATTTTGCTCAAGTTTTATTATTTCGATTGTACTTCACTTTTTGTTGTTGTTATTGTTGTCGATTTCTGCGATTGTAAAGCAGCCCGCCCGCATAAACATGATTAAGCAATTACTTTGTTCACTTTGTTTTAACGTTTGTTGGCGTAAATTTATATCGCCTGGAAAAACAATTCGCCCTACTTGCGGTACTTTACCCAGAAGGGTTCAATTTCATCCTTTAAGCTAATCCTGCTGCTGCTGCTGCACGATATGATTTTTAATATTTATTTCGCCAAAAACTAATAAATTTTGCGTTATTTGTTTAATTTCAAGAAAAAAAAAAAAATACACGAACTTTCCTTTTTTTTTTTTTGCAATACCATGTTTTGTTGTAAAGAAGGTCAGAAATTTATCCTTGAAATCCTTTTTGCTTTTGTTGTTTTCATGTCCAATTTTATTTAATATGCGTCATGCATACAAAAGAATTAAATTCTGATCAAAGATTGTATCCAATAATGGGCTCGCGTGTCCTTTTCTCCACTTTGTCCTTTTTTATTTGTATACTTGTACAGTTATTTGCTACATTTTTTGCTTGTTTATGCAAAATTTTCATCATTTTGTTATTAGCTGTAACAAAAAAACAAAAAAAAAATAAACACAATACAACAATGCAAAAAAGCTACAGTAGCAGAGCAAAAATCCCTTTGCAAGGATACGATTTCCATGATACCGCTCAAGGCTAAACCGCTTTTTTCGGTGATGTATTTTTGTTGGAAAGATTTCAAAGAATGAAGAATATATATTTTACTTAATTTTCAAAAGTTAAACGTTGCTCGTCTTCAACTAATAGTCGAATAAATTGAATCATTATGAAAAAAAGAAACTTTTATATATAAAAAAGTTTATATCTTATGTTGAAGTAATAAAATAATAAAATAACAATAAAATCATAAATGCAATTTCAAACTCAACGTGAAATTTTTTTATTGGGTCGGCAACATTTTTACAATACATAAATTTGTTTTTTTGTTTATGTGGCATAAAGCGTTTAACCGTTATTGTAAATAATATTCATAAATAAAAATCAAAAACTTAAACAGTCTTCTAAGAATTCACTTAAGCTATATATAAAAGATATACAAATTGTGCTTAAAAAACCTTTTCTCAATACATTAATATCTGCTGTATTAAACATTGTTAGAAATTAAAAAAAAAAGAATTGATTGTTTCAAGCTTTTTTTTATTATCGGTTCCTTGAACTCAAAACAATATTCATGTGCCAAAATGCCATGGGCCAAATGCTTAATATCGTGAAATTGGCAAAATCCTATTGGTATTGGATTTTTTTTTAAAATTCCGAGTGACAGCTTTTGTTTGGAATTATAAAGCTAGTCTATAGATTAGTAAAGAAATATATCAACTGGTCACATTTACAGTTTCCTTTACAGATCCTTTAATGATTAGTTTACAAAAAAAAAAAAAATTTATTATGTAGTTCAATAAAGCTACATGATAGGTTTATTATATATAAAATAAATGATATTTAAAAAAAGAAGTCAATTTTGACAAATTTTTCCATATTTTAATCGCTTAAAAATAGTATCACAACTGTCACAATTGTTTATAGAAGAATATTTTTTCAACTTCTAAATTTTGACATTTCACAATAATGCAGTCATGTGTTCCCAATGAAAATTTTCAAATTCTGAAGCCAGAAATCGAAAGAAGAGGCTTCAAACAAGCAAGTCACTTTTTTATTTCTTAAGTTCAAAAACCAAAATTTTTAGGCATTTGAGACAAATTGGTTTACGTTCTAATAATATTAACTTCCAATTCTTACAAAATTGATATCTCGAGAATGAATTGGACATAATTTTTTAATAATTTCGAATATCTACAATAATTTAGTGATGTATTGGATGAGAGGCTGTTTGCTGCAATTTTATTCTAGTTTAATTATTAAAACATAAATAAGAGAGATTTAAACGTTAAATTTAAGAGTATTTAACTCAGAGTATTTAACTCAGAACCTACCTGGGAAAAGATATGGCTTATAGGATATATATTCGAATCTGTTTTTAAACTGCGTTGTACTATTATTACAAGATAGGCAAAATTTTCGAGAAGTTGAAAAGTGATTTTGTGAAAAGTGAAATTTTTAATAGATTTTGTTGATGAACTGTTGATCTGTTCTCGTCAGTTTGGATTACAAAAGAGTCCGTTTTGGAAGTACTAAAATTAAAATTGTAAATTTTATATTTTATGCTTTGAACAAAGGATAATCTGGAGTAGCTGAAATGTTTAATGATTTAAGCAGAACATTTGATTTAGTTGACCATAAATCATATGCAAATTCAATTCAATTCATTGGGGTCAATAATACAGCTAACGATACAGAAAACGAGTCAAACTAGGTCGAAAGTGAAATTGTAAATCGAGTAAATTTGATTTCAGTGTTCTGCAATCCGAGTGATATGATCTTTGCGAAGTCGATTCAATTTCACTTTCGAAACAGCTGAAAGCTGTCAGCACAGAGTTAAATTTATTGGTTTATTTTCGCCAATTGCCATTTTTTCCATATTTTTAATATTTTGTAGTAATTTCAATAAAATGAGTGCAATTTATGTTGCTGCTGTGCTGCATAATGAAGCGCAGAAGAATGCAGATGAAAAAATGAAAAGAAAAAAGTTGAGGGACACTTCTTATCGTTTGGAAATTCCTGATGCTGCGTTAGTATCAAGGATTTGCGGTTATTTTAAGTTTTAAATTGGTTTAAAATATATTTCAAATTTGTCAATTGCTACCGAGTCAATAAAAGTACATACTTTCATAATGTTCCTGGACACCATAAGACCTCTCATTAAACAGTCATCTATTCCGAACGTGCTTAAACTTGCCGCCGTTACGGTTTCTTGCTGAAGGCAGTTTCCAAAGAAGTTAAAATATTGACATTTATTCAATACTAGCTGATGTAACCCGGTGTTACTCGGAGTTGTGCCTCGAGCACACAAAGAGGACGATTTTTAAAACTGCTCTGATTTTAACGTTTTTTAAATTATCGTTTTTTTGGGTTCTGCCCCCTCTTTCCGTCGAAAGTGTTTAGTCAAATTTTCATAAAAGTGTATCTGCCAGACGCGGTTAAAACAAGAAATGACATCTTCAACATCTCGATGTCCAACGAAGTAAAAATATTGAAATTTATTCAATACTAGCTGATGTAACCCGGTGTTACTCGGTGTTGTGCCTCGAGCACAAAAAGAGGGCAATTTTCAAAACTGCTCTGATTTTAACGTTTTTTAAATTATCGTTTTTTGGGGTTTTGCCCCCTCTTTCCGTCGAAAGTGTTTAGTCAAATTTCCATAAAAGTGTACCTGCCAGACGCGGTTAAAACAAAAAATGACATCTTCAACGTCTCGATGTGACGTCTGGTTTCTGAGGAAAATGGACACCCACACTCAAAAAAAACACATATCTTTCTCCGGTGATAAATTTCTCTATTTTCAATAACAGCAATTTTCTCTTTTCAAATAAAATTTTCTTCAAGTAGAATAAATTTTCACATTTTCGAAATATTTGGAAATGGAAGCATTTCAATGTCTCTTAGGCCCGTTAACTGATCTCCGAAGTTTAAATTCCTTAATCTCAGATTTCGTAAACAGAGCTTAAATTTTAAACTCAGTTAAAATTATTTTCGTAACTTATCTCATTTTTATCGGCAGTTTACTTAAACTCTGTTTAAAAATTTAAACTGAGATTAAAAAACATATTTGAGCGGCACTGTAATAAAAATTCTACAACTTTGACGTAGAACATCAAAATATTTCAAAAATGTTTGATAAAATAATGCAAATTCTCAGTTTCATTGAATATTTTTTTTTTCAAAACTTAAAATATGTTTTTTTTTTTGTTTATTGTTTTGAATTTTTTGAAGTATGATTTTTTATTTTTTGTTTATCATTGAGAATATTTCCAATGTTCTGAGAGAATTTTTGACAAAAGCTAAGTTTAAATTTTTTAAACCTAGAATTTCTGTGTTTAAATTTAAACTTGCCTTACCAAGTTAAACTTAGATTTTTTGAGATGAGGTATCGGCGTTAAAATTTAAACTGAGGTTAAGGAATTTTAAACTTTGTTTAAGCTAAACTTTGTTTAAAATTGAGATCAGTTAACGGGCCTTATAATGATATATTTTTCATTTTTCTCGCCCAAAAAAATTCTCATTTATACAGAAAAATTTTTTGAAAATGAAAATTTTTTCATATATTTTAATAAAAAATTCACTACGAGAAGTTTTTTTTTCAATAAAAACAAATGTTTTCTCAAAACTAAAGAGTCTTTTTCTCTAAAATCGAATTGTTTTTATATATTTCTCTTTTTCATAGAAGGTTTCATCATTTTTAGAGAATTTTTAGGATAGCATTTAGAGAAAAGGATTCTCTGGAGCAAGGTCAATACCATTTTTCAGTAAATATGATGCCATTTTTATCATATTCCGAGAAACTGTTTTCTGCGTGCAGTTGGAAAAGTCATTTCGAGGAAAATGCGTTTAAAGTTTTTCTTAGCATGCATTTAATATGCAATTTTATCTGAAATAAATTCCAATTTTAAAAAATCCTGTAAGCATCAATTCGATTTTTAAATTGTCTTCGTTCAACTTCGGTTTTGATCGATACTGTTCGGTTAATTTTTTTTTCATCTTTATATAGCTTCTGGTGGTTTTCGTTAAACTTCTTTTTTTTCGTTCGTCTTTGGTTCTTGACTTCGTTCGCTTTCAGCTCATTCCTTGATTTTTGTCGAAAGAACTTTTAAAAGCATAGGATCTATTTCAGTAACAGATACAAATGCTTGCCAAGTTTCATCAAAATTGGTTCACCTGTTTTGACGAGTATGAGCCGAACATAGTTGATTGAATAAAGTGCCATCTTACGGAAGTTTTCTGAAATTTAAATAGCTCAATTCTGTTGCAGAGTCAAGTTATTTCACGTACCAAATTTTAGCAAAATCGATTAAGTCATTTAGGAGTTATTGAGTCTTAACAATGCATTACTTAAAACGCCATCTTTCGGAAGTCTTTGGAATTTTTTATTTTTTCTGTTTTATCTTGGGTGCAGTTGAACGTTCATACCAAATTTCGTTGAAATCGGTTCAGGCGCTTAGGACGTATTGAGTCTTTTAAACGCACTACTTAAAGCACCCTCTTACGGAAGTCTTTGGAATTGTTATAGCCTATGTTATCTTGGGCGCAGTCGAACCTTCATTCCAAATTTAATTGAAATCGGTCCAGGTGCTTAGGAGTTACTAACGTGTGCCACACCCACATACTTCCGCCCAATTTTTTGCCTATGCTTTATCTTGGATGCAGTTGAACCTTCATACCAAATTTCATTGAAATCGGTCCAGGAATTTAGAAGTTATTGAGTCTTAAAAACGCACTACTTAAAGCGCCCTCTTGCGGAAGTCTTTGGAATTTTTTATAGCCTTTGTTTTATTTTGGGAGCAGTTGAACCTTCATGCCAAATTTCATTGAAATCGGTCCAGGTGTTTAGGAGTTATTATAGAGTGCCACGCCCACATACTTCCCCCCACTTTGTTACACCCCCTATGTTCTTTCACAATATGAAAGGTACTCGAATGTTCAAATTTCAGCTCTATCGGATAAGCGGTGCGCGAGCCTATACGGAACAGACAGACAGACAGACAGACAGGAGGACAAACATTTGATTTTATATATAAGATTTTATACTCACATATTCATACGTAGCAGTTTATTTTTTCAGTATGAAAAGTAAAGCAAGTTATATTTGAAAAGTTAATTTATCGATTATTTATAATCGTTGAAAAATCGATGTTGCTACAACGAAAAATAAGTTTCTGAATTTTTTATACAAAATCAACTTTTTTTTTAATAATTCACACATCTTAAACTAGTCGGTTTGAAATCACTTTAAGTCGGTGAAAGTGATTTGTGGAACACGCCATTTCACTCGATTTAAACTTCGAAAGAAACGTGAAATTGTAACCGAAAAAGTGAAATGTGGAACACAAAGTTTCGTTTTGCAACGATTTCAATGGCAAATTCTAGTGAAAGTAAAATGCAGAACCTAGCTGATAGTTTCCCTTATATACACTTTCTGTAATAAAATCACAAATGAACTTATATAATAAAAATAATAAAATATTGAATTTATTAAATTAACTGGCTAAATAAATTTTAAATGTTAATTAATAATATTGATTTTATATGTGAATACAATTTATTTTATAAGATTCAAACCAAGCATTGGTAATACCTTTTTTATTGAAGGTTATAATATTGAGAATATAGTTACAGTAAAATATTTAGAAATAAAATTCTACAGTAGTATCTTATGGATTCTTATATCATAACGGGCAACAGAATTAAAATCTCTCTTAATCTGCTTAATACTATGTTCACACTGCAAGCTAAATGCGCATTTAAAGCTTAATTCGCATTTATTTCATTAATGCTTCTCTAAATGCGCATTTACCCATAGAAAATTCTGTCAAGTTAATTCACTTAAATGCTACTTCTAATGAGCATTTAGCAGTTTGCGACCCTGATTCGATATCCGAAAAACTGCTACTCGCTACTTTTTGCTCATATCTGACTTGTACTCGTTTCATTAGTTGTCAATTTTGTTTACTGTCAGATTGTTTTGCTTAGGCTGTGTGCCAATCGGAAACTTTTGACTCGGATTGATACTCAGGGTATAGTATAAATTTTGACAAGAGGAAAGAGAATTTTTGACACAAGCGAAAATTAAAAAAAAGCATGTTTTAGTTGCACTGAAGTTTGGAAAAATTAAGAGGAGGGTTGTGTAAAATATATAAGCTACATTATTTTGACTTTTTTTTCTGAGAAAATAGTATTGCTTGATGATTTTTCTGGATGCTGTTAATATTCAGAATATATTAATTTTTCATTAAAGCAATGTGCGGGCGGTGGTGTAGTGCTCAAAATGTAATGTATATAAGGATTTATAAATATAATTATAGAGTATAAATATACAGTATTTTGGATTTTGAAAATTTTACCTTCAGGTAAATTGCACACAAATGGGGAAATAAAATAAGAGCCACACATTATTAAACAAAGAGCCGCACATGCCTATTGATGGTTTACAGTATTTTTCCGGCAGGTCTTTTCTCCAATATAATTTTTTTTTTAAATTAGTCCTTTTTGTTATTCGGTTTAAGCAATTCTGTCCAAAAACAAATGACAGCCGTCCAAACTTTTCCAATGGTATATTGATAACGAAGATTGTATAAGAAATAATGGAGTTATTTGAAGTTTTGTGAAAATAATCTAAAAAAAATACATGAAAACATTATTATCACTAATGCAATTGCAAATATTTTCAAATTTTTGATGCAGATTGAACGAACTTTTTCAGGCTTATAACTTGAGACAGTTTATTTGCTTACAACTATTACACTTGTTAATATATACATATACGTAAAACATGATTTTTTGAGGTTTTTTGCAAAATGGTTTAGCTTACTGACGGATTTCATTATAGACAAAATATTTTGGGAATCACCTTAAAATACATCAAGGTTAATTTTAGAATGGGTACAACTGGAACTTTTTTTTCAAAGCACGTGTTCAAATTTTGTTTACTTACAACTTCGGGTGTTGCAAGGTCAAGACTAAGTCAGATTTTTTCAGAGTGCGTGTTAAGTTTTAAGGTTTTTAGGTTCGGTGGACAAAATTTTAGCACTGCTACTGATTTTTTTTTTTCATTAGTATATTTTATAAATGGAATAAAATGATATCAAAAACATGTTGAATGAAAATAATTATGAATAAATCGATGGTTAAGTACACTAAACTGATAAGTGAAAAATTTTACATGTGCAGAAACGTCGATTTTGTTTTTACATTTCAATACATTTCAGAACAAAATACTAATTTGAACTACATATTTACTGAGCAGCATTCATTGGTTATGCATTTTCAACAAATTAACGCAATATAGATATTATATTGACGACGACCTATTTTTGTCAAAAGACCCAATGATTTTTTGTTTAGTTTTTATACATGTTTACACAACTATTGCTTTAATAATCTTATTTTACGCAAAGCAACAGTATTTATTAAACATATATAATTTTGAATAAAAAAAACTTAGAAAACGCAGCAGTTAACTTTTCATGCTTCATTTGGCACAGTAAAAATGACAATTCAATTTCAATAGACAGAAATTTTGTTCAACTCAGAATTTTCCTTCCTACCACGAGTGAAAATTTTCCGATTGGCACACAGCCTTATAAATGTTCGGCATGTTCGAATACTTGTCAATTCATGTTCGCATACTTGTCAATTTAAATTCGCATTTTACGCTTCTCCCTAATGTGAACACTTGACATTTGGTTGAATTTTCGAACTTCTAAATGCGCATTTAGAAATGAGTGTGAACGTACTATAAAATCCCAAAAAAAAATTTTAAAATTATATTCATTACTACTTTGCAATTTAAAAAAAAAAAAAAATTAACCACCTTTACAAAAGAGCCTCTTTGCAGTTGACGATTTTTGCTTTAAAGCACCTATGCAACTGAATTTGTGTAATAAAGACCAGCAACATAAGACAATAATACTTGTCATCAAATGTACCACCCAACAACATGATTGTTGTTATTTTTGTCGCTACTTTTACTACAGCTACAGCTACCTGCATTCTCGCTACTGACATCCAAAAATACGACGGACAACATTCCGATAACGATGTTTAACTGCGGGAAAATTGAACCAAAATAACCCAAAATTTCCATTTAATGCAAGGCAATCAATTTCAAGTCATGTCGCACCATTTTGGCCCACGGTGTCTTAAAGTGGTTGACATTGCCGTAGGTTGTGTGAGGTATGGGATGCACAACCTGTGCAGAGGTTGTCCCATGAAAGTGGTGGGTGACAAACATAAGTGTGCAAATGTTGGCCTCATCTTCAATTAGCGCAAATGTGAAGCGATTTGTTACCGAAAAACCAGCAGAACTCATTAAGTTTTGTCGGTGGGCCAATAATGGCTGCGTTTGAGAGGAAAAGAGAAAGCGACAGCACAACAACTATGGCAGAAAAAAGGGACACCAACAGAAACAACATTTATTGATGTAGCTGATAATGAATTTGAGTGAGGTAATGTTGTCGACTCGAGGGACTCTACCAGGAACGTTGAGACGTACACTGCTATGCTGAAGTTTGTGAGAAATATAAGGAGGTTTGGTTGTGCAGAAAGATTCGTTATACATATTTGTGCGTAACGTTATATTAAATTTTTTTTCTTCTACCAACTTTATTTGTGCGTAAAGGTGACGTTATTAATTTTAATAGCAAAAAGTTTACTTTACTTCATGGAATTAATGAGGGTTACTTGTGTGGACGGGAGTCTGTATGTGTGTGTGTGTGTGTGCGTGTTGTGTTGGAGGTTGTGTGCGGTGGGCCAATGTGGATTGTGCGTAATTAACGGAGACTGCTCGAGGAGATTTTCAGCTGTAGATTAAATCAAACCCCAAAAGCTGTTTGGCTGTTCGGCTGTTCGAAATAAAGTACTGCAAATCCATTGATATAAATAACGGATTTTGGTGTTTGTTCTAAATAGAATTAATGTTGGTCATAAAGGAAGTCATAATATTTACGCCATTGATTTTAAATACATTTTGATTGGCGTTTTTTTTCCCTCTCGTAAATTATTATTTATATTTGTAAGCAATGAGTCATCAATTTCGGAAGCATTTAATATGCTGGTTACTGTGGAGGTGTGGAACTTTATCTGGGGTCAATAAACTAAAGCATTTAAGCAAGATTGTAATGGTTGTGAAAATAATTTTACAATTGCAAATACATTAAAACGCTACTATTTGAGTTGCAGGAAATTGTTGAAAAGCAAGAACGTCAATTTGTTATGAATTGAGTTATAAAATTTGATATTTTAGACCTTGAAATATTTCCGATATAAGTTTAAATAACAAAAAGTTTTTGATAAATGATTGTAAGTCTGCACAAATGAAGAAAAAAGTTCCTAACAGTTTTAAAAATCAGTGATGATTGGTTTCCATTATACCAATATATTTCCAATAACACCAATATAAATGTTTACCATCAGGATAACTTATTCTTCAACAAATCTATTTAAAAAGTTGTTTGAAAGGATTTGTCTGTGGATCAATGCAATATTTTTGTCCACGTATATCGGTGATTGCATGTCAAAAGGCACACTTTTCAGACATCACTATTTTAAAAACTTTTTAAACTTATTGGTAGATAGTTTACCAAAAAAATATAATAACTGCATACATTTTTTTTTTTGGAAGTTAATTTTTTTTGCAAAGTTATACTCTCAAAAACATTAAAAATGAAAAAAATAAATAGTAGTAATAGATAAGAACCACAGGTATAGTTTAAGTGGCTCAAATGGCTCTTTTTGGTGGTGT
Organism: Tetanocera ferruginea; assembly: GCA_958299015.1. Lineage (NCBI taxonomy): Eukaryota > Metazoa > Arthropoda > Insecta > Diptera > Sciomyzidae > Tetanocera > Tetanocera ferruginea. The sequence goes on along the minus strand of OY282642.1, from coordinate 156,528,061 downwards.
TATTTTTTTATAGTTCCTTTATCAGACAGGATATCCCAGAATTCGAAATGTTATGAAGAAATTTGAAGTAAAGGCAAAACTATGATTAAATTCTGAAACATATTATAACGAAAATTATATCGCAAAACCAAATTATAATGAGTCACATGTCATATGGCTGCTTACATGTCCTGGTATATAATAGATAATTTCTAATGTAGTAAAACGAAGTGCGCGTTATCACACTCAGAAAAAAGCACATAATAGCATTTTTCTCTTTTTCAAATAAAATTTTCTTCAATTAGAAACCACGAATAAACTTTCGTAGAAATATTTCTTCAGTTGTTGGAAATGGAAATATTTCCATGTATTTTTCATGATATTCACATGAATTTATTGGAGAATTATTGAGCTATTCTTTCCATTGATATATCTTATGGTGCGGTTTAACCAAAACGAAGTGCCACAATTATATAAAATGTGAGAAATCGATATTCAAAAGCTTTCCTCAGCTCAATTATTATTTAATTGACATAATTACTGTTTGATTTTGGTAAATTTTGGTGGGTATGTATTAGAGTGTATCGACTTGTATGGGAAAAATCTGACCTCCAATTCCGGTACCAAAACTAAATAGTACATGAAAAATCCTGTCGATTGGTGTACTTTTTTTATTTGAACCAATTTTGGCGTCCCCCGAAATGCATTTTTGTGTATTTTTTATCAACTTTTGTACTGGAGACCCATAAATGGTTGATTTAAATAGAAAATCAAGCTTATCAATCAATTCCTTTCATATAAAAACACAGAACTGCAAATTTTCATCCTTGATGACAAATGCTCTGACGAGCTAAAACAGTTTTTTCAACGTGAATCTACTTGTTATTTAATATTTGATATGTTTTTATTTATTGTATGAAAGTATTTTGAAACTTTTTATTTTTATTGCTTAATGGAAATGTTGCGTATTTTTTTTTTAACTATTACAGTTAACCAAATAATAACACCCACTTTTTTTTAAGATCCTGTATAGGACTAAAAATCCCTTTTTGTTTCGAATTTCGGCCTTTTTGAACGGCCCTCCAACATAGAAAACATTGTTCCTTTTCTTCGTTCTGCAGAAGCAGCAGCCACTAATGTCTCCGTGACGAGCTTAATATGCTATAACTTGGTAAAAGTTATAAAAATACTTTCATACAAAAAATAAAAACATAGCAAATATTAAATAACAAGTAGATTCACGTTCTGTGTTTTTATATGAAAGGAATTGATTGATAAGCTTGATTTTCTATTTAAATCAACCATTTATGGGTCTCCAGTACAAAAGTTGATAAAAAATGCACAAAAATGCAATTCGGGGGACGACAAAATTGGTTCAAATAAAAAAAAAGTACACCAATCGACAGGATTTTTCATGTACTTTTTGTTTTGGTACCGGAATTGGGGGTCAGATTTTCGATAAACTCTAGTATATATATATTAGTGGGTACATATGAGTTTTTATGTACGAAAATCGATTTCTTTTAACCAGTTTTTAGTTTAATGTGCGCCAGATAGCGCTCCAGTACAAAATTCATGATTTTCGAATATTAATATTTTTTAACACTTATAAAAAACGCATTTTTCATAGTACTCAGTTTTGATTAAGCAATACCATACGAAACACCAAAAGAAAGAAGAGCTCAGTACTTTTCCAATAATCTTAAATGCATTTGAATACACTGTTGTAATTCAATTTTGGTTCTGCGATAAGACCAACTTTTTCGGATTTGGGGAAGTCCCCTGAGTACAACTGCGTCCTTGGTTTAGTTAGATTGGCTCAAAATTTTGAGAAAACCATGTTTTTCCAAATGGTCGATTTTGATCTATTCTAAGCCTTTTGCCATGTCTATTTGTAAAGATATCTAGCAAACCAGATCCTAAGAAGCTCGGTCAAAGTCCTTTCAAGGGCTGAAATGGCCAATTTTTTTTTTTTTTTTTTTTTAGTTTTCTCTATTGGTTGTAAAGATCGTACAACTTGTTTGCGAGATATCTCTAGAAATAGACGTGGCAAAAGGCCAAAATCGACCATTTGGAAAAACACGGTTTTCTTAAAAATTTGAGCCAATCTAACTAAACCAAGGACACTAAAACAAGGTAAGGGGGTTGGTCTTATCGCAGAACCAAAAATTTCGTGTCAAAAACTACAATAGTGATATCAAGAAATATAAATTTTTTATAGGTGTTTAAAAAAATATTTTCTAGTTTTTAAGAGTACTTCTTACTTTTGAGTTGGTGTCCGGCTTACTTTTTTTTCTCCATACAAAATCGATCCGGCTTAATGTGCAGTCTGAAGAAATAAAATATGACTAATTTAGTGGATTGTGCATCAACCAGAATTGATTTGGGGTTTTCACTCATTTCATAAAACGTGTGATTGCTTTTCATGTGACTCACTTTGATTGAATACTATTTTGCTTGGTACTATAATAATTTTGGAGGGGGGGTTAAAACTCCGAAAATCCCCCCTTTGGTTGCGCTTATGTATGCATGTATGCTCATGGTCGATGATTATTTATCGATGATCATTAATTGTTTATCAAAAAATTCACTTTCCCATATGTGCATAATGTACACGATGTTTGGATCATTTGGATCATCAAAAAATTAATATGCTCACATGTGCCCAATTTATGTCATTTTGATATAGTTTATTAAAACAAAAAATATGCTCATTTATGTCTAATGCATCTGTTCAAGAGTCTGTTTTCGTACGCACTTCAAGTAAAGTTCGAGTGAAGTTCAAGTAATAGAGAGTAATTTGATTATCTGTCAAAATGACAAAATTTGTCAAAAAGTACGGAAACGGTTTCAAGTGCAACAGTTGTTTTTTTAAAACAATATAATTTAATTGCTTTGTTTTTGTATTTAAAACACTTTCGTAAGCGTTCATTTTGGCTGCTCATATAGCTTTACACAAACAATGCTGTGAGTGCTATAAACGTCAAACGAAAAGGTAACAAAAACAATTAGAACAATTCGAATTCGAAGAGCTGATTTTGACATCAAGCTCACTTCCTCTCCCATATGCGCCTACCTTGTTATTCTATCATGCGTTTTGCTTGTTCTTCTTCTCTCTGGTGCTGACAAATGTGTAACAAAATGCTTTCGAGTAACTTCAAGTTACTTGAAGTGAGTACGGAAACAGACCTCTTGTCCAAATTAGATATATTTCTTCCGGAAAGTAAAATATAATTTATTAATTTGTTCTCTACACTTTTTTACTAACAGGAACAAAAACCAACTGAGAATTACATTGTATGGCTCCTCATATTTTTTATATGCAAAACAACAACCACAAAATTAGTTTTTTTTAAAAATCTAATAATGATAAGAATTTTTCTCGCACAAAAACTTCTCATTTATAGAGAAAAATTTATTGAAAATGAAAATTTATTCCTATTTTTAAATAAAAAACTATGTATTTTCTTCAATAAAAAAAAATCTTTTCTCAAAAATAAAAAAAATTGTTCTCTAAAAACGATATATTTTTATGTATTTATCTTTTTCATAAAAGTTTTTATCATTTTTAGCGAATTTTAAGGATCACATTTAGAGAAAAGCATGAAGCAGGAGTTAAGTCTTTACCATTTTTCTATAAGTATGTTGCCTTTTTTATTATATTCCGAGAAACTTTTTTCTGAATGCATAACGGCCATTATCGCCATGATTGACCTCATGATCTTCAAATTTAACACAAAATTATATTGAATCGTGAAATTATTTGAATATTTATAATTAAGTGGACATGAAAATTTGTTTGGGTTGTCGTCACGAACTACTTAAGAGGCAGGCTACACAAAAGCATAAATAAAATTTTGTTATAGTATCCATTAAATGCCATTTGACTTATGATATTTGGGGCTAAAGGCTTAATTGGTCCGCACATTATTCCATTTTCAGTCACAACCCATATTTCACAGTCCTCTTAATTCTAAATATTTTAATAATTTGCCGATTCAGTATTATTTTGTAACTTTTGTTAGTGGCATTTCAACTGTTCAAACGAAATTTTTTTACAAAAATATTTGAAAAAAAAAAAAATAATAACTACTTGAGTTTTTCTTTGGTTAAAATGTTATTATAACATACATACAAATTGATCTAAACATTTAAAATCAAAAGATTTTCTTTTGGTTTGGGCATAAGATAACAAAAAGGTCTTTATGACAAAACGTTTTAAATGCTATGTCTTAAGACCGATTGAAAAATTTTGTAACTTTTTTGTTTTCAAACCGATTTAAAAAACTATTGGAGTAAAGTTTATTCGGCTTGGAATGGCCAATAAGTGGTTGTACACCAAAATAAGGAGCAGATATATAAACTCTGAAAACTAATTTTCAAAACTAGCAGAAACGTGCTACTTTTGAAAATGTTTAACACAGATTTTGCGCCTCTAACGTTTATTATTATTTTAAAAACAGACATTTTAAAAAGAGCTTTTAAAACGTTCATTTGATTTTCTACAATAAACATTTTACAACGAGCTGCTAAAACGTTCGTTTGATATTTTAAAATTAACATTTTAGAGAGAGATTTTAATTGCCTTGATTGCCTGCACGCAGTTAATGAAATTTGATCACATTTTACGAAGGTCAAGGTTATTTCGAGGGTTTTTCTGATCAATGAGTTAATGAAACAATTCGAATTAAAATATAAATTATTAAGTTAATGCTTTTGATACTTCCACAGTCAGGATTTGAACCTACGTTCTCTGCATACCAGTCTAGCACACTTCCTCTGAGCTATTGGTAACGATTCTAGTTAAAAATTCTAGTAAAACCGTTTCAATCAAGTTAATATGTTAAAACGTTCATTGCTGTTTCTAAAACGTTTCGTACTACTTTTGTATTTTAAAATGTGCGTTTTTATTTTTAAATGCCGTTCATTTAGAACGTTCGTTTTTGTTTTTAAAACGTTTAATTTTACTTTTGTATTCAAAAGTATGCATTTTCATTTTTGCATGACTTAGAATGTTTTTGAAGTATTCATATTAATCATCGTTTTTAAAATGTGCGTTTTACTTACTTTTGAGTGACCTCAAAGCGGCCACACGGGGTAACTTATTACCCCACGCTTTAAAAACCTAGCTGTACAAGACATATGGGTGTCTTCTAACCAATTGCTTAATGTTTGTTGAAAAGTTTTTCAACATTTCTAATAATTTTTATCGGTCAATTTATAGATGGTTTTAAGAAGTTAAAATCAATTTCAGAGGTCTTTCAGTTCTAATTTCAATTTGTCTGAGACTGAAGTACCTAGTTACACCGTGTTGCCACAAAGGGTTAAATTTAAAATATGTGCATTTTAAACAATTTTTTGTCTTCCGCTGTGAAAATATAAAAACTTTTGTAAAGGCTTTTTTGATTTCAGGTGACGAAATATAAAAAATTTTGAGACAAAAATTTGCTTTTTTAGCCAGTTTTTCCATAACTGTCGACCAAAATAAAACACAAAATTATATAATATTCAGTACTGATAAAAATTACTATAACCTAATTCCGTAATAGCTATGTAAGTGCGGAACGCTTGATTTTTTGAAAAATTTCATAGCATATTTTTAGGCATGTTTTGTTATGTGATTTATTGAAACTTCAAAAACTTTTATTTTTTTTTTCATTTTTAAATTTTCAGTTTTACAAAAAATTTTTAAACTTATTTCGTCGAACCTACTACCTATAGTTTCCGATTTTACTTTTTAAATATTTGAAACTAAAAATTGTTATTTGCACAACTTTAAATCGAAAATGTGACCATTGCTGATTTCTAATTGACATTAAAGAAAATCAATATTTCACGTTTTTTTTATTATTTAAACAGGGCCCGTCATTTTTGACGGTAAAGAACTTGTTTTATCTATTTGTAGATAACTTAAAGTACAACTCCAGCAAATCAAATTACTAAACCACTAATACTTATCACGTGACCACATTTCATATAAATCATGCGTGTGTGTTTTTGCTTTTGTTTTTTGAGTTTGTTTTTTTTTTTTAGTGCTATTTAACAAACTAATGAAATTCCCATAAATCAACAAATGCCACGTAAGCCACTTTAATCACAGACATTATTAGCAACATTATAAAGCACAAAACTTTCTGGCCAGATTCCTAAAACCGCACGCCATAGAAAACTAAACTCAACGAGCAGCAACCAGCAGACAAGATCATTTTTCAACATAAGAAATATTTTATCATCCGGCAAAAGTGCGGGTTTAAACGAAACCACAAACGAGACCAAACCAAGAAATAGATATACGACGAGGAACAAGTAGAAACATACAGCAACACACGCGCCCACACACACAAGCAAACACACACATAAACATAAAGGAAGAAAAATATTGCTTACCTATGATAAAAAGAAGATCTACCATTTAAACTCACACTTAGAGGCAAGCCAATTCTATATAGATATACATAGATGTGTGTGTGTGTGTGTGTGTGTGTGTGTTTTTGTATAAAACTAACCTTAACTTAAACTCATATTATGCACAAGGGATAAGAGGGTGATGCGGCAGAATGAAAGCTAGGCAAGCAAGCATAGCCTGGCAGCAGTTATAAAAGGCTCAAGAAATAATTTCTTAAGAAATCTGCTGGTTCACGCTGCCGAAAGAAAACGTACACTATCAACCACGGTTATCTGAAGTATGTGCTGCTTAGAGTGGCTGCTGTTCGTGTTGCTGTGATTGTTGTTGTTGTTGTTGTTTTTGTAGTCTAGCGCCTAGATATATAGCGCCGCGTCTTAAACTAACACAGACACCCAGACCGACCACCTCCACCGGCGCCGCCAACAAACTAGCACTGACACGACCAGCAGCTAGAGACTAACACTCAAACAATCATATAAAAATAACGCTCTACCAACATAGCGACGGCAGGAAGCAGAAGAAGCAGCAACCAAAACCAAAAGCGGAAACTTAAGATTTATTAGCAATTTTCTGCCAAAAGACACACACATACACATACAAACTAATTCGCCTTAGTAAGCGCCATATGTGCGTGCGTGTTAGTTGCGACTTGGCTGTGAGTGTGTGTGCTAGAGTGTGTGGCACAAGTCCAAGCAGTAAAAATAGAGCAATAATAGCACAAGAAAAAAAACTAGAATATTTTTAAAAAAATTATTCGAAGTGAGCAATGAAAAAGTGCTTAATTGCACATTTATTTATAATTTGTATCTGTATGGGCGGACCGAGTACCCAGCAGTATTTGGCACTAGTACAGAACTAGCGATTTCACTAGCCCCTAGGTAGCCAGTACTAGTTCTACTTCAATCTACTTTCTTTACATTCAACTGGCGAATTTAACGTGAAGATGTCATAGGAGGGAGTCAATTGCTACCTTTTACATTCCCATTCCCTAGCCACTTCACTAGTGCTATAGGGCAATCTCATTCGCTAGTCAGAAATATAAAAAAACAAAAAACCTAGGCATTGAGACATCAATGTTAAGTTAAATTGTTTTTATTTATTACAATTTTGTATTCACGTTGTTCAATGAAATTGAAAGGCCTCATATATCATGTTTTTTCCGAAAAAGTTGCTTTGAATAATATCAGCCATTTTCATGAGAGAAAGCCGAAAAAAACATAAACAATAAACAGTACGAGCTTGAAGTAGATTCAACTGACCCGTCTATGCATTACCTAGGGACAGAAAAGTAGCTAGTACGCAAAGAACTAGTAAAGTAGCTAGTGATAAGTAGGCAATTGGTAACTCTCAATACTGGCGGGTAGTGCTTGTAGTGTTTGTGTGTGCAAGCCTTTGTAGCGGTATGTGTGCTGCTCATAAATTTTTCCATTACCAACACTTTGGCAACAGCACCTCTACAAAACCCAACATATGCAATAAAGTGGCTATTTTATGGATGACTTTTACCGACCAACATTTTGCTTTCTCTTTATCTCTCTTACTCTCACTCTCTCCCCAGAAGTAATGATAAAATAATTTTTGCTTTAGATGTTTGTACGCCGCCATGTCCATGTGTTGAGGAGCTAATTAAAAGGCCTCTTCAGAGTTGCCTCAAGGGTTAACAGACGCTTTTATATACATTTTATATTAAACAGTGGCGTATCATTCGATGGGGGATAGTTTTGGGGTGATCCCACTGTATCTATAGAACGTTTTTTATGGTTTTGGAAACATTTTTAAGACTACTTGTAAGTTCAGCTCAAAATAATTCTTAGCTTTTAAATTAAAACTCCTAACTTTAATGCCTTTGAATTTTACCTCTCTTAGTTTCTTCTGTTGTAGACTGCTTCTCTGTTGGGTTGGGCTTTTTGTAGAAAAATATAAACGTTTAATTTATGCCACAATAATCAATGAATCAAATAAATTCTCACGATGATTAAAGTGCATGTTAACGATTTAATGAATCGTTTACATAATCAACGATTGCTTTCGAAATAAAAATAAAAAATTATATACATTATTAATACTGCAAAAGTCAAGGTGTTGCTAAGTTATTTTAATTTTGTAAAATTTATAAAACAGGCTAACAATGAGCATTTTATCAATAAGGATAAAATGTGAATTTTTAAAAATTCTTAAAACGCAGCAGTTATAAGATATTCTGCCGACATCAGCTGGTATTAAAAGAAGCACTCTTTAATCATCATCATCATCATCATCACTATATTTAAAAACACCTCATTTGTTTTCCCTCTATTCTCCAATGATTGCTTTATGCTGTACTATCCTGCCTACTACATATATATATCGCATCCAACGCATTGCAAAAACATTGTTCGCAGTTCAAAGGATACAAAATGTACCGCAATATTAAAAAATGGCAAAATATAGCAAAGAAAGTGTGTCACACACATATGCATGAATATTTTGCAACGTTTAATGCTATGCAACGTTTTATGATTTTTTTTTTTTTTTTTTTTTTACTTACCTTTCACTAGTTAAGTCCGGGTAACACGCAGTGCTGACTGTTTTGCGGTGTCTGCGTTTATTTTTTTGTTTTTTGTGTTGTTTTTTCTTTTTAGTGAAAATGCATGCAATCTTTCTCACTGTCACACGTACATAAAAAACAAAATGGAAAAAAAAATAGTATAAAATAGTAAAAAGTGAAAAAATGAAGAAGAACGCATTGCAAAAGCGGAAATAATAATTTAACACAGAATATCCTAGCTTCGTAATGCAAATTGAAGTATGTAAAGTGTCAGCTGATTTTGCCTAGAAGTATGTATGTGTGTGTATGCACAAGTGTGTATAAAATTGCAGTGTGTTGAAACACATGTGCGCACTCATGTGTTCCACCACAAAAGATGACAACTAGAAAAACGTAAAAATTTTACACATGGTTAAGAATGTGCTACAGCTAGAGACGACGGAAAGCTTGCAAATAGTACCAACTTCATGCAGCTTGACTGCAATAGTTGGTATCCATCACTGTTAAAGTGCTGCATTTAAATTTAAAGATTGGATTTTAAAAAGCATGAATAAGCAAAAAACAAACTACTCTAAAGAAGAAGATAAACTTAATTTATCTTTTCTACATAGATAATGCAACCTAACTATAAAGAGTTTGCTTAAAATCTTGTTCAAAAAGCCTGAGCGAATATCTTTGATTTCTTTAATAGTAATATAAAGTTACTATTAAACATATAAATTCGGTGTTATCCGACTATGGGATACCCTCAACCTCCTTGAATATAAGCAAAACTATCATTTAAATAACAATAACAATAACAAACATAACTAGTCTATGTTTTGTAGGGTAAAGGTCCATAAGTTCAGTTATTCAGAACATATCTAGCTATTTTGGCCATAACTTAACTCCAAATAAATATTTTTCGCGTGTTATTATATTGTTCATATTGACAAAGAACATGTCAATAGATTCTTTGCTGAAGAAACTGATTAGATTACTCTCAAAATATAAAAATTATGACCAGGGTGTAAATTGCTTTCAGCAGAATAGCAGAAGCAATGTAAAATTTTACTGCGGTAGTGCTACTGACAGTTTTAAAAAGCATTGATTTGCTGATTTTCTGTGTGCATCTTGCAAAGCAAAGCAAAAGCAGCAGCATTAAAAATAACTTGTTTTACTGCGTAGTGCTACGAAAGCAAAATACGTTATTTTATTGCATTTCTTTTCTTTTTGCTTTTCTAATTTGTCACAACACTTAGAAAACAGCAGTTATTAAGCAGCTTTGCTTCGTTTTGCTTTCGGAACTTGTTTGGTTTGTTTGGTATTCGTGATTTATTTTTCATCGTTTCTATGCTACGTTTCGGAGACGCATGTCTTTTCGCATGTAGAACTACTTCTTACTGTGCAGTTTGTATGGGGTCACTTTTTCAAATTTTTTCAAGGACATGAAACGTTTTTGAGTAATATTTTGGGGTATACCTACAGCCGTTCATACTCATCGTTCAAAAATAATATATATGCAAAAATATCAGAAATATCGCGAGGTTAATGAATACCAAATTTTAGATTTTGTCACTTAAATCACAAAATAGCAAAATGCACGAAAAAAACATTTCCATTTTCATATAACAAAACCAATTATAAGCTGATTATTTAGTGACTACTGCTTTGGTTCATTTTGTTTCGTTTTTTTTTCCTTGTTCTGTTGTGTTTTTGTATGAACGGACTTATTTACAGCCTTTCTTCTGAACTCAGTTGAGTGTAGCTCACAAACTATACATTGGACAGAGACGAAAGTGGTACCAATGGAAACAGCATTCGCTCAGCTTTATTTTCAACTCAGTCAATGAACTCAATCTGTCAAACTTAACGAAATGATGGATACAACTTGACATTTTGATTGTTTCTTTCTTGCTTTATGTATCATGCTTACTTTAAACTGCTTCTGTGTTTTGGTCTCGATCCATAACTTGTTCATAACTTGAATATTATTAATTTATTTGTTATTCTTTGCAAGGCAAATAAAAATCATCAGCAAAATGGCCAAAAGAATCTTATCAAAGAGGCAAACTAGAAAAGGGTACTACTTAAACAGAGTTCTACGTCTACACTTACGATACTATCAAAAATGTTTTTTTAATGAATTTTAAAAAACCACCCAAAATTTGGTACCTCTAGACTAGAATACCTTTTCCTTAAGTATTTGTTTTTAATATATTACTAGTTGCCCCGAGTAGACTTTGTCCTGCCACATATTCAAATTTGTTGTCATATGTCTTTTTGAATAAAAAATCTGAAAAACTGCAAAAAAATTTCGTCAAAAATATTAAAAACAAGTAAAGAAAGTCTAAAGTCGGTCTAGGCTGACTATGAAATACCCTAAACCCACTTTCCAAAAACAAAAAATTTTTATTGTAAATGGGCGTCTCCAAGGGCGGATGAAGCCTATATTTAAAATGCATTTAAATGTTGATGAAAAATTTACACATACCAAATTTTATTCCTGTAGCTCACAGTTAATGCCTTTATTGTGCTGTCGCTATGGGAGATGGGCGGATTCATGGACGGATTACTTCCAATTTTTGAACACACCTTAGTTTTGGTATAAAATACAAAAAAAAACAAAAAACAAATTGGCCATTTCAGCCCTTGAAAGGACTTTGACCGAGCTTCTTATGATCAATTGTGTTGTGTGTGTTATTAAATGTTTGCACACAAATGACCGAGAACTGGACCTGCATGTTTTATGCCGACTCCGAACGGCTCATGTTCTCAAGAAGCTTTACATGGTATTATTTACTCTCTGAGGTTTGCCATTGTCTGCAGAGAGGTGGTGACCGATCAGAAAAATTTTTTATTGAAAAAACCTTTTCGCCGCGGCTGGGGATCGAACCCGGGCTCCAAGCATGCTAAGCCACACACTTAACCTGCATGCCACCGTCACCACTAATACGGTATAAAATACATGCATACCAAATTCAATTTCTCTATGACAAACATAACCTTATTTATTGAGTTTAAAACTTTTTGGGTTGTATGGGAGGTGGGCATGTTAGTGGACGGATTACGCTCAATTTCTGAATGCATCTTAGCTTTGGTGTAAAATACTTTGGTTAAAAATAAACTTATTTATTAAGTTTTTAATTTTCGGGTTGTATGGGAGGTGGGCGTGTCCGTGGTTGTATGACATCCATTCTTCAAAACCATCTTCGGTTTGTTATAAAATACAATCGCACCAAATTTTATTTCTATACGTTAAACATAATCTTATTAATTGCATTTTAAATTTTTGGGTTGTATAGTAAGTGGGCGTGTTCATGGGTGGATGACATCCATTTTTCGAAGACATCTTTGTTTTGATATATAATACATACACACCAAATTTTATCTTTCTAGGTTAAACATGAGCTTGTTTATTGAGTTTTTAATTTTTGCTTGTATCGGAGATGGGCGTGTCCGTGGGCGAATAACGCCCATTTTTCAAGTTTATTTTTGTTTTGATCTTAAAAATATATATACTAAATTTTATTGTTGTAGGTTAACTATAAGCTTTTTTATGCAGTTTTTAATTTTTGCGTTGTATGGGAGGTAGGCAAGTCCGTGGGCGGATTCCAAAAATATTCAATAGTGCAGATCCTTCGGACCATGCAACCATGTGTACGGAGTTTCATTCAATTAACTCAACTCCTTCTTCTTATCCTGTGTATACGGACAACACAAAGACAGATAGACAGACGGACATAAATAGCTCGACTCACGAGGTGACGTTGATCAAGAATATATATACTTTTCTATACCGAACTCGCTTCGTTCTATGTGTTACAAACGTTTGCACAAAGTTAATATACCCTGATCTTTCAGGTTTACGCTATAACAAAACTTAGATCTTGACAATATCGACACATATCGGGTCCAAAACTCACATATTGTTCAAACTCACCTATCCTTCAAGAGATTAGCATAAGCCAATATAGTGACACGTGATTTTTATATATTAAGATAAGAGTTTTTTTATATACTATAACTGTATTTTTACTAAAAGTGCAAACATAAATCGTAGTGAATATTCCTTTTAAATTAGCTTTAACAGTAAGAGGAAGACCTAAAAAATAAAGAAATCAAAATAAAGAGTGCATCGCATTTTCTTTGCTCACTTCATATAATATCGCCTGTATATTTCGCTTTAAGAAGAAGAAGAAGAAATGAAAAAAAAATACAAATAAACTAATACAAAGCAGATTTAAAGATAGCCAGACAGTCTGTTGTCCTCGTGTTGCTCTCTCTTTTTTTTTTTGTTCTCAAGAGCAAAACAAGCATGAGGATAAACAGGCGAAGCTGCACTTGAAATAACTCAGTAATTAAGTTGAACATCATTTGTAAAAATTATGTTTGTAAAATAGCATAAACTTTATATAAAAACGAGCTTTCAAGAATTTATCACAAAAACTGGTTAACGTAAAAAAACAGTTAATTAAATACAGTTGAGAACTAAAGAGCGGGATATACAAATTAAAGTTTCTGCTTAAATTTTCAGCATAGATGAACATTTAATAATTAATAACTTATGTAAAGCTTTTATAATAGTAACCACAGCTAAGGTAGCTGGTTGCAACCGGAAGTTAATAAAACAAAATATATAAAATTTAATATGAATGAAGTAGTTAATGTTGTTTTGACTAACAAATCATAAATAATCATTGATAAAGATTATATTGACTTTGATCTCAAACATTTAACGAATTCGAATTGCTTTTGATTATGCAAAAGATGAGCGTTAAAGGTATTGAGGATGAGCTGAATCATAAGCCCAGTTAAGTTTTTGTTGCCTCAACAATAAAAAAGGAAGGGTTTTAATGAATACTTAATTAATATTAAAATGTAAATTTTTATGAAGCTTAAAGTAAAAGCAATCAAAATGTAATCAGATACACCAAAGCTCTAAATAGAGTTTATATACTGCGCCCACACTGAGTTGTGTTGGGAGTGGAGAATGTAAATTAACTCATATTTAAATTTTCAACACACCACGCTTCAACCCATTTCTGCTTGACTGGCAATTAAAAAGGTGCCCCCATAGTAACAACAAAAAGGAATACAAACAAAAAAGGTCATTAGTAGAAGTTAAAAAAAGGATACGAAACTAAATTCTTTTTCAGCTTAAATCAGTCAAGGTAACAGCGCGTAGCAACCAGCCAAGCGAATCAATTAATATTTAAATTAAAGAAAGGTTTAAAAAGCATTAAGGACTGAATATAAGGTGAGAAAAATAAACGAAAAACTTACGAAACAGGAGTGTGAAAAGCCCCAAAAGGAAACAGTAAAAACGATACCGAAACCAAGGAACGAAGTTAATGGCAGTATTTTTTTTTTTTTTTAATATTTTTTATTCTTCTGTTAACTTGATGATCAACGTTCAAGTTGTCAACAATTTTGTTGATTCATGATTGTTTAGGATTTGTTCATGCAAGCAATTTCAAAGAGTTGCCAACTTTTATTTGAAAAAAAACTACTGAGCTTTTGATAGAAAAACAGGCCTTTAGACCGAGATTTGAAAATTAAAAGTGAAAAGATGTGTTCGATTACTAATTTTGTGAGGATAATTAGAAAAGAAAAAGTTTATTCTGCAGTTGTCTATGATTATCAACATTGGAGTTAAGACAATGCATTTGTAATACACATTTTTTTTGTTTTTGTCAATTCTGAGAAATCAAAATTCGAAAAAGGCACTTTTATCAAAAAATGTCAGGGTGCCTTTAGAAGGATGGAGGGTACTAATATAAACAAATAAATTTTTATATCAAATTTATAAAACGATTTTTTTTTTTTATGTAGACCAACCCGGCCCAGACTATATTTTCAGTTACCAGAGGGCACATTAAGTTGGTGACCGAGGATATTTCAACATTCTGGTAACTATTTAAAAACTTTTCAGTTTTAATATTAACTAAAATATTAATAAAAAGTATTAATTTTTCAAGTTAAGTTAATTATTCTTAAAAAACATATTTTTTAAGAATTATATTTTGTGATTTATGCTAAATAAATCATGAATCAACAGGTTGCCACAGCAATAAAATTCTTTGCAGAACAAACCGAACAAGAAACTTGCAAAAAAAAAACAAAATTAGGGGATTTATTTTTGCAAGAAAGAATAAACCAAGATTTGTTTCAAACTTTGGGTGATTTGTTTTATGCACATTTGAAGTTTTTTACATATTTTTTGTGACGAATAACACTACTATTTAAAACATTACAGTCTTATAGCGTTTTCTTTTCTCAAAAAAATTTTTTAATTTTTTGTGCCCTTTTTGATTTTTTTGAATTTTTTAATTCTTTTCTCACATAAAATGATGACCTCTGAAAACGAATCATGTTCATTTCTTGAAAATTTTGAACTTAGAAGTAGAAAAAATGCAGAATTTCTGTCATCTCTTCTTCGACGGTTCGAAAAATGCTGACCTCAAATGTAACCAACTGAATAAACAAAATAAATGACATATCGCACTCTTAATACAAAACAGTCACAACTCGAAATTTTTTGTATCGACTTTTTGATATAAATCAATTCACAAAACAGATATCTCACTAGCTATTTCAGAATGAAGTCTTTGTGTTTAAATGAAAATTGCTTTTCTTCTGCCAATTCAACCAAAGATTTTCATTTTTCGCTTCTCTTTAAAAATTATGTTTTTTGAGTTGTGACTGTTTTATATTTAGTGTGTGATATGTGCAAAATAGTTCACGTTACCAAATATAATTTTTCCTAAAGGGAAGAACATTTGAATTTTAAAGTTTTAAAAATTTTTGAATCTTTTATTATATTGAAGTGTTTTAAAAAGGCAGCCAACTAGAAAACATTGAAAAAATGTTGCTTTTTATAAGATCTATGCTCAGCTAAAAACAGATCAGAATTCTGTGGGTTCAGGTCAAAATGGAAAAAATTCTTCATCTTCGGAGGGCAGAATTTTTCGTTGAGAAAAGAAAACGCTATTAAATAATCATTGCAATAAATTAATTTTTTATACACATATTTATACACATATAAACTTTGAAAAATTTGAAAATGAAAAAAAACTATATTTCAAATCATATGCCTAAAAAGATAGACTTGCTGGAAATAGTTATTAAAAAAAAAAAAAACATATAAAAACCCATTCAAAAACCTCATTCCTTTTTTCAGTATGATAATGAACAGGTGCCAAACCTATGAAAAAAAAAACCTGTTAGATAAATCTTCATCAAGACAATGTTTTCATTTGCCTATAAAAGTGTTGTAAATATTAGTTTTTTTAAGAAAAGCATTCACTCCACTTGAATATTATTTTGTTTATTTTTTAGCGTTGCTTTCTTCTTGTTTCTGATTACAACAAATTAATGTTTATGTTTCTCGTGAAAAAATGAACTGCGTGGAAAATTGCTCATATAATGGCATCCCTGTCTCTAAGCTGAGGCAATTTGATCTGCCAGTAAAAAGCAGAAAAAGAAAAAAAAAAACAATTCTTTTATTGATGAAGCAATTTAACACAAATGCATACTAAAGAACACTCTCCCACAAACTTACACATACACCCACATATGCACACACAAACATACGAAAAGAAGCCATTACCAGGGCATGTTAGTACAGGAAATTGTTTAGAAAATATTTGAAAAGGACCGCCACACAGTTAGAATGCATAAAATCCACACATATATGAATGGTACACCTCCATAAAAACAAGTGAAAACATTGCAAAAAAAAAAAAAAAAAAAAACATTGTAACCTTTTTTTTATTCTCCTGTTCTAACAAACTTCATTCAGCTGTATACCGCTACTTAAGCACCCACAACCCCCAACAAGTGGCATGGCATCAACGCAGAAGTCATCTGCATATGAAAGCCTTTAAATTGCCCACATAAATCGTGGATCAATGTTCGAAATTGACGAAACATAAACATTACTCAAAAAGTCCTTCCGAATCGAAAACGTAAAACAACAAAAACAGCAAAAACAGAACAAACGAAGAAAACCCAACAGAATTCGAAGCAAAACCGCATAAAAATTGAAACGTTAAAATTCCGCTAGCAGATCCATACCAAACAAGCAGAAAGAAAGTATAGAAAAAATAAAAGGAATCGCAAATAAATGAAGAAATTTTAATTTCAACCAAAGGAATTTTCCAGCACTTACATGAAGTAACGATGCAGGATTCAAGGATTCAGTTGGTAAAGCCGTCGGCTTACTTGGTTTTAGTTTGATTTTATTACGCTGACAAATGTGGCAGTCAAAGACGAATGCGAAATGAGAATCCTTGAAGGATTCGCCAGCAATGCTAACCAGCATGCCGCCTGGCAGGCACAAGAAGACGCAAGGCCATGCAAATTTATCCCTTTTTCCCGCTTATATGAGAAGCTTCCTTTTTCAATTCACACACTAGCATGGGAGCAAGGCCCAAAGCATTCAAATGGGTGTGCGTTAGTTGATGCGTGTGAGTGTGTGTGTGTGTAAGTTTGTATGTGAAAATGTATGCACGTGTTTTCTTGAGATTAGAGGAAATCGTTTCAGTTTTTGGTTTGAAATAAAAAAATCCATTTTCATCGACGTCTACATCTGGTTGCAGTTCAGGTAATTTCTGAGAATTACCTTTATTTCGTGAGTGTGTGAAATGTCAGTAGCAGTGTTTTTAAATGTCTGCAATAAGTGCCTTACTTTTAGAATATTGAATACAATTAAGTTTAATGCAAGGCAGTTCAATTCCGATAACACAATGATTAGTAGCAATAGATAGGGATTTTGATTTCAAGAATTTACTCATATCAGCATATGACACAGTTACATGCAATAAAGCTTTATGTACTACAAAATTATATATTTAACATATCGATTCTATTGAAAAATTCAATTTTATTGACAGAAGACGTATAATTTAAAATTTTATTTCAATTTCTTAAATCTAAACTGCAAAGTACAGACTTTGTTATTGTATTATAAGTAGCATGATGCCAACAAAAAAATAACTTTTTTAACTTTAAGATACAAAAGTATGATGAAACTCATTTAAGAGAGTATATATTTAGCTACATTTCGTAGTACTCCAAAATATCCTTGCATACAGGGTGTCTGATAACTAGATGTTTGAAAAAATCTCTTCTTTTCTTTCGAGGTGTTGTGTTTTTAATCTTTTTATCCATTTTCCTTGTAGAAAATCAAACATTTTATAATTTTGTATTATTAAAAAAGATATATTCTTTACAGAATAATGCTCTTTACTGCAAAATTTAAAATAAAAAAAAAATTGTTTTAAAAAATGCAAGAAAATTACACTTTTATATTTAAAATGCCATGTATATATGAACGAATCAGAAAGAGTAATCCAAGCAACATTTGTTTATCTAATGCAGGGGTCTCCAAATTTTTAAGCCTAAGGGCCAGATTGAATACTCCATAAAGCCCCAAGAGCCAAGATCTAGCTAGGTCATCAGATACATACCATTATAATTTTGAAAATTGATTTAAATACATCGAATTTTGGAAACCGCTCATATTTCTGTGTCGACAAGGTTTAACCGCTAAAGTCTAGTTAGGACAAAGTGAAGTTATTACTTTCATTGCATTTTTTCGCAACGAAATATACAAGTACGCAAATTTTTGTGGTTGTACCTACCATGAAAATTAAATGTTTGAGGCCATCAAATCCAAATAGCAAAAGTCAAGGTACCCTGATATTAGGTAGCGATTTTAATCTTAAATATGCTCTCCTGAAATTTTGAAAATGAGCTTAGCTGTTATTCCTTGTAGACACAGATTTACATTTCGAGACTAAATCTGTGTATACGTACACGTATGTGAGTCTGACGTCATATTAATCCGTGGTGCGAGTTCTACTACGTTTATAAATCATTTTGGACAAATCATTGCTCGAACACAATGACGACGGCTAACAACATTACGACATATGTCAAATTTATATACCATTTGTATAAGGGGAAATGGTAGGTATAGGTAAGAAAAGATGTTAGACATAGAAAGTGCATATTACAAAAGTAATTTTAATCGAAATATATCATCTTTTTATCTATTGACACGAAATTTTGTATTTAAGACGGTATTTTTCCAAAAAAGTTATGATCAAGTTCGAAAATGGGTTAAATCGAATGAAAGCTAGCATATTCAAAATTACTTTATAAATAACAACTTAATATTGACTTATTAGCTTTGATTTAAAATGCCCACACTAAGTTTGATATATTGAAAATTTGAATAAAAATCACGTCTACCTTCCATACAAAGTGACGTCGTCAAAACTTTCACAAATTTGACCATTTGTATGTACAACAACAATATGTATTACAGCAATTACTTGATATTGCTGAAAATAATGCATGGCATACATTAGTTTTGACGTTTTAAACATACTCTGAGTTTGACTTTTAGAAAAATTGGATGAAAGTTACGCCTATCCCCATAAGAAGTGAAGTCATCAAAATAATAAAACCTAAATAACTCCGAATTTTGAAAGAGGCTGTAGGGGAATTTTAACTTCAGCCAAGACGAAGATAATTCCTAGATTAACATATGTACACATGTATTTCTTATTGAGTAAAGTTGGATTGACTAAAAAATGTTTGACGTAATAAAATACATGTGAATTTTTTATTCCGCAAACTTGGACTCCATATCCCGTTGATTTTGCAATTGAAGCTCTCGGTGCGTTAAAAATCTATTTTAAGTCTCGTTCTTCTGCTATAAAAGCAATTACAAATAAAATCAAGATATTCCGAAATTAGTTTATTACTGTTATAGAACCCCTTGCTTCAGGATTTTGAATGGAAATTATGGATTGTTATTTAGCGATTTTTTTTTTTTTTAAATGTCAATATTGGTTAAATTTTAAAAGATTCTTAAATTTACACAATTTGATCATATATATAAATGTGCTGCTTTGCTTGTTTTCCTTTTTAAAAAATTTTCCAAATTGAAATACACAAAAACTGTTCACAGATCGAAGTTAACTGGAAAGTCCATACCATAATTGTACTCAATTAAATACTTTACCATAATTTTAATAACTAAATTATATGGATTATTGTATTTTTGGTTGTTTTATAAAACATGTCATTATTATTTTATGTGATTAATGTGTTTAATTTGATTTATTACAATACATTAAAGTGTGCGCCAGATGCTGGGCAAATCGGGACGGATTGGTGATAGTCGCGGGCCGTAGTTTGGAGCCCCCTGATCTTATGGATATCTAAATTTTCACACCGAGTGGCTTTACGATATTTGCAATGGTTTTGTAGAAAAAGAAGCTACAAAAAAAGTTCAGTACAAAAAAAATTTTCTGCTTTTTGACCCTTTTTCTGCATCAAATGCCAACCTAGCCGCTCCATGCCTACAAAAATTAAGCATAAATTAATTTTTATTGATGGATTTTTAAAAAATTCACCGTGTGGCTTTAAGTTTTTCCTTACCATTGTTGAGAAATTAACCTTAGGTTAAGGTTTGGAAAAAAAAATTAAAAAAAAAGTAGAGAAACAAATTTTTTTTGCTTAACAGTAGGCATAGAGTAGAATCAAAGTTGGATTAAATGTTGTTTTGTCCTATGTAGACAACGCCCTCTGTGTATATTTATGCATACGTGATCAAATAATATCTTATGTGGAATTTAAATTTTTAATATTGTGTGTTTTTAATTTCAGTTTTTAAACCGTTTCAATCCAGATACGTAAGTTATATAAGAAAGCTTTACTTTTGGCTTAAGACTCAACAATAAAAAAAAATTTAAGTAGACTGCTTGATGATGTCTATTCATGTTTTAATAACATAAACTGAAAGGATATTTTTGCAATGGCAAAAAGAAATGAGGTTATGTCTCATGCAAGGAAATATATACTAGGTGTCAACAAGTCAAGTGGCGTTCAAATATATTCACGCAAAATATCTTCGATTTGGTAGAAAATGACTTAACAAACATTAAATTCAACAACCTCACAAAATTGGTGAGAAAATACTTTGACTACAATGCAAAATGGAATGTACTGGAATGCGTAAAACGTTTAGCTAAAAATGAAGACGCAGCTCTTAAAAAAGTCGTGTGAAAGCAAAGAATCTTATATATTAATACGTGAACATTAAAGTTTGCCGTACGCTTTTTTGGAATTAATTAAAACTCAAAATAAATGAAACTTATATCATTCGAAAGGTTATGTTGCGCAGATGTGCAGAATGTATATATAAATGATATATCTGATAGAGGGGGTTCCCAATCTTTAAGAGAGAAATTAAATTTTTGAGAAAAAACCCGCTCTTTGATAAATATGAAATTTGGTTGGAGGAGAGTTCTTAAGTTGGTCGAATTTAAATTTTTTTTTTAAAGTAACAATTTCTTAAAAAAATGTAGTTTTATGCATTCGTCAATTGTAAAATTAGTAAAAATATGTGTTTTGAATTCAAAAATTTGACTTTCCATTTGAATATCTTAGTCGGATTTTAACGGTTTTTCAATTTTTCTAATTTTGTCTAAAAGTTTGTTAAATTTTCTTTCAAATGTGATAAAAATTAAAGCAAAGTTCTAACCAAAAGTATTTTTAATGAATTTTCTTAATATTGTCGTTAGTTATTTAGCGTGTGTAGATTACCAAATGCCAAGAGAGAGAAAAAAAGTCTCAAATTGCATGTTCTAATTTCTGAAGCCAATAACTCCGCCATCTGTGAATATATTTTATTTATTTCTTTTTTGTATTTAAGTCTTATCAGTTAACTTAAAAAACTTTTAAAAATAATACCGTTTTTTGTTTGTTTATATTTAAATTATTCCTTTTAAAAAAAAACCATAAAATTTGATTTATTCTTAAAATATGGGGTAAAAATGATTTTTGTTGTAAAAAAGCAAAAACTCAAAATTGCATTTTTGATTTTCTTTCAAAGTCTATACCTTATTTTAGGTGAATTTATTTTGTCTTGACACTTAATTAATAAACTGTTCGTGCCATCAAAAAATCAAGGCTACCCTCTATGATTTCTTTGACAAAATGAAATTTTTTTAAAATGTTGTTTTTCTGTTTTTTTAACAAAATAATAATATAAAAAAATAATTTTTTTGAAGAAAATAGCTTTGTATCTCTAATCAATTAAGTGGTCTATCCTCGAACTTATTTGAACCATCTCGCATATAATTATAGAGGTAATCAATTAATTGGTCGAATTTCGACCTCAGGCGATACTAGTTATTTATAAAGCTTTGAGAGTGCGGAATCATAGCGTAGAAAATGACTTAAAAGAAAAACTTTTAAGTTTTCTTTGTTATGCGTAGATTAGTTTTGTTAAAAACACTTGCCTAAAACACATTTTCTTAAATATCTCTTTTGTTTAAAAGTCATTTTTAACAAAACAAACTTTGTTGAAAAGGTGATGAATTCTTCTTTTTGTTTAACAAATAAATATAGTAAGAAACAGCTTCAGAAGATGTTGATTTTTTTTATTTTTTTGAAAGGATCAGCATTTTTGACATCCAAACGTCAGAATTGACGGTTAAAATGTCTTACCAAAATATGGGCTTGACAGTCAATTTTCAATTTTCAGAAGTTTTTTATACAAAGCGGTTAGTTTAAATATTCAAATTGAGTTCTATCGGAAGTTACCTTTAAATAGCTTCTAAATTACCACAGATAAAAATGACAGCTAAGTCCCTGAACAAACATTTTTACAACCATATATCTTCACCATCTTCAACATTTAAAAAAAATTTTGCAAAAAACGTTGTTTTGGCATCATGCTTATTATAAGACAAATTAACTTAAATGTTAATAAAAAAAAACTACTAAGGATTTATCTTCAACTTGGCCGTTGTTAACATACACCCACAGTAGTGTTGTGGGATATTTTAAAGGAATATTTTAAAATTGCACCTTCAAAAATTTATTTGGCTTTTCTGCAAGACAAGTTATTTTAGGAAAGTAAAACTCAAGAACACTTCAAAATAAGTCAAATATCACTAAGTTATATAGTTTCAACTCTAAGCATTTCAAGACGGTCTGTTTAACTTTAAAAGCATTTTACTCAGCTAGCATTTTTTTCTCTGTGTACACGACTTATCAAAAACTATTAAGCCAAACTCTGTACAATTTTACTCACTTACTTTTTCACTTTTTAATAATTTTTTAACATTGCAATAACAATATGACGCAATTTTCCATGAAATTCAGTGCTGTTGGCATTTCTGGGCTTAAAACAAAAATAAAAGAAAAATTTTTTAAAATTGTTACAAAGAGAACAACGGAAAATATAAGCTTTAACTAAATATTATTATTTTTGTATTTCATTTTTAACCATATGCATTTTTTACCCGAAAATTCTAAAAATCTTTACTAATATTTTCTTACTTTAATAACGTCACTTTCAACAAAGGATAAGAGAAGTCTAGCCAAGTTTAAAAAATTTCAAAATCAGAGTACGTTTGATATATCAAAACTAATGTGTATAACATCAAGTCTGCACATTAAATTTTGTGCAATTTATGTAGGTTTTGTTACACAAAAAATGTTCACCTTCTAAGGCAGATAGACGGAGTTTGCCAAAAATTCAAAAAACTTCAAAAATTAATAATCAAAGTTTACATGCAAAATTTTTAGGTTCTTATATTAATTTTGTAAAGATTTAAAAAAATTAAAAAATTAGCTAAAATGCTAAAAAAAAAATATGCAACGACAATACAACAGTTGGAGACAACTTATTTCATTTTCATTTATTGAAAAAACAAATAATACACTAATTCTCTTTGTAAGAGCATTTTCGTTTCTCCTCTGAAACGATTTCTGTGCCAAAAATTCTTTATAAAAGGAAACAAAACAATTTTTTTGCTAGGAAAAATATTCAAATTTTCACTTATTTAAGATTACATTTCTTAAAAGTTCACACTCTTCCATAATAATACAGGTGTGGATATCATAAGAGCTTTTGTTTGATTTTTTGGTTGTAAAGCATCTAGAACAACAGTTACAATCATCGGCACTCTCATACATACATAATATTTACTTATATACAGCCGCATATCCTGCCAAACGATTACATTAGCAAAGAACACTGCAAAAAGCACCAACATTGCCACAAGTGCTGCCGCCTTAAAGTATGCAAATATTTTGAGTAAACTTTACTTTTTTTTCAATTTATTATAATTCATATTCAGTGTTTTTGCTGCGTTTCCACAGAGCGTACGCTGTTTCAGCTTGGCAACGCGATTTTTCAATGTTTAAGCATTAAAACAGGATATGCGTCAGGATTTTGTTTGACATACTTTTTTCAATATTTATTTTCGGCTCTATGCGTTCACACATATAAATATATCTGCTTTTGTTGACAGCAGTATGAGTGGCAAGTGTGTTAAAAAAAAAGCAACAACACCTGTCACCGCAGTCTTAACGATGTGCACCGTCCTGGCACTCATCTCCGTTACGTTGTGTTTGTGAACAAACACTTCTTTCATCAGACAACCAACAACCACTCTGGTCCTTTCCGGTGCTTCTATACTAACTGCAGAAACGGTGCGATACGTGCAGGATATAGTATGAAAGAAAAAAAAAAACAACACAGTTTGCGTGATCCTTAAAATTTTTTCGTTTACATTTGTATCACTTTTCAATGCGGCACATAACGAGATTATCTGGAAAAGGTTACGCATACATAATAACAGAAAATATTTTGGGTCCTATAAAGTGTTAGAAAGGGCTCGGATGCTGACGTGAGACTGTGTGTTTGTCAGTTGATGGTGGATGAAGTTTCAGCATAACCTTGAGAGTGACGTGAGTGTGGGTTTGTATGTGTCTGTCTTTTGGCCTTTTAATGGATACATATTAAATTTTTATTTAATATTTTCAGCTCGTATCCGATTTCAATATATTTTTTTGTTGTCTTCTTTTTATTGTTATGTTTTCACAATTTGCTTGTGCAAATTAAGACATTTTGTGCTAAAATGAAAAATGGTGTAGAATATCTGACATTAAATAGATATAAAAAAAGATCATAAAGTTTAAAGCAGTTGAAACAGTGCAAGGATATAACTGATGTTCTGCTGGATTTTGAACGCAACAGTTTGGCGTTTCAAAGGCATTGAACTAAATTTTAGGTTTTTTTATTAAAATAAAGTACTTGAATAAAGTAAAAAATCAATTTTAAGATTATTGAGTTTTCTTTATTAATCACTTGTATATGTTCTTTAAGCACAAGAGGTTTATTTTTGGAAAATAAAAAGGAATTTACTTTAATTTTTAGCACATGCCTATTTTGTTTCGAATATTTTTCATTCAAGTAGTTTACTTCTGATAAATTTGCACATACAAATATATATACATACTTTCATTAACACACACATGTATGTGCTTATCTTAAATTGATCATCTACACGTGCTTTTTATGACAGTGTGACAGAATGTTTTACCCAACGAGACACTGAAGTTTGCATACATACATACATAAATATATACATATTTACATATAGCAACATGAGCTATCAGATAAAATCTAAAATCACTCACATCCATAAAAAAAAATACGTGCAAGAGAACACCCAAACACACATACGCTGTAAGCAACTGCGAACGCATCCTTTCAGTGCGTTTATCAAATATTATCCATAACAAAAACGTGATTCCATTACATGTGTCAAGGCTTGAGTTGTTCGTGTATTAGTGATTGTTAAGGTAAGTGTGTGTGCGTTATCAAGGTTTTGTCATCATTGTTCTAGTCTAGATTATATAAGCTCATATTTTATGATTATAATCATCGATGTGCTTGTGAAAGGATGCGTTCCTAAGTAACGATGTCTGCCGGCTGTTGGAGAAGGATTACTCTGTCGGCTTTGTTGACAGACAGTATTATTGATTTGTTATATGCGAGTTATGCAAAGTTAAATTAATTAAATTAACATCTTATTGTGAATTACTCCCACAGTATAGATAAAAAAAAAATATTTCTTAGTTGAATGTTGAGCTAAACTTTAAGTGATATATTTTTGATTATTTACCGTTATAATAAAGGAGAAAGTTTTTCTAAGTCTGTTTTTGAATGAAGCTTTTCTTCATAAACAAGCTTTACAATCCCACTAAAAAGACACATGTGTAGGAGTTGTATCATTAACATGTTATGGTGGTTAAGTTTATTGAGTAGGTTATGGTCATTTTGCTGTAAACGGTATAGTATGATGGGCATGGTATAATTGTATAGTCAGGTGGGTATTTTGTAATAGTATCTTTTATGGCTTTGCTATATAAAAACAAATAACTTCTTATTTTTAAATTGTGGATAATTAAGTTTGTACGTTATATGTCATAAGTCACTTGAATAGTAAGTTATTTATAAGCTCCTTCGAAATGCTGTATTCACTTGTATAACTCAAGACCTATTTATAATTTTATGGAAAACTTGAAAGTTATTCAAAACTTGTTTATATTCAAAACTTGTGTTTTATACTTGAAGAGTTTACATTCAAAACCAGATAAGTCACACATATAGAATTGTTGGGAAATCGAAAGGAACGTCTTAATATTGTCCGACATTTTTTGTAAACAAACCAATTATGAAAAATTATGCTTCACAGGAACAGATATATTATGCGAAAAAAAGAAGCAGTCTCATAGTGCAAAAAAAATCGTATTTTCAATTTCAAATTTGGACTCGTCTGGTTTTGAAAATTAGAAATTAATCAAAATTTAGATTCCGCCGTTCGGGGCCTCAAAGGTTAGAGGAACTCATTAATATGATTTCTGCATACTTTTTTTTCAAATCGGAAGAAAACCGCCGATGCAATTTTGATTATCCTGAAGGTCCTTTTCAGTAAAAAAATGTGTTTTGCTTTAAACTTTTTATTTTTTAAAGAACGCATACCCAAATCCGCTTAACTGTTAAATTTATTACTCACACCAACGTTTTGGCATAAAAAATTTTTAAAAATATGAATGAAAACTAAACAAATGAAAACTTGCTTGAACTTATCTGGTTTTGATTGAAAATTTACAGTGGACATGTCTGTTTTTGATTGAAATGGAGATTTTTTAATGCATTTTTCTCTAGGATTCTTATCACTTTTATCAAAGAGGATTTTATGGATTGATATATTGTAACATTAGCTTTAAAATGGCATTTCTAACAAAATTTTTTTTTCCTGTAGACTTATCTGGATTTGAATGTAAACTCATCAATTATTTAGGGAGAAGATTGATATTTGTTCATGAAATTAATGGTTTGTCTTACTTTTGTTGTATTAGTATTTAAACTTTCTCCGGATTTTTCATCAAATTGATGGCACTTTTGATTTTGATTTTTTATGGATTCGATCATAGTATGTAACAGAAATAAACTCACAAGATCTTTCGTCGACGATGATTTTTTGGCCAGATTGTTTTAGTAATCTTACTCCATAACGTTTTTGAACTTGGAAAACCTTCCACCGCTGTCGAAAAACTTTCCCTGATAATATTTTTTATGAAACAGGATTGATGAAGTGCTTCCTTAAGTTTTTGAAACTCGCTTTGTTTCATGCTAGATCTATGTTCCGAAGTTCGTAGAAGTGCTAAAGAGTTCACGTTTTTGTTTTTTTATTATACAAAAAGTTGATTTAAACAATCCGTACTTCATAGATATCTCATGCAAAAGATAATCTGTGTTTTTAATCTTTTAAAGAAATTCGTGATTTGTTTAAAAATTGTCCATTTTTTCACACAAAACTAAAATTGTTCAACAATCTCGAAATATACATCCGCACATAAGATATCTCCAAAAAACAATGACAATGACAATTGAACAAAATAAATTTATTCATAATATCGATTCGTAATATCGAGCAGAAAATTTAACTTTCATTCGTATTACAGAGTCCCTTATGCAAAAAATATTGCATTCGTATTATTTAAAATTCATATTAAAGAGCATTCGTATTGCTGAACGTCGACTGTTTGTTTTTGCTCAACGTCACCTCGCAAGTAGAGTTATCCATGTCCATCCGTTCGCCTGTCTGTGTGTTTTATGTAAACACAGGATAAGAAGAAGGAGTTGCTATAATTAGACGAAACACACATGGTCACATGGATCCAAGGATCTGCACTATTGAATGTTTTTGGAATCCACCCACGGATATGGCTACCTCCCATACAACACAAATATTAAAAACTTCTTAAGGTGGGACATAACATTCGATGCAGAGAAACAGAACTTTTTTAAACAAGTAAAGAAAGTCTAAAGTCGGTCTAGGCCGACTATGAAATACCCTAAGCCTACTTTTCCAAAAAAAAATAATATTATTAAAAATGGGCGTGCCCGTGAGCGGATGAAGCCTTTATTTTATATGCATTTAAATGTTGATGAAAAACTTACACATACCAAGTTAAATTCCTGTAGCTCACAGTTATTGTCCTTATTGTGCTTTCGCTATGGGAGGTGGGCGTGTTCATGGACGGATTATTCCCAATTTTCGAACAGACCTCAGTTTTGGTATAAAATACATACATACAAAATTGAATTTCTCTATGACAAACATAGCCTTATTTATTGAGTTTTAAACTTTTTGGGTTGTATGGGAAGTAGGCGTGTCCGTAAGCGGATGACATTCATTTTTCGAAGATATCTTTGTGTTTGAATAAAACACATATATATTAAATTTTATTGTTGTAGGCTAATTATGAGCTGAGTTATGTAGTTTTCAATTTTCGCGTTGTATGGGAGGTAGGCGTGTCCGTCGGCGTATGATGTCCATTTTTCAAAACCATCTTTGTTTTGTTATGAAAAACATATGTGGAAAGTTTTAGCTCTTTAGGTTAAACAGAGGCTTATTGATTGAGTTTTCAATTTTTGGGTTGTATGGGAGGTGGGCGTGTCCGTGGGCGGATGATACCCATTTTTCAAAGACATCTTTGTGTTGATATAAAACACATATATATCAAATTTTATTGTTGTAGGCTAATTATGAGCTGAGTGATGCAGTTTTCAATTTTCGCATTGTATGGGAGGTAGACGTGTCCGTGGGCGGATTCCAAAAATACTCAATAGTGCAGATCCTAGAGTGCATGCGACCATGTGTACCACGTTTCATTCAATTATCTCAACTCCTTCTTCTTATCCTGTGTTTACGGACAACACTCAGACGTACGGACGGACGGACGGACACGAATAGCTCGACTCATGAGGTGACGCATATCATGAATAAATAAACTTTTCTATACCAGACTCGCTTCGTTCTATGCGTAACAAACGTTTGCACAAAGTTAATATACCCTGACCTTTCAGGTTTAGGGTATAAAAATTCATAACTCAGTCAAGAACAAACATTTTTCCAAATTTTTTTATTATTGTAGAGAACTAACAAATTACAAAAAAAAAAATTCAAAAAAATATATTTTACACTCCAACATGGTTTTAAATGTTGGAGTGAGAAACAACAACATGTTTTTCATGAAAAAATGGGGCCTCGTTGTGGCAGCGCTGGCAATCGCAAAAATTGTCCGATATGGAAAAAAAAATACTTTTTGAAATCTTAACAAAATTGGTTATCGTATGACAGGAGCTTTTTTACATTTTTTTTTTTTAATTTTTGGTGATGTTCCAAATTTGAAAGTGTGTTTTTTCGAAAAAATATTGACTGTAAAATTTCATAAAAAATCGAAAATAAATTTAGAAAATAAATTTAAAAAAAGCTCGTGTTATACGATTCGCTATCGTCAAGTTTAAAAAATACAAAAAAAAAATTCGTCAAAAAATGAACCCGCTAGTGCCGCAACCAGTACGAAAAACATGGTTTCGAGATAAACGCGTTCAAAGTTTGCGAACAAAGAAAAAAAAGGCGAAAATTAAAATGCGCTCTCACTCAACCGGCTGTAATTTTTAAAGCCATAACAATTTTTCCATTTTTTTTCTTAGAATATTTTCTAAAATACAAAATAATAAAAAAAGTCGATTTTAAAATACGGCCAGTGTCATGTCCCCCATTAATTTATTAATTAATTTTTTTCGCTTTCACCCTTTCAATGGCTAGGTAAGAATTACCGCACACCAAACACAATAACCACCTTTATTTTTTTTTTTTTTGTAAAATATGTAAACTTGAGAAATAAATAGACTTTGGCTTCTTTTGGGCAAAAAATCAACAGTCCAACAAAGTTAAACCTTACATATCTCTCTAAATTTATGTTTGTCATGTTGGCATAACTTCATTTCAAAGTACCAAGCTATTTGATATTAAAAAAGACGATGGAAAATAATTTAAAAAAATATTTTCTCATGTGTCCAATATAATGGACAAATCAATTGAAAGGGTTAAAAAGGTTTATATATGACCAACGGGGATAAAACTTGGTATGGAAGGATGACATAATGAAACTAAGGTGTGAACATTAAATGGGCATCACCCGCCCACGAACACGCCCACCTCCAATAAAAATCACTATATTGAAAATACCATAAAAAGATTTATATATGACCTACAGGGATTAAACTTTTTATGGGGGACTTTATATTAAAACAATGGTGTGCATAAAAAATGGATGTCACCCGCCCATGAACACTAACTAACTCCCATACAAACCACATGAATGAAACCTGTTAAAAACTGTAAAGGAATAGATGTATTTTGAATATATCAATATATTTTTAAATATGATAGGTGGCTTAGAGTATAAGGTGGTTAGGTGGATAGGTAAAATAGGTGGTTTAGAGACTTCGGAGTTTCCTAACTTGTTATTCTTCTTACATTTAAAATAAGAAGGCAGATAGAAAGGGGTGACAGCTCTTAATAACGTTTTAGCTCGCATTGTCACAAAGTGAGAATAATAAAACCAATTTTTACTTGATTTTATTTAATCTCGATAGAGATATGAATAATGGTATGGTATCATATGATAAATGGTATTATGCGAATGCATGCGGTGTGATTTGGTATGATTGGTATGACATTTGTAATGTTGTAGTGACCGTGGCTTGCAGGTTAAGTGTCTGGCTTAGCATGCTCGGAGTCCGAGTTCGATCTCCAGACGCGGCAAAAGGTTTTTTCAATAAAAACAATTTTTCTGATCGGTCACCACCTCCCTGCAGACAATGGCAAACTTCAGAGAGTAAATAATGCCATGTAAAGTTTCTTGAGAACGTGAACTTTAGCCAACATAAAACATGTAGGTCCTGTTCTCGGTCAATTGTGCGCAAACATTTAATAACACACACAACATAATTGATCATAAGAAGCTCGGTCAAATTCCTTTCAAGGGCTGAAACGGCCAATTTTTGAATTTTTTTTTGTATTTGTAATGTTTTTTTTTTTAAACAAAATATATCAAAATATCTTAGAAGCATTTTTAATGAAGCGATTATATTTACTTCGAAAATTTAAATCAGAAGAAAATTTTAATTAAATACCTAAGTTGAAACTTTTCAATCAAATTCTTTAATTTAGTGACTAAAAACAATTGACGTTTTTATATAATTATATTAACCAAAATATCCCGATTTTAGCGATAGCCGCCAGTGATATATACTGATTCATGAAAACTTCAGAAAAGAGTTTTCCTCATAAAGCACATTGGTTATTTCGGTGAACAAAGATATATATATCATGAATATTAAACATCTAAGTATATCGACAAAACAATGGTTTTCTTAAAAATACTATAATAAAATAAAAAGTATTAAAAATAATAAGTTTCAAAGTGGAATGAAATACTTTTTTCTCTTGTATTATTGTTTCTTTCCAAAAGATTTTCCAAATTCCAAAAAGATTTCAAATATAAGTCTTCTCAATTTTTGTAGACGAGCAGTACATATTCATAAATTTTTTTCCTCTTAAAAATAATCATCATTTTAAAGCATTTTCATAAGGCTGAACAAACTTAATATATTCATAGGACTGCAGAAAATAAATATTTGACGAATGGATTTAAAGCACAATCAAAAGATGTATTGAAAAGTCATGAAAATTCCTTTTCAATTTCTCCCAGAGGACATAATTGATCTATCATTTGAACTGCGTAAATATGACAAAAGAAAATGTTACTATTTCAAAAAAGTAAAGAAACTCTAAAGTCGGTCTAGGCCGACTATGAAATACCCTTAACCTACTTTTCCAAAAAAAAAATAGTATTATTGAAATTGGGCGTGTCCGTGGGCGGATGAAGCCTATATTTTATATGCATTTAAATGTTGATTAAAAATTACACATACCAAGTTTTATTCCTGTAGCTTACAGTTAATTCCCTTATTGTGCTTTCGCTATGGGAGGTGGGCGTGTTCATGGACGGATTACTACCAAGTTTTGAACAGACCTGAGTTTTAGTATAAAATACATACATACCAAATTTAATTTCTCTATGACAAACATAACCTTATTTATTGAGTTTTAAACTTTTTGGGTTGTATGGGTTGTAGGGAGGTAGGACGACCGTAGGCGGATGACGTCCATTTTTCAAAACCATCTTTGGTTTGTTATAAAAAACATATGTGCCAAATTTTGGCTCTGTAGGTTAAACAGAGGCTTATTTATTGCGTTTTCAATTTTTTGGTTGTATGGGAGGTGGGCGTGTCCGTTGGCGGATGATACCCATTTTTTGAAGACATCGTTTTGTTGATATAAAACAAAAAAACATATCAAATTTTGTTGTTGTAGGCTTATTATGAGCTGAGTTATGCAGTTTTCAATTTTCGCGTTGTATGGGTGGTAGGCGTGTCCGTGGGAGGATTCCAAAAATATTCAATAGTGCAGATCCTTGGGTGCATATGACCATGTGCACCAAGTTTCATCCAATTATCTCTACTCCTTCTTCTTATCCTGTGTTTACAGACAACACACAGACGGACGGACGGACGGACGGACATGAATAGCTCGACTCACGAGGTGACGCTGATCAAGAATATATATACTTTTCTATACCGGACTCGCTTCGTTGTAAGCGTTACAAACGTTGGTGTGAACAGATTTCATTTTCTCAAAACCTGTTAATACATTAATATGATAGAATATGAATTTGTACTACTGTATGAAAAACCCTCAAATTCGCTGTAAGATCTCAAAATAACAATATTTTAAGTTAACTGTTGCAAGAAACATTAAATTAGACTTAAAAATCACATTTTGTAAGATTGTATATCATATAAAGTCATCAGAACATAAATAAATTTTAGCTGAAATTGAGTAATCGTAGATTTTTACAAGATGTTTTTAGAAGCAAGTCAAGAGACAACAATAAATTCCACAAGAAGTACATTACCAAATAAATGGAAATGAAAAAATATGTATGCAAGAGCGTTGTTCTCAATTCATTGGCAGTTTTGTAAACTGCTTCCCGCATTACTACTTCTTTAGGTCAGAGAATAAATTGTTGTGCTCGGCTCATTATTTTAGGTTGTGCAGCGTTTCCATCATTGTGTCAGCTTGTTGTTCCGCTTAGCAATATTTCTGCTTTTCTGAATTTCAATTCCGGAAAGTGTTTTCATTGACTTTTTCTTAAGATCATAAATTTTATTTTGTATTTTTTTTTTCCTCTTCATGTTTTTCTCTTTTTTTTCTTAACTGTATTTCGACCAAAAATTCTTGTTTAATATTTTCTATTTCCACCAAAACAACTTGGCTGATTATGTGCGAAAGCTTCATAAAATACAACTGGAAAAAATGAAAAAAAAAAAAAAATACAAGCGACATGCCGAAAGACGAAGCAGTAGATGAAAAGCAAGTTCAAAGGTTACGATGCTGGCTTTCTGGCGGATTTATTTTTGTTGTTACCAAACATGACGTTGGGTGTAGCAACAACATGTTGACGGAAAATTAAAAAAAAAAGAAATAAATAATAAATAACAGCGACAGATGCTGCTGCAAAACGAAATTTAAGAAAGTATTTTAGTTCAGTTAAAAAAAAACAAACAAACAACATGTAATATACCAACAACAAATATCTATTAATGTCAGCATACATACATACATATACATAGAAATGTATAAATATGGATATTCAGACTGTTACGCTACACTTGTACAAAATAGCGAACATAACGGAGTAGAAAGAAAAAAATTCAAATAAAATGTATGCCAACACTAACACATTCGCGTTGTAGCAGCCAACAACTGGCGGCTGTGGCAGTGGCAGCAATAGTAAAGTACCTTTTGTTGCTGTTGTATGTCAGTGGCATAAATTTTGTCGTTGGCAAAAAAAAATTGCAGCGACAACAACTTAAACCAAATTGTTGGAATTTCTTAATATATATTTATGAAAATTTTCTTCTACATTGGATAAGAATTTGCAGCATACAACAATAAAGTAGCTGACATTCGTTGTTGTTGTTGTAATTGTTGTTGCTGTAATTGCATGCATCACGTAGCAGATTTCCTGCTGAATAGAACATGTTTTTCTATTTATTCTTGTCCGACATTAGAGGGCGTTCGTGTCGTCGTCGTCGCATTTGCATCGCGTGTAAGAATCATTTCTTTTTTATACTCAGCCATACCAAAAAAAACACGAAATCAAAAAAAATATAAAAACCAAGTTGCTACCGAAAAAAATAGGAAATCAACAAAACCGGAAATACAACAAAAGAAAAAAGTATTTGAATAACTTGCTGTCACAATTTTTATTTTTTTCCCGCTCAGCACTAGAGACCGAGTTAAGAAAAACAGACAAAAAAAAAAACAATCCAAGCACACAAATGCATAATGCATGAAAAATTTTTTTACGAAAATATGGCAAGGCATGCAAGCCAGTAGCAGCAGCAGCAGCAGCAGCACTTCATGGAACCTTGAGCCAAATGAATGTCAACGTTTTACGAAGACGTGTGGAAATTGCAGCAAATGTGCACCATTTTCGTTTTTATGAAAAATTTTCCAGTTACATCAAAACAAAAAGAAAACCCCCGTTTACTGTAAGAAAATCTATATCATCATATCTCTTCCAGCTATATCCAAGCGTATACTCTGGGCTTTTACTAGACACAAAAAACAAAATAAGAGTAACGCCAGAAAATTGAATATCTTCGTGTAGTTTCTTCATTCAACTGCCAGTCAATCATTTCAACTGCACATTATGACACTGAAGTGAGGACAGTCAGTCAGCCATAAGCCTCGAAATAGTTTCCAGACTCAGTATATGTGTCCTTTGGGCTGTTGCGGATTGCTTAATGCAAATAATTGTGCCGAATATTATTGATTACGGGGTGTAGAGGATGTTCGATGTGGTTGTCGAATAAAAAGGCGAACAAGTTGTACGTGCCTTATATTGTAAAGAATATTCAATTTTCCGAACTAGCTTGGCATGGATGGCAAGAGGCTGAAAATAAGAATTTCAATAGCTTGTGCAATGTTAAGTAAATAGAGCTAGATTAAGTGAGTATGTGAGTGTGTGAGTTTGTATATGGCAAAATATTTCTTGAGTGGTTGCATTGAACAGCCATTAAATAAATTAGCTTAGCACGTGACTGTAATTCATTTTTCTAGGCTTCACTGTAACGACATGTAACTCAGTTGCAAGTTTTTGTTGATGAATAAAAATTATGTTGACGACATGTGTTGCCAGCAAATATATTAACGAAGCACAAACTCAATTATATTTTGTAGGGAATAGTTATACATTAAATTATAGTTACGTGGCAACCATGCACGGTCTGAGTTCTGTCAGCAGAATGCAAGTTTATAAAGAATACCTTATGAGGTATATTGAAAGCTGTATGTTTTTCTTCGCTGCCAAATGATGTAAAGGACTAGCCCTATGTTTTGAGTAATGAAGTTTTTTAAAGTTATGCGATCGCAACAAATTCGTGTAAAAACAAGCTCAAACGGGGCTTGATTTATGCCAGAAATAGTACTATTCAAATATCATTGGAATGAAAAGTTAGAGCCGGAAGTAAGGACTGTAAGATGGTGTAACTCATTGCATTTAAGTCTTTGAAATGTTGTGGTCTTATCTTTCTTATATATTAATACGTGAACATTAAAGTTTGTCGTACGCTTTTTTGGTATTAATTAAAACTCAAAATAAATGAAACTTATATCATTCGAAAGGTTATGTTGCCCAGATGTGCAGAATATGTAAATATAAATTATATATCTGATAGAGGGGGTTCCCAACCTTCTAAGAGAGAAATTAAATTTTTGAGAAAAAATCTGCTTTTTGATTAATATATAATTTGGTTGGGGGAGAGTTTTTGAGTTGGTCGAATTTGAGTTTTTTTTAAAAGTAACAATTTCTAAAAAATATGTAGCTTTATCCATTCGTCAATTGTAAAATTTGTTAAAAAAATATGTTTTGAACACAAAAATTTGAATTTCCCTGTCAATATCTGAATCGAATTTTAACGGTTTTTCAAATTTTCTAATTTTTTCTGAAATTTTGTTTAATTTTCTTTCAAATGTTATAAAAATTACAGCAAAGTTCTAACCAAAAGTATTTTTAATGATTTTTCTTAATATTGTCGTTAGTTATTTAGCGTGTGTTTCAACCAAATGCCAAGAGAGAGAAAAAAACTGTCTCAAATTGAATGTTCTAAATTGGGAAGCCAATATCTGCGCCATCTGTGAATAGAATTTATTTATTTTTTTTTTGTATTTAAGTTTTATCAGTTTACTTAAAAACACTTATAAAAATAATACCGTTTTTTGTTTGTTTATATTTAAATTATTCATTTTAAAAAAAGACCATAAAATTTTATTTATTCTTAAAATATGCGGTAAAAATGATTTTTGTTGTAAAAACAAAAACTCAAAATTGCATTTTTGATTTTCTTTCAAAGTCTTTACCGGAGTTAAGGTGAATTTATTTTGTCTTGACACTAAATTAATAAACTGTCCGTGCCATCAAAAAATCAAGACTACCCCCTATGATTTCTTTAACAAAATAAAATTTTTTTAAAATGTTGTTTTTCTGTTTTTGAAAAAATTATTATATAAAAAAATAATTTATATGAAGAAAATAGCTTTATATTTCTAATCAATTAAGAGTTATAGCCTCGAACTTATTTTTATCATCTCGCATATAATTATAAATAGGCAATCATTAAAATGGTCGAATTTCGACCCTAGGCGATACTAGTAAGTATAATTATACAAAATAATAAATACATTGGTTGTTTAAGCTTTGCACAATAATAAAAAAAAGAAAATTATCGTTGCAACAAATAAAGAAAATATTTCAAAATTAGGTGAAGAAAACAACTATTATACAGTGAAAGCTTCCATAAGCGGACACCGATGGTTGCCCACTTTTTGTCCGTATAAAAGAGATGTCCTCTAATGGGAATTTCGAAAAAAAATAACACAAAATTGTTTGCTCATTAGAACTTCTCATGGGCGATTTTTTTTCATAAATACATATTTTTGTATTTTGTATTTTAGTATTTTCTATAGAAAAAACCCAAAAATTGATCGTTCCCAAGAGTAAGTCCTCTTATGGGAAATGTTTGGTTATTAGAGCGTTCGTCTATGGGAGCTTTCACTTTTTTTTTAAAGAATTCAATTGTTTATTCAAAAATGCGCCCATCCTTTAAAATGATAAATAAAAAAACAAAAGATCAATAAAAAAGTTAAAAAAGCTTGAATTATAAATGGTTTCTCATCAAAATTTGTTTCATGTGTGTATAATTTTACTTTTTCAAATCAAACCATTTTATCATAATTACAAATCAAGAGAGCTACCTGGCTGTTTGGACATGAGAGACATTTTATTACGATAAGATATATTTTAAAAATTGTTTTTACGAATGCAATGAAATAATGAAATAATGTTGGCAGCTTATTTTTCATAGAATGCAATTTTTAGCTCATTAATAAATCCACTCAAGTGTATTTTATAAATTCTCTCAATGTATTTCTCTCTCAATGGCTTTAAAATTTCACTTTCATATTATGTTCATACTATTATTAAAACTGATCTCAGCATTTTGATTTCAGATGAAAAAGTAGATCTGAACATTTTGATTTCAGACGAAAAAGTATTAAATTTTCAAACCTGATAAAAATGTTATATAAACTGATAAATCTTCAAAATATATCAAACATGCCAAGTTTTTGTTCATATTCATTGTTGGCAAGCATTTTTAGCCTTTTTCAAAACAAATTGTTTTTCCATGTTGTTTTTTTTTTTTTTTTTTTGTTTAATTTTAATGTATGTTATCATAAATCTATTCAACGTAAACAGGATGCAACACGTTGCGTACTTTATGTTTGTTGAGTAAAAAATATAAACATACATGAAAATCATCCAACAGTATCGCCAACAAAACGGAAACGCGCTTCAGATATATTTTCATAATACATGATAACCTAAAGCGGAAACGCATCACCCACACATGCACGCACAGACACACACCCCAACGCATAGATAAACATTTCATTTTTGTAAAAGTATTTTGTATAAATTATAACGCATTTATGCGCGAAAAGTAAAGGAAGCCGTATAAAGAACATCATAGAATCGACAAAGAGGCATGATGATGAAGCTTGCAAAACTACTTCACATGCTATTCCTTTTCTCTATGTTTGCTGATGGCAATAACTATGGAAGATGCTAAAAGTTTTGACATCTCAAACATCACATCAACGCATAAGTTACTGTTATTGTTGTTGTTGTTCTCGTTATTGTTGTTTTGGCTGATAACAAAATCACACATGCACATATAAACAAAACATAGCAACGCATGCATGTTAACATCAACATGAATAGATAGATATATGAATAAAGTCTACGCGAAGATGGAAGCTTAAAGCCGCAGCTGATACAGCAATTATTAAGATTACAAGAAGTGTATGTAAAGGAGTAATCAACCTTTTTTCAAATGTAAGTATGTGCATGTGTGTATATGTGTGTGTTTCATATACAATACTTAATGCACGTTCATAATTTAAATTTTAAAATAATTAAATTTTGCATAAAGTTATGAACAGCATGTCAGAATCAAGCATTTTATTTTATGAATTTAATTTTTTTTTAATTTATGTGTTGATTCGTCAGTATCTGAAAAGAAGACTTCGTTTTTTTTTACAACTACCTCAATATAGAAAAGGATCAGTTAAAAGGACAGAAAGTTCTTTGATTTCTTATCTCACAACTGATGGCATTGTGAGCCAACAAACATATGGTGGTAGCCCAGGTTCAATCCTCACATCCGGCAAAATTTCTGATCAACTGCAAGCAATGACAAATCTCAGAGAGTTCAACTACCCTGTAAAGTTTCTTGAATATATAAACAATAGCTGTTCAGAGTCAGCATTAAACATGTAGATCCAGTTCTCCATCAGTTGTGTATAATTGATGCAGAACAATTGATTATAAGAAGAAAGGTTAATATCCTTTCAAGGGCTGTGATAGCAGAATTGTTTTTCTGTGTTTTATTAATAAACATTTTGTTGTTCCACATCGTTGCAATTTTTTATACTTATATTCTTTTTAAATTTTTTTTTTTTTTTTTGTTGCAAATAACTGAATTATTACCTAGATTTGTTCTTACTTTTCATACGACAAGTATAAGTCATTAGTTAGTTCTTACCTGAAAAGAAATAGAAAAAAACACCATCGTTAATAATATATTACATTAAATTTGTGCTACATTAATTTTTATAAATTAATTAATGTGTTATATATAAAATAAATTAAATAATTTATTATAAATATTTACTTCATTTCAAAAAACATTATGAAATATAATAGAGAAATGCATTGAATTGAAGTAATCTCTCAAAGGACTCGACAAATAATAGAAGTGTTTTAAGCTCGTATAGAAAATTGAAAACGCAATAAATAAGCCTCTGTTTAACCTACACAGCTAATACTTGGCACGTATGTTTTTTTATGAAAAGAAAAAGTGTTCAAAAATTGGGAGTAATCCGTCCATGAACACGCCCACCTCCCATAGCGAAAGCACAATAAAGGCATTAACTGTGAGCTACAGGAATAAAACTTGGTATGTGTACATTTTTCATCAACATTTAAATGCATATAAAATATAGGCTTCATCCGCCCACGGAGACGCCCATTTACAATAAAATTTTTTTTTATTTTTGAAAATTGGGTTTAGGGTATTTCATAGTCGGCCTAGACCGACTTTAGACTTTCTTTACTTGCTTTTATATATATGTATATATGCATGTTAATGGAGGTCAAATCTCTTTCCTTTTTTAAATAGATATAGCACGAATACGGACGTGACGAATATGGACATAAATCATAATAAGTCAAATTCAAGTTACATAACAGTAATACTAATCAAAATAAAAAAAACATAAAGTTAAAAGCTGTAAGAGTGCTTTATTTTAATGTTTTCCTTCACTTTTGGTGGACCTTTTTTGGGAGATGCGCATTAGAGTGGGTCGAAAAAAACAGTTTGAAAAAACCACCCCCTATTTTAAAGTTGAGCTCAAGAGGATTCCGAAAACAAAAAAAAATTGTAACTTAAGCTTTAAAAAATAAATTTAAGAGAAATAAATCGGGCTAATGGGGCTTACTAGTTGAATATGACCTCAAGAATAAAAATGTCATAAGAAGACCTTGTAGTGCTCGTAAAGCCCTTTTCAAAGACATATAATTTTTTAAGATCTGACATGTAATGCTTAAGTTATGCAAAAAAGACCATTTTGACTGTTTTTCAGGTGGTCCAAAACAAATAATTTTTTTGTTTTCGTAATCCTCTCGAGGTCAACTTTAAAAAAGAGGTTGGTTTTTTCAAACTCCGGTATGGAGGCCGACCCACTCTAATGCCCATATGGGCATCTCCCAAAAAAGGTCCACCAAAAATGAAGAAAAACATTAAAATAAAGCACTCTAACAGCTTTTAACTTTATTTTTTTTTTTATTTTGATTAGTATGACTGCTATGTAACTTGAATTCAACTTATTATGATGTATTTTTATTAAAATTTATAACGAACATCTTTACTGTATTTTACTACTGTGGAAAAATTTGTCGCGTCCATGAT
Source organism: Tetanocera ferruginea (assembly GCA_958299015.1). Taxonomy (NCBI): domain Eukaryota; kingdom Metazoa; phylum Arthropoda; class Insecta; order Diptera; family Sciomyzidae; genus Tetanocera; species Tetanocera ferruginea. The sequence goes on along the minus strand of OY282642.1, from coordinate 156,487,270 downwards.
GTCGCGTCCGTATTCGTGCTATTTCTATTTAAAAAACGATAAGAGATAATTTTTATGTTTCATAAGTCTACTAAGAATAGTTATCCTTTGACCTCCATTAACATGTATATTATATATAAAAAAAAGTTCTCAAAATTTGCTAAATTTTGCGTATTTCTATACGAGCTTAAAAAAACTTCTGTTTTTTGTCGCGTCCGTTTCATTGAATGATTTATTATTATTATGTACTAATTTGTACTAAATCTCGCCAATATTTTTATAAAATGTAGCACTCTATCGTCGCGCTAGAGCACTTATATATATATCGGCTCATTTTGCTTCTTTCTTGTTTTTCGAGTAATTAAAACCGTGCGAATGTCGCGTCCGTGCCACTGGGAGATGCCCATATGCCAACGACATGTCGCGACAACTAGAAATTAAGATTTTATTTAAAATTGCGAAATTATATTACTTCTTAAATAATTTAAATTAGAGAGTTTTAAAAGAAGTATGGCGCTACATAATGATGTCGACGATGCATAATGATGTATGCAAGAAGTCAAAAACCCTGAACTGTAATTTTTTCAATATCAGACGGTTTACTCTGACTTCAATTCAAAATTCAAAATTCATTTCTTATTTTTTATTTTTTTAATTACCCTGGTCTGGCGCACATTTGTTGTTAAATTATAAATGTACATCATTTTACTTTTATTATGGTTGTATGATCCTCTTGGCAATGAGCCTGTGCTTAGTATTGTCGGTTGAGATTTTTTTTGTTGTACATGCTGAATGCTCTATGTACAATATACTGTACCAGTACATAAACCCTCTAACGAATTAATAATAAAGTAAAGTTCTTGTTACAGCTTTTCTATACTATTAAAGTTATTCCAGAATGAATTCTCTCTGGCTTCAGTTTGCAGTTAACATAACCTGTAACTTATTTTCGATCAGTTTTTCCATACATTTTGGTTATTTTTTTAGTTTTGTCCACTAAAGAGTGCTCACAAGGGTCAAGTTTTGTCCTTAAAAGTCGCTTTACTGCAGTTTTTCTCAGTTGCTAAGTTTTCGGCACATAAAGCAAACTTATTGTTGGCCAACAAGTTTCACAACAAACTTGTACCAAATTGCAACACGCTGAAACGCGCAACGCGCATACCAGCAAAGTGTAAGTTAAGAAAACAAAAAACAAAAAAAAAAATAAAACAGAGTAAAAAATAAAGCACAACTAAAAACTTTTACAGCTGCTGGGGAACAATTTGTGAGTAATTTTGTTTGGCAGCTTTAAAAAAATTCAAGGAGATTTTTTTAAGAAACAAATATATAAGATTTAGGAAACATAAACAAATATTAACAAGCATTAACCAAGGTTTTTTTTTTATAACGTAAAAGTCTCAATCCGTGGACATTAAAACTTATGAGAGTTGCAACTAATCCATGAATCAGTGTTTCTTAAATTTTTAGACTGATAGATAAGCGAAAAGTCAACGAAAAATAAAAAAATTTTGTCTTATATCAATAATTTTTCAACTCAAACAAAAATTTAAAATGGCAGTTTTTCACAAGCTCTCTTACATTTCTTAAATGCTTAACCTGTGCAAATCAAAAACGCATTTCTGAGAACAAATATCAAATTTTTTTGTTTGCATTAAATGCGTTCTTCAACCTAACCACGTAGTTTACATTTTTTTTTTGCTCTGATGTACGTGACAATCGTTCACATTTCTTAATTTCACTCAGGTTGAGTTCAGCGCTAAATTAATGCCAGCAACAATGTGTGGGTGATGTTTGGATTCGTGTACGTGTTTGTTTACTAATCTTGTAAAAGACAATAAAAATAAAGGAGAAAAGACGTCAGGCTTTAAGAAATTAACTGAATAAAGTGTGTCGAACTAATTTTTACCTGACAATATAAGCACGCTTACATTCACTAACAAACTTCAAAAACACCGACACCGACACACACGCACAAACACTCACTCACTTACTTGACACTGCCAAACTGTCATAATATTGATAGTCATCTAGAGTTGACAGCCGCCATTTATGTGTACGAGTACAACGAATAAGAGTGGTAATAATAACTGTAACTATTACAATTACAAACACCCAACAACAACTTGTGATTTGCTTGTATTGCTGTTTATTCTGCTCAATACATAAACAACTAAGCAAGCAACATCATTAAAATTATCATCATCATCATCATCATCATCATCATCATCATCATCATCATCATATTCATCAGTATAATCATTAGCAACGTCAGCTACTTCCTCCGTTTGGCATGACCCCATTAAGCCGGAACGTGACTGGCTGGTGTCGTTCTCATCATCCTCATCGTCGTCATCGTCTCGTGATCTATAAAGCAACACCTTTTTAAACAATATAATTTGTTTGTCGGTGTGTATGTGAATGTGTGTGTGATTCTACTCTTGCTTATTTATAACAAAGTGGCTTATATTTGTATAAATTTTTAATGATGACTTCCTTGAATGTTTTAAAGTTTTGTCATCTGACAACATTTTATAGAATATTATACTTAGGACAAATTATGAAGATAGTGAACATTTGCATTTTGTATTTAAAATGTCTAATAAAAGAACTATCAAAGTATTGAAATGTCACTTTTACATAAAGATGTCAAGAAAATTTTAAAACAAAACTTGATTTTCAGTTGAAATTATTATTTTCTGTCGTTTTACTTTATATCCATATTCTTACTATTTCTAACCATTGGAAAAAGACATTTAAAATTATTGTTTGAACTTATTTATTCCTTATGACTGCTCTTGACCGACTATTGGATACCCTCAACATGGCATAACATTTAAGTAAACATTAAAATACTAAACAACAAAAATAACTTACTTTTTATTTCTTTATAATCCATGTATTTCTGTATAATTTGTAACATACGGACGTACCAAGTCTTATTCTTGAACTCAAATATTTTAGATTTTATAGAATTTTAACAACTATGGGTTGTATGGGAGGCAGGAATGTCCATGGACGGATACTCAAAATATTCAATAGCGCAGAACCTTGGTAACATGTCAATATGTGAACCAAGTTCATAAAATTATCTCGAATCTATCGAGATAGCAAAAAACGTGATACTTTTGAAAGCGTTTAACCCAGATTTGCTCGTTTAACGTTTATTTTCATTTAAAAAACGGACATTTTAAAATGAGCTTCTAAAACGTTCGTTTGATTTTTAAAATGAACATTTTAGAAGAATTAGAAGAATTGCAAGCAATTTTTCACTTTAAAATGTTCACTTTAAAATATCAAACAAACGTTTTAAAAGCTGATGTTAAAACATTTATTATGCATGGATGGTTTTGTTTTCTTGTGTGAGTGAAATGTTTATGCTCAGAGAGCGTAACAGAGAGAGAAAAAGATATAGAATGACCTTCATATAAAACTAGTAAGGTATATCTTCGACTTGGCCGAAGTTAAAATACCCCCACGTCCGATTCTTAAGGGTGGAAGAATCTTAAATTGGAGAGCTTTATGTATGAGATTCTGAGAGATTTTATTATTTTTATTTGTCTAAAATACATACATATCAAATTGTTTTCCTGCAGCTTAAATATAAGCCTTTTTATAAAAATTTAAATTTTGGGGCTGTATGGGAGGTGGGCGTGTTAATGTGTGGATGACGCCCATTTTTATAACACACCTCAGTTTTGACATTAGATACACAAATACCGAGTTTCCATCTTGTAACTTTAATATTAGCCTCTTTATAGATTGTTCAATTTTGAGGTTGTATGGGAGGTGGGCGTGTTAATGAGTGGATGACGCTTATTTTTCTACCACACCTCAGTTTTGTCATTGAATACACAAATACCGAGTTTCCATCTTGTAACTTTAATATTAGCCTCTTTATAGATTTTTCAATTTTGGGGTTGTATGGGAGGTGGGCGTGTTAATCGGTGAATGACGCCTATTTTTATAACACACCTCAGTTTTGACATTAAATACACATATACCAAATTTCAGTATTGTAGCTTAAATATTAGCTTCTTTGTAGAGTTTTCAATTTTGGGGTTATATCGGAGGTAGGCGTGGTTTTCATCCGATTTAGCTCATTCTCGAACTTGACCTTACTTTTTTTAAAAAAAGCTTAAATATCGAATTTCATTACGATAGCTTCAAAATTACGGCTGCAATCGTGTCGACACACAGACAGACGGACAGACAGACGGACATGGCTAAATCAACTCAGGTGGTGATGCTGAGCAAGAATATATATACTTTTCCATACCTACCACGCCTCCTTTTGGGTGTTACACACGTCGTGACAAAATTAATATACCAGTTACGCAGTACGCGTGGGGGTATAAATATACTAAGGGTTTGGTTTTTTTTAATTTTTTTGGAATTAATTTTTATACCCTAAACCTGAAAGGTCAGGGTATATTAACTTTGTGCAAACGTTTGTAACGCATAGAACGAAGCGAGTCCGGTATGGAAAAGTATATATATTCTTGATCAGCGTCACCACGTGAGTCGAGCTATCCATGTCCGTCCGTCCGTCCGTCCGTCTGTCCGTCTGTGTGTTGTCCGTATACACAGGATAAAAAGAAGGAGTTGAGATAATTGGATGAAACTTTTTACACATGGTCAAATGAACCCAAGGATCTGCACTATTGAATATTTTTGGAATCCGCTCACAGACACGCCTACCTCCCATACAACGTAAAAATTTAAAACTGCATAACTCAGTTCATAAAAAGCCTACAACAATAAAATTTGGTGTGTATGTGTTTTGTATCAACACAAAAATGTCTTGGAAACATGGACGTCATCCGCTAACGGACACGCCCACCTCCCATACAACCCAAAAATTGAAAACGCAATTAATAAGCCAAAAATTGGAAGTAATTCGTCCATGAACACACCCACCTTCCATAGCGAAAGCACAATAAAGGCATTAACGGTGAGCTACAGGAATAAAACTTGGTATGTGTAAATTTTTCATCAACATTTAAATGCATATAAAATATAGGCTTCATCCGCCCACGGACACACCCATTTGCAATAAAAATTTTTTTGTTTTTGAAAAGTGGGTTTAGGGTATTTCATAGTCGGCCTAGACCGACTTTAGACTTTCTTTACTTGTTTAATATTAAGAAAACATAATGATATTAAAAAAACAAATTCATGCTAAAACAAAAATAGTTTAAAAATTAATTAAGAAAAATATAAATAATTCTGCAAAACTTTTTTAAGTTATTTTTCTGCAGACACAGTATTTGTGGTTCTTAAGTCCTGTTTATGCAGCTATTAGTCTAAGAATTGTTGTCCTTTATTTCGTCGAAGTTGAAGTCTAGTATCATTTGTATACGTAAAATCTATATATTTATTTGTTGCTGGAAATGTAATGATTTATCTTTCAGAACGTCAGCGTATTTGGTTCTCGAGACGACTTAGAAGACTTCGTCTTTGAGAATTCATATTTCAACTGGGCAGGTTAATATTTCTACTACAAAGATAGATTTCTGGAATGTGCGTATGTTACCTCAAAACTAAGATGTGTACAAAATAATGATGCCACCTGTTAAAAGTTGCTCAAACCACTCTTACAAACTATTATATTAAGCATCTAAAGAGGTTGATATTTGAAATACAGGTATAAGACTTGGTATGTTACATCAAAACTATTATGTTTGCAAAAAAAGTGTCATCCGCTCACGAACACGCCCACCTTCCATGCAACCCACAGTAGTCAAATTTGCTAAGCCCATATATAAAGATATGGATTTTGAAAAAAAATATAAATTTTTTCTATTCGTTGTTTATGATTTGAATATATTTTTATATATTATAGAAGGTTAAGAGTATTAAAAATCCAAGGTAGACCTAGTTTAGAGTATCCTAACTTGTTAAGTCTAAAACCTATAAAAAGCTAAAAACCTTAAAATTTTTATTTGTACGACTAAAAATTTCAACGCATGCCATTTTTATTTTTTTTTTTTTTTTGTTATTTGCGCAGGGTGAGTGCACAACTGCAACGCTTTACTGAAGAATGCACTTATTTGATGCAATTTTTTACTTTGAGGTGCTTTAAAAAAACTGGAGGCGAGAAGCTTATTATAAAAACTTTTTTAAAAAGGCCAACTTCAACGTCCTCTAGAAAATGAACAACATATATAACAACAACAAAAAAAATTTGTATATCTTCAACTATAACCTTGTAACGCCATTGTGTAAAAAATTTCAATCAAATAAATTAATAATAATAAGTAAAAAATATTAAAAAAGGTGTTTTAGCTACTCACTGTAATAGTATCTTAAGGATATCATTTTATATAATAACAGCAGTTTTATAACTTAAAAAAATATTTCTTAAAAAAGAAGTTCTCAACGGATAACTTTGGAAAAATAAGTTTTAAACAGATCAAAAATGGCAAAATTAGAAAGAACTCGAGACAGAAAAACATACGTTATTAATAATTTAACTGCGTGATATATCAAAACTTGAATATTTGTACTCCTTTCAGTTATGCTTCAATTGTCAATTGCTTTGAAAAAAATACAAGTAATTGTTAAGTTCAAAAATCTACAAAAAAAAAAAAAACAATTCAAAATCGATTGCTAATAAAAATATGTAAGCAATTCACATAAAACATTTACAACAATAGCAATAGCAAATAATTTTAGTTGATTACAATTCAATTAAATTGAAATAATTGAACGTCATTGAAACAGTCTTATACTTAAGGGGATTCAAAATAAGTTAATTAAAGACTCTCAGATATATTAATGAAATTCAATGAATTTCGAAGAGTTTTTTTATATCAGCATAAAATATTAAACTAAATTGAATAACAACTTGATAATCATTTAAATGATTTAATGTTATTAATTAATCATGAATTGGACGAGCAACACAATTTCGACAGAGCTTAAATAGTATTAAATCGAAATTAAATTAGTTTTGAAATTCCAGGAAAATACTACAATTATTTCAGTGCTTATTAATATTAAGTTTTATTTTATTTGATATTGGTTAGTTGTTAAAAATATCTCTTTATCTAACCTCATTTTAATTGAAAGTAAAAATTTTTATCTTCATCTATATTTTTAAATTTTCTTATACTCAAGGGCATATTTTATTGCTTAAATCATGCTCTGCAATATAAATAAAATTTGATTTTCGAATTTAATTTTCAATTTTAATTGTAGTACATAAAATTATTATAAAATATTTATTTACAGGCACACTGCCACGACTGGCCAGCAATAAAGCGGCAATACTTTTGCAATTGAATAATTGTGGTTAAAATAAATTTGCTCATTGAACGTGGTTGATGTGGTGCTGCTGCCGCTATATGCTGCACATGTTGTAAACGGCGTTTTATTTATTGAGTGTATAACACAGACACATACAAACTACATCCCAGTCTAGGCTTGAATTTCAAGGGCATTGTTTTCGATTTTGTCCTGCTTAGTTGCAGCCACATAAAAGGCAAACACACCCAATAGGAAAAAAATAACCTAATGCACTAAGCATGAAATATTGATTCAGCAGCTATTAATAACAATGATTTTTTTTTTAATACTCCTTCTTAGTTCCTGCTGTTCCCATTGATGTATTCAGCTGATTCAGCTATACAAATTTCTATTGCAATGAACTTACTCTTCACGCTATCGATATAAAATTATTTCAATTAAATTAATTTATACCCATTAATCAGGCTTTATTGCCACCGCAGAAAATCAAAATAAAAGAAAATAACATAAAGCAATGCCTTGAAAGGATTTCTTCATTTAATTTCTTTCATCCTGCCTGCTAGATGCTAACCTAATTACCGCATTAATTCGATTTCATTTCCAAAGAAATTCATCTACTACTTTTGCCAAATCCTTTCAAATGTTAACATATTAGTTCATTTATTCCTTTAACGCTAGTCTGTGCTGTGCTTGTCTATGTATAGGTGTGGGTGTGTTGCTTGTGCCTTTTGTATGGTTGTATAAGTTATATCAATTAGGAATTCTCAAGGTTTTGCGATGAAAGTCTTTTCATGAAAGGCACGCACTTTTTGCTTTGTTCAGAGTTTTTGTTTTTTGTTTGTTTATTTTGTGTGTTTTTTTTTTTGTGTGAAACTGATTATATCTGTCAGTTATTATGAAAGTGATCTATGTCAAGCACTGCAAAAAATTAATGATATGTGTGTGTAAACAAAACACATGTACCTTCTTATTATATTCATTCTGTGCGTGTTGCCTTACATTAAATCTTAGTCATTTCATTTTTAATAAAGGTGCAGAATTTATCTTCTTCATCAAGGTGAAAGTATAAGTTCAAGAAGGTTTTACATGAGTTTTTGTTAGCGTCTTTAGTAAAAACTAGACTAAAGTACAAAAAGCATTGCTATCAGTTTTATTATCTAATATATTAAATCAAATGTTTGTCTGTCTGTCTGTATAGAATCGCGCACCCTTTATCCGATTGAGCTGAAATGTTGACACCGAGTACGTTTTATAGAGAGAAAGAACATAAGGGGTGTAAAAAAGTGGGAGGAAGTATTTGGGCGTGGCACTCTATAATAACTTCTAATCGTCTGAGGGCGCTTTAAGTAGTACATTTTGAAGATTCAATAACACCTAAACGCCTGGACCGATTTTAATGAAATTCGGTAGGAACGTTCAACTGCACGCAAGATAAAACATAAAATATAAAAATTTCCGAAAACTTCCGCAAGAGGGCACTTTAAGTAGCGCATTTTTAAGACTCAATTACTTCTAAGCGCCTACACCGATTTCAATGAAATTTCACTGCACCCAAAACAAAACATAGGCTATACAAATTCCAAAGACTTCCGTAGGAGGGCACTTTAAGCAGTGCATTGTTTAGACTCAATATCTCTCAAATGACTTGACCGATTCCACTTACATTTGGTACGTGAAATAACCTGATCCTGCAATAGAATTGAGGCTATTTAAATTTCAAAAAACTTCCGTACGAGGGCGTTTAATTCAATCAACTATGTCTGGCTCATTTACGTCAAAACGGAACCGATTTTCATGAAACTTGGTTAGCATACGTATGCTACTGAAAAAAATCCTACGCTTTTAAAAATTCTTTCGAAAAAAATCAAGGAATAAGCTGAAAGCAAACAAAATCAATCATCAATGAGTAAAGAAAAAAAAAAGTTTAACGAATACGAGCAGAAGCTATATAAATATAAGAGTGTATCGACTTGTATGGGAAAAATCTTACCCCCAATTCCGGTACCAAAATTACATAGTACATGAAAAATCTTATCCTTTGGTGTACTTTTTTTTTTAACCAATTTTGGCGTCCCTCGAAATGCATTTTTATGCATTTTTTATCATTTTTTATCATTTTAAAAAGAAAATCAAGCTTATCAATCAATTCCTTTCATAGAAAGACACAGAAGTGCAAATTTTCATCCCTGTTGACAAATGCTCTGACGAGATATAACAGTTCTTTTCAAAGTGAATCTACTTGTTATTTAATATTTGATGTTTTTATTTATTGTATGAAAGTTTTTTTATTGCAAAATGCAAAAGTAACGTATTTTTTTCAACTATTACAGTTAACCAAATAATAACAGCAATTTTTTTTTAGATCCTGTAAAGGACTAAAAATACCTTTTTGTTTCGAATTTCGGCCTTTTTGAACGGCCCTCCAACATAGAAAACATTAATTCTTTTCTTCGTTCTGCAGAAGCAGCAGCCACTGATGTCTCTGAGACGAGCCTAATATGCTATAACTTGCTAAAAGTTAAAAATAATACTTTCATACAACAAATAAAAACAAATCAAATATTAAATAACAAGTAGATTCACGTTGAAAAAAACTGTTCTATCTCGACAGAGCATTTGTCAACAGGGATGAAAATTTGCAGTTCTGTGTTTTTATATGAAAGGAATTAATTGATAAGCTTGATTTTTCTTTTTAAATCAACCATTAATGGGTCTCCAGTACAAAAGTTGATAAAAAAATGCACAAAAATGCATTTCGGAGAACGCCAAAATTGGTTCAAATAAAAAAAAAGTACACCAATGGAAAGGATTTTTCACGTACTATTTGATTTTGGTACCGAAATTGGGGTTCAGATTTTCGATACACTCTAATAAATATGAACAAAAATACCAAACAGTATCGACCAAAACCGAAGTTGAACAAAGATAATCCAAAAATCGAATCAAACCCAAAATGATTTTTTAAAATTTGAATTTTTTTTTGAGATAAAAATGCATATTTAATGCATGCTAAGAAAAACTTAAAAAGCATTTTTTTCGAAATGACTTTTTTCAAACTTGGCAGGTACTGCTTTACGGAAATTAGACTAAACACTTTCGACGGAGGGAGAAGTCAATACCACAAAAAACAATAATTTAAATAATGTTAAAATGAGAGCAGTTTTAAAAATCATCCTTTTTCTGTGCTTTATTCTGTAAAAAAGTTATTCTGTAATAGTTAAAACTTGTTAAGAAAATCATCATTGATTAACTTCATTTGGTTGAATTTCAGAAATGAAAGTTTCATTAACTTAAAAACAAAAAAAAATTCAGTTTTACTTCATGATAAACAATTTAGTTAATAAAAAATATCGCAAATGGTGGAAACTTATTTGTGCATTCTTTGGGTACAGAGTGCAAATCACAGTGTTTAGTCAGCAATAGGCAAAATGCTGGCGCTATTTAGTTCTGGTTGACTACTATTTAAAATTTTTCTGTATGCATGATTCTGTAAAAACAAACTCTATAGACCCTAACAGATAAGCTATAAAATGAAAAGCACATGTTTTCAAACACAAAATTTTCAACTTTTGAGAAAAAGTCAATTTTGCGATAAATGGAAAATCTAAAAACTTGGTCTTAATCAAATTTCTTAATTTTCCAAAGATTCATTCGAAGAGTTGCATATGCAACTTTAATTCATATAAGATATTTTCTTGAATCACCTTTACGAGGGATTTTAGATTTTAACATAACATAACCACTTTTAGTTATCGTTATAGCCTTAATAATACCTGCACAAGCAAACCAAACATAAATTTAATATTGTTTTCAAAGTAGTAGTTTTTTTTCAATACTGCTACATAACTTCTTTACCCTCAAACTTCCTTAAATTAATCGTAGAAGTGCAAATAATATGGTCAAAATGTAATTTATATCACCAGCAAGAAAAAAAAACTATGTTTGGCCACATATGTCTGTGTGTACATATATTTATTAAAAGACCATAAAACCACAAGAGCAGCAACAGCAATTCCTGCATTCAATACGCTCACACACAACCATGCCTCACAAGAAGCTTGGTTTCTATCTAGCCACCCAAAATCAATGAACAAATTTGACAGCGCATGAGACACAGATTTATGTAGCGGTTTATATTTACAATATTTAATTGAATATAATTCAAGAGCGAAAGCATGTGAAGATGGGATGCAAAATATTTATATTCAGGCATGCATTTAATTCCTTGCATCCGCTGACAAAATTTCAGCAAAACGAAGCACTGAATACCTTACTGCCTTCGGTTGGCTTATGTCGTCGTTTCCTACAACATAACCACAAAAAGTTATCGAGAGTGAGTTATGCTGGAGAGTGAGTGTGAGTATGTGTGATAACAACCATACTTCTATGTAGCTTACTTAGAATTTTGCGGTTTTGCACTTGGCCACAATCATCAGCATAGCCACAAATGCAAAACTAATTGCCTAAATGTATGCAACATTTTGATAATTACTTCACCATTAGAGAGTTATGAGTTTCCTGTTACACTCTTTCAGTCATTGGAGCAGTCGGTTAGTTAAATTCAATGATTGTAAGTCAGTTATTTAATCATATCAGCTATTCATGAGCTCTATATTGCGTTATACTATCATTTGTTGCTGATGTGAATGCTTTTGTTTTTCACATTATTGTTGTTTTTTTTTTTTTTTTTGCAAGCTATTAAATATTCATTTGTTGTTTGTACCAGTTTCATTTATTGGTTACGCCTCATAATATGTTCATTAAACATTTTTTTCAAATAACACAAAAAAACCAATTCTATTATTGTGTCATTTTTTTATTTTGGTGTTTGATGTTTAATACTTTTTGTATTAGGTTGAAACGAAATATTTCATCAGTTTAACCGCAAACAATAATGTTAATAAGAATAAACATACCAAGCACATAATTGCTAAACTTTATGTACAAAAGACATCAATGAAGTTGACAGTAAATATATTTTAGATTTCTTCTTTGTAAATTGTATTTCAAAGCTTAAATATAACTATGATAACTCCAACCTTTCCAATGTATATTTATTTATAAACTATTTGATTTTAATCAATCATTGGTTGAATGTTTTGATGTGTTGCTTGAAGAGGGTTTTACAAATTATTCCTGGTCCAAAGAATGTTGGGATAGCTAATTTCTCTCAAAGACAGTGTAGGCGGGAAACATGTGTAGGATTATTTTGCTATACTTAGCAAGTTCTCGGGATAAAGATTAAAAAAATCTCCATTCCATAAAATTCTAAAAATAGTTTTTAACTACCACATAAGTTGAATATATTGATATTAATACATTTTTGATGATTAAAGCAATTGACGACAATTAACATAAACCATTGGTTTATAAGGTAAAATGAACCTCACACATTCTTCCTATAAACTCTCTTGACGAAATTTTAAGTCAAATTATCAATGCTTTTATTTATGACTAGTATAAAAGCCCGTCCTACGACGGGAAGGAACCATTTAGAACACAAAATACGACAAAAACTTATAGAAATTTATACACAAAGGTATTTATTTGGAAACCTGTCTATTAAATTATTTTAATAAAACTTCCTTATCTACAACATTTCTAGTAAACAATTTTTTAGAATTTTTAAACAATTCACCTTGTCCTTTGCCATCTATAATGCTTAGTTTTATATCATCAACCCGCTGAACTTTAGACATGGCTACATAAAGCTGGCCATGACTAAATACCGGTACTTTTAGAAAATTCCTTTTGCAATATTTGACCTTGCGATTCATTTATGGTCATTGAAAATGTTAGTTTAACGGGAAATTGTCACCGCCGGAGAGTGAAATGCAAATCTGTGCACGGTTAAAAATTATGGACTAGTTTTTAATCCAAACTTTGGTCTAAAGGAATTTTTTATCCTAAAAGTACTATTTTTTATTCCATATTTTAGTTTAATTTTTTTTAATCCGAAAAAGTTTAAGTTTAAGACTATTTTTGAATTACAAAAGCTGAATTACAATGCAACAGTCGCAGCGGCAGTGATCAGCTGTTTCGTATTTTACTGCCTGCAAATTACAATCTAGTAATGGCAGCGTCAGCATCAAAAGCTGTGAATGTGGAATTTTTCTTAGTAGTTTAATTATTTGCATGTTGGCAGTGAATTTAGAAATAGGGCTAACCTCGGCAGTACTGCTTACTGCCACTGCTGCTATGTTAGTTTCACATTTGAACAACAGTATTCCTAAAATATCAGCTGATCAATGCCACTGCCACTGACGCTGCCGCATTGTAATTCAGGTATAAGATTGAAAACTACTAATACTACGAAATTTAAGCTAAATATAATTCTAAATGTTGTAAAAGCATCCTAAATTTATTTTTAATTTAAAGAAACAAATTGTTTATTAAAATCTGAACCAAAATATTATTAAATACATTACTACAGTAAGCAGTGTTTAAACCTTTGTGGATTAAGTAGTAATCCTTTTCGGATTACAATATTTTACACTTTTTTGGACTAAAATTATTGGATTATAATATTTTAAACTTTCTTTGGATTAACAATTATTCCTTTTTGGATTAAGAAATTTTAAACTTTTTGCGGATTAAAAATAAATCCTTTTTTGATTGAAAAATTTAAAACTTTTCATTGGATTAAAAAATAAACTTTTTTTGGTCGTGTCCTATATGTAATCCAAAAAAGTTTAAAATTTAGTCCAAGATTTTTAACCGTGTGTTTGTCGGGGCTAAATCAATTGTAGGTATGAAAACTATTTCATGTTCGCCAGTGCGCCTGTCAATACCTGTGAGATGATTAATTAAGTTTTTAGGTTTTTCAAAACTAACCACCTTCCATTACAGATATCTCTTTTGGTATTGAAATTTCGAAGAAGTATTATAATACTTAAAATTTCGAGGTTTAACTTCTGCAGTGGCATTCCTGAAGGATAAAATTCAAAAACTCGGCAGGATAATTTTGTTTATCGTTATCATCACTGTCTTCAATTTAATCCGTGCTCAAATCTCTCGCTGTGTCACCAACTAAAATATTTAGAACTTGCTTGTTGACTTCGTTCACATCGGAATTTTTTGGGCACAGGATAGCAATTTTGGAATAACGGTTGATGTTATCCGGAGTCAAAGTATTGCCAAAAATCTATTAAATGTTTTTTTTTATTTTCCAACGTCTTTTCTAAAATCAAATAGGTTGGTACTATGAAATAAGTTGTGCCGACATCAGAAAAATGATTTTAGGGAGATATATCGCACACGATCTTCAAAAGTGACACAACTCGAAATTTTTAAATTTTCAGGAGAGGCAAAAAACTACTTCTTTTTCAAAGCAACTTCATACAAAAGATGGACACAAAATGATGTTTTTAAAATTACAGAGCAATCAGATGAAAACAAAATTTTAACAGTCGATGAAGATGTGCATAACGAATTGGTTTGTATTAAAAAGTCAAAATTGAAAAATTTTGAGTTGTGTCACTTTTGAAGAAAGTATGCGATATAACATTTAACTTAAAACAAAGAAGTTACGATGGTTACTCTGACACTCTATCCATACTTGTCAACTCATACAGATCATTGTAACTTTTTTATTGATAGAGCGTCAGAGTAACCATCGTAACTTCTTTGTTTTAAGACCGATTTTAAAATTTTTTGCTGCAAAACCAATTGGAATTTGATAATCTCTAGTATGGCAATCAATTTTTTTTAATTTAATACGAATACAAATTGAAAAAATAATTTGTGTTTTTTTATTTTTTTTTTTTCTGTTTTTACCAGTTTTCCATACCAAGGTCAAGTATAAGGTCATCAAAATTTATGAATAAAATATTGGTCTTAACAAGATGAACCATTTTGCAAAATAAATTTTCGAACATCTTAGCCATTATAAAATTTAAAAACGATAAAGTGTCTCAAAATGATAAGGTATGTGCACAAAAATTGAAATTGCGAAAAAACATTTAAAAGCTCCATCATTAAATTGCTTTTGATGTTAAGGCAACATTCTTCTTCAAATTTAAAAAATAAAAAATCAAAAAAAAATTATGCTTTTTTTGAGATATTAGCAAATACATTTTTTTTTTAATTGGTTGGCAACCCTAACATCCAAAATTTTAAAATTATATATTTTTTCCAAAAATTTCTTTCCAATACCTTTCCAACAGTACCTTATTTATAATAAAAACTTTTTAACAAAAAAAAAAACCTACTTCAAAATCACTACAAAGTAAAAAATAATTTTAAATTACTTTTCCTATTAATCGTGGTAAGATCTGATAATTTATTTATATACATTATTATATTGGAAATCTTATTATTTTAACTTTTTCTAATTTGTTTTATTATTATCATAAATATATTATTTTTTTTTATGATAATAAAAGCTTCGAAGTCGGCGCTAATAAAATCAGTTTCTTTGAGAAGCTGCAACACACACTCAAACAGTAGATTGATAATGTTTATGTATGCAAGCTTTTAAAATTACTTTTAAACTTAAATTAATAAAAAAAGTTGAAATTAGAGCAGGGATGGTAAAAATATCCTGATTTAATGACAAACATTAGCGCCGACTACAAAGCTTTTATTATCATAAAAAAAATAATATATTTATGATAGTAATAAAACAAATTAGAAAAAGTTAAAATAATAAGATTTCCAATATAATAATGTATATAAATAAATTATCAGATCTTACCACGATTAATAGGAAAAGTAATTTAAAATTATTTTTTACTTTGTAGTGATTTTGAAGTAGGTTTTTTTTTTTGTTAAAAAGTTTTTATTTCTTTCTTTTTAGAGAATATGATAAATTTAAGGAAAAGTTTGTAAACACAATTATTTAAGCTCATAATTTAAAAAATGTGTTTTTCTGTCGTTTCTTATCCTTTTCTCTTTGGAATTTTTTAATACATATGCAAGAATTATTAAGGAAAATTTAAAATATTTCACTATTTCATGGTTTGTTGGTTATTTTCAATTTCTGTCTCTTTACAATTTTTATTAAAGTGTCACGCCCTATTTTGAATCCCGCCTATATAATTTATTGATCATACTTTAAAATAATTCAACCTTGACCTGCACCAAATTTCAGTTCCTTAGCATCAGTATTAACCAATATACAGTATTTCCTTAAAGTGCCTCACGCTATTTATAATCTCTCCCCCTTTTTATAATTATTCTAACTACCCACCTACCAAATATTAGTACCTAAGTTTCAATATTTACTGAAATGCAGTGTTTTTCTATTGTGACACGCCCCTTTGTTGAATCTAATCTACTTTCTTGATTATGTTTAATTAAAACTCTACCTTTTCTCGTATTGACTTCAATACCCTAGTGTCAATATTAACTGAGATCATATTGTAATAATTGTGCTTACCTCAGTACTAAATATCAGTATTCAAGTGTCAGTATTATTCGAGATACAATATGTTTCAAATATTTCCACACCCCTTTATCATACAACGCCCACTTAATTGAAATTAATTTTTTATACTTGTGCCTACCTCTGTAGTAAACTTTAGTACTCTAGTGTCAATATTATTCGAGATACAGAGTTTTTATAATATTGCCACACCTCTTTGTCGAATAACGCTCACTTAATTGACCGTAATTTTTGATAATTGTACCTACCCTTGCATATTTGCTGTAAATGTCAGTACCCTAGTGTCAATATTTACTGAGATACAGTGATTTTCTTATAGTGACACGCCCCTTTATCGAATACCGCCCACATTATTGGCAGTAAGTTGTTATACTTGTGAATACCTCTGTACTAAATTTTCTAGTACATTTTTCTATTCTAGTGCCAATAGTATTCGAGATACAGTGTTTTTTCAATATTGCCACACCCCTTATGGAATAACGCCCATTTTTTTTTACCAAAATTTGTACTTATTGTGCCTACCGCTGTAGTAAATTGCTGTACCCTAGGGTCAATATTATTCGAGATACAGTAATTGTCTTATATTGCCACACCCCTTTGTCGAATAACGCCCACTTTCTTGATAGTTATTTTCAACAGTTGTGCCTACCTCTGTGCTAAATTTCAGTACTGTAGTGTTAATTTTATACGAGATACAGAGTTTTTCCAATATTGCCACACCCTTTTTTAGAATAACGCCCACTTAAGTGTTTGTAGTTTTTCATATATGTGCCTGCCCTTTTAACTTTACAGTGAATTTTATTTCTGTAGTGGCAATATTGACTGAGATAAAGTGTTTTTCTTATGGAGACACGCCCCTTTGTCGAATACCGCCCCCTTTTATAGTCGGGCACCTCCGCGTTGATGGTCTCTATATGTGGACAAAAAATTACGGTAATCGGGCAAGTACTTTAGGAGTAATCGATGTACATACATTCACAAAAAAAAAAAAAAAAAAAAAAAAAAAAAAACAGAGAAACCAACCAACTTGAGAACCTCCTCCTTTTTGAAGTCGGTTAAAAATTGGATAGAAACTGACGTAGACACAATTAATTGAAAATTTCCCGATTCTGGCGTTTTCGGAAGATTTGCAGAATTGAGAGGTCCATAACTTTTCAACGAATGGCGATAAAAAAAAATAAATGAACTCATATTCTTAGAATTTTAACAGGAATCTATAGCCCAAAAATTAAACAAATCGAAAGCCATGAGGTCAATTTTTGAAAAAAAGTATTGCGTTATGCGTGGAATGGGCGTGTTTATAATAAAATTTTTGTTTTGTTCAAGTGCATGTATTATCCTTTAAGAAAAAATTTCATTACATTAAAAGTACCCAATATGGGTATCAAAAATTTAATTTTTTAATGGCCTATTCTCATGTTTAAATATTTTTTCGGAAAAGTTGACATTTCATAGGGCTTCCATACAAAATGTGTGCTTTTTTTCTTGTAAGGCTCATTGCACCAGTAAACAATAGTTTTAATCATCCAAAGTACCAAATATGGACATTTTTACGATATGCAAAAGAAATGGAATGCATTTTCTCATATTTCTTTAAATAAAGTAAAAATCAGAGGGATGTTTTATTAATCTTTTCATAGCCTTAATGATGGGAATATTAACTCAAAAAAAATTGTCCACGATTATCCTATCCGATTTTCCAAGATTATCAGCTTATGCAGACCGAAGAGGTTCCGGTTCTGGTGATTAAGAAGCACTTTAATAGCAAGACATGATGCTTGATGTATAGTAGTTGAGGAAAATGACGATAGTCTTCAAGTGCAAAGATTTCCAACATATAAGTTAAGAACAGGATTTGGTCCAGGCTGAACAGATCTTAAAAAGTAAAGTAAGTACAAAAATTTCAAATGCATAATTTTATAGCAAGTTCTGGTTCAGGCTGAACATGTTAAAAAGCATAGCAGCGGAGCAGGACGTTGGTCTTTTATATATTAAGATGTAACCCATTGTTGATTTTACCCATTGATAACCAAAAATCTGTTGCAGGGCGAATAAAACAATCATTTAACTTTTAAGCATGTAACTATGTTACTTTTTTAACAAAGTCACAAAATAAAAAAATTTAATAAATAAAAAAAAAAACAATTTCGATAAAATCGTAAGCTTAGAAGTATAATTCCGTAGGTTGTTTTGTCCATTTTGCAGGTATTTTTTATTGATCTTCCGAAAATTAATTAAACTCAATTATGGACTTCTTATCGAGACCAAAACAAAGAAAACGTAAAAATTAAGCATGATAAAATGTGCAAGCAAAATGTCAAATTTCTCCGATCATTTCGTCAAGTTGGAAAGGTTGAGTTCATTGACTGAGTTGAAAAGAGGTTGCTGCACTAAACAAACAAAGAACACTCAGTTCTAAGTAGAACATACAAGAACCCAATATAGAAGTGGTACACACAAGAGCCCAATGAAGAAGCCTGCGAATCAATTCGTATAAAATAAAAACAATACAAGCACAAACAAAAAATCAAAAACAAAGAAAGCATCAGGCACAGCATAAGCAGCTGATGATTCATTTTCTTTTATAAACACATGCATTTTTCTGCTTATAATTTTCCTATTTTGTGACTTTAATATAATAGTGACAAAATCCTTAATTAAATATACATTCAGCGAAGGATATATCTGGTATTTTAGTATATATATTATCTTTGAACGATGAGTATTATAGGCTGTAGGTATACCCTAAAGTATTCGTCAAAAAAGTTTCATGACCTTGAAAAAAA
The DNA here is from genome assembly GCA_958299015.1 of Tetanocera ferruginea. Classification (NCBI taxonomy): domain Eukaryota; kingdom Metazoa; phylum Arthropoda; class Insecta; order Diptera; family Sciomyzidae; genus Tetanocera; species Tetanocera ferruginea. Next base: position 156,467,872 of record OY282642.1, on the reverse strand, counting down.
TCTGTTAAAACGAGCCCATACAAACTGCGTTGTAAGACTTCATTTTACGTAAAAAATTCATCAAAACAGTTCATGAATTTGGGTATTTATTTCCACTTTTTAACCACTGTGGAGTATAAAGCCAGTTTCGTAGCAGTACAATATGTCGCTCGTCGGTTGTATTGAAAATTTTTCATATTGCGTACTTGTCCTTATTTTGCTATAGATTCTGATGGAACAATCGTTTGATGATTTTTTTGGTGTTCAGAGGCATTCATATTCAGGTATTTTACACTTCGAGTGGCAGTCTTCTGCAAGTTTTCTGCCTTAAAGTTGAAAGTACGCGCTTTTAAATTTAACCAGTTGAAGTTTTGTTTAGCTTTAAAAAACAACTCCATGTATCACATTTTTGCATTAAAAACAATTTAATTTAAAAACTTTAAAAAATAAAACTTTTAAGTGTATTTAAAAAAAAACTCGCGTGTAGCAACGTACACGTGGCAGAAGTCAAACTTCTTTAAAAGTAAGAAATAAGAGAAATTTTAGTGTGAAATAAATGTAGAAAGTATCTGAAAAGAAATTCAATCAATACGAAATGGAATAATAATCTGTTGATTTAGTATTTGCATCCAGGGACCGTACCGGCTATGGTTTTGTCGAAAGTGTCACATTTTAACTTTTATCTCTTAATTTTTATTTTTTCCGACAAAGAAAAATTATTTTGTGCCATATAGTTTTTGTGGGCAAAAATAGCAGTTACTTTTGACTTTTATTTTATCGGTCAAAAATAACAGTTATTTTCTGCGGTTTATTTTTTCGGTCAAAAATAAAAGATATTTTGTGCCTTATAGTTTTTGTGGGCGAAAATAGCAGTTACTTTTAACTTTTATTTTATCGGTCAAAAATAACAGTTATTTTCTGCAGTTTATTTTTTCGGTCTTTCAACAATTTTTTTCATTTGAAGACTGTAAAATAACAGTTATTTTCGGTCCTTGTTTTAGTTCAGTTGGTGTTTTAGTTGCTTTCGAATGTCATCTCATCATTGTCACTTTTTGAATTCTAGATTGCATTTGCATAGTACTCGTTGAAGGAGCCTCCGAAAGCAGAGGTAAATCTTGTTGATTATTACCTCCTGCTTCCTGATCATTATAATTGCTATGTTGAGTGAGGGCCTCGTATCAACTTGGATGGCTACAAAATTTTGTTGAGATGAGGGCTGAGTTCTAAAATACATTTTTAGAAAGCATCAGTGTGTTTTTGTGGGGATTGGTTCTTTGTAGATTCACCAAAATATACTGATGTTGCAATCACCTTTGAGATGTGTCTCAAAGTAAGCTTTGAGACGTTTTTTGGCTGGCAAAAACTAGTCGCGGCAGTTTTAAGTACTGCACTTTTAACACTTTTTGTTTTTAATAATTATTATATTGAATTAACTGTTTTTTGCATGTTGTCAATTCTCTGCCAAGTTTTTGATCACAACCAACCAACCAAATTAAGCTTTAAGCTCATTATGCGGCGAACAGGCAGTCGAATTTTTTCCCGCTGGATGTATCTCTGTGCCTAAATATTTTCGTTTGAAGCTTAAAGAAATAAATTTTCCGTGCATACTTTTCGGATGAAAATTAATGTAACGGACAGAATGTTAAGCGTTCAGTTTTAATTACATATTGTTTGCCTGTTTATCATGTGCCGACGTGGCGTAAAGGTATAGATTCCGACTGTTGAGCAACGATGGTCAGGGTTCAATTCTCATTTCATTGAATCATTTTTTGAAAATTTTCATATAAATTGAAAATGTTAGCCTTGCGTCACGAATAAGAGACTTTGAAATTTCACTTGCCGCCAAAGAAGTTTCACTTCACAAAATGTTTCACATGGAAACTAGTGTATAATTTAACTTTACGCAATAGCGCTTGTATGCCTTATATTGAAAATTTTCTAAAAATCTTTCTGTGACTACATTAAGAACTCTCTTAGACTACATTTAGTTTGAAATTTATACCAATTAATAACGTTAAAACTAACATTTAGACATAATATATAAAAAATTATACTATTAAACTTTTTTCATCTTTTTTGTGCATATATTTTTAGATTAATTATTTTATAATCTCACTTAATTGGAAACACAAATATACGCAATAGTTATGTAGTTAACCAGTGTGTTATATAAGCTTTATATAACTGTTTTTCTCTTAATCTGTGCCTTCAACCTCACTTTGTGTTTGCCTAATTATCAAAGTTATGCAAACAAAACCTCTGTCAACCAATAAACACCAACACCGTATGTAAATCCTACACCCACTCCTAAGCCCACACACATACACACATACAAACTCAGCACAACTAAATTCCCCACATACCAAAATGTCAAATCATTTTTCATTAGCCTTAAAAACTTTGCTTGGCAAAAACTAACAACACAGTCAAAAGCGAACGTACTTTAGTTACGAATACCTCCTGTCTCTGGCCTTTTTATACACTTCTGCTAAAATCCTTAAACATCAATCACTGGCAAAAAGTGGGAAATAGTTTTATCACCATATTCAAAGTTCTTCTGTGTGGGTGACATATTTTGCAGCATTATTAATTGGTGAAAGTTAATTTTCACAAACAAAACAAACAAACACACCCCAACCCCCACCCCTTGCTAACAAAACAAAAAAAAAAAAAATAAGTCAACCGAACACTAAATACCAAAGTAAGATATTAAGATTCTTAGAAGCTAAACGGATATCCGGCAGGAATTAAGTTTTCATATGTTTTCAAGTTAGATGCAAAAACTTTATGTGCGGGCTGTGACTGTTTTTTGTTCCATGGCTGATTCTGTCTTCTGGCTTCTGGTAATGTTTGGCATGCATAGACTTGACTGAATTGCCATGCTAAATATATGAATAAGAAAAGACTCATCTGTGTGTCTATGAGTGTATGTGTTTATAAAGAGTTTACATAATGAGTTGAAAAGCTTTTCGAATTAAAGTCTGCAGCTTTTTCCAACCTAAGACCTCACCTAAACGAGCGGTTTTTTGCACACTTTTGAGCTTTTTGTTCTTCGGAGCTGGTGTTCTTCCTTGGCTGATGGCATAAAAAATAATAATAATAATAACAAGAACAACAACTATGTTCTTTTGTTTTTGCTTGTGTTTGTTTAAGTTGTTGTTGGTGTTTCTTATTTTTTTTTTTTTTTTGTGTTTATGGTCCTGATACTGTTATGTTGACACTTTAGTTTTTGCGTATCCTGTTTGATCCTTTATAAGCTGAAGTATGTATTTTGGTCAAAAATTGTTTCTTCTTTTGCTGTGTTGTTGTGCGTTTCTTTGTTTGTTTGTTTGTTGTTTTAAGCTGACTGTGCTAAGAGTTTTTGTTGTTGTTATTCATGTTGTTGTTGTTGTTGCAGTTGTTGACACGAAACTTGCCAAGTATTCGTCGAGCTGGCAGCAGCTTAAGAAAATATTTGCTGTTTATATATAGTTGCGAAACATGCAGACGAACAAACGGACAGACATCTATCTGCAGGGATACCAAAATGAAGAGTACCTACTTGTATTTTTCAATGTAATGCATCTGTGTCTGTGTATGTGTGTGTGTGTATGTGTGGGTGTGTGTGTGTATGTGTGGGTTGTCAGAGGAAAAACATAGCAAAATTTGAAAAGTTTGAAAGCAATTTGTATGTTTTTTGAACTTTCTGCCAATTTTAGCCAATTCAACATTTTGTTCTTTTTTTAGCGTTGAACCAATGTTGTTGTGTTTGTTGTTTTGTTGTTGTTAGAAGTAATGGTAATTAGCACAAGTCAAAATAAGCAGATACAACAAGAAAAACAAAGTCAACAACAAACAAACAAGCAAGCTCAAAAAAAAAAAAAACACTTGCTCTACAAAAGTTTTCCATTTTCCTTTTCAAACTTTTACTAGTTTAAGCTACCGAACTCTGACTTGGTCTTATCTTATCTGCCTGGTCTTCACTTGGCACCCTCATGCTCCACCGTCCAGGTTCGTCATCCTTAGCCGATTTTATTCCGCATTTATTGTTTGATTTTTCATCATCATCATCATCATCATCATCATTATCATCTTCATTGATACTCGCTTGCTTTTAGTTTATCTCAAAACTAAGTGGTTTGATTCTTCGTTACTTGTTTCTGATATACAGCTTGATTTTGTTCTTTTTCAGCTTCTTTTGTTTTGTTTTCTCTGCTTTTAGCACTCACTTCTGCATTCCAAATATTATCCTTAGGCGTGAAGCGGCCAATGATTTGCCATGTAATGTGCCAAAAGTTATCATCATCATTCGTCGGCAATAATTTCGTGTCGCATTGCGGACGTTGTTAACTTGTTTTTCTTTGGTGTTGATATTTATGTTGATGTTGTTTAGTCGGTAGTCGTGCTTAGTTGTTAGCAGTTAATTTTGTCAATTGGAAAAGTCAGGCAGTTTTGTTTGTGTTGCAAAAAAGTTTCTAGATCAAAGGGATACCCTTTTAGCTTGTACAATATTTTGCTTAAATTAAAAACGGAAATGTTGTAATTATGTTTTGTAAATGTAAGGAAATGCTTTTTAGAATTTTTTTAACAATCTTATCTTTGATCAAAATTTTGTCATCCATTTAGTTCTCTTCAAACAATCTTAGACAAGCAAAAGTTGTTGTTTGTATTTGAAGGTTGTTTAAAGGCACAAAATCTTTTGAAAGTATCTACAAGATTTATAAGCTTTACTTTTCCGTTTGATACTTGAAACAGAGTGTTGATCTTTGTTTATTTCTATTTGTTTAATTCGTGAGTGCGAAAGAAATTCAAAATATGTTCTTTACGCTTCTTAACTGCAGAAATTGCAGATAATTTCATACTTTAACTGGAGTGCATATGTTTTTTAACCGAGACCTAGGCAGTAAACAGTGTTTTTGTCATTTATAACCCGAAAAATACTCGGATATCCTCAATGATTTCAGCCCTTAAAAGAACTTTGAGCGAATTTCTTTGGCCTTATTTTATGGCCTTCAGTTCAATTGTGATATGTGTGTTCCTCGAAAACTGGAACTACTCTAAGCGACATTAGTAGCGCCTACAAAGACTGTTGATATGGTGTTAATGAGTGTCAATATTTTGATATTTTCGGTTAAGTTCATGAGTTTATAAGTTCTTTTATTATTATTATGACATGTATTAAGAATATTTTACCAGAAAAAAATTCTTGTTTGTATGTTTTTTAAAAGTAGAGGGAAAGAATTAGCAAAAATACATTGCGAAAATATCAATTTATGCCTCGTATGACATACATATGGGCATCTCCCAAAAAAGGTCCACCAAAAGTGAAGAAAAACATTAAAATAAAGCACTCTATTTTGTTTTTTTGTTATGTAACTTCAATTTGACTTATTATGATTTATTTTTATTAAAATTTATAATGAACATCATTACTGTATTTTACAACCGTTGGAAAAATTTGTCGCGTCCATGATGTCGCGTCCGTATTCGTGCTATATCTATTTAAAAAAGGTAAGAGATAATTCTCATATTTCATAAGTCTACGAAGAAAAGTTATCCTTTGACCTCCATTAACATGTATATTACATATAAAAAAAGTTCTCAAAATTAGAAAAAATTTTGCATATTTGGTACAGAGCTTAAAAAAACTTATATTTTTTGTCGCGTCCGTTTTATTGTATTGTATTTTTATAAAATATAGCACTCTTTCATCGCGTTAGAACACTAAAAATACAGATTGGCTTTTTTGGTTTCTCTCTTTTTTTTCGAGTAATTAAAACCGTGCGAATGTCGCGTCCGTGTCACTGGGAGATGCCCATATGTCTTACGCATTTTGTGTAGCAGTGTTTTAAATCTTTTTTTTTATCTTGTTACTTATTATTATAATACTTATTACTTATATCTTATTACTATTTTATTCGTTTGCGATACAAGTAGAATATTGCGGTTATTTCTTTATTTGCTTTAGAAATAGAATTTTAAAGCGCCTGCAGGTAATTTTCATCAATATCATTAAACCAAACTTCTTCGTTGTTTTTGTTAAGATTATAATGGTTTTTGGCTCCTTATCTCTAGTTTTGAATTGCATTTTAGGTCGCCACTGTTTGTAGGCCATTCGAGTGAATTTATTTTCAATTCAGGCTTATATTTTGTTTTAATTTGTAATTGAATTTTTAAGGAAAAGCATAAAATTAAAGCAAACAAATTATGAAGGACTTGCATTCGTCATGTATTGTGATATGCTTTAAAAGATTGCAACACCTTGGATGATAATTTATTTGCATGCTGCTGCATTAACTCTGAGGAATCAATTGAGCCAACTCCGTATTTTGTTATGATTTCCCGTTTCATAATATAAATATACGAAGAATTGCATCACACTCTGGTACCACCATCCGCTACCATCAAATTTATTTTATTTTGTTTCATTGAAAAACACAACTTGTTCACAATCATCGGCTGTCCTTATTTTTACGTTATGTGCACCATTTCAACCTTTTACAACGTATTTTTGATGTCAGAAGGTTTTTTTTAAAGGTCGGTATGACCCACGTCGCACTGATTGATCAATTTAGACGGAAAATAGTCAAAATTGAATTTGTATATACTATTATTATATTATATATAGCATGATGCCAAAACAGCGTTTTTTAGTTAATATTTTGATATTTTCGGTTAAGTTCATGAGTTTATAAGTTCTTTTATTATTATTATGACATGTATTAAGAATATTTTACCAGAAAAAAATTCTTGTTTGTATGTTTTTTAAAAGTAGAGGGAAAGAATTAGCAAAAATACATTGCGAAAATATCAATTTATGCCTCGTATGACATACATATGGGCATCTCCCAAAAAAGGTCCACCAAAAGTGAAGAAAAACATTAAAATAAAGCACTCTATTTTGTTTTTTTGTTATGTAACTTCAATTTGACTTATTATGATTTATTTTTATTAAAATTTATAATGAACATCATTACTGTATTTTACAACCGTTGGAAAAATTTGTCGCGTCCATGATGTCGCGTCCGTATTCGTGCTATATCTATTTAAAAAAGGTAAGAGATAATTCTCATATTTCATAAGTCTACGAAGAAAAGTTATCCTTTGACCTCCATTAACATGTATATTACATATAAAAAAAGTTCTCAAAATTAGAAAAAATTTTGCATATTTGGTACAGAGCTTAAAAAAACTTATATTTTTTGTCGCGTCCGTTTTATTGTATTGTATTTTTATAAAATATAGCACTCTTTCATCGCGTTAGAACACTAAAAATACAGATTGGCTTTTTTGGTTTCTCTCTTTTTTTTCGAGTAATTAAAACCGTGCGAATGTCGCGTCCGTGTCACTGGGAGATGCCCATATGTCTTACGCATTTTGTGTAGCAGTGTTTTAAATCTTTTTTTTTATCTTGTTACTTATTATTATAATACTTATTACTTATATCTTATTACTATTTTATTCGTTTGCGATACAAGTAGAATATTGCGGTTATTTCTTTATTTGCTTTAGAAATAGAATTTTAAAGCGCCTGCAGGTAATTTTCATCAATATCATTAAACCAAACTTCTTCGTTGTTTTTGTTAAGATTATAATGGTTTTTGGCTCCTTATCTCTAGTTTTGAATTGCATTTTAGGTCGCCACTGTTTGTAGGCCATTCGAGTGAATTTATTTTCAATTCAGGCTTATATTTTGTTTTAATTTGTAATTGAATTTTTAAGGAAAAGCATAAAATTAAAGCAAACAAATTATGAAGGACTTGCATTCGTCATGTATTGTGATATGCTTTAAAAGATTGCAACACCTTGGATGATAATTTATTTGCATGCTGCTGCATTAACTCTGAGGAATCAATTGAGCCAACTCCGTATTTTGTTATGATTTCCCGTTTCATAATATAAATATACGAAGAATTGCATCACACTCTGGTACCACCATCCGCTACCATCAAATTTATTTTATTTTGTTTCATTGAAAAACACAACTTGTTCACAATCATCGGCTGTCCTTATTTTTACGTTATGTGCACCATTTCAACCTTTTACAACGTATTTTTGATGTCAGAAGGTTTTTTTTAAAGGTCGGTATGACCCACGTCGCACTGATTGATCAATTTAGACGGAAAATAGTCAAAATTGAATTTGTATATACTATTATTATATTATATATAGCATGATGCCAAAACAGCGTTTTTTAGAAAAAGTTTTTTTTTACTGTTGAAGACGGTGAAGATATATAGTTGTAGCAATGTTTGTTCAGGGACTTGGCTGTCATTTTTATTCATGGTAATTTAGAAGCTTTTTAAAGGTTACTTCCGATAGAGCTCAATTTGAATATTTAAACTAACCAATTTGTATTAAAAACTTCTAAAAGTTGAAAATTGACTGTAAAGCCCATATTTTGGTAAGACATTCTAAATGTCAATTCTGACTTTTGGATGTCAAAAATGCTGATCCTTTTAAAAAAATAAGAAAAGCGACATCTTCTGAAGCTGTTTCTACTAAATTTATTTGCTGACCAAATAGAAGATTTCATCATCTTTCAACAACGTTTTTTTTGTTCAAAATGATTTTTAAACAAAAGAGATATTTAAGAAAAAATGTTTAAGGTAGGTGTTTTTTAAAAAAAAATCTATGTATAACAAAGAAAATTTACAAGTTTTTTTTAAAAGTCATTTTCTACGCTATGATTCCGCACATTAAAAGCTTTCAAAATAATTTCTTGCTTTCACACGTCTTTTTTAAGAGCTGCATCTTCATTTTCAGCTAAACGTTTCATGCATTCCAGTTCATTCCATTTTGCATTGCAGTCAAAGTGTTTTCTCACCAATTTTGTGCCCACGTTGAAAGTACTAAGGGTATTCATGCAACTGGGCAAAACCCTTATAAACGGTATAAACCGTATAAGTTTATTCCCCTTATTAATGAACTGTCAAAGTTTGTATGAAGAAGCTTTTGCACAAACCAGATATCTTTGCTCAACGATTTAGCTGGGCAAACGAACAGGCAAACTTATAACATCAATCAGCTGATTTATTTTATGAAAGCAAAAGAAAAAATTAGAAGCAGGAGAAGATATTGTCAAAATTGTAAAACTAATTAAATAAAATGGAAGAGGTAAGAATGGAAATTTTGTGAATTGAAGGAATTAAAAAATATTTATATACTTCATTTGCAGAAAACAAACCCTGAACTTGCAAACAGCTGATATATGATGCAAATGCTCAATCGACTTTTAAGGGATGCTCATGCACCTGCCTGATAAAAATAACTAATTGCCCAAATTATATTCTTGTCTCTTTGCATGAATACCCTTAATGTTTTTTAGGTTATTTTCTACCAAATCCAAGATATTTTGTGTACATTTATTTGAAAGCCACTTTGATTTGTTGACACCTAGCATATATTTCCTTGTTATGAGACATATCCTAATTTCTTTTTGTCATTGCAAAAATACCCTTTCAGTTTATGTTATTAAAAATTGAATAGACATCATCAAGTAGTCTACTTAAATATTTTTTTATTGTTGAATCTTAAGCCAAAATTAAAGCATCTTTATATAACAAACGTAACTGTATTTAAACAGTTTAAAAACTGAAGTTAAAAACATACAATATTAAAAATTTAAATTCCACATAAGATTTTATTTGATCACTTATACATAAATATACCCAGTGAGCGTTGTCCCCATGGGCCTAAAACAACATTTAATCCAACTTTGATTCTACTCTATGCCTAATGTTGAGCAAAAAACAATTGTTTTTCTAGTTGTTATTAATTTTTTTTTTCCAAACCTTACTTCATATTTAGGTTAATTTCTCAACAATGGTAAGGAAAAACTTAAAGCCACTCGGTGAATTTTTTAAAAATCCATCAATAAAAATTAATTTATGATTAATTTTTATAGGCATGGAGCGGCTAGGTTGGCATTTGATGCAGAAAAAGGGTCAAAAACAGCCTTTTTTTGTACAGAACTTTTTTTGTAGCTCATTTTTCTGCAAAACCATTGCAAATATCGTAAAGCCACTCGGTGAAAATTTAGATATCCATTAGATAAGCAAATGTTGCTTGGATGACTCTTTCTGATTCCTTCTTATATTCATGGCATTTTAAATATAAAAGTGCAATTTTCTTGCATTTTTTAAGACAACTATTTTTATAATTTGTATTTTAAAACTTGCAGTATAGAGCATTATTCTGTAAAGAAAATATCCTTTTTAATAATACAAAATTATAAAATGTTTGATTTTCTACGAGGAAAATGGATAAAAAGATTAAAAACACAACACCTCCAAAAAAAAGAGATTTTTTCAAACATCTAGTTATCAGGCACCCTGTATGCAAGGATATTTTAGAGTACTACGAAATGAAGCTAAATCTATATTCTCTTTAATGAGTATAGTTACACCTTTGTACCTTAAAGTTAAAAAAAGTTGTTTTTTTGGCATCATGCTAATTATATATATTTGAAATGTTTATTTTTTAAATGCTTATACTTTTCTTTTCTGCAAGTGTACTGGAAAAAGTTGTACTAACAAATTTAAACTGATAACTGCTTTGTGTCTTAACTTTTATGATTCAAACGTCCATGGACTTCAAAAAACAATTTTTTTTTATTTAACCCATTCTAGACAAAGTTATGAGTTGTCAAAGTTACTCCAAAACCCAAGAAATTATATTTTTGAGAGAAATAAATTTTTAAATGTATTCTTAAAGAAATATGAAGGATTTAAAGTATTACTGATAACTTAGAACTTGAAAAAAAAAAATATTAAAACTTGCCAAAAGTATGTTTTTCTCAACCAAAAAAAAAAAAAAAACTTTATGTAACTCTTATATCGTCTCGGCAAATTTTTGCAAAACTTACGGTTTTTTTACAAGCATCAAAACAATTACTAATATTTTGGAAAATATAATAATCGGTATCATTAGCGCAACCAAAGGGGGGGTTTCGGGGTTGAAACCCCTCCCCCCCAAAAATTATTGTTGTACCTAGCAAAATAGGATTAAATCAAACTGATTCATATGAAAAGCAATCACACATCTCATCAAATGAGTGAAAACCCCAAATGTATATTTCAAATCGATGCTGTTTGATGCATAATCTACTAAATTTTTAATATATTTTTTTTCTTCAGACTGATACTGACCACTTGAGGGGTTCGATTTGAGTTGTCTTTTCAACTTCTAGCTTGGAACCCACTAAAACGACTTGAAATATTTGGATGAAAATTAATTCAAAAGTAATATAAAATAAGAAAGCCTGAATTTGAGGAAGAGCGGTCGAATCCCTCGCCAGCGAAATGATCGAAGGAATTTCCTCAAAAAGTATTATGTTTCGTTCTATTTTTATAATTATTTTCTTAAACACAAATTAACCCAAACTCTGCAGGAATTAAGTTTATAGTGAAGTCATGGGATTCAGTAAAAAACTAATTCTGATTGACTTCCGAAACTGAAGCAAAAATTTACAATTCATAATTTTCCATCGTATTTTCCCGAATCTGTTTCATAAAAATTTCTTGACGATATTAAAGTCAATTAGAGGAAATTTCATCGGTTTTTTTGGTGGCGAAAGACTCAAACGATTTTTTCATATTTAGGGTCTTAGTTTTTCATTCCAAGGTTTGTGTTAGTTTTTCATCCCAGAAATTGTGTGTTTTATACTTTCAGAAATGAGATCCATTAATACTCACCAAAGCAAAACTTTGAAGGCTTGCCCCAATTGGCTATTTTTACAACGATAGTTTATTGTAAAAACATGGTGTGAGAAATTTTAACGTAATTAAACGAGGTCATTTCAGTCACGCTTTTCGAGGAAGTAATTCGGTAAATACAAGAAGAAAGAATTTCTTAGGAAGTAAAATCGGAGTTTTAAATAAATATTCAACTTTATTCAAATGTATTTGTTTATTATAGTTATAATTCCTTAAAAAAATGGGGAAAAAGTCGGAACTAAGCGTTGAAATGAGATGTGAAATCGTGGAGAAGCATAATTGTGGTATTTCAGTCAAAGAAATAGCTCCGAATTACAGGTATCAAGGCAAACCAAAAAAAAATTTCTCACGTTCGGGCAGAAAACAACACGTTAAAGAGACCAGCTAATTATACGAGAGTTCTCAAGGAACCCTGGTTTAACACCGAAAAGCCATGAATTGTAAATGAAAATTTTGTTTTAAAATCCAGTTAGCAAACGCACCACTGGCAGACGTTTAAAATAATTCCAATTTGGTACATATTCCGTAAGAAAAATACCGTATGTAACACCGGCAAATAAAATCAAACGACCAAATATTTTTATACCCCCACGCGTACTGCGTAAGGGGTATATTAATTTTGTCACGACGTGTGTAACGCCCATAAGGAGGCGTGGTAGGTATAGAAAAGTATATATATTCTTGATCAGCATCACCACCTGAGTTAATTTAGCCATGTCCGTCTGTCTGTCTGTCCGTCTGTCTGTCCGTCTGTCTGTCTGTGGACACGATTACAGCCGTAATTTTGAAACTATTGTACTGAAATTCGATATTTAAGGTTTTTTTTTTAAAAACTAAGATCAAGTTCGAGAATGGGCTAAATCGGTTGAAAACCACGCCTACCTCCCATACAACCCCAAAATTGAAAACTCTATAAAGAGACTAATATTAAAGTTACAAAACTGAAATTTGGTATATGTGTATTCTATATCAAAACTGAGAAGTCTTAGAAAAATGGGTGTCATCCATTCACTAACACTCCCACCTCCCATACAACCCCAAAATTGAAAACTCTATAAAGAGACTAATATTAAAGTTACAAAACTGAAACTCGGTATTTGTGTGTTCTATGTCAAAACTTAGGTGTTTTAGAAAAATGGGCGTCATCCACCCACTAACACGCCCACCTCCTATACAACCCCAAAATTTAATATTTTATAAAAGGCTTATATTTATGCTTCAAAAAAACAATTTGATATGTTTGTATTTTAGACACATAAAAATAACAAAATCTTCTAAAATCTCATACAAAAAGCTCATCAATTTAAGATTATTTAACCCTTAAGAATCAGTCGTGGGGTATTTTAACTTCGGCCAAGTCGAAGGTATACCTTACTAGTTTTTGTAAGACTATGAGCTTTTGAAACCGAAATTTGTGGACTGATGTAAGTACGTTTGAGTATCACGGATCACCTAAAAAGAGATTTGTCCGAATTCCAAAGAATTCACGCAAAGAAATTGCTCATGTCTTACAAGCAAATCGACATGGCGGCGGATCTGTTATGTTCTGGGGCTGCATTTCTTCTTGTGGTCATGGGGATTTGCTTCCAATAGTTGGAACGATGAACCAATGCAAATATTTGGATGTCTTAAATGATCAAGCATTTCCATCTGGTGACAAACTTATTGGTGAGTTATTCATTTTACAAAAAGATAATGCAGCATGTCACAAGAGTAAGTTCGTAATGAAGTTTTTACTTGTATAAGTTTTAAGCTGGCCGACCCAAAGCGTCCCAGAACGTCTTCAAAAAGTAATACAAGCTAATGGCGAATATATTTTTTTATAAAGTTGTTAATTTTTTGTCATAAATTTTCTTATCTTTAAGTTGATTTTTGTATAAAACAGAACTTTCAAAATAGTTATGCCCTCTTTGAAATGGAGTTTTTTCTAATATATTTTCTTTCTAATACACATTTCTGGTTAGATTTTGACCAAATATAAAAATTTTGATTCGCGTTTTCTCAAACTATTTTAAAAACTGAAAATATTTGCCTTTTCTTTTCGTCAAAATAATTATGCCGTCTACTGTAAAACTGAAAACAATTTTTGAAGTATTTTGTGATACTTATAAAATACTATTCATGAAAACTTAACTTAAATTTTGAATATGAATGTTTTTTAATGGGTTGGGTCGGTTTGAAAATGAATTTTGTTTTTGCCTTATGATATTGTACAATATGTCCAAAATATTCTCACTAAAGCTTAAATCAACACTTATTTTTGTAAATTGGTTGTCATTATTTCCCAAAAAGTTATACATTATCAAGATACATTATCTAGTGCTTGACATATTCAGATCGTATATGAACAAAAAATAGTTATCATATTCTTTGTTTGGCCTTCGAAACACATCTAGCCCATTTACTTAACTAAACTTCTATTTGAAAATACTACTCCCAAGGGCTTAAACTTATTGCTGTGATATGAAGCCTTTGTAAAATTAATTTTGTATATGAGTCCGAAATTTTAATAAAATCCTCCATAAAAATAAATCCTGGTTGCGCCCCTGATCGGTATGAAAACATATTAAAACGAAATAGCTATAGGTTAACTGAAGATATATTATATATTTTCTCATAATCCAAAACTTTCTTTTTGGTTTTCTTACATAAACTTAATTTTTTTATATTTTTTCCATAATATATTTTCAGGCTAAGTCACATTCCTGCAAACTATAGGTTTTTATTTGCCAGTGGCTCTTAACTGGTGGAGCGCACCACCTTAGGCAGCCTAGGCATAATTTTTGAGAGGGGAGGGGGATGTGCTGCGTCCAAATGTTTCCACATGTTTTTGTTGACTTTTATATAGAAACTAGTTTTTAAAATTCAAAATTTTTTTGTACTTTTGCCGGTTTATTGGAACTTTGCTTTTAAATAAGCACCTTAAAAATGCTTGATAAGAAGGCATTAATTTTAGGAGCATAAATACCAAACTTGCTTAAGTACTTTAGTTATGACAGCAGTCTTACACATGCAAAGAAATACTATTGTATTTATGTTTATAATAAAAAAACAAGTAAAAAAAGTCTAAAGTCGGTCTAGCCCGACTATGAAAAACCCTAAACATACCTTTTCAAATTACAATAATGCAATAACAGTATTGAATTTCAACTTCAATTTTGGGTGACAAATTTACAAAAATTTATAAAAACTTCAAGTTATATTCCTGTAGCTCACACGTTAATGCCTTTTAGCATTTTCGCTAGAGTGGGTTGTATGGGAGGTGGCCATGTTCGTGGACGGATTACGCCCAATTTTTGAATGCATCTTAGTTTTGGTATAAAATACATACATACCAAATTAAATCTCTGTAGGTTAAACATAAGCTTATTTATTGAGTTTTCAATTTTTGGACTGTATGGGAGGTGGGCGTGTCCGTGGTTGGCTGACATCTATTTTTCAAAGACGTCTTTGTTTTGATATGAAATATATACGTACTAAATTTTGTCGCTCTACGTTTAACATGAGCTTATTTATTGATTTTTAAATTTTTGGTTGTATGGGAGGTAGGCGTGTACGTGAGTGGATGACATCCATTTTTCGAAGACCTCTTTGTTTGGATATAAAAAATATTCGTACTAAATTTTGTCTCTGTACGTTAAACATGAGCTTCTTTATTGAGTTTTTAATTTCTGGTTGTATGGCAGGTGGGTGTGTCCGTGGGCGGATGACATCTATTTTTCGAAGATATCTTTGTTGTGATATAAAATACATACGTACCAAATTTTATCTCTGTACGTTACAACATGAGCTTCTTTTTTGAGTTTTTAATTTTTGGTTGTATGGCAGGTGGGTGGTCGGATGATATTGAATTTTATTAATGTAGGCTAGTTATGAGCTCATTTATGCAATTTTCAATTTTTGTGTTGTATGAGAGGTAGACGAGTCCGTGGGCGGATTCCTAAAATATGCAGTAGTGCAAATCCTTGTGTTCATGTGACCATGTGTACCGAGTTTCATTCAATTATCTCAACTCCTTCTTCTTATCCTGTCAATCAAGAGCTTTTTTAGTGCAACTACCCATTCAGCCATTCCGGAATAGTGTTTAGAGTAAGCTTACCTACAATAGAATAGTTGAATCCTTTTCCAAAGATGCTTTGAAAACACTTGTCTACGCAATGAATATACAAGTTTTGTTGTAAAAATTTATCGAATACTTTTTAAATTTATACTTTTGGAAGGTTTGCGTGCAGTTTTTTTAATAAGCTTTTTTAAAGCATGACTGAATTTTCTGTCGGTGGACTGTGAAAATTTTTAAGAAATTTATTAAAAAAGTTATTGAATTGAATAGATTCGGTTTGGAAGATAAGGAACGGAATTGAATTGTTTAAGAAATGGAAAATAAAAAGTGTATTGAAAATGTAAGTATTGCTTTAGCTGTGAGAAGTAAGATATATTTGATAAAACATTCTTTTGTTTTAATAAAGATAAAAAAAAACAAATTGGCTATTTCAGCCCTTGAAAGGACTTTGACCGAGCTTCTTATGATCAATTGGCCGAGAACTGGACCTACATGTTTTATGCCGACTCCGAACGGCTAAAGTTCAAGTTCTCAAGAAGCTTTACATGGCATTATTTACTCTCTGAGGTCTGCCATTGTCTGCAGAGAGGTGGTGACCGATCAGAAAAATTTTTTATTGAAAAAAACTTTTCGCCGCGGCTGGGGATCGAACTCGGGCTCCGAGCATGCTAAGCAACACACTTAACCTGCATGCCACGGTCACAACGGTCACGGTCATCTTTAATAAAGATGTAATTTATTATTTTACAGCTGCTACAACTTCTTAAGTAAGAAATGAAGAAGAGTTTATTAAAAACACGAAAAGATTATTCAATTTTTTTTGCTAAAAACAGACATATTGATAAAAACTTGTGAAGTATAGACTAAGCCGAATCGATTTTGTACGAAGAAAAAAAAAAATTCAACCGGACACCAACTCAAAAGTTTGAGGGACTCGTAAAAACTATTTTTGCATTATTTTTTTGGATCGGAGAAATCTCCAAGGGGCAATTTTGGTTCTCCTGAACCCCTTTTTTTGGCCAAGAAATTAAGAGTCTCTCCTACTTTTGAGTCGCTGTCTAGCGAAAACAAATTTCGATCCGTCTTAGCATAGATTAAGTATGTGTTTTATTATTTCGTCATAATCGAATAAAATTGTTTTCCACAGAAATATCCTAAACAAAAATAAACAAATTTTCATTAAGGAATGAACCACTTGCTAAGTTTTATTGAAGCTACAGCGGGGTCTTTTGTATGTGATTCAAAATCATACAAAAAATGCTTTAAAATAAGAATTCTTTTTTAAGAAGTTTACAAAACTACTTCTTCACAAATATTTAAAAACAGTTTTTGGGAACATTACGATAACAGTTCTTTCCAATTTATTATAAACAGTTGTGAAAAGCTTAAAATAAAACCTACTGACAATTATCTTATAATTGCTTTAAATAATATTTTTATAACACTTTTTTTCAATTGCAAAGTCACTATTGTAGAAACCTTATTTACAACAATTATTTCCAATTGAACAGTAAACGCTTACATTAATACTACAGTAAGGAATATTTTTCCAAGCGTTTCTTTTTGCTTATTCTACATTATATGTTATCATTTCACAACAATTCTTACAAGCTTTTTCCAAGTACGATGCTTACGCTTTCAAGCTAACTACAAGATTATTCAAAGTTTGGTTGGCTCATTGCTTACCTCATGAAAACACAACTTAACCCATAGCTCTCAGGGAGTCAAATAGACCCCCACTTTACTTACAGTTTTTTTGCTTGTTTTTGAATTCTATATTGTTTAAAATCATAAAATAATTTTTTTCCGGCTAACTTGTATGAATCACTGCACTATGCGTTGTTCATTCTAGCTGTATTGTTTGGGTTACACTGCTGTTAAGATGTCACGCCCCTACGTGATATTTTTATTTAAATAAGTGTTTTATATTAAGAAGGTGTCAAAATAGCTGAGTACCCATTTTCATTAAGATAAATTAGGATTTAGAGTTTTGGCCTTCCCTCCCACACAAGCGGTCCCAGTGTGCGATGTACGTATGGCTCATTGCATTGAACTGATATGGCTTTCAATGTCTCTATTTGACATAATGCTCTCCACATATGTATGTACAAATTTTGATTTTTTGCTCTTTGCTCCAAGTATGATATTTTTGCATTTTTTTAATTTTATCACTTTGACTTTCAAATTGAAAATTAAAATCTTGCCAAAAACTTGCAACTTGCAAATATGGAATAAGAAAAACTTATAAATAAAGACTATTTTATCATCACCCAAACATAAAGTAATGATCTACCTGATAAGATAGATTTATATTTTATTGCGATAAATCAAGTGCGGTGCTAGTATATCGCTAAGTGTTCATGTTTTATCCCGACGGCTAATGTACATGTTCTCAGAATGCTCTACATGGCAACAAAATTCGTTGGCTTGTATGGCCACGGCCGCCTCATTGTTAGAACTGAAATAGTTTCTAAACAATTTTTAAATTTATTTCCATCTTTATCGCAGACAATGGTTGACTTAATCTTAAATATCCTGTTTTTATGAGAAAGCGTCTTCCACACTCATGAAAAACTAAAACAAAACATGCAATGCACAAGCAAAGCAATAAAAAATTAAAATACTTCAGCAAAGAACGTCAAAACACTAACTACAAAACCACGCAGCAAAACTTTAGACGCTTGCAAAGGTATTGGAGTGTATGTTTGTGTGAGCTACAGAGCTGTAGCTGTAGCAAAATATTTAAGTACGTGCAAACAGTTGATGGCACGTTTGATGCTACCTCGTCTAGGTTTTTAATCTAGAAGACGATATGGTATGCCTTAATACGTACTCCAATTGTCAGCTTTGTAGCTCTGCAAGCATCTTAGCATGTATTTGTGTCTGATGTGGCCTACAGCAATTAAACTAAAACTGCTAAAAGACAGTAAAGTTGCTGCCGCCAGTCTTAAAATTGCTTCTACACATCCGAATCCTTCGCTAGTTTTCTTTGCCGCAAACTACCAACTTTTTATCATGTTCGTAAGTCATGCGTTGTTGGCGTTTGTTTGGTGAATGCATCAAAGCATCGCTCTTGTATGCAACCAACATAATGGTTATAATAAAAATGTCAGCTCTATGCACACAAAATGCAGACTGTCGTTGAGCTGGATGAGGTGGATTAAAAGTTTTGGTGGTTTATTTTCATTACAGCCAGCAAAGTCAGAATAATGCAAAATAGTTAAAAAAGATGAAGTCTTAAAGGCAAAAAACTTTTTTCAAGTAATTCTCTGAATTTAATTAAAAACTGAAGTCAAGTGAATTACTTGTGTTTGCTTTGTATGTAATACAAACAAAAAAAAAACATAAGCAACAACGTGACTCTTACTCCATTAGCCAGTCAGCAATTTTTGCACTTAACATGCTGCTGTATTCAATGTTCATAAAATAAGCTTTAGTTTAATAGCCTAAAAGTATGTGCGAAAGTTGCGTGTCCTACACACAATCACAAGATCTACAATAAAAGCCAAAAGATTTCAATCGCAACATTGCAATAAAATGCCAAACATTATTGCCAAATACACATTATCCGAAAACACCAGGCACACACACGCACACAACGACACACATTCAAAGACATTTCAACGCAGAAAAAAACGTAGCAAATGAAAAAATCTGCTACTAAATTAGCCGCAGCTGTTGTGGTAGTGACAGTAAAAATTCCTTGAATTCCTGTACAAGTCAGGCACCTCGCTCTGTTCAGCTTCGCTCAGTTTGGTGTTAAGTATGGCGGTGTGTGTGTGTGTGTGTGTGTGTGTATGTGTGTGTGTGTGTGTGTGTGTTTGTAATATTCTTATTGTACAGAACGCGTACATGACCTAACACGACTGCCGCTCTGTCTGTCCAACTGTCACTTTCCAACACCCAATTCACACACCCTACTCCAACGCCTTCCCTTCACCCTTCCTGGTGTGCGGAATATGCGTTTAGCTTCTGTCAGTTTTTCTTTTCTGCTGATTTAAGCGAAAACTAATCATATGGTAATGAAATTGGGTTGGCATTTTTGTTCCATTTCCGATTTCATGCTAACCTTTTCTGAATGAATTAAATTTTCTTTTTTTTTTTTTCTTTCTTTTTACTCGTTCTGTTTTATTTCGGGTTTTTAGCATACATTTGCCAGTTTGGCAGCACTGGCAAAGTGTCGACAAAACTTTTATTTGTCACCCTTTGATGTTTGTTATTTATGCAAGTCACGTAGTTGTCGGTGTTAGTGACGAAAGTAGAACGACACAAGGCTATGTAGAAGGACCCCGAAGTCGTGCCCTAACATAGGCACCTTATTTGAGAAGCAACAACAGCAAAGAACCACAACAACAGCTTAACTTAACCTGATCGGTAAAAGAGCAAAAGTGAGTTGGTCTAGAATGCAGTTAGTTATGCTTGAACACTGTTGTTGACATTGATGAAGACAATGATGAAAAAGGTCATCACTGCCCGATGACAATTGAAGATGTATTTGTTGCTAGCCTCTATTGCTAGCTCTTTGGAAAAGGATTTACTAGCTATTGCATTGTTTATTGGACAAGTATGTTTGATAAATGATGCAAAATGGTTTTTATATTTTTTGTTTTTATTTTTTACTTTGTGAGCCTCTTAACAATATTAGCATTTATTTGCATATGCAGAAAAAATGGGTTTCCGTAATAACGTTAAGTAGTTTAAATTCTCATTGGATGTATGTCTGTCTGTCTATATTGAAGTGAATTTAACACCGCTCGGTGGACAAAATCACAGTGTATGATTAGGCAACAAATAAATTAAATTGGCCTTAAAGGCGTGGCACTACCCATATAACTCGATGAGTTAAAATTTCTAAGCTCTTTTCTTATGTTTTTATGTATAAAACACTGAATCTTGGAAAGAATCGAGTTCATAGCAAAATAATAATATATTCAAGACCATATCGGTGCACAAAAAAACCAATAAAAAATGTAAATACTTAAATACCAACTATAGGACTACCAAATATAACTTCAGACACTTACAAAGGTTTTAAAGTGCACGTTGCGGGAACAGCCCTTTTCTAAGAATATATGATAAAGCATGAAAATTATAGCTATAACTAAATCGGATCATTCTTATATGGATAAAAACAATTTCAACCGGTCGGGGTCTCAAAACTTAGAAGAACTCATTAAAATGATTTCTGCATACTTTTTTTTCAAATCGGAGAAAAACCGCCGAAGCAACTTTGATTCTCCTGAAGGTCCTTTTTGGTAAAAAAAACATGTTTTTTGCTAGTAACTTTTTATTTTTCACAGAACGCATACCGACACCTGCTTTAATATTAAATTTCTTACTCATACCAATATTCTGATATTAAAAAAATTGTAAAAATTTTGTTTCATTGTAACTCTTATTGACCACCAAAAATTGAATTTTTTGCTATTTTTAAAAAGGCATTTTTTTGAAACCGCTGTAAAAGACACATTTTTTATTAAATTTACGTGGAATTTCTATTTTTGGAAAGGTATAGTTCTTCTTTTTTTCTGTGTATCGCTTTAATCAAAACTATGTGATTGAAAAAAAAATTTATCGAAAACTGGACGATAAAGCAGTGAACAAATGAAATTAATTGTTTGTATGAATAAGAAATATTTCATTTTATCAGATTTCTAAAGTCGATTTCTCACATTCTGTCAGTTTTCGCACACAGCTTTAATTAAAGCGATACACAGAAAGAAAGAAGAACTTAATACCTTTCCAACCATAACACTTTCACGTAAATCTAGAAAACAATGTGTCTTTCAAAGCGGTTTTAAAAAAATGTCTTTTTAAAAATATCAAAAAATTCAATTTTTGGTGGTCAATAAGAGTTATAACGGAACATAATTCTTAAATTTTTTGTTTATCATAATATTGATATAAGTACGAAATGTAATATTTAAGCAGGTGTGGGTATGCGTTCTGTGAAAAAT
Organism: Tetanocera ferruginea; assembly: GCA_958299015.1. Lineage (NCBI taxonomy): Eukaryota > Metazoa > Arthropoda > Insecta > Diptera > Sciomyzidae > Tetanocera > Tetanocera ferruginea. Next base: position 156,446,180 of record OY282642.1, on the reverse strand, counting down.
AAAAAGTTACAAGCAAAAAACATGTTTTTTTACCAAAACGGACCTTCAGGAGAATCAAAATTACTTCTTCGGTTTTTCTCCGATTTGAAAAAAAAGTATGCAGAAATAATTTAAATGAGTTCCTCTAACTTTTGAGACACTCACAGGCGAAATCTAAATTTCGATCCGGTCTAACATACAGTTAAAATTACTTGAAGAAAAAAACTTTTAATATGTGTAACCTTTAAGTTTATGATAAATGCATTTGTGTTTAAATTGCTAAATTTAGTAAAATTTAAATGTTCCTTTAAGATAGTTTTAGGAGAGATAGTTCTAAGAGAGTTTAAAAAACTTTTAATTAATTTGTAAATTTATTAAAAAATAAATTCAATAATAGTAAGACGCTAACTCATCAGTTTTATGATATTTTCATTGCGTTTTATTCTATGAGGAATAATATTAAACTAATTTTTTATTGTAAACTCTTCTGCAACAAAATTTTTTTTAGAGCTAACTTATAGTTACGTACGCAATATTTTTATACAACTTGCAATTACTTAAGCAATCAAGATAAGTCATCGTTAGATAATTCAAATTTCTAAATAATTTTCATTCTAAATAAATAATCAAGTTCAGATAAAGATAAATGTTACTAATCCCTTCAGATTTATCAGGGTCTTGATGCCCTCCTTCGTTTGGCTAGTTGAAAAATAAATAAGACCTTACATAATTTTTTTTATTACTAATCGCTCTAACATATAAATTCCATTAAAAAAACTTTTGCACTTTTCGTAATCGTATTGACAGCTATTGATTATTTATGTTTTATTCACAGAATTTTATCTATTTGCATCAACTTTCGAACAAATGAGGGTTACTTTTTTATTATTTTGTTTTCTCCATCTTCTTTATTTACGACTATTAATACATGGAAATTAAATAAATAGAAAATTTTATTTAGCAGCTTTTCCAAGTATTATTTGTTGTTCTTTTTGAAACCTACGCATTATATTAAAAGTTAAACTCACACGTATTCCGAATACTAATGTTTCCTTCTACTTCCTTGTGTGCAAAAAAGAGTGCTAGATTTCACTGCCTAATGACAAACTAGTTTGCAACCGTTTTGCCAGGGTTTTTGGCCTTTTTTATTTTTCCCATTTCTTTTTCTTTTTTTCTTTTTTGTTTGGTCTGTTTTCCTATTAATACGAATTTTCTAAAGAATAAAAACTAAATTTATAAAAAGCAGACCGAATTAAATTGAAGGCTAAAAAAGGTAATTGGAAAAAAAAAAACAAAAAAAAAAAGGTTAAAAATAAGCATGGGAATTCATTTCAGTTTATTTACTTTTTGTTGTTGGTCATGTTGAAAGTGGCAGAAAACTTAAATGTTTCAAAAGTTAACAACAAAAAGTGGAACAAAACAACTTAAAGGCTTTGGGCTATAATCGAGACAAAGGATTAACTTAGTTGCATAAACATAAAGATAAGGATAGGAATAGTTAGACAAAATAATCAGTTTTCAGGGAACATGAAGTAAAAGTTGAAATAATTAGGTCAGAAATTTAAAACTTAATTTGCAATAAAATTGAATTGGGAAAAAAATAAACTAAGGACAACAAAAATGTATGATGTTTTAGATTCAAATAACAATACTACACGCAGAGAAAAAAAAAAACTCGCGTGTAGCAACGTACATGTGGCAGAAGTGAAACTTCTTAAACAGCAAAAAATATGATAGATTTTAGTGTGAAATAGAGAGAAAGTATCTGAAAAGAAAATCAATCAACACAAAATGGAATAATATTCTGTTTATTCAATATTTATATCCAGGGACCGTACCGTTTATGGTTTTTATCGAAAAAGTCACATAATTACTGTTATCTTTTTATTTTATTTTTCCGACATAAATAAAAGTTATTTTGTGCCTTATTTTTTTTTGGCAAAAATAACAGTTACTTTTGAATTTTATTTTATCGGTCAAAAATAACAGTTTTTTTCTGCCGTTTATTTTTTCGGTCAAAAATATCAGGCAATTTGTAATTTTTCAAAGGTCATTTTACCGATTAAAAAAGTATTGATATATTTTTTTCATCTAATCGGTGGGATATTTTACTGATGGTGTCAACATCTGTCAAGCGGCCTTTTAAAAAACACAAATTGCATAATTTTTTTGACCGAAAAACTAAAAGTCACAAAATAATTGTTACTTTTGACCGATAAAATAAAAGTAAAAAGTAACCTTTATTTTTCCCCGAAAAAAAATACAAGGCAAAAAATAACAGTTAGCTTTTAATGAGTTGTGGACTGCAATGCATTCTTAAGGTACTTTTCTTAGCTTCGGGACATTTTTTGGCAAGACAAAAACGATTCGGCAGTCTTAATTATTTCACTTTCTACACTTCTTGTTTTTAATTTTATATCGTTTAACTGTTTTGCATGCTGTCAATAACCTTTCAAGTTTTTGATAACAATCAACGTTATGATATGCTCTTTCCAATTAACCCTTAAATGCGATTTTCTTCATTATTTTTTTTCACTTTTGCGCCAAATAACTCAAGAGCAGATTTCTGTGTGTGTTGCCGCTGTAAGAAAACGAAGGCTTCAAACCAGTATGCCTCAACAAATTTAATATTTTTTTCAAATTTACTCTCGTTCATGAGACATGAGACATGAAAAGAAATTATTTGGTTGTGCCACATATGGCACACTATGCATTTAAGGGTTAAGCTTTAAGCTAGGATTCGATATTCAACAAAAAAATATGCACAATTGTTATATTTTGTTACGTAATGTACAGCATTCCAAGCATAAAGAAATAAAATTTCCGTGCATACTTGCAGGATGAAAATCAAATGGTACAGTTGGTACAGTACGTTCTTCAGACATGGTGTATGTCTGTGGAATGCAATACACGGACTAAAACTCGTTGAATATTAATTGCATTTTGTTTGCCAATTTGTCATATGACTATGTGGCGTAGTGATAGGGCTTCTGACTCTAATAAAATGCTTAATAGAGAGCCAGGGTTCTATTCCCGCTGGCGACGATAATTTTTTTTAAATTTTCATATGAATTCAAAACGTTAGCCTAGCGTCACGAATAAGAGACCTTGAAATTTCACTCGCTGCCAAAGAAGTTTCACTTCAAAAACATAGTTACAACAACAAGTTATAAGAGAATCATAGTATGTTTCGGTTAATGATTGTTACTGTTACAATGAATTCAATCCTCATGGTAAAAAAATTGTGGCAACTATATTTAGAAAAGGTATTGTACGCATCATGGTATGAAGGTTACAACATGATTGATATGTTATTATATTATGGTATGATGATATGGTATGATGGATATGGCATGATGGGCTTGATAACATGATGATATAATGTGATGTTTGTGTTGTTGTACACCGATTTGTCTATGGTAAGAGCAATAGTTATGGTTATAATATAGGTAGTTATAGAACTGTTTAGAATTGTTATTCTTAGAATACAAGTAATTTTGTAAACATTCGAATTATTGTAAAATATTTTCATTTATTCTATTAATACAACTATTAAACAATGTAGTTGTTTGAAGTTGTAAGACTCCTTTTTAAATAATAAATCAATTAGTTAGCCAAAGATATAGGCAAATCCTTTTTTGTTTTTGCTATTATTTTTACTAAATTGTAGTCACCTTCGATTTATAAGTCTAATAATAAATACTATAACGATTGAGTGCTTTTTTAATTTTTTTGCATGTATTTTTTTAAGATTACATTAGCACATGAAGCTTATAAGATATCCTCTAGCGCACAACAGAGACAGTTGTATATATCATCAACAAGAAAACTATGGGAGCTAAGGGAAAAAAATTCACAAAATAAAAGTTTAAGACAACATCGAAAGAAAAGATGAATGTAAATTAATACAAGAGATATTTTGCAGTTCTTAGAAACATACGAAATAATCGAAAACTTAAATTTTTATTTTAATTGAACAAACAAAATAGCTATCTTAATACAAGGACAATTTTTGAATAAGTTTTACAAATATCGATTATAAGATAAAATAAAAACTAATTAAGTATTTCAATAATAAAAATATTTCAAATGCAAAATTCATCGAATGGAGTATTTGAAAGGGTTGGTATTCGACTACCAAACGGTTATAATTTGGTATTTGAAAGGTATTTGAAAAACTCTTAAAACTTAAACTGAAAACTTAAAAAATTGCTTCGAAAAAATTATGCTTTAAAATGTTTATTTTAAATTTCAAAATTTTTGTTTAAAATTTGTTTTTATGTAAATATTTTAAAATTAAAAGGATAGTGCTGAAACTATATTAAAAAAACATTGTTTTTAAAAAAAACTTTTGTTTTAAATGTAAACTTAAATGACACTGTTTCATGCTCTATTTCGATAGCAAATTCGTTGGATATGAACACAATTTCATTTAATTTCAACACTCATTATCCGCAGTGTAGTTTAAGTACATTAAGTACGTGAATTTCATAGCCTAAAAATAGTGTTTTTAGAAATAAACAGGAATATTACCTAATATGTCTAACGTAAACACTGAAGCGAGGGTTTTAATTAAGGTATATTATTGTCTTGTAAACTATACTCTTGTAAAAACAAAAACAAATTGGTCATTTCAGCCCTTGAAAGGACTTTGACCGAGCTTCTTATGATCAATTGAGTTGTGTGTGTTATTAAATGTTTGCACACAATTAACCGAGAACTGGACCTACATGTTTTATGCCGAGTGCGAACGTTTAAAGTTCATGTTCTCAAGAAGATTTACATGGCATTATTTACTCTCTGAGGTTTGCCATTGTCTGCAGAGAGGTGGTGACCGTTCAGAAAAATTTTTTTATTAAAAAAACTTCTCCCCGCGACTGGGAATCGAACTCGGGCTCCGAGCGTGCTAAGCCACACACTTAACCTTCACGCCACGGTCACCACAAACTATACTCTTGTATCTGGAATTAATTGCACTTATACAAGTACAAAATGTCCTTGCTTCTTGCGGAGATATCTTCAAAGTGTCTCAAATCATAGATATATTTCGCCGTATCATCAAAAGCAACACGATTTCATGTCAGAATGAGAGAGTCAAGGTGACACCAGATAAGCTCAGAACAAGTTGTAAAGGAGAAAATCTTAATACATATAAGACAAGCGTCCTGCTCCGTGCTCTAATCGCTCAAACTGTTATAGTTGTTTTTGCTATGCATAGGACGAACATGTCAGCCTGGACCTGAACCTGTTTCGCTATTACAGTGCTTTTTATATGAAAAGAAATGTTAGCCTTTAAGTATGCACACACAATTTTTTTGATATAAATCAGTAAGACGACGACTGGAACAAAATAACATTTGAGGTGAATGAAAAATGTCATATCGTCTGCTACTTAATTATTTTGACTACTAGTTATATATAAGTATTAAACTGGATATTTTGTAACAGCAAATAAAACTAATACACCATAACTAATGACGTTTTCGTTTTTACCAAATTTCTGCTGATGCGCAGAAAATTTCTTTCCAAATTTCTTTTCTGCTCTACGAAACTTTCTCAGGGTAGATGGTTGACCAGCATATTTGCTGTTCTTAAAACGACAATATTATAACATGCATGCGTTTGACGCGGATGGTTACAGAGGCGTTCCTAGGCTTGGTGTCACCCGGGGCGGATACACATGGTGTCACCCCTATAAGAAATTTCTAAATGCAATTAGAAACCAATTCGATGAGATTTTGTGAACTTTTTTTGGTTGTAAAATATAGTAAGCGCCGCAGGCAAAAATTTTGTATTAAAATCACGCGATTTTAAATCATTTAATTTATAAAAAATCGCCTGCTCCGAAAATTTTACAGGAGCAATATAAAAATATTAATAAAAATAAGTAATAAAAATATTTTAATTTTTATAAATGAAATGATTAAAAAGAGGGTTAAAAGTTATTCTTGCAGGCGAAACCTTTTTATTAAAAATGTCTTGATTGTTAAATTTAACAAAAATTGCAAAAATGGTTGAAATTGGTCAGTTCCTAGGGGTACTTTCCTTGGGTACTTTCCTATACTAATTTTTGACATTATTTTGTATGGGAGAAGCATGCCAAAGTTGGCCGATGCTAACAAAATTTGGTCAAACGGCTGGCAATTAGAGAAATTGATGACCAATGAAAATGGTAGAAATTGATAAGACCTTTAAAGATTTTAAAGATATGTTAAAAAAATCTCTTAAATTTTATATCTTGATATATAAAAGACAAGCGTCCTGCTCCGTGCCCTATATCGTAAAACATGTTCAGCCTGGACCAGAACCTGTTGTAAAATTATCCATTTGACATTTTTGTACTTACTAAACCTTTTGCTCTAAATCGTAAAACCTGTTCAGCCTGGACCAGAATCTGTTGTAAAATTATCTGTTTGAAATCTTTGTACGTACTATACTATTTAGGACCTGTTCAGCCTGGACCAGAACCTGTTGTAAAATTATCCATTTGAAATGTTTGTACTTACTAAACCTTTTAAAACCTGTTCAGAATGGACCAGAACCAGTTATTAAATTATGTATTGGAAATCTTTGTACTTGAAGACTATCGTCATTTTCCTCTACTACTATACGTCAAACCTCATGTCTTGCTATTAAAGCACTTCTTAATTAACAGAACCGCAACCTCTTCGGTCTGCACAAACTGAACAGCAATTATTACATTCAGTGACGTTGGTGTCAATTGGAATTGCTAGAATTAAATCACAATGTTCGGTCTTCTGATCCAAGTTTTAGCGATTGGCTACTCAAGTTAGGAAATGGAGATGAAGATATCATAGAAATTCCAGATTATTTTGTTTGTAAAGATTCGCTTATTAACACTTTGAATGGCTTGCCTAGAATAATCGTGGACAATTTTTTTGAGCTTATATTCCCATCATTTAAGCAATAAAAAGATTAAAAAACATCCTTCTGATTTTTACATGAGCTGCTTTGCTTTTGGCAGGCTGTCTAATATAATGGACAAAACCACGATATCGTTGTATTATAATATTTTAGTTCAACTAAAACAACCGGAGACAAATGCAAATGCGTTATTTATGCAAATGTTATTATAAAAAAAAAAAAATTATGGTGATCGTGGCGTGCAGGTTAAGTGTGTGGCTTAGTACGCTTGGAGCCCGAGTTCGATCTCCAGTCGCGGCGAAAAGTTTTTTCAATAAAAAATTTTTCATATCGGTCACCACCTCTCTGCAGACAATGGCAAACTTCAGAGAGTAAATAATACCATGTAATGCCATGTTCACACAGAGAGTTTAGTTTGCGTTTCCAGTACAAAGTTGCGTTTTGCCCTTAAACTCAATTTAAACGCTGGCGTTTCCAGTACAATTTTGCAGGAGAAAACGCAACTAAACACAACTTGCTTTCTACGTTTACCACAACTCAATTTGATACATGCCTAAAAGTATGCTAGTGTTTGATAAAACATTCGTTCAGTTAGATTTTAGCTGTGTTCGATTCGATTGAACGATAAAAAATGCCAACAACAGCTGATTCTCAATTGTGCAAGTTTCTATTTGTATTTTATTTTTAACAAAAATAAGCCAAAAAACAAATAAAATAACTTGGGAAAGTATAGAAGATGAGGGTTTCTCATCAGTCAGTCAGTATGGGCCGTAAAAAGCTGAGTTTTGAGCGAAATTCCAAAAATTGGCGATCATTTCAATCCACCGTAAACTCAATTCTGCCGACGCACCTCTGTGTGAACAGCTGGATATAAACTAGTGTCCGACCGATTATTCGGCTTCGGCTTCGGTAATCGGCATAATCGGCCGATATTTTGATCTTCGGCTTCGGCTTCTGCTTCGGCCGAAATAGCCGATTATTTTTGCCGAATGTTTTTGGTTTGCAAAACAATTTTTTTATAGGTTTTTGAATTTTTTTGAATTATTCAATAAACATTTGAAACATTTTCATTGTTCGTTTTGTGTTTCTCTCCTTTTTTGTTCTTTCATGAGTTGGTGTTCATTCTTTGAAAATTTTATTCAAATGATAAATGCAGCGAGTCCCACTGTTCCGTTTTTTGATATCCGTTTTGATATGGACTAAAATATAAAAGCCGAGTTAACACTAGAAATTTTCTGCCAGATTTCAGTTAGTATTACATATCTGTAGCTTTTCTCGACTGGATTGAAAATATATTCAATTTTTTTCTACTTTATCCTGACATCAATAATTCGATTACAGAAAAATCCGAATTTTGCAGAAAAACTCTTGCGAAAAATTCGATGTTGATTTTGAATAAAACACGAATTATTTAGAAAATTACTGTCATTTCTTTTTATTATGATAATATTGGTATGGTTCAATTATGTATGAAACAAAATATCAGCCAAATGGCTGCCGGGACCTCGGCGGCACATCTTCATCCGAATTGCCGAATTATCTCATTCTTTAGCTCTTGAATTGTTGCTAGCTTATCGGCGTACACCTTTTCTTTCAAATAACCTCAAAGAAAGAAGTCCAACAGTTCAAATCACATGAAATCAAACCACGTGAGATAAAACGGCCATTGAATTTGTCGCGCAAAAGAGACATTGTTTCATTAGCTGTGTGGCAAGTGGTACCGTCCTGTTGAAACCACATATTGTCCACATTTATATCTACTAATTCGGGCCTTAAAAAGTTCGTTATCATCTCAAGATAGCGAACAACATTCACAGTAACTGCCTGGCCGGCCTCATTTTGTAATAAATACGGCCCGATGATGCCGCCAGCCCATACACCGCACCAAACAGTCACTCTTTGTGGATGCATTGGTTTTTCGACAATCACTCTTAGATTATCATTCGCCCAAATGCAGCAATTCTGCTTATTGAAGAATCCACTGAGGTGAAAATGTTCCTCATCACTGAAGATGATTTTCTTCGAAAATTGACCATCAACTGTTGCCATTTCTTGAATAACTTTAACGCTTGGCTCGATTATGTATCTTTCCATGGTTCAAATTGAGTTAGTCTGAAATTGAGAAATGCCAAATGAAATGCATAAAAAACTTGACGTTTAGGTGTGGTTCACATTCAACATCGGCCCTTAACAAAAGCAAAGAATAAATTTTATAATTTTTTTACTTGAAACATATGTTTCGTATTCGGCTTCGGCTTCGGCCTTCGGCCGATTATTTCCATATTGCCGAAGAATCGGCTTCGGCTTCGGCTTCGGCAAAAATGCACGTTCGGTCGGACACTAATATAAACTCAAACGAAACGCAAACTAAACTCTCTGTGTGAACATGGCATAAAGCTTCTTGAGAACATGAACTTTAGCCAATCGGAGTTGGCATAAAACATGTAGGTCCAGTTCTCGGTTAATTGTGTGCAAACATTTAATAACACACATAACACAATTGATGATAAGAAGCTCGGTCAAAGTCCTTTCAAGGGCTGAAATGGTCAATTTTTTTTTTTTTTATTATAAAAAAAAGTTATACTTTGCACACCAATCACAATAATCACTTCTTTTTTGCAAAATTTATTAACACGCGATATAAAAAAATTGAAGGCTACTGTTGGGCATAAAATCGAAAATCTAACTAAGTTAAACGTTATATATCTCCCTAAAATTATTTTTGTCATGTTTGGAACTTCTATTTGATTTTTGAGAAGACGTTGGAAAAAAAGAAATTTTTTTCCGAAGTGTCCAATATAATGGACAAATCCATTGAAAGGGTTAAATAGATTTTTGGCAATACTTTGAGTCCGAATAACATCAACCGTTATTCCAAAATTGCTATCCTGTGCCCAAAAAATTCCGATGTGAACGAAGTCAACGAGCAAGTTCTAAATATTTTAGTTGGTGACACAGCGAGAGATTTGAGCACGGATTAAATTGAAGACAGTGATGATAACGATAAACAAAATTATCCTGCCGAGTTTTTGAATGAATTTTATCCTTCAGGAATGCCACTGCATAAGTTAAACCTCGAAATTGGAAGTATTATAATACTTCTTCGAAATTTCCATACCAAAAGAGATATCTGTAATGGAAGGTGGTTAGTTTTGAAAAACCTAAAAACTTAATTAATCATCGCACAGGTATTGACAGGCGCACTAGCGAAAATGAAATAGTTTTCATACCTACAATTGATTTGGCCCCGACAAACACAGATTTGCTTTTCACTCTCCGTAGGCGACAATTTCCAGTTAAACTGACATTTGCAATGACCATAAATAAATTGCAAGGTTAAATATTGCAAAAAGTAGGAGTTTTTTTAGTTATGGGCAGTTTTAGCGGGCTGATGATGTAAAACTTAGCATTATAGATGGCAAGGGACAAGGTTAATTGGTTAAAATTTTAGTTTTAGGTTCAAGGTTAAAATTGGTTAAAAGTAAGAATTTTTTTACTAGAAATATTGTATATAAAGAAGTTTTATAAAAATAATTTCATAAACATGTTTTCAAATAAAACCTTTGTATATAAATCCAATAAATTTTTTGTCGCATTTTGTACTCTAAATGGTTCCTTCCCGTCGTAGGACGGGCTTTTACACTAGTAACTTAATAATTTGATTCAATATTCTAAAATAAAAAAAAAACAAAAAAAACAAATTTTGGTACTATTTTCGTACCATTTTGATGCATTAAAAGTGAGCTGTCCTAAATACTGACATTTCTTACTTTAAGAGTTGCAATATTTGAAATAACCTCATCGAAATCAGTAATATTGATTTCAAGCTCGTTTGCAATTAATAAAAAAGCAAGATCGGAAACTCTGGCCTGTCCCATGGAATACCTTGGAAGTCCAAGTAAGTCTGTATTAATTTTAGCTTTGAAAAACTCCTTTCGCATGAAGCTCCTGATAAACAAATTGTAGCATTTAATTTCAATGCTAATGAAATATTTGACGAAGTTTCCAAAAAGGACCACTCGACAATGAAAGTGAGCATTTCTAATGCTGTCTAATTGTTGGCGCTTTCAAAATCGATTTGTGCTGCATTTATGTGCCTACTCAGCATCGCAAGCAATTTCAACAATTAGCTAGCTCCTTTTCTGAAATTTCGTCGTAAGCTGTTGCCATATTTTAAACACTTAACATGGACTCATTTGCGTTGTGTTACAAAAAGTTTTCGGATTTTACAGCTTAAAACGTTTTCGCAATGTTTCCTCCTCATTGCTTAGACTTGCAAGCAGAATTTTATATTTTGAAACAGGAATCACATTTTTTACCGTAAAGTATTTTATCACTTTTTCTGTTTGTTTGAGAAATAAAAAAAAAAATTGAAATGGTGTCACCCCTAAAATGGTGGTACCCGGGGCGGAATTTTTAGTCATTCGCAACATTTACTTTAAACAATTAAAAATCTAAACAAATTTTTCAATATCCCAATAAACTATCCCTATAAGCTATATCCATTAAGCTCTGTTCGATATTGATAGTCGGCAAATAGTTTTCCAGTTAATGTGTACATTGAGAAAACAAATTGTTAAAATATAAACCACACACCCAATTCATATTTTTAACAGCTACAGTTAAATCTGACTCCAAACTACTTTATTATAGTATTTTGCGAATTTGCATCTCTAAAACAGAAATCGATATTATTACAAAAGAATTTATATGCTCACATGCACACACACACACAAGCAGCATGCATATTAATATGCAGAAAACTGATCTTGTAACTGTGTGTGTTTTTGCTTCTGTGCTACTTTCCTAACGATATCAGTTCGCATTTTTAAAATTCTGAAATTTATTTATTTCTATTCTATCTATTTTTATTTAACACACACACAACTAGCTACAACTAGCAGCGTTGCTATGCATTGCATTGTTTGCTACTTCGTGGCATTTTCAGTTTGCAAACAACGCGATTATTCAAAGTTTTGTAAATGACGAATGTGCAGCAATGAGCGTTAAGTGCGGTTCACAAATGCATGGGTTGATGGGAGAGTGTGTGTGTGTGTGTGTGAGTTGGGGTTGTTTGTTCGAAAATAATATAAACACAGATGTATATAAAAGTCAAAGTCAGCTTTGTTGCAACAAGCCAATTTTGTTGCTTATTGCTTTGCCAAGATATGTTCCGACTAACCTGCAACCAGCGTCAACACGCCAAAAACCTCAACCGAACATGACTTCATGCTATTCCAACACTTTTCAGCAACATCAACATTTTAATATTTTTTTTTTAACTTTCAACAATGTGGCCAGTAATGTTGACTCAGTTTGGGCAAGTTTTTGATTTTTGCACTCCGAATTCCATAATTATGGACGACAGATAGGCACACAGTTAGACAACCAACTGCCGGCTATTGCTGCACCATTCATCCGCCATGAACCGTAAAATAGTTCTGCTTCAGTAAAGTTCAACAGTGCGTTGTTATTGTTTTCATTGTTCTGCTCGACTAGCAACACAATGATGATGATGATGACGTTGAAGTTGACGTTGACGTGAACGATGACGACGACCACTGGCAATAAAATGCATAAAACTTAGTCAGCGACAATGAAACTCTCTGCAAAACAAAAATTCAGGACATTGCATTCATTCTCTGTTATTATTTTTATAATGTTGATTCCATTGAATGGCTGTGTAGGGTGTACATCTAGTTCGTAGAGCTAGTTGCTACTCTGCTCCCTGGCCAGTGGCACGTTGTTCTTTTATCTATTCGTCTGTGCCGCCTGTCCAAGTGTCGTCCATTACTATCTGTCGCCTCGTTTGTTATGTCCGTTTCTGCTGTGATACTATATGTCAGTGTCTAGTTCTAACGTAAGTTTGTTTTTTCGTCTATCCTCCATTGAATGCTGCATACAAATAGAGGATAACTTCATCGTCGTATTCATCATTGTTTGAAATGGCTGCAGTTTTCGAATGAATTTGTTTTTGAGTAAAGCATACAGTGAGAAAGTTTGTAGTTGTAGCAGATTATGTAGAAAAAAATAGCTGGTAGTCGTAAATCAATTTTGTTACGGTAAATTAATCATAGTCATCTACAATTTATTAGTTTGTAGAAATTTTTTTCTATATATATTGAGTTCTTAAAAAGGTTTACTATTGCATATTCTTTCATAAAATATTATGAAACACTAAACTTATTTAAAGTAAATTTTTAGACCAAGGATAAAGATTTATTAATTTCAAGTATTATACTTAATAGACCCAGACAAGATGCAATAGATCTCATGTGACTAACTTAATGTGGTCAAAAAGAAGAGTTGAACAATAACAGAACGAAGAGGAAAGAACACGTTTAATATTTATTTTTGAAAAGATTATTGCACTGAAAGTACTAAAAATAGAGAGTGTGTACTTTGATTTGTATACAATATCAAATAATCAGAACTTTGATAGGAACAAGTCATTAAAATATAAGATGATCGTATATAAAAGCCATATCATACAAAACTAAATTTTTGTGCTTTCCTACCCCTGCTTAGTAGCCTTTTCTTAATTATTTTCACCTAAAGATTGATTGTGGTGACCGTGGCATGCAGGTTATCTGTGTGGCTTAGCATGCTCGGAGTCCGAGTTCGATCCCCAGTCGCGGCGAAAAGTTTTTTCAATAAAAAAATTTTTCTGATCGGTCACCAACTCTCTGCAGACAATGGCAAACCTCAGAGAGTAAATAATACCATGAAAAGCTGCTTGAGAACATGAATTTTTAGCCGTTCGGAGTCGGCATAAAACATGTAGGTCCAGTTCTCGGTCAATTATGTGCAAACATTTAATAACACACGCAACACAATTGATCATAAGAAGCTCGGTCAAAGTCCTTTCAAGGCACTATGGGTAAAATGACTACTTTTTTTGGCAAAAACCTCAAATTGATTGAAAACTAAATTTTTATTGAAATTTGTGGCATAATATGGCAGAAAATTTAACTATAAGGAACTTTGACCACGCCCCATTTCTTTAAAAATTAAATTTTAAACGAATTTTGTGATATTAGAAATGTATGTTTATTAATATGAACTCTTAATAAGTAAGGTAAGATAAGGTAATTTATCTCAAAAAATGTATTAACAAAAAAAAAACTCAGTAAAAAACAAATAATATTTCATGAAAATTAACACGAAAATTATTATTACTATAACATAATTCCGTAAAATGTGAGTGCGGAACGTTTGATTTTGTTTGAAAAATTTCATAGCATAATTTTAGGCATTTTTTTTAATTATTGAAACTTCAAAAACTTTTTGTATATATTTCATTTTGAAATTTTCAGTTTTATAAAAATCTCTCAAACATTTTTCGTTGCACCTTCTATGGTTTCCGTTTTTACTTTAAGGTATTTTATAAATATTTAGAACTAAAAATTGGTATTTGCACAATTTAAATTCGAATATGTAACCATCGATGATTACTTATTCGGCTTAAAGAAAGTCAATATATCATGTTTTTTTCTTCCGGAAAACTGGGCCCGTCATTGTTGACGGGAAAGAACTAGTAATTATATAAATATATAAATAATCCATTAGATGCTCATTCATTACTTTCTAGGTTCAAGTTGTTAAGCATAATAGAATACATCGGACTTATGTTAATACTTTTTTCATCTCCACTGTCATTGTCATCTGAATCTGTATCTGTGCTAATTTTCGTCATTGAATCTTCAGGAGCTGATAAAGATCTACCTTCGGCGGCTTCACAGTTTAATAAGCACATCACTTCAACTGGAAAACCCTACACGTGGTCTTTGTTGAATACGTTTGTGGTACAGATTGTGATGTACGGTTATTCCAGATAATTTTTCCTGAAGAGCATATTAATCGCAAAGGAATTACGGTTGTTGCAAAAAGGGATGAGTCTGAACCCTTTGAGCTGCCTGATACTGAATAATTTTGCTTATAACTCGCGTGCCCAGTACAGCTATCAAATCCATAGCTCAAGACTAACTCTGCGCTCAATTTCTCTGCTTTATTTTGATCCATCAGACCTTTTACAACCTCATTTTGCAATTCAATTATTCGTTCAACAGTATGTTTCAGCAAAATTGTCAGAGGTACTTTTGCGCATGTATCAGACACAATTATCCCATCTGGTCTGCATTTATCTTTTGCAATAGCAACTTCTCTATAAGTAGGATATATATCGCAGTTTCTTAGCTTATTTTCCATCTTTGTGTTTAAGTACTGCTGTTTTGTAAATCCGTTTTCTAACAAATATGCTAAAGCTTCATTAATAGAGAACGGTATCGGTTTTATTTCCTTAGTAATAAGTGTTTTTTTTCAGTTAAAAGGCGCGGCTGGGGCTTTTGACACAATGTTTAAGGACGGTTGCTAAGTTTGAATTACCGTGCTTGCGAGCCGAAGTGCTGGCTGCCAAAACCATTAAACCGCTTTCGTTGTTAGTTGACTTACACAACTCTGACGCTTCTCTTCTTTTTCCTCGATCTGATTTTTCATTGAAGGGTACACGAGGACGACCTTTTGATTGTAATGTCGGTTTATTTAAGTCAAGTGGTGTTTCTCCTATTAACCAATCATTAAATTTCACCTTGAACGTTTTCATAGTTCTATGGGATTTTTCCCACTTTCTACTTATAGTTTTGATTATATTTTAACATTTTTTCACTAAAATATGGTTTTGAGCTTCCGTAATATTTGCTTGCTTTATAGTTTCTTTTAAATGGTTAAAAAGTGATGCTTGCTTTGCTTTAGTTGTCCGTTCTGCATGCCATATATTAAATAAAGCTGCATTTTTTAGCTGGTACTGATCTACAAAAAAAAACAAAGTGTTCAACGGCGGCAGAGAAATGCAGATGAAATAAACAAATTCCTGTTAAGATTCTATGCCTTTAACAAGTAATGCTTACCTTTTTTTGTGGGAAGTGGTGCAACTTTTTTTTTATGCATTCATAAATGGATTTTTAGTATTTCACCCTCACATTTTAACGAAGTTAAAGGTATAACGTTTTTTCGAAATCTATTGCAATTAACTAATATTTTTGTATGCACTTTTTTTACTTACTGTTAACACATTTTGCCATATCGATTTTTTTTTCACTTATAATTATAGATAAATAAATATTTGCTTCCAATTCTAATACACACTTGCTGCTGATCAAAGACAAACTAAACATCCGAGAGCAATCCCACGATCAATAGCAAACAGTTTAGCGATATACCGTTATAATGCAAAAACAAGTATAAACATGTGATATTTCATGTATTTACATTGTAAAAAAAGTAAAAGTGTTGTCTTTTAGAGAACTTTAAAATAAGGGTTTTGGCCAAAAAATGTAGTAATTTTCCCCATAGTGCAAGGGCTGAAATGGCCAATTTGTTTTTTTTTTTTAAAAAAGATTGTATTACGAATAAGATTTTGCTTTTAAAAAGCTTTACTGAATAGTATCTACAATGGTTGTTCTAAAAGTCATCGGATATTATTCACACAATAATTTGTTTCTCATCAATGTTGGAATTTTAAAATAATAACATACAAGTTTTGACAATATTTATAAGATAATGCCACATTTTGTCTTAAAAAGACATCCGAAATTAGTCCCAGAAGTACCCGATAACGTAAGGATGACAGTTTTTTTTTTTTAAATAATGACTGTGTTCGAAAGTATCAAACTCAGCAAGTCTAATTCTTATGGCGTTTTCGTTTCTACCAAAAAATGTTGCCTTTTCACTGCCCTTGCCTTTTTTCGTGTTCGATTCTAAAATAAGTGCAAACGGGTGTGTAAATTCTGTGTTCGTTTCTTAAAATATCGCACTCACACAGGGCAAAAAAGGCGCATTTTCTGCCCGGCGAAGCTTTCTCAGGGGAGAATGTTGCCCTGCATATCAGCTGTTCTTAAAACGGCAATATTATAAAATGCGTGCGTTAGACAAGGATGGTTAGATTCGTATATTATGTGTTGACATTTCTTGAGTAGGACAAACATGCACTTTTACAGGGTTGCGGGCAACATTGAAAACATTTTGCACGGCGACAAGGCAACATTTTTTGGGAGAAACGAAAACGCCGTTAGCTTACAACAGTAAGATATTGGGTGGTAGAATCTTAATAAGGATCTCATAAGGACGTATGAGTATTATTTTGCCGAATGATAATTTTGCGAGTAGTTAAATGAGGCGCCAGCAAGCGCACGACAAAAGAGGCTGGCGCAAATTTTTAGACCAGGCCAAAACCGACCAACGGTTGTAAGCGCCATCTAAGTAAGTAAGTAGTAGTTAAATGAGGCCTAATTCTTATATATGATTATTTATAAGCTAAGATATGCTAATTTTAATATATTTGCATAAAATTACAAAAAAAAAAATATAAATGCAGCAGAAGAATATCACAAAATTTATTATAATCTTATCACTTCTCTTCATCAATGCAATATCTTATCGCTTTAACGAAATAAAAAGCAGATTCATCTCAATAAAATTTGTATAAAATCACTTGATATGGATTTAAATTTCATGCTCAATTATGATTCATGTAAATGTCAACAAAGTCCAAACATTTATTTAGATGATGTGTCAAATTCTGACAACTAACAATTAAATTTATACACCAGTTGATGGAAAGATGAAAAAGATACAGACACACACATAAAACAAAGAACATCGACTGACAAATAGCTGCATAAAATTAAAACAAAGCAATCTAAACAAATCAATAATAAAGTTTTAACACCATATCACAAAAAGCACATACAATTACACTCACACGAACATACTACGTACACCCGCACAATTAGCAGTTCAGTTCGTACAGATTTCAGTAACATGGATCAAGAATAAAGTGAAAAAAGCAAGCAATGAATTTATGGCAATAATTAAATACAATGCAAACAAGGATATATTTTATGTATATAAATGCATGCACAAATGCACAAGTGCAGATATATATATGCATTGTTATAACTTATAGCCAACACATTTTTACAGCATACACATAAATAACACCATTTACAATATCGATACACACACATACACATTAAAGTGTATTGGCTGCTGTTGCCAGTATTTGACAATTGTTCTGCAATGAATTTGTTTTGCCTTGTGCCATAGTCCTTAGGGCAAATTCAAAAATTAAATAGTTTACTGTGGGGCAAAAATCTTATCAAAACTTTAATAAGCCGAAATGAATATGAACAGAATGTTGCCTCGTAGTTGTCAGAGATTTGTTGCAGTTGCGAAGGTTTCTGAACCAGAACTGAAGTTTTTTTTTTTGGAAATATTTTTGCTTAAAATTAATGTTTGTATGTATGTTTGTAAATCAATGAATATTTTATTCAGATGATTGAAATTAAAAATAGGCAATTTTATTAAATTTGCACACAGATCGAACAGCCAACAACAGAACTTATTGAAAGAGATGAGAGAGAGTTGTGAGTAGGTTTCACATTTATATTTTAATTAAATTAAATTTGGAACGTATGTAAATATTGCATTCTATTAAAACAAAAATCAAGGATTGAATATATGAACAGGCTGCTTGGCATAAATAACCCAAAAATATCATATAAGAAGACTGAGCAGCAAACATCACTTATAATTAACAACAAAATTTTATTTTTTAATAACTCTTTGAATTGATACGCAAAAATAAAATTACTTCTGTTACTTAGTTAAATCATATAAACTATCCTCTATAAAATTCTGACACTCATGATAGGAAAGCAAGGTTAAAAAAGCTGTATGTACTGAGCTCATGATATAAAAACGTTTTTTTCTAAAATTGCATTATTCACACCTTGTATTCATATTGCTTTATCCTTCAGTCATATTAAAACAACAAATAAAATTACAAAACAAAAAAAACAGAAACACACTCAAGTGCACAATATATTTAAAAGCTGCAGTGGCGGTTTTTATTTTCTTTCTTTATTGTCTGCATTGTATGTAGCAACACCTTGTCGAACGAACAGCTTTAGCTGCAAACAATAAACAAACAACACTCAGCTACAACACTAACAACAACAGTGACATTTGCAAATTCAAGTGCAAATAACAATAGCCGTAAAACAATGCATCCTTAGTGCACAACATAAAATGCAAGCCAAGAATATAGTAGAAGGAAAGCAAAAGAACCAAAGAAGAAGAAGAGAAACTGCAATAGAAACAATGACAAGAGTTGTTAAGAAAAGAAATAAAATCCTAGAAAGTTAGTGTTGTCGATGTTGTCATGTCGCAACAGTTGATGTCCTTAAATGCCAATCATCATGTTTTTACTGCGGAAAGAGGGAAGAAGGAAGGTGTATTGGTGTGCTGATGTGTAGAACAAGGAAAAGTGTTTGCCTTGGCAATCTAAGTGTTGTCAATTAAAACACATGACATGCTTTATGTAGTATCTCATTAATTTTTTTTAGTCACTTCTACTTGAGTCTAGCTAGCCAAGTTTTAGTTTTAAGTATTTTGAATTTTAATGAAGTACGTATGATAGTGTTTAATAATTTCTGTATAAATCTTAGCTTTATGTTAAATAAGCACAGGAAAGAAGTAAAAGGTTCCTGATTAAAATTAATATATCGCACACTAAATACAAAACAGTCACAACTCAAAAAACATGACTTTTCAGGAGAAGCGAAAAATAAAACCCTTTGGTTGCTACTACAGAAGAAAAGCAATTTTCATTTAAACACACAAACTTCATTCTTTCAGTTAATGAAGAAAATAATTAAAAAGATATTGAGATATGTGTTTTGTGAATTTATTTATAACAAAAAGTCAGTATAAAAAAATTTTGAGTTGTGCTGTTTTGTATTTAGTGTGCGATATGTCTAGCTCAGACCGTACAATGTTTATGCAACGGTGGCACTAGAAAAAATTAAGAAAATATTCACCCGCTGGTGGCTACGTTTGTCGAAAATTGTAGATAGCTTAGCTGTTTATAGCCCATTTTATGAAGTTTTGCCATGTCGATGGTAACCAAGTGTGAATGATCGCAGCGACCATCAAGTGGAAAGATATTTCATGTCCAAAGGAGGATTACTCAATTTAACTCGCTTATTTGAGATGCTTACAGCCGCATATACTTTCATTCTTCGATCGTTCAATATCATTCCATGGATTTTATTAACAATTTTTTGGTGCGATGACCTCAAGTATGCATTTAAAAAGTCGATTTTCAAAAAAAACTGGATATGTATTCGTTTTTAGCACTGTTTTCTGCTACTGTCACATTGAAAAACCTTACGTTATCTACAGAAGCTGTAAGAAAACTTTTTAAAAGATATTCGGTTTTTTCAAAGAACCTTCTGTGGTTACCGAAAATCTTTTTAATTACAAAATTGGAGATATGGCAAATGCCATGTGAATGAGAAATGTATGATTCCAGAACTGGTGCTTTATTCTTATTGGTCTGCTGTGATAAGTATAGTTTACCCTCTTCCTCATACCCTTTTTTTCTATTAATCATGCTATTAAATCCAAGATTTAAGCCAAAAATTTGATTCGTATCTCTTTATTTTTTGTATAAGTTATGTGAAATTTTTGTTGTACGTTCATTCATATATGAATATTTTATGCACTGAGAGAAAAAACAAATAAAAAATTAAACAAAAAATTTTAACTTGTTTCTACAAAACTTAATTTAAAGCAAGTGTGTATTATTTTCAACTCCTTTCTATTTTTTATTTTCTCTTATTATTTCTTCGAAAAAACAAACAAACTACCTGAAAAAAAAGACAATTTTTGAATTTTTTAATTGGTTTGAAAAATATAAGACAAACATAAAAGTTATTAATTATTATTATATATTTCAACATTTAAAATGCAAACGACATCAAATGGCGTTAACTTTTGGTATTCGGAGGGTCCCAGGGGTAGCTGATCATGAATCTGATGCCAAAAGCTCGGAAATACTTAAAAACTGGCATCGAAAAAATTATTTTTTAAAAAAGTTGTCTTACATTTTAAAATTTTTGTTTTAAATTTGTTTTTGTATATTAAAATATTGTTTTAACAGCAAAAACTTTTCTTTTAAATTCAACTTTAAAAATAGTTGTGTTTAATTTAAATGAATTTGTTTCAAGATCTATTTCAAAAACAAATTCGTTTGATATGAATACAATTTCAGTTAATTTTAACACATATTTCTCTCGGTGCATGAATTCACTGAAGACTTGCTTAGCCAATTTTTGAATAACAAATATTTGAAAAACTTTGCCGTTTTTGTATAAATCAAGAAACTGGTTTTTTTTACATTTTGCCGAAAAATTTGTTATATTTGCAAACTACCACAAAGTCAAACTTTATGGATCAATATATATTTTTGATATAACTTTTTTATTGATTTTTTCTTTGAATTTCTATTTGTGTTTTAATAGAATTTTTTGGTTTAAATTATAGTACGTTAATAACAATGAACAACGACTTATTAAAAAATTTAAATTTTTATTTGCTGAAATTAGTTTTTATACCCTAAACCTGAAAGGTCAGGGTATATTAACTTTGTGCAAACGTTTGTAACGCATAGAACGAAGCGAGTCCGGTATAGAAAAGTATATATATTCTTGATCAGCGTCACCACTTGAGTCGAGCTATTCATGTCCGTCCGTCCGTCCGTCCGTCTGTCCGTCTGTGTGTTGTCCGTATACACAGTATAAGAAGAAAGAGTAGAAATAATTAGATGAAACTTGGTACACATGGTCACATGCACCCAAGGATCTGCACCCTTGAAAATTTTTGGAGTCCGCCCACGGACACGCCTACCTTCCATACAACGCAAAACTTGAAAACTGCATAAATAAGCTCATAATTAACCTACAACAATAAAATTTGGTGTGTATGTGTTTGATATCAACACAAAGATTTTTTTGAAAAATGGGTGTCGTCTGCCCATGGACACGCCCACCTCCCATACAACACAAAAATTGAAAACGCAATAAATAAGCCTCTGTTTAACCTACAGAGCTAAAATTTGGCACGTATGTTTTTTTATGACAAGACAAAGATGGTTTTGAAAAATGGACGTCATTTGCCTACGGACACGCCCACCTCCCATACAACCCAAAAAGTTTAAAACTCAATAAATAAGGTTATGTTTGTCATAGAGAAATTAAATTTGGTATGCATGTATTTTATACCAAAACTAAGGTGTGTTCAAAAATCAAAAAACGCCCACCTCCCATAGCGAAAGCACAATAAAGGCATTAACTGGAATAAAACTTGGTACGTGTAAATTTTTCATCAACATTTAAATGCATATAAAATATAGGCTTAATCCGCCCACGGACACGCCCATTTACAATAAACATTTTTTTTTTAAAAGTGGTTTTAGGGTATTTCATAGTCGGCCTAGACCGACTTTAGACTTTCGTTACTTGTTTTTTCTAATTTTGTCTGCATTGTTTTTTCAAGATATTTTAGAGTTCTTGATTACTCTAAGAAATTTTGTTACACTGACTTAGTCAAGAGTTATTCTACTAAGTTTTTGAAGGAAAAAAAATGTTTATTTGTTTTTAGTTGTGAACTGTATCAATTTTAATTTGTTGATACTAACACCTATCATCATATTGCTAATGGTTGAAAAAAGCTTTCCTTCCACCAACAGCATGATTTTGTCCGCATATGAAATATCGATTTGAAACTTTTATCAGTGATAATTAAGAGTTTATTAACTACCAGTAGCAGCAACAAAGACGGAAGCTTTTTTCTGTCTTTCTGCTTTTCCATTTGATATAACTGAAAATCCTTTACAAAATACATGACTTTAAATGAAGTTCTATAACTAGTTAACTCTTAAATGTTCCATGCTTAACGTAGTTAGCTTAATTGCAGGGTTAAAAAGTAAGCTCTATTTGACATTTAAATAAATAGTTATGATGTATGGGTTTTTTTTACCAACTTCTTTCAACCACATCAAATAAGTGAGTCATGAATAAGATAAGCTGTGGATGGAGATAGGATCGATTAAGACAACAAAAATAAATGAGTCCTAGTGTAGTGATAATAATATATTTATTCATTTGATTAATGACTGCTAAATATGATGTAAAGAAAATACAACTGTAATTATTATCATGAGCCATGTTGTTGCAGATACTTTTGGTAACTAGTCTAGCTTATTAGGCCATTTGCTGTTTTTGTTCTTTTGAGTAATGCGCTCTTTTCTCGAATTGCTGATTATTATAAATTATAATGTTTTTTATTTTTTTTTATATTTTTTTGGTCCCCTTTTAATAATCACAATAAATCGCGTGAGTTGAAGTAATCTAACATATTTGACCGACAACGACATTAAATGGCAAAACTCATAGGGTGCTAAGGTAGGGAGTGTTATTGTTGTTGTTTTGTTGTTTTAATAATATTGAAATATATGAGCACTAACAAAGTTTACTCCAGGTGTGTGTGTGTGTGTGTGTTTGTGTGTGTGTGTGTGTGTGTGTGTGTGTGTGTGTGTGTGTGTGTGTGTGTGTGTGTGTGTGTGTGTGTGTGTGTGGACACTTAAGCGAAAACAAGCGCGCTGTTTCCTCTTGCTCAGCAGCAGTACCAACAACAACTACCAAAACAGACGCACATCAACAATGACTGTGGCACTCGAGACAGGTCACGTGATTCCAGCAAAGCTCATGTGACTGAGCGAGTAAATGTTTGAGTGAGTGAATGACTGACTGACTGACTGACTAAGTAATCAAAACAAATGAAAAGTAGATGAAATATTAAAGCCACAACAACAAAAACACACAAACACACACACACACACACTCCCATTGCTTCGAACAGTCGTTAAGGGTTAAAAGGAGCAGTCAACAGTTATAAAGCAAGTATAAAGAAAGTGGTAAAAAATGTTGTAATATGGTTTTTATACGAACCAGTGATTTTTATTTGTACCTTTTTAATGTTTTTTCTGTACTGTTTATATGTTGCTTGGCATACCTGAGTACACAGCAACCACATGAACAACAACCAACTCTACTTAAATATGTACTGTTAGTTAACGCATCTGCTAACATGCCTGTTAGCTGGTTCTTCAGCTTAATACCGGCTCGCATATAAAATTATTAATAAAGTAATAGAAATGCGTGAAACTCATGCCAGACACGCCATGCCAGCGCATGTGTTTTTAATAGAGCTTGTACTGCAAGCGTCTATGGAGTGTGTGTGCGTGTGTGTGCGTGTGTTTGTGTGAGTGAATACATAAAAAGCTGATTGTTCGGTAAGTTGGAATCGTTTCTTATTTTTTTTTTTTCTTGTAGGAAAATAAAAAGTTATTTTATTTTCTTAAATAATTTATGCATTTCTCCGGCATTTTATGGAGTACCGAAAAATATTTTATTGCTTCTAAGCATTGTATTATGTTATACGAATTCGGTTATAAAAGAAAACATATCAGAGCAATTTTTGATACCGTTAAAAGCGAATAAGTGCAAAATGTGCACTTATTATTTTTATTATGTAGTTATAAAAACGTTCTTAAGTAAGCTTAAGTGTGCTTTTAAGATGACCTTGAAAAAATTAATGCCAGCTTAAGTCAGGGGCGGATCTGGAAAAAATCTTGGGGGGGGTAAATTATCAAAGACACACATTTTCGATTTGAGAAAATTTTGTCTTTTTACATATAGACAAATTGTACTTTTTTGAATTGAAATTATTGAATTGTTTAAAAGGCATTTTTTCCAGACACATACACGCACATTTCCGTATTTATTTATTTCACCCTTTTTCTGGAATAATATCTTAGCGAAAAGTAAATAAAAACTCTAACTTTAACTTATTTTAGATTTAAGGTTGATTTATTCCAATTTTTCACATTCATTCCATTATAAAAAAATTGCACAATTATATTTTCAAGTATGTGCAATGAAAAAACATAGTTCTTTTCAATTAAAAAACAAATTAAAGGAATTTGAAACTCATTGTTTCAATACAAAATGATCTTGAATTTGAAATGAATTTTTTTAAATCTATTATATTGATCTACCGAATTGTATTACTATGACTGATTTCAACGAAGATATACTAGACCTTTCAACTTTTGCACATTCAATAACAATATATTCGACAGTTTCGAAGATATCTACTTTCAAAGTCGAAAACATTTCACAATTTTTCGTAGTCTGCTCTTTTGAAACCCTTGTATCTTTGATATTTTTCAACGAATTTACAAAAACTTTTTTTTATTTGGTAGAAAATCTCTGAATTTTAATAAGCATTTTAGTTTTTTTTATTATCTTGCATATTTTCAAAGAAATTGAAAAAACAAACAGTTTTGTACGTTAAATTTTATTCAAATGCACACTACTTTTGTATAAAATTATTTTCTACTTACGTAGGAACTTTTTGAAGTGAATTTTAATAAAATTGAATGTACAAAAATTTTTGTTTTTTCAATTTGTTTGAAAATATGCAAGATAATAAAAAAAAAATAAAATGTTTATTAAAATTCAGAGATTTTCTACAAATTAAAAAAAGTTTTTGTAAATTCGTTGAAAAATATCAAAGATGAAGGGTTTCAAAAGAGCAGCCTACGTAAAATTGTGAAAGTTTTTCGACTTTGAACGTTTTTCGTCGATATCTTCGAAACTGTCGAATATATTCTTATTGAATTTGTAAAAATTAAAGTCTAGTATGTCTTCATTGAAATCAGTCATAGTTATACACATCGGTAGATCAATATAATAGATATAAGAAAACTATCAGAAAAAGAACTGATTTTCATGTTTTTGCCTATAACTCAAAAACTCAAGCTGATGGAGAAAAACGAAGTCCATTTTTGACTTCATTGGGCAGCCAAAATTTATTCGGAATTGTTTATCGAGATCTCTGCACTTTTTATAAAGCTTAATTTTGTTACTCTGTGTTATTAGATAGTCATTAGTCATCACATATAGAGACAAATTATATGACAAAATTATCGCAAAATTATCAATAACTTCGTTAATATTTATGTTAATGTCTCTAAGTATATGCAATAATGCGAGTCCATTCAATCGTTCTTCTTGCATAGTTGAACGTAACCATGTTTTTAATCGTCGCAGTGTAGAAAAACTTCGCTAAGCTGTTGCTACACTGATAGGAAGCGTGGCAAAGATAACAAACGTTTTAGAAATTAGTGGAAAAATGTCATTATTACAAAGAGTAAAACGGCGTTCATATCAATAACCTTAGTTTCGCTCACCTTTTTACACTGCCAAATTTAAAGTTCATGAAATAATTGAATAATTGAATTAGTTCCTTACTAAAAGTGGACTAAACGTGGCAGTTCCATTTCATTAAAGTCGGTTGTGGTAATTGGGTTGGTTTGTTGCAATTATAATTACTAGTACCGCCTGGGGTCGAAAATCGACCAATTTTTGTTTGCTTATTTATAGTTGCATAAAATAGTCGGTGCAGTCATAGAGTTCTCCGCACTCTAATTCATTTAAAAAAACAATTATCAAAATCGGTTGAAAAACACGGGAGAAAATTTTTTCTTAGTTGTTTTCACTACGCCTATTTATATTATGATGAAGTTAAGGTAGGCTTGAAAAATTTCAGAATTACAAAAAATTAAGAATTAACTCAAACAAAAATAAATGTATGCAACAAATTTTTTGCGCAGTTGATACAATTTCAGCAACTATAACCTAACATTAATTCACTTCAAAAAAAGTATTACAGATGTTTATAATATTTTCATAAAGACTATAGCTGAAATATTTCTGAAAAATATTTTAACTGTTGATGAAATAATTGAAGTAAAAACAGACTACTGAATTTTACATTGTTTGAACTTTTTTTTTTTGAAAATTTATAAAGTGAAATCTGAAAATAACAATGCACGTATTGTTTTTTTATGATAAAATTTGTTGGCCCACAGGTTGCAAAAAAGTTTGGCAGGTTTTCACTAAAAATTTAGAAGAATTAAATATTTTAAGTGGCAACTATGGTCTTCATTGCCAAAATCTTAATTGCGCTCATTAAAAATCAAAATCAATGTTACTTGCTCAATGATTTCATATAAAGGGCATTTTTAAACTAATCGTTAATGTTTTGTAAAAATATAATTATTATAAAGCAAACACTTACGCTGAGGTAGTGACTTCAGGTTTTTTGTTTTATTTTTATTTGTAAGAAAACAACGCGTCTTAAAAGTTGATTGTTTAAAACATGGCTGTAAATTTTAGTACTTAAGGAAATGTAACTTTATTTTCAGGATCATTTTTAAAAAAGGCAAAGTTACTACCTCGACTTAAGTGTTTGCTTTACATATAATTATATTTTGTTTTTTGAAGATGACTACAGATCGTGTTAATCTACTAGCAAAATGGTCCTACTCGTCTCGCATCGCTTCATAAAAACGTCACCTACACGCAAATGACGTCACAAAACAAAAAAAAACAAAATTTTTTTTTTAATACTTTAATAATCGTTGAAATCAATAAAAAAACTAAAGTTTAACAATGTCTCTGACCATTTTTTTGTAGTATTCTTTCAAAAAACGTCTTCAGAATCGCTTATGTATGCATAAAAGTACCCTTAAGCTGTGAGCACAATTATTTTCTCCAAATAAAGTATTAAAAAGTAAAGTATTTAAAAGTTCTTGGGGGGGGTAATTACCCCCTTTACCCCCCCTTGTATCCGCGCCTGGCTTAAGTGAGATAAATTTTTCTTTTAGACATTCATGTAATTTTCAGTCTAGAACAGTAAATTTTTGTAGATAAATACCTACTTTTATAGTTGCTTTTTTCTCTTATATTTTAGGACTAAGAAATATTTTAAAATTTATGTTACTCAGAACTCAATTGAAATCATATGAAACAAAGCATGCAGGATATATTTCCATGTTGTCTTCGTTTTAGTGTGACCAACAGCTTACATCTTAAATAGTTTAACATATGAGTGTGTGTTATTAAAGTAATTATTTATACGATAATGCGAAAGGAATTTTTTATTAAAAGGCCTTCTACAGTTACAAGGATTAACCAATACTGGGAAGATTGTATGCAACGATGCAAAACAAAGTCATTTTTAACTTTCCCAGGGTACAAACATAGCAACACTGTTTTTCTTTAAAGTTTCCTAATATTCCCTGCCATTTAACCTACATTTAAACAGCTCTCGAAAAATAGTGACTTAACAAATCATAAGAGTGCATAAGATTATAATTTGAACATGTCTTTTGGAAAAGTATTGATTGCTTTTTTCTGGTTTAGAAACTTATTATTTGACAAAAAATATCAACATTATAAAAGGTATTGATAGCAAAACATAACATAACATGGACATACAAAATTATCTGATCAAGAAATTAATAGTTGTCAATCACCGGCATAAGGTTGTTAATTTAACTCATAATAAAAATTAAAATTCTTTGTCTTAAATGATCTCTGAAAAAAAATTCTCTATTTAGCTCTTTATTCAGAAAATTTGATAACAACCAATAATGACTTAAAATTTGTTATCATCAGTTAAAAGCAAAAACTCACCAAGGATATATATCTATACTATAATATAAAAATCAAGTGGAAATGTTATGTGTTAAGTAGATTCCAAAACTACTGGACCGATTTTTAGGTAAAAAATTTTAAAATATCTTACTTGTGCTAAAGAATGCCATAAGTGCAGTTTATTTAAGATAATTTAACAATATATATATTTTATTAAATTTTGAAGTTTTTTTGGAAATTACCACCGATTCTAAGCATTGCTTGGTCGTTTGCTTTGCACGCGTTTGTGTTACGAGAGTTTCAACTAAATGTTGCTAGCAACCCTTCTCTTTAAAGGTTTTTGATCTCGCTCTCGCTCATAAATGTTATACCTTATGGTGCGAATATAAGGTGGATAGCTGCAGTGGTTCAGCTTTGATGGTCACAATTACATACGCACCAACGATAAGAATATACTTTGAAGTTAGTGACAATTTTTCTTTAGGAATTTGTTACGGTAAATTTTTGTATAACAATGTATACATGTTAGACCGTTTTTTGGTTGGATCGGGTGTGAGGATATCTGGCGTTAGTTTTGCCTTAGCTGCGCACGTTTTTAAAACAAAACATTTTGAAAAAAAAATTCTTATAGAAAAAATTGACAAAATAGAGGGTGCGATGGGATAAAGTGTACCCCCAGTCCCCTTTTTTTTGTTTTTTTTGTTTAATAACTTTTCATGCCCAAACCGAAAATCGCCCAGGCAACATCGGTTTAAAAATCGACCCAGCCTAAGAAATATATAATAAGCTGGATCGAACTTTAGATTTCACCGGACACCGACTCAAAATTCAAAGGGACTTTTAAGTCTTCTTTTGAATAATTTTTTTTTTTTGCATCGAAGAAATCCCCATAGAGCGTTTTTGGTTCTACTAAAATACTTTTTTAATATAAAAGATTTTCATAAAAATGAAAAAATTTTGAAATATTTTGTTCTTACTCAAAATTTTTCTTGCTAGTCGCTTCCGATATCTGATCTTATTTATGATTTAAAAATTGAATAGCTCGATATACGAGTTTTGAAATTTTTTCTTTACAAACTCTTTTGACACCCAAAAAATCGATATTTTTCATTTGCGAAAAATTATTTTTTTTAAATATCTACCTATAGTATATCGAACTAATTATTTTTGAAATCATAAAATAGGATATTAGAAGGGAATTGCAACAAAAGTTTTGAGCCTTCATGAAACATTTTACTCGTATGATTGCAGGAAGCATATCTTATTTCTATCTGTTACGAATTGTAGTCTTTGTCATAATTCTCTGTAAGAGAGTATGAGAACATGAATACATAATTCATGACGAAAAAAATACCCATGAATGCATATCAATGTGAAAAGGAAAGCAAGATGAATGCCAATTGCAAACATTTTATCCCTTGCTGGTGTCAGATGGCACTTATTCTACAAAAAGATTTTTCTATGGAAATTTAAAAAATATTCATTTTCGATTTCGATGCGAATTCGAAAGCCAATTATTTGAATAAAATTTAAAAAACAGTAGACGTGTTTAAAGAAAAGCGGGCTGATTATTAAAATAGCTAAAAAAATTGCCAGGCGATTTGCTAAAAATGTAGGCGCGAAAACCAAAAGAAAAACCGCCCAATGGGCGATATATTGCTCAATCTGGCAACGGTGTCTTGAAAGGACTTTAACCGAGCTTCTTATGATTAATTGTGTTGTATGTGTTATTAAATGTTTGCACACAATTGTTCGAGAACTGGACCAACATGTCTTATGCCGACTTTGAATGTCTAAAGTTCATGTTCTCAAAAAGCTTTATATGGCATTATTTAATCTCTGAGGTTTGCCATTATCTGTAGAGAGGTGGTGAGCAGTGTTGCCGTTTTGGCTATTTATAGCCAAAAGTGGCTATGTTTTTTGATCGTGATTAGTTTTGGCTATTTGGCAAAAATTAATTTTTTATTTTACATATAACATTTTCAATTGCCTGTGAATCTGTGAATCGCCAGCGAATCGCTTGGAAGATCAAGCAATTGCCTTTAAGCTCATCTGAGAATCATCCGGGTATCGCTGACTGTAAGCTGCTTAGGCTGATTCGCCGGGAATATTCGCCAATGAACCGCTGAGAGCAGTTATAAAAAATTCGCCGAAAAGGGTGGCAAACGAAGTCCTTTTAAGAGTCCTCAGTAATTTGTTCTAAAGCATTGTTTTTCTGTCCGAATTCAATGAATTTTTTTGTGAATTTGTTTTTATTTCGCTTCGATATAATGCGACATTATTTCCTAACTATAAAAGTACAACTTTTTGATTAATTTTAACGATTTTTCAGAGCCTGCTTCATATTCCCTGATAGATTTTGAACATTTTTCAAAAATCCATCGTCCAACAAACGCCGAAATGAGCGAACGAAGATTTTGAAAATTTGTGTGACTCGCGCATTCATTGCTTAAGCATTTGAAAAGCGATGCATTTTCCCAAAAACACTTGGGCGAATTACTGGTGCATCGCAAAATTCACTTCTCTGCCAATTGTCTTCCAAATGTTTGCAGGGAAATGATTTAAAATTTTAGAGTGAATTCTCTCTTCATTTGAACACGACCTGCCAGTGATGCTAATCGTGCAGCCAATCGCAAGAATATCCAATAATTTGACATGTGACATCTCGAATCACGTGGCACATAAGAGTATGCAACAATGTATATAACTTTGATCATTGAAAGTAATTGTGATTTGTTTTCAAATGTAAAATTAAGCAAGTCAGCATGGAAAAGTAAGTTGACGAGCACTCCGCCACACATAAAAAATTCTTCACTTGTTTCACTTGATTTCACTTTCTCACCTACTTATCTTTCTCCCATTTCTGAACCAAGGCAGACTTGACTGAATAGGTTTGACACCTGAAATCCTTGGTTCGAAGCTTAAAAAAAATGCACTACTTTTTTTATTTCCGAAAATGCAAACCTTACTTTTATGAAGTTTTCTCTACTTTTATCAAGTATAAAATAAATGAGCTAAGGTTCTTCTATATTAAAGGCTCGTCTATTTAAAGGATATATGCCCTAAATATTTTAAAACATGCTCTTATATTTTTAATAAATATAATTTTATATAACATATTTAAAAACAAACATGTTTGTAAATCTATTTCCAGAAAAAATCGGTACTATGTTGTACAAAAAACAAGTTAGTTAAAAAAGGTATGAATGTTAGTTTTGTTTCTTTTTTTCTAATACAATTAATAAATCTTTTGGCTATTTTTTTTACATTTTGGCTATTTTTATTTTGTGTTTTGTATATAAAAATAAATTTACTCCGGCAACACTGATGGTGACCCATCAGAAAATTTTTAATTGAAAAAAAATTGCATGCTAAGCCACAGACTTAACCTGCATGTTACGGTCACCACATATTAGGAGATTTCACATAAAAATTGATTTAATATTATTAATATACATTTTAAGAAAAATTTTATTTTGACCAATTTTAAAGAAACAACTCTTTTTAATTCATATTTAATATTTTTACAAGGTCAAATTTTTACAGATATTAACTTCGTTTTTAAGACAAACCCAAAGAAAAAATTTCGCAGCAAAAGTAAATTTTTTTTTATTCAAATCTATCTGATACAAAAACCACCTGATCATCAAGGTTGGTTCATTTGTTTGGTTGGAGTTGACAACACAAAAAAACCTCTTAACAATGGTCATATTTATATATGTGGAAGTGCACTCTTATTATATGATTCAACTTTTGTGAGATACCCGTTTGACTTTTCTGTAATGTTCATCCTTCTTTTTCAGATAGAGCCGCACTTATAGTAGTTTTGTTAACCAACAGTTATTTTTCTAAACTTAAACTTGAAATATAGAACTTTCTAGATTAAAAAATCACAAGTTATTCATAACTATCTTGCTTAAATTCTCTAAAAAAATATATTTAATACATTAAATAAATAATTGGCTTAAACAATTGAATTTATAATAATAATAACAATAAACAATAAAAAAGTATATTTAATGAAATGTATAAATGTATAAATAAATGACTTAAATAATTGAATAAAGACAACATTGGTCATAATAATAAGTTTGCTTAATTTAATAACTAATTCTATTATTCTTAAACACATGTTTTTAAGAGATATTTCTCACAACTAATTATGATATAACATAATGTACTTATCAAAGCCAATTGTAAAAGTATTTATCTTGTAATAATATTCAGAATTATCTTCTACTATCCAGCCAGTGTCATGTACCTGTCACAGCAACTGTCAAACAAAAACAAAAACATTCATTTATAACGGAATGAGCTGTCGTCCTTGGGTGCAATGACTGCAGTGCAATGACTCAAAAACAACAAAGAAAACAATGACAAATTTTTATGTGACACAAAGCGCCAATTAGGCATGAACACAAACTTTGACAGTCAACACATACCAGTTTAACAATGTGTAAAATAATTCTACAAAAATAAAAGAACTTGGCAATCATGACATGAAATGCAACAATAACAATCTTTGTCAGAGTCATCTTCGCACCCTGCAACAGCAACGTAAATAAAATGTTAGAACAGCAAAACAAAAACAATTTAAACAAGAATAACAACACTTGAGTAAAAATCTAGGAGGAGAAATAAACATAGACATTGGACGCTCCCCATTAAAACCTGCCTGTTCACATGTTCTAACAATGCGTCAGACAGTCGAATAAACATTCAGCTATCTAGCTAGGTGTTGGCAATAAAATATCACAAGGTAAATACAAGCAGCGACTGCAACTGGTTAAGTAAACAACATAACAACACACACTGCACAAACAAGCATATTCAGTGGCATGCATTGTTTGAGTGTGATTTAAGTACAGTCGCACTCAGTTTAAAAATAAGTCAAGATTTTTTGGTTTGACTGGTTTTTTTCTTTCTGATATTTTAATGGTAATTTTTGGAATTCTATATTTTTTTTTTTTTGATTTTTTGAAATGTTTAATCAACTTTAAAAATGACATGACATTCTGTTGTGGCTTAAAATTCATGCATGCTATTGAAACGCTGCTTCAAATAAAATTCTGACTGAGCATTTTTTCTGAGTACTTACGAGTAAGTGAGTAAGTGTCGCTGGATAAGTGAGAAAGTACAGACTTAAAACACTTACTTGCAACACTCACACCCAAACACTCAGCTTAACTCTCATACTTTAAGGTTGGAGGCCATTTTTTTATCCAATACTAACCAGCTCTCACCCCACACCTTCAATACGAGTTGATGTTTTATTTATGTTTGTTTCTTCTTTTGTTGATATTTGTTTTGTGTTTATATTTTTGTGCTTACGTACAAAAATATTTCCTGTTTGTTGTTGTAGCATTTTTTGTTGTTTTTATTATAATGCTTGTCGTGTGTTTTTTGAAGAACATACTGTACTGTACTGGTATTGTTTGCACTTTTCATTAAATATGCAAACAACAAACAACTATTATTCAAACACAGAATATATGTATAGCGCGCCTATGTAAAGTGATGTATATGTATTCTACTTTAATAATGTACTCATACTAACATACACTTTGGAGGTTCTCTAACGATTTCGATGTACTTTTGTATCATGCGACCTGATCAGTATCTGGACAGTGTAATTATGCAAAATATACGTTACTTAGCTTCAACGACGTTTAAATCAACAAAATTCGAGTAGGTTTGTGTATCGATTATCATCAGCTGTGGGTTTTAATATAAAAATAATGTTCTTCATCTAGTTAGACCTTATTTATAAACCTTGGACAAATAAATTTTATAATCAAGAAAATAATTTTCGAATCTGGCATATGTATTGTATTAACATTAAACATATCTATTCTATTTTTATTGAAAATATGTTAAAATTTAAGCAAAATCTCTAAATATTTTTATTTGTCTCAATTAAATTGGCTAAAAATAGATATCACTAAAGTTTTAAGCAAAATTCGCTCGCCATGGCGTATACGTTACATTAATTAAGACAGTAGTGCGCATTTAAATTCGTCTCTGTTCGACTCGAGTCGCTACGTATTCCCAACATCAGTTTAATTATGCAATTTTCACAACAAGCACTTGATGTAGAATCTGCAACAATAGTATTATTGTAACTCACCTGGATCATCGTCATCGTCCCAGTCGATTTGACCGGAAGTATAGTTGGCGGAGAACAACAAAATCACTGCAAGACCAAACAGGATGTGCAGCTGCGATGTTAGAATTTTTAACAAATCCATTGTGTTGGCTGTAAATATTGTTGTTGTTTTATTATATTTTACTTTTAGTTTTCTTGCTAGGAACCACTAGGAAAATAGTTCAACTGAATGGTGCTGAATGGTTTTTGTTTTTGATTTTTGTTTCTATTCACTTGTTTTATTAACAGCTCCAAGCTGAAAACTAAGCACAATACAGAAAATTTCAATGTTTCCGCTTGC
The DNA here is from genome assembly GCA_958299015.1 of Tetanocera ferruginea. Classification (NCBI taxonomy): domain Eukaryota; kingdom Metazoa; phylum Arthropoda; class Insecta; order Diptera; family Sciomyzidae; genus Tetanocera; species Tetanocera ferruginea. The sequence goes on along the minus strand of OY282642.1, from coordinate 156,411,463 downwards.
CGGAAGTTGCAATTTAAATTTTTTCTCTTTTTTTCTCTTTTCAAACCAATAAAAAAACTACGAAATAAAAATGTTGGTACGAAGGTCGGTTCTGGGGTAAGAATTAAACAAATTCTAAACAGTTGAAGTTGTCTTAACACAACAAAAACAACTTTTTCTTCAAGGAGCCACTGCAGGGTTTTTGAAAAATTTGCACACTTTGTGTTTTTTTTTTTTTGTTTTTTTGTTTTTGAGCTCCACGATGGAATTTTCTTTAATTAACTTGTTTTACTTCACTTTGAAATTCCGTATCTTAATGTTTTGCTTGCTTGCCGTTGTTGTTTTTGCTGTAGCAATTGTTCTTATAAGTTCACATATTTTTGTTTTTATACGATTGTAATCTTATTGTTGAATTTTTGCAGCCGGAAGTAATTGTTGTGCTTTTATAAAAGTCAGACTGACCGCTGGCGAGGTAAGGTATTTCATTTGAATGGCGATGTAGGTAGGGCGTCTTCTGAAACGAAACACACAAAATGAATCAACATTAGAGTAAAATATTTTAAAAGCAGGTCAAATATTCAAATATAAAATGAAAATTGCATTTAAAGATGAATATATGTTATCCTAAGTATTGATGTTATAATTAAAACAGTGTCATTGAATATACTTAATTAAAAAAATTATATTCTATTATAATCATATGTGAAAACTTTACAAACTTCACCTATGAAATGTTATTAATAAAATTTTTATACAAATCTTAATTTTTTTCATTGTCATTTAATTCAGTTTTTTATTTGATTAATACCATTTGGAATTATTTACTCTCATCCATTTAAATTCATTTTTATGCATATAATTTTGAATGTTACTCACAGTGGTCCTCAAGTATGGTCAAGCATTATTCAAATTTAGCCAAGTTCATCCTTTGAAAATTAATTTCAAATTACTCTCAGATTTCAAATTTTTAGGGTTGAAATCATAGCTACTCACCTCTTTGAATGGGACATATCTCAAGAAAATTGTGCTTTAGCAAGGGTGTCCAGATAGACTAAATATATCTTAAATATTAATAACAATTTTGAAATTAATAAATGTTTTCAGTAGAATTTTCAAGGCGCAAAATTGTAGCTGTATATAATATAATCTCACACACTGTATATAAATATAATCTCACACATATAACTGTATATAATATCAGTGAGATTTTATCATTTAAGTGGAATGGAAGGAGCCAATTCTATGACTCTGAAAATAGATAGAAGGTTTGCGGACCTTGCGGGAAAAAAATATTTTCGGATGAGAGGATACCAAATAAATAGCTCTTCAATGGAAAAATTAATATTATAATATTCATATTATAAATGAAGTTAGATGATTATGATCTTCATTTTGATATGAAAGGTTGCCTTTGAGCATGAACTTTGTGCTAAATTTCCTTCATTCTTGCTTTGTGCTAAACTTGCTATGAAAAGAGAAAAATAGTTCCAGAAGACCTTTTCAGAAGAAACCAGATTACAAATGCATAAATAATAACCCAAGAACACCCGTGCAACAGGCGATATTTGTATCTGTCTAATATGTAAGACAGCGTATACATCTAATGATTTGTTAGTCATAAGAAAGTATTCAGCAGAAGAGGTAAGAAATGCAGTATTGTTCAAGTGTAAAAGATTTAAGATTAATTTTTATTTATTTTTTTTTTTTTGTTTTTTATTTTTATTTTTTTATTATTATTTTTATTTTTATTTTTTTATTATTATTTTTATTTATATTTTTATTTTTATTTTGATTTTTATTTTTATTTTTATTTTTATTTTTATTTTTATTTTTATTTTTATTTTTATTTTTATTTTTATTTTTATTTTTATTTTTATTTTTATTTTTATTTTTATTTTTATTTTTATTTTTATTTTTATTTTTATTTTTATTTTTATTTTTATTTTTATTTTTATTTTTATTTTTATTTTTATTTTTATTTTTATTTTTATTTTTATTTTTATTTTTATTTTTATTTTTATTTTTATTTTTATTTTTATTTTTATTTTTATTTTTATTTTTATTTTTCTTTTTATTTTTATTTTTATTTTTATTTTTATTTTTATTTTTATTTTTATTTTTATTTTTATTTTTATTTTTATTTTTATTTTTATTTTTATTTTTTTTTTTTTTTTTATTTTTATTATTATTTTTATTTTTTTTTTTATTTTTATTTTGATTTTTATTTTTATTTTGATTTTTATTTTTATTTTTATTTTTTTTTTATTTTTATTTTTATTTTTATTTTTATGTTTGTTTTTATTTTTATTTTTATTTTTATTTTTTTTTTATTTATTTAATGTTATTTATTTATTTAATTAATTATATATTTTTTATTGGCTTTATTTTTTATGTAAATTTTTAATGTTATTTCTATTTTTATTTATATTTCTTTCAATTTTAATGTCATCGTCATTTTACATTTTAATGTTAAATCATTCATTCACATTCATTATCATTTATGGCTATTGTTTGTTATTCATTGATATAAATTCTAAGTTATTATCATATATTGTCATGGAATCTTAAACATTTTCATCATCATTGTCATTCTTTATATTTCATTGTCTCGAGTTTTAAACGCTATCATTTATTGTCATTCATTTTCACTCTTTGTTATGCATTACCATTTATTGCCAATTATCAACTCTTTAATTCATTATCATTCATTTTCACTCTTTGTTATGCATTACCATTTATTGCCAATTATCAACCCTCTTTTTAATTCATTATCATTGGTTGTGCTTCATTATCATTTATATCACTTAATTGTATCTATTCTCATTTATTAACATTCAGCCTTGTTTATTGTCATTGATTGTCATTCTCTCTTAAATTGTCATTCATTCTTTCCTTATTGTCATTTACTCTTAGCAATTTATACTCACTGTCACTATTATTGTCATTCTTTTGCACAAATTTTCATTCATTGTTATAATTGTCATTTATTGCCATTGTTTGTTCTATATTGTCATTCATTGTCATTTATTATAACTTATTTCATCAATTTATGTTATATAAATTATTTAACTCCTCACCATCTTGTTCATGAAAACAAATGCAGCTTTAAGTCGAAATTTGTGAACCTTTTAATTCTCTTTCTTGACATCCTGCTACTTATTCTCTAGCTTGTCTTGGATAAATATGGCTACTTTGCCCAAAAAAGAAAACAAAATATGATATATGAGGCGTGCAGTCAGGTACTGCAAATAGGTAAATATGAAGGATGTTCGCTTAACTACACTTCATGAAACGTGTCCCGGTTGGATTCCCATCTGGAGCTGCCGCTTGTTTTCATACCACACGCGCCTTTGACTAAACGTGCTCTCTGACGTTGACTTAAATATTCCCAAGACGACGTGAGTTGCTAGCACCCACTACTGCCGTACACTAAAACACGCACATACACACACACACACACAGTCATATACATAGTTCTGTGTAAGCCCACGCACATATTATACAGTAAGTTTCACAAGTACTTGAAGTTAAGGCAAGCAAAAAAAAAAACAAAAACACTTCTACCTTCTACAAGGCAAACCGTTACCAACAACTAGTTCTGTGCCATGGTATCGAGTGACCAATAAATGCTTGAATACACATTCCAACACATACGCACGTACATATAAAAGTACAGGCGCACATACAGAGGACGCACACGTGTGGCACAAACATTTGTATGTGTGGTTTTGGAGTTTACGCAAAACTTAAAGCCAGCAACTTGCTAACCAGGTGTGGTAGCCAATAAAGCGCCGTTGTGCCTTGAAATGCTATGAAGTAGAGAGCGATGAGGTTGTGGCACTGAATTTAGAGCAAAATGCTTAGAAGTTCCTTTTCAGTTTATTTGGAAGGTTTTGCGCCATGTTGGTCCGTTGCTTTTGGTTTTTTTTTTAATTTTTTTTTTCTTGTTTTTGTTCTCACTTTAGGATTTGTTTAGTTAGGAGAAAAACTGTTGATGAAGTTCATTCAGTTCGACTACCTTTTTGCTCTTAAGATAGAGTACGATAAGCATGTGTGCGTGTTAGTGTTTTTTGTTCATAGTCGTAGCAGTTTTTGGAATGCTTGTGATATTGTACGGAGCATGTGATGAACATTTTTTTGTTGTATTTTGAAAATATTCAAAGAAAATCCAATTTTTTCCCTAAATGAGGACAGATTGTTGTATTTGTCAGCTGGAATTTATTCCATGCAGACGATTTTTGTGTTTTTTTTTTTTTTTTTTTTTTCTTTGGTAAGCACAGTTTTTCCTCCCTTAGGAAAAGGAGGTAATGAGACTCCGTAAAGGGAATTTATTTTGATATAATTGTATTTTTACTGATACTGACTGGCATACAGATGTGACAAACATTAGTGTCATAAGGTAGACATGAAATTATTTCCAAAATCATATCTTATTTCTGACCATTGTATAACTTTCTCTATTAAAAATCAATCAAATTGTGTTTATTGTACAAGAAAAATAATCTATTCAATAACATTTTAATGTAAGTTTCTTTTTTCCTTTTCCTCTTTTTTCCTGCGTTCATTCAATTTGAACTTTATTAGAAATTTTAAGCTCTTATAACTTTGTTCTTTAGAATTTTGAAAAATTACAAAAACAACAAAGCGAAAATAAAATCATTCTGAATATAAAAGTGTAGTCCCGTTATGAATGCAAATCTTCAGAACAAATAATTGATTGTAAAAATAAAGTAGCTAAGCAGTCCAAAAAGTTATCTTGAGGTTTATTATCTGAAGAAATACTCAAAGCAAAAAAAAAAAAAAACAAATTTGCCATTTCAGGCCTTGACAGTACTTTGACCAATTGTCTTATTGGTATTCTCAATATCCAGTATTGAGAACTGGACCTACATGTTTTATGCTGACTCCAAACGGCTAAAGTTCATGTTCTCAAGAAGCCTTACATGGTACTAGTTAATCTCTGAGGTTTGCCATTTGTCTGCAGAGAGGTAGGTGGTGTCCGATCAGAAAAATTTTTTAGTGACAAAAACTTTTGCCACGAATGGGATCTATCTCGGGCTCCGGGCATGCTAAGCCATACACTTTACCTGCATACCCTGCAAAAAAAGTTTAAATCAAAATAAATTAACACATGAGTGTCTTATTTGTTTTTTCTTTCTTTAAAATAACGATACTGATTAATATGTGACTTGGACCTTAAAAAACACACATGAATAAGTCATTTGAAGCCATAAAAGTGTAATTTAAATTTTGAAACTTAAATAAAAAATTAATTTGGAAAGTGATTCATACATTAGCAACTTTAAACGTGAATATCTTAAAATTCAGTTTCAAACAGAAAATATATACGAGCGTAATATTTGCGTATAATTTTACAATAACATTAGAGGAGCAGGTATGAGTAAAGGTTGAAAATGGTAATGATTGTGGTTGTTAAAAAATTAAATTAAATTAACACAACTTAATTTTTTTAGCATGTTATGATTAAAGATCGATGCTTTTCGTATAGTTTATGAACGATTCAGACCCTCAAAGCGTCTGATATCGTCCGAACCATTCGCAAAATATAGCCTGAAAAAGTCTTGATGACTTTTCAGGCTAAAATTAGGTTTTCAGGTAAAATAAGGTTGACAGGATGTAAGGCTACGTAGAGTGCCTTGGCAGCCACATGAATGAAATCTTGTGTAATAAAACAGAACAAATTATAATTGAAATAATATATAAGTATTACAAGTGACAACTTTTATTTTGCAAAAGTTAGCGCCCACCATTCAAATAGAATAGCAATAATGGAATATCTAAAAGCTAATAAAAAACCTTTGTTTCAAATTTGAGCAAAGAACTAATATTAACAGATATAATCACCGAACTTAATAAGGGTGGAATTGTATTCTGTGCTATATCTTATAAGGAAGATATCTTGAGCCTTATTTCCATACTAAACACAAAAAGTACGGAAAACCTTTCGGACTAAAATTGTATAAATTGTCAAATCAAATTTTAGGAAAACCTTGGCTTAATGTGGATCATGGGCAGTGCAAAAGACATGCTTAAAATTTTTAACAATATTGAACTGAATTCCCAAGCAAGCATTAATATTGGTTTTGACACATTTTTGCATATTTCTTATTTCTATTTAAATAAACTCAGAAAAATATCAACTGTAATATTAATAGTCGGCCGCTATTATTTCAAAACACTGTTAGCTTGAATGATTTGCGTTTAAGTAAACAATTTTCTTCGTTTAATGAATGTTTCAAAGTATTTTTGTGCTGTTAAAATCATCTGTTGAAATATTTTTTGTTTTAGTGGAAATGTCTGCCATCTCTAAGCAATAGTTTTTAAATGTGTTTTGCTATATTTATAATATCGTTGCCAGTAGCTCAGTGGAAGTAGACTGTCATGCGGGGGACGTGGGTTCGAATCCTAGCTGTGTAAGTACCAAAAATTGTAATTTAATAATTGAAATAATAATAATTCTGTTCCATTAATTGTTTGGTCAAAAATGACCTTCAAAATAAGTTGCTAACGATCTTGACAAAAATTGCAAATTTCATTTTATATTTAAAAAAAAAATATTTTAAATAAAAAAAAAATCTTTGTTTGCCTTGCCGGAATTTGAACCTAGGACAGTCGAGTACTGGACGCACACGTCAGCACCCTCGGCCAAACATGAATTTTCAAAACAGTGATAAAATTTCAATAAGTACGTTTTTATATGAGTTTCGTATTCTAAAGACCAACAGTTGATGGACTGTTGATTTGAAAGTTTCTTGTGTTGGATGGTATTTAACAGTGAAATCTGTTATTTCAACCCTTGATTTGTTATACAGATATAACAGAATTTTTTCCTGAGTGTTGTTTCTCAATATATTCAGAAATTTTGTGCTTATTTGTTTTATTTTTTTCCCCTAATTTGAAATATATATTTCTCAAATTTCACAAAATTAACTCAACAAAATATGTGCAAAATGTTAATTAATGAATGTTGACATCGAAAATTCACACAAGCGCTCAAATTACTATGATTTATCACGAAATTTGTGTTTTCCTGGTTATTTTTCCGATATCGTAACTTTATTCAACCTTGATCGCTTCATTCTATCTGTTCATTCTCATACTCATTCTCGATAGATTACACATGCTTACAAACAAGGGTCAACTTTCGGACCATAGATGACGAAAGTTGTTTCGTATGCATTTGTACTCGCTTAATTTAAATCCGCAGTAATTTTGTTCTATCAGGTAATGTTTTGAAGATACAGGTAAAAATTTAAATAACGGTTTATTAACTATTCCAGCATTAACTCCTCCAACTCCTCCAACGATATCAGTATTGAGATTAAACGAAGGATAACTCTTGCCAACAGGTGTTACTTTGGGCTCAGTAGGCAATTGAGAAGCAGAGCTCTCTCTCGACGAACAAAACTGACGCTCTATAAGCTCAAAACCGACCAACGGTTGTAAGAGCCATCTAAGTAAGTAAGTAAGTTATTAACTATTATTTGGACCATATCTTTTTAAAGCATCGGACATTCAATTTCTTTTATTTTTTAAGGAATTGAAAAAGTTATATTAGGCATAACCACTTCTGTTTACTGAAATTCATTATCTTTTATGGTTTTGAAAATATTGACTTTCAAACTTAAACATTTTTGAGAATTTTACATTATATGACTATTTACAACCCTGTAACTTTTTACCTTTCTATGTTATTTCTAAAACTTTTTTATCGCATGGACAATCTCTGAAGTTTTAGAAAACATTTTACTTTTTTTTTTTGCAGTGTAATGAACAGTTTTAGAGTTATTTTGAAAAAAATTAAATTTTTATTAAATTTTTCTAAGAAATTCTGATTCATGAGAAATTTTTCTGCTCGCCACTAGGTCAGAATTTTTAGGATAAATTTCATAAAAATTTAGTTTTTTACACAGAAATTTTAAAAGATAAATGGCATTGACAACATATCAAATTATATATAATTAACGAGAGCCTGTAACATAATTAATAAAATCTAATTTGTTTTAAATGAGCTGAAAGCACCCCTGGTTACGAGTGCTTAATTTATTTATTATTATTAATAATAATCTATTATTATAGTTAACTGTAATAAATAAAATGATTTCTAAAATTCCAACGACTGTTCATCCGAAAAAAAAAGTTTCAAAAGTTTGAAGAATTTGAAATTCTACAAAATGTTTAACTTTGAATTTTTTCAAAACTAGACATGATACATTAAAAATTGCATATTTTCCGTTTGATTTCTTTCTCAAGCTACGAATTCCAATGTTACCTATTTTATGTAATTCAGTTTGTCAATATGTCTAATTTATTCAATCCATGTATCAGTCTTGTTGAACTCTCCGACTCGAAGATGTCGTCTTTACAAGAAAGAGTCCGCGAAAGAGTTGTGCACATTTACTTAAACAATAAAAACGCTTCCTACAAAAAAATTGCTAAGCTTGCTAAATGCAGCTATGCGACCGCTCAAAGAACAATTATACGATTCTTAGAACTCAAATCCGTCTCGAGAAAAAAAGGCCCGGGTAAAAAAATTACTGGAAGGGACAAGGAATTGGAGAAGAAGGAAATTAGAAGTTTGAAACAAAATCCCAACCTGTCCTTACGTGATCTGGCAAAAAAATTTAATACCAACCAAGTAAGAATATTTAGAATTAAGCAAAGATGTAATATAAAGTCATATAAAAAACATTTTGTACCCCGAAGGAAACAAAAACAACAAACTGTCGCAATTAAGCGAAGCCGAAAATTATATCATCTTCTTGTGACTAATAAGAACACATGCATTATCATGGATGATGAAACCTATATAAAAAAAGATTTTCGTTCGCTTCCTGGGAGGCAATACTTTAAAACTATTGAACGAGAAAAATTCCCCCAAAAATTCATGGTGTGGCAGGCCATTTGCCAATGCGGTAAACGAATCACGCCGTATATAGCGACCGGCACTCTAAATTCAGATATATACAGGGTGTCCCAGACCTAGGGCACAATTGGACAGAGGTTGATTCCCCATCATGATACGAGCTAAAAATTGTATGGGTGGTGGTGGTCGCAAACGTCCCCCTAGAGAGCTAGGAGGAAACAACAAAAAACATAGGTGCTATTACGTTTTAATCCATAACTAACATATCTCTACAACAATTACCAAAAATTATAACTTTTTAAATCGAAAATTAAATTTCCTTCAAGTTATCGGAGCAAAGTTTTTCCATTGAGTCACAACTTAAAAAAGTTACGAGCACCTAAATTCAAAAAATTGTTTTTTTTTTTTTTAAATCAACTTTCAATGCAATTTTCTCAAAAAAACACCAAATTTTTAATTAGTTTTATGATGTAGTTTTTTTCTTTGGAAACTTTCATGTACTTTCGCTCAACATATTATTTTGATCAGAGCAGCTTCTTTTTGTAAAAAATCGATTTTTTACATCTGCATGTACAGAATGTGCAAACAAATAAACTTGTTTTTAAAACAAATTCCATTAAAGCTGTTTTACTTGTTGTTGCAATATAAAACACCAAAGTTGCTTTGCTTCGAAAAATCGATTTTTTACGAAAATATGCTGCTCTGATCAAAATACCATGTTGAGCAAAAGTACAGGAAATTTCCAAAGAAAAAAACTTCATCATAAAAAATAATTCAAAATTTGGTGTATTTCGAGAAAATTGCTTTGAGAGTGCATTTTTTTTTTAACTAATTTTTTTGACTTTAGGTGCTTGTAACTTTTTTAGTTGTTGTCTCAATGGAAAAACTTTGCTACGATAACTTCAAGGAAATTTAATTTTTTTTTTTAAATTTTTAAAAAATTTTAAAATTTTAGTTATGGATTAAAACGTAATGGCACCAATGGTTTTTTATTTTTTCCTCCTAGCGTCCCCTAGAGAGGGACGTTTGCGACCACCCCCACCCACACAATTTTTTGCTAGTATCATGAGGGGGAATCATCCCCTACATTATTGTCCCCTAGGTCTGGGACACTCTGAATATAGAAGAATGTTTGAAGAAAAGACTTTGGTCTTTAGTTAGAAGTCATACTTTTCCGACAATATTTTGGCCCGATCTGGCAACATGCCATTATTCATCTTCGGTGAGGAATTGGTACCAAAGCAATAACATACATGAAAGTTGTTGTTGAGAAAGATTTAAATCCACCCAAATGCCCAGAATTATGACCCATTGCAAGATATTGGGCTATAATCAAAAGTAAGTTAAGGAAATATATTCGCCAAGCCAAAACCATGAACGACTTCAGAAAAAAATACATGCAGGCAACAAATATGGTCACCAATAAAACTGTGCAGAGTTTGATGCGATCCATTAAATTCAAGCTAAGATTAAATAATAAAAAAATGAGTTTTACTTTTTGCAATTTTTGTTGTACCACGTCTTATAAGTAAAAATTAATTTCAGTTAAATTAACAGAAATGGTCAGGCCTTATATTGCTTATTCAATCCTTTTATTAAATTAACCGCTGATTTAAAAAGATATGATCCAATTAATAGAAAACGAACTGTTTTTAACATTTTTGTCATCTCTCTTAAAACTTTACCTGATAGAAAAAATGGATTGCAGATTTGAAATCTCGACTTGATATCATATTGATATTGAGGCGATATTTTTTGCTTACAGGGGTATTGAATACAATTTTTTGCTGACAAAAATAACTACTTCTTTGTCTCAACATTAATTTAAAACTCAGACTATAATATCCTTCGAGTATTCTTGAACATATCACACTCTGTGAAAGACATACTCTTCCCAATTGTAACGAATTTTTTTTTTTTCTCAATTTTGTATTTTTTAATTCAATTATGCTGACGATATAGACCAGCCATTATATCTAAATACTCAACAAACTAAAATGAGTGCTTCGAATCAACCGTCCAGGTAACGACTAACCCACTCTACCCAAAGGACGTGCTTTTTGCAATTTTACAATGAATACCAAGCGCAGGTTATTTTTTATGACAAATGTAGTCAAAAGTAACCGTTTGGTCCCAAAAGCAACTAATGTATGCTTGCTATATATGAATGTTCGCCACCAGATAGTGTCTCTCACTCGTACTATGCCCAAAACTAGCACATGACCCACACCAAGCTTCTGAAATTTTATGATGTTTGTCAAAATTGTACTTTTGTGCAACAAACCCTACTAAATACTAAATACAGCTGTAACTCGTTCAACGTTTATTACAACGTCTCGTACATGACAAGCACTTGGAGCAGAGGTAGCAGCAGGAGTGACAGCAGAACGTTGCGAATTATGTTTTGCTTATAGTCAGTCGGGTGTGGGGGATGACAATATATTGTGGGAAGTTGGCTGCTGCTGCTGCTGTTACTGCTATCTGGCATTGCATGGATGAGGTGTACAACTGCTTCACGTAAATCTCGTAAAAACATGTTAAACAAGCGACTCACGTATAATTGTGCGATGCGATGTTTAAATTAAATTGTTTCACGTTGTTTTGGCTTTGTTGCTGATGCTTCATTAAAATACAACAACAGCAAAAGTAAAAAGGTATAACAACAAAAGAAGAAAAGCAAAGCTTGCCTTCAATTTATGACAGTTGTAATGGCAGCAACATCCCAGCTCAGTTTCATAGCTCTATCCAGAACAAGAGTAGCAGCCAGCAGCAGCGGCAACGGCAGTTTGGTACCATATGCAGCTCATGTCGAAATAATGTCATGTTTTTGTTTAATGTTTTTTTTTTTTTTTTCTTTACCTCTTTTTCTGTTAAACTCTACGTAAAAAGCAAAAAAGCAACAACATACATTTATTATGAAGGGTTGAAAATTATTTACTTGCCGCACTTGAAGCGTTGAGTTTGGGTGTGAGTGTATGAGTGTGTGAGTGTGTGTGAAGCTAGTCAGTGTGGCATCTGAGCGATTATAATTAAGCTGACAAGGTATGATTTTTGATATTAACTTCGCAACACTGCATTAATAATAAAACCGAATTAAAATTAATTAAGTAAATAAATTAATTAAGTAAAAGTTTAAAAGTATTAAAATACTAGTGTAAAAGCCCGTCCTACGACGGGAAGCAACTATTTAGAGTACAAAATGCGACAAAAAAATTTATTGGATTTATATACAAAGGTTTTTATTTGAAAACATGTTTATTAAATTATTTTTATAAAACTTCCTTATATACAACATTTCTAGTAAAAAAATTCTTGAAATATTAACCTTGTCCCTTGCCATCTATAATGCTTAGTTTTACATCACCAGCCCGCTAAAACTGCCATGACTAAACCAGTTCTTTTAAAAAAACTCCTACTTTTTGCAATATTTGACCTTGCAATTTATTTATGGTCATTGAAAATGTCAGTTTAACTGGAAATTGTCGCCTCCGGAGAGTGAAAGGCAAATCTGTGTTTGTTGGGGCCAAATCAATTGTAGGTATAAAAACTATTTAATGTTCGCCAGTACGCCTGTCAATACCTGTGCGATGATAAATTAAGTTTTTAGGTTTTTCAAAACTAACCACCTTCCATTACAGATATCTCTTTTGGTATGGAAATTTCGAAGAAGTATTATAATACTTCCAATTTTGAGGTTTAACTTATGCAGTGGCATTCCTGAAGGATAAAATTTATTCAAAAACTCGGCAGGGCAATTTTGTTTATCGCTATCATCACTGTCTTCAATTTAATCCGTGCTCAAATCTCTCACTGTGTCACCAACTAAAATATTTAGAACTTGCTCGTTGACTTCACTTCGGAACTTTTTGGGTACAGGATAGCAATTTTGGAATAATGGTTGATGATATTCGGACTCAAAGTATCGCCAAAAATCTATTTAACCCTTTCAATGGACTTGTCCATTATATTGAACACTTCGGAAAATTTTTTTTTTTTATTTTCCAAAGTTTTTTCTAAAATCAAATAGGTTAGTGCTATGAAGTGAAGTTGTACCAACATGACAAAAATAATTTTAGGGAGATATATAACGTTTAACTTAGTTAGATTTTCGATTTTATGCCCAACAGTAGCCTTCAATTTTTTTATATCGCGTGTTAATAAATTTTGCAAATAAAGTGAGTATTGTGATTGGTGTGCAAAGTATAATTTTTTTTTATAATAAAAAAAAAAAAAAAAATTGGCCATTGCAGCCCTTGAAAGGACTTTGACCGAGCTTCTTATCATCAATTGTGTTATGTGTGTTATTAAATGTTTGCACACAATTAACCGAGAACTGGACCTACACGTTTTATGCCGAATCCGAACGGCTAAAGTTCATGTTCTCAAGAAGCTTTACATGGCATTATTTATTCTCTGAGGCTTGCCATTGTCTGCAGAGAGGTGGTGACCGATCTGAAAAATTTTTTATTGAAAAAACTTTTCGCCGCGACTGGGGATCGAACTCGGGCTCCGAGCGTACTAAGCCAGACACTTAACCTGCACGCCACGATCACCATAATTTTTTTTTTTTATAATAACATTTGCATAAATAACGCATTTGCATTTGTCTCCGGTTGTTTTAGTTGAACTAAAATATTATAATACAACGTTATCGTGGTTTTTTCCATTATATTAGACAGCCTGCCAAAAGCAAAGCAGCTCATGTAAAAATCAGAGGGAAGTTTTTTAATCTTTTTATTGCTTAAATGATGGGAATATAAGCTCAAAAAAATTGTCCACGATTATTCTAGGCAAGCCATTGAAAGGGTTAATAAGCGAACCTTTACAAACAAAATAATCTGGAATTTCTATGATATCTTCATTTCCATTTCCTTACTTGAGTAGCCAATCGCTAAAACTTGGATCAGAAGACCGAACATTGTGATTTAATTCTAGCAATTCCAATTGACACCAACGTCACTGAATGTAATAATTGCTGTTCAGTTTATGCAGACCGAATAGGTTGCGGTTCTGTTAATTAAGAAGCACTGTAATAGCAAGACATGATGTTTGATGTATAGTAGTTGAGGAAAATGACGATAGTCTTAAAGTACAAAGATTTCCAATACATAATTTAATAACAGGTTCTGGTCCATTGTGAACAGGTCTTAAAAGGTTTAGTAAGTACAAACATTTCAAATGGATAATTTTACAACAGGTTCTGGTCCAGCCTAAACATGTTTTACGATATAGAGAAAAAGGTTTAGTCAGTACAAACATTTCATATGGATAATTTTCTAACAGGTTCTGGTACAGGCTGAACAGGTTTTACGATATAGGTTCTGGTCCAGGCTAAACATGTTTTACGATATAGGCACGGAGCAGGACGCTTGCCTTTTATATATTAAGATTTGTGTGTTTGTGACTATGTTTGTTTGTACAACAATTGATAATTTAAGCGTAACGATTGAAGAAATCAAGCTCAACTTTGTTGGAGTGAGCAGTTTTGTTTCAAAATTGTTTCCACATAGCTGGTATAGCAAACTTCTGAACCAATAAAAAAATAATAAAATAAGCATTTGATGAAAAGTTGGTTTATACATATGGACATTAAATTGAAAAATTAAAAATGTATTAAAATTTTATACATAACCATTTTTTGATGCACAGCAACAATATGCCAATGACAAGTAACATATCCTCAATTGTGGAGGTGAAAGGCAAAGTGGTAGAAATCAGATACCAAAATTAGCAAAAAAAAGTATTTAAAAGAATTTATAATTTTTCGAATTTTTCGAATTTTTCGAAACTATATAAGAGTTATTAGAGAGTTAGAGGGAGACAAAAGGGGGCGATCTTCACATGGCAACGTGTCTGACTGCCTCAACTTGACGAGGCCAGCATTATCCATGTCGAAATCGTCTCAAGTCGACTCAAAACCTCCGCGTGGTGTCTCCTGGAAACGTCAAAAACTATCGCCCGATAAACTTTGGCGGCCAATTTGAGCGGCGATGTCTCCTCTAGACAATAAACTTGAGGGGTCTCTTCAAGACCTTAAAAATGGAATGTGCGTAGGGTTTGGGTCCCAACCACATTATAACTTCCCAATGAAAACAAAATCAGCCTCGGATATGAACCCCCACTACGTTGACGACCACCGCAAACGAAAAACGGATAATGGTTTACGGATATGCACCTGGAATGTCCGGACCCTTTATAGGGAAGGTGCCACTGTCCAACTGGCGGAAGCCCTCGAAAAAATTAAGGCTGACATCACCGCCATCCAGGAGATGCGATGGAAAGGACAAGGCTGCTCTAAAAGAGCAGACTGCAATATCTACTACAGCTGCCATGCGGAGAAGCGCGAATTTGGATGCGGATTCGTCGTAAGTCGGAAACTACGCCATCTTGTTTCCCGGTTCACACCTGTGAACGAAAGGCTGGCGACAATCCGCATCAAGGCGAAATTCTTCCACATCAGCCTTATTTGCGCACATGCCCCGACGGAGGAAAAGGACGATGCTGTCAAGGACACCTTCTACGCGAGCCTAGAGGACGTGTATGATCGCTGCCCGGCCCACGACGTAAAAATAGTTCTCGGCGATTTTAATGCGAAGGTCGGAAAAGAAGGCATCTTTGGCTCCACTGTCGGTCAGTTCAGTCTCCACGAGACCACTTCGAATAACGGTCTAAGACTGATCGACTTCGCCGCGGCGCGAAACATGGTAGTTAGTAGCACCAGATTCCAACACCTCGATATCCAAAAGGCAACCTGGCTGTCCCCGGATCAAAAAACGCGAAACCAAATTGATCATGTTGTGATCGACGGAAGGCACGCTTCAAGTGTACTGGATGTGCGCACATTTCGGGGGGTCAATATTGACTCCGACCATTATCTTGTTGCAGCCAAGATCCGCATGCGATTGTGCAATGCGAAGAATGTACGCACAGGTGTGCAACGAAAGCTTGATGTCGATAAGCTGCTATCACAACGGACCGCCGAGGCCTACTCCGCTCAACTCTCGGTTAAGCTCAACCAACCTAACTCTTGCCTCGACGACGCTGGCGGACTTTGGGCGCATAAATCCCACTCCATGCGCACTGCTGCTGAAGAAGTCATTGGTTTTCGGCGCCCGCAACCTCGCAACCAATGGTATGACCAGGAGTGTCGCGACGCGACAGCAGCAAAATACGCCGCATATAAAAAGACGCTGCAGTCAGCTGCAACGCGAGCCATGCACGAAAACTATCGCGATAAGAGGAAGGAAGAGAGATGCCTTTTCAGACGTAAAAAAAGAGAGCAGGAAAAGCGTGAGCGAGAAAAAATTGAGGTGTACCAGGGCAGGAAGGATGCTCGAAAATTCTACCAGCAGGTTAAGCGTCTAACCCAAGGTTTCAAGCCCGGAGCATCCACTTGTAGAGATGAGAATGGTGATCTGGTAACAGATACGCAGTGCGCATTGAGATTATGGAGACAGCATTTTTCCAATCTGCTTGCAGGCGACGATACCAACAATTCCGCCCTTGGAGAATGCAGTCTGACACCACCAATCGACGATGATGGAGTGGAAATTCCACCACCTAGCCATGACGAGGTTAAAGTTGCTATCCAGCGACTCAAAAACAACAAAGCCGCAGGTGCTGACGGCCTGGCTGCTGAATTGTTTAAAACCGGCGGCGGTGAATTGATAAGGTGCATGCATCAACTCATCAGCAAAATATGGCTAGCGGAAAGCATGCCCGACGATTGGAATCTCAGTGTGCTTTGTCCTATACTTAAGAAAGGAGACCCGACAATCTGCGCCAACTACAGAGGTATCAGTCTTATATCCATCGCATATAAGGTTCTTTCGAGCGTATTGTGTGAAAGATTGAAGCCGCATACCAAAACACTGATTGGACCTTATCAGTGTGGCTTTCGTCCTGGCAAGTCCACCATAGACCAGATTTTTACACTACGCCAAATCCTGGAAAAAACCCACGAAAACCAAATCGACACCCATCATCTCTTTGTTGATTACAAAGCTGCGTTCGATAGTCCGATTCGGGATTGCCTGTACGCAACAATGTCTGAGTTCGGTATACCTGCAAAGTTGATTAGGCTCTGCAAGATGACGTTGAGCAATACATGCAGCTCCGTCAAGGTAGGAAATGACCTCTCCGAAACCTTTAATACCGAACGAGGTTTCAGACAAGGCGACCCGCTATCATGCGATCTCTTCAATTTCATCATGGAGGGGATCCTACGAAAGGCAGGTGTACATCGAAATGGCACCATTTTCTACAAAGGTGTCCAGCTCCTTGCGTATGCTGACGATATCGATATTATCGGCAGAACCAAGAGAGATGTAACCGCTGCTTTCGCCGCTATCGAAAAGGAATCAGCCAAAGTGGGTTTGACGGTGAACGAGGGCAAAACAAAGTATATGCTGTCTGCAAATAGGCAAGTGCGGCGTCTAGGCTCCCATGTTACAGCAGGCAAATATAACTTTGAAGTTGTCAAGGAGTTTACTTACCTTGGCACCGCCATAAACAGCAACAACAATGTCAGCCTGGAGATAAAGCGAAGAACAACAATTGCTAATAGGTGCTACTACGGGCTAAGTAAGCAATTAGGTTCCAGAGCCCTCTCTCGATCGACAAAACTAACACTCTACAAGACGCTCATCATACCTGTGCTTCTCTATGGCGCTGAAGCATGGGTGGTATCGCAAGCAGATGCAGCCGCTCTTGGGGTGTTCGAGAGGAAAGTTCTTCGCAAAATCTTTGGTCCTGTTCGAGTTGGCGACGACTATCGCATTCGAATGAACCACGAACTGTACGAGCTCTACGACGACATTGACATAGTCCAGCGTATAACAATTCAGCGACTACGTTGGCTGGGTCATGTCTTTCGTATGGATGAAGAAGCTCCAGCGAAAAAGGTGTTTGAGGCGAAAGCCGAAGGTCGACGACGAAGAGGAAGGCCATGCCTCCGATGGATTGACCAGGCCGAGGAAGCCCTTACCGCGCTTGGTGAAAGAGATTGGAGACGGCGCGCGCGAAGCAGAGACGCCTGGCGAGACCTGATGAAGTCGGCCGTAACCCGTCAACGGGTTGTCATGGCCACATAAGTAAGTAAGTAATATAAGAGTTATTCAATGATTCTTTCAACTAGAGGCTTCATTTAAATTTTGCTCTCTGATATGGGCATTTCCATAGTCGCGAACGCGACATTCGTACGCCTTAGAGGAGAAAAATAATAAAGAAAACTCGAAACAAAATTTCTTTTTTTTTTCAAGTTTTAGATAGCATTTTATTAGCACTATATTTAGAAAAAAAAGTTAGGTTCTCCAGATTTTATGTTTTCAAAATATTAGCAATAAACATGGCATCGCAAACGCGACAAAAAATGGAACTCGTTTTCGACTACATCTAGAAAAATGCAAATATCTGCGAAACGTAACATAATATTTTAAAGCGGTTAATTGTAAATTAAATAAGATTAATGTGGCTTTCAAGAAATATTTGTCATTTTGACATATTTCCATTAGTTTTTTTTTTATTGAGCTTAAGCCTGATCGCGAACGCGACATCTAGCACGCGACATTTCTTCTCATCACGTTTTTAATAAGAATTAGTTAAAGTAATTTCAGCTAAATATTGCATTACCTACCAAAAACATCGTAAATATTATTTGTGAGTTTTATATTAGTAATATTAATAAAAAAAAAAAATACATAAGAGGCTAGTGAGAAAAATATTATATTTCTTTGTAACACCACCCGTACTACGTATGTGGTTATTTACTTTATGACGACTTTTTTTACGCCCATAAGGAGGCGTGGCAGATATATAAAAGTGCATATATTATCCTGCAGTATCACCTTCTAAGTTGTTTTAACCATGGCATCCCTGTTTTTGTATGTCCCCCCATCTGTTGACATGATTACAGCCGTTATTATTAAGTTATAGTAATGAAATTCGATATTTAAGCTTATATCGTAAAAATAAAGATCATGTTATATCGTATATAATCTCAATAGGATGAAAACCACGTATACCTTCCATACAAATTGACGTTCTCAAATTGGAAAATTTCTTAAAAATCTACTAAAAATCAATCCAATAACTTGAGAATTAGCTCATGAGCTTTAATTTGAACTGAAACACTTTGCAAAAAATTCAGAAAAATCGAATGAAACCTTTATATACTTTCCCATACAAAGTGTATTAAAAATACGGCGCATGATCGCGAACGCGACACATTTTGATGATCAATATTAAATGTTTAGTATGATTTTTACCTGCAGTAACTTTTTTTTTATAGTAAGGCGACCAAATTTGATTTAAGTTACAATTTTCAGACACTTGATAATAACGATCACGAAGTTCTGATAACATATGATGATTTAGGTACAAGAACGCGACATTCGAATAGTAGTTAACGCAATATAAAAAATTTACCGTAAATTGTGCTTTGTTTGGTATCTTTTTATTTTTTATTTTTTATTATTATTATTATTATTAAATTCTTCATTATAAAGTAAATTTACAATAAAATAAACAAGCACTAGCGGCTGTGGCTATCGGCTTTTTTTATTTTTTATTTGTAGTTTATATATGAATTTTATAAGAAGACTGAAAACATAACGTTGATAAATTAATGAAAAATACTAAAGAGAAAAAGTCATTAAAAGCAGCTAAAAGCAAGAAAAACATATTTCTCAGATATCAGGCCAATTTTCTCAGAATAAAAACTGAAATTAGTTGTAAATGCAGTAAATTATAAAAATTCAAGCATTTTTTTTAAATAATAACAAAAAAATTATTTGTTTATTTAACAATTTTTTTTTTCGGTCCCGGTAGACCTTTCTGTGGAAATGCCCATATGTAATGACATTTGATGGTTTTTTTCATTTGAAGACAAGTATCGATATTCGCTTGTACACCGCCTTGCACTAGTGCAACAAGCTTTATGCATCTTTGAATAAAGTTACTCTTTTGAATGAGTGCTGAGGCCAATTTTCATTTTTCTGGCTGTTTCAACGAACAAAACTGACACATTTAGAGCTCTTAAAATATTATAGAAATAAAGGCCCTTATTATGATCTTCTTTTGATCTTCGATTGTAGTCGAATGGCCTGATCGATCGAATTTGCATTTGGTATTATGACCTGCTTTCAACAAAGAATAGCGCTATTGTGAATTTAGCTCATTAGGGTTGTTTACGATAATTTATTTCTAACCGCTAAATGTCACTTGGATAACTTAACAAGGATTGTTTGAAAATTAATTGTGGAAAAAATAAAAAAATAAACAAAATACTCATGACTTCGATGGAGTTATGGTTCGACGATTCATCAGAAGAAGATTTTTCAGAACAGAATGAAAATTTTACGGAATTAAAAAGAAAGAGAAAACGATTGAGGGATGCTTCAATCCCCTTGCTTCAAAATGCTTCAAAATTAATTCAACCACGTAAGTGCAGCCTTTCAAAGAACTTTTGAGGTCTAAATCATTTAGAAAATTTTGGAAGAAATGCCTTTTGCAACTAGAGCATTTGTCTCCATTAATGACACCAATTTTTCTAACTGTGATTTGTTGCTCACCACCTTAGACCTCCATAATATTAACAAAACAATTGAAAATAATTTGAATGTCGTCATAAAACTAAAAAAAAAAAATCACAAATTACTTACATACATTTTTGATAATTATTTTGCAGCATGAAGCGCATCGAAAGCAAAATGCTGTTCGACTGAAAATTTGTTCAACAACGAATATTTCGACAGGGTTGCACTGGTCATAAAAAGAAGTTGACATTCAATATTCGCTGTTCGATAACCAGCGAAAATCGAATGTCGAAAGCAACTCATAATAAAGGTCAAAGTAAAGACTACTCTATGTATGTCCCCTTTTCCACACGGCAAGTTTTATTGCGAGCAAGTTTTCAATTCTCTTTTGAACTTGCCATTTGCGTTTCCACTCAGCAAGTTTTCTTAAGCAATTCTGAACAAAACTAAAGTGAAACTTCAAAGAAAGAGCAGAACAAAAGAAAAACTGCCGGTACGAGCAAGTCTGTACTCGTTCCCTCTCGTCACGTTCCGATGCCCACAAACTCGACTTGCCAGCAAGAAAAAATTGCCGAGTGGAAAAGGGATCTATCAACAACGACAATTTGGACTGGATTTTGGGTTTGAGGCGTTATAATGCTGCGTTCAGCTATTGCACTCTAAACAATGTGGATGTTTTGTTTATTTTGCCCAAAATTGATGCTACTGTTGAGAGGTTTCAGTTGTTTAACCTCCAGCATTTCTTCCGAACAAAATTACGCGTCTTGACCATCCTATCGTTCCCTATAAAATACACATTTTTTTAAATCGTTGTAACAGTGAACATGAGTGATCCCTAGATAGGTGAAATATATTATTATTATTATTATTATTTATTATTATTTATTTGTTTGAGTCTTTGGAGGAATTCCTTTCAGACTAAGATATAAAAAAAAAAATTATTTAAAGTAAATATAATAATATAATACAAATATAATACAACTAAACTAAAAATAATCC
Source organism: Tetanocera ferruginea (assembly GCA_958299015.1). NCBI lineage: Eukaryota > Metazoa > Arthropoda > Insecta > Diptera > Sciomyzidae > Tetanocera > Tetanocera ferruginea. Next base: position 156,390,064 of record OY282642.1, on the reverse strand, counting down.
ATTTAACAATGATTTAAAACAACTTTTTGACATGGAGAAATAAAACAAAACTCGTAAGTAATATATCGTAAGGTCGTATTAATGTTTCTTCTCAAATATTTTTCTTGGACTTTTATAGGGTTCACTTATAAAAATTCAAAAAGTTTGAAAAAAAAACTTCAGTCCAAAAACCGTAATTAATAATCAACACGTAAAATACTATTTTGAGCTGTTTTTATTAGTTGAACCTTCACAAGGGTTACAAATAGAGTGTTTGTATGTTCATTAGGAATGTTTAGGAATTAGGTTTAAAAATTAATTATAGCTGGTGATTCATTTAACTCACTAAGGGGATTTTTTTTCGAAACTTTTCTTTTTACATATCAACATCCTGATGCTGAAATGTCAGGGTATTGCATAAAAAACAGTTTTATTTTCGCTATAAAAGAAAACTTCACATTATACATGCTACATATCTACATAAAATTTAATTCTCTTTTGATAAAAATCGAAAACTATTATGTTGGACCACTTTTTCATATCCTATTATTGTTATTTTCTATAACATTTCAGAACCTTAAGGGAAAGGCTTTTTATCCCAAAATATAATCTCAATAAACCTAAAAAAATTGCTTGTTGGTTGGACCGCTTTGCTTCTGAGCATCTTATGTAAGCTTTATAATATGTTATAAGCAGTATTCAGTATAAAATCAGAGATTGAATAGAGCTTATATCACACTTTTGTAAATACGTTATAACTGATAAGACAAGTTGCTTGACTTTCTTAGCTTGATCTTTAATCTAGAAAAGAGAGATAAACAGACATAAAAAAAATTTGTAGGATTTTAACATGATCATTACATCTTAATATATAAAAGACAAGCGTCCTGCTCCGTGCCCAATATAGTAAAAAATGTTTAGCCTGGACCAGAACCTATATCGTAAAACCTGTTCAGCCTTTACCAGAACCTGTTAGAAAATTATCCATATGAAATGTTTGTACTTACTAAACCTTTTGCTCTATATCGTAAAACATGTTTAGCCTGGACCAGAACCTGTTGTATAATTATCCATTTGAAATGTTTGTACTTACTAAACCTTTTAAGACCTGTTCACAATGGACCAGAACCTGTTATTAAATTATGTATTGGAAATCTTTGTACTTTAAGACTATCGTCATTTTCCTCAACTACTATACATCAAACATCATGTCTTGCTATTACAGTGCTTCTTAATTAACAGAACTGCAACCTATTCGGTCTGCATAAACTGAACAGCAATTATTACATTCAGTGACGTTGGTGTCAATTGGAATTGCTAGAACTAAATCACAATGTTCGGTCTTCTGATCCAAGTTTTAGCGATTGGCTACTCAAGTTAGGAAATGGAGATGAAGATATCATAGAAATTCCAGATTATTTTGTTTGTAAAGGTTCGCTTATTAACCCTTTCAATGGCTTGCCTAGAATAATCGTGGACAATTTTTTTGAGCTTATATTCCCATCATTTAAGCAATAAAAAGATTAAAAAACTTCCCTCTGATTTTTACATGAGCTGCTTTGTTTTTGGCAGGCTGTCTAATATAATGGAAAAAACCACGATAACGTTGTATTATAATATTTTAGTTCAACTAAAACAACCGGAGACAAATGCAAATGCGTTATTTATACAAATGTTATTATAAAAAAAAAAAATTGTGGTGATCGTGGCGTGCAGGTTAAGTGTGTGGCTTAGTACGCTCGGAGCCCGAGTTCGATCCCCAGTCGCGGCGAAAAGTTTTTTCAATAAAAAATTTTTCAGATCGGTCACCACCTCTCTGCAGACAATGGCAAACCTCAGAGAATAAATAATGCCATGTAAAGCCTCTTGAGAACATGAACTTTAGCCGTTCGGAGTCGGCATAAAACGTATAGGTCCAGTTCTCGGTTAATTGTGTGCAAACATTTAATAACACACATAACACAATTGATGATAAGAAGCTCGGTCAAAGTCCTTTCAAGGGCTGAAATGGCCAATTTGTTTTTTTTTTTTTATTATAAAAAAAAAATTATACTTTGCACACCAATCACAATACTCACTTTATTTGCAAAATTTATTAACACGCGATATAAAAAAATTGAAGGCTACTGTTGGGCATAAAATCGAAAATCTAACTAAGTTAAACGTTATATATCTCCCTAAAATTATGTTTGTCATGTTGGCACAACTTCACTTCATAGCACCAACCTATTTGATTTTAGAAAAAAACTTTGGAAAATAAAAAAAAAAATTTTCCGAAGTGTCCAATATAATGGACAAGTGCATTGAAAGGGTTAAATAGATTTTTGGCGATGCTTTGAGTCCGAATATCATCAACCATTATTCCAAAATTGCTATCCTGTACCCAAAAAATTCCGAAGTGAACGAAGTCAACGAGCAAGTTCTAAATATTTTAGTTGGTGACACAATGAGAGATCTGAGCACGGATTAAATTGAAGACAGTGATGATAACGATAAATAAAATTGCCCTGCCGAGTTTTTGAATAAATTTTATCCTTCAGGAATGCCACTGCATAAGTTAAACCTCAAAATTGGAAGTATTATAATACTTCTTCGAAATTTCCATACCAAAAGAGATATCTGTAATGGAAGGTGGTTAGTTTTGAAAAACCTAAAAACTTAATTTATCATCGCACAAGTATTGACAGGTGCACTGGCGAACATTAAATAGTTTTCATACCTAGAATTGATTTGGCCCCGACATACACAGATTTGCCTTTCACTCTCCGAAGCACGTTGTCATTTTTTTCTGTTTGACAATGGCGAAAAATAGGAAAAACTGATCCCTTCACATGTATATAGCAAAAATTGCAAAAAAAAATGTTATTTATGTGATTTTTTAAACTTTTAAATTTCCTGTCAAACAAAAATGACTAAGGGCCAGTTTTTCAGTGCGGGTTTAAACTCGAGTCAAATTAAACTGAGATTAATTCACCAAAAAGAGATGTGAAAATCTGTTTAACTAGATATTGTAGCATTCGTTTAAGTTGAATTGACTTAAATTATCATATGATGTGTTGTTTTTTGCTTAAACCGAGCTTAAACGTCCAATTTTGGTGAGTTAACCTTGGTTTAATTTGACTAGAGTTTACACCCGCACTGAAAAACTGGCCCTAAGTGAAAACCAAGCATAAGAATTTTTTTACTAGAAATGTTGTATATACGGAAGTTTTATAAAAATAATTTAATAAACATGTTTTCAAATAAAAACCTTTGTATATAAATTCAATAAATTTTTTGTCGCATTTTGTACTCTAAATGGTTCCTTCCCGTCGTAGGACGGGCTTTTACACTAGTTATAAGAATAAATTCAAACTGAAATATATGTACAAGAATTTAATGTTAACACGTCATTTAATTCAGTTTTTGGTTTTTTAAATAATTCAAAATTTCAGAATAGCATTTTTTTTAATTAGGATCGCTGCCTTGTATAAGGGTACCCTGACTTTTGCCGTTTAGATTTGATGGCCTCAAATATTTAATTTTCAAGGTACAACCATTAAAATTTGCGTACTGGTGTATTTCGTTGTGAAAAAACGCAATGTAATAACTTTAGCGGTTATTCCTTGTCGACACAGAATTACGAAGAAATTTATTTGATAGAGATTATTTCAAATTTTATATTTTGACTTCACGTACAAAGAACTCGCGTTTTAAGCAACCTGAAATAGCATTTTGTTGTGCTCTAATTGAAAGTTTATTTCACATTTTCTCAATCCCTTTATCTCAAACTTGCATAATATTGTTCAAAATTTTGTATTAGTTAAGTCAAGACTGTAGCTTAGGATAAATTTTAAAGCTCTTATTTAATGAACCCAGTTAATAAAGTTCTTGTTTTATTTTTCATTATAGCACCTCGAACCCTATGTTTATTCCTATCAGCCCCAACACCTAAATAAAACAGCTACTTAAAGATACACATGCAAACATATATATCTGCATCTTTAAAAAACAGTCTAGGCAAGCATGCCTTCTTGGTCACAGGTCATGCAACTTACAAGCGAACTGTTACTGCTGCGCCAACGTGTGTACATATGTATTGGTGCAAACATATTTTGTTGTCAATATTATGATAGAAAAAAAGTGTGAGAAAACAAAAAGCAGCGACATCTAGCTAAGTAATTGGAACACTAGAGACTCAAGAGCTATAGTGCTTCAATCTTATGCCAACTAAGAACATAAGAAGCGACAACAACAAATAATATAAGTGGAACAACAACATCAGGAATAGCAGCAGCAACAAATGTATCCTTATAAGCAAATTTAAAAATAACAGACATAGAAAAATTGACAAAATGACAAACAAGATGAAGTGGATGGAGAAGAAAATGAAGAAATTGCAGCTTAAAAAGTACTTCAAAATGGAGATATGGTGATGAAGAACTTGCAGAAACAGCTACAGTAGCTTGTTTATTTTTGTTACTGTCATTGTTGTTGTTGTTGTTGTTGTTGTTGTTGTTGTTGTTGTTGTTGTTGTTGTTGTTTTGACAGTCAATGCCATGTAGCGACAAACATCAAGAGCCTCACACAGCTTGCTCAATATTTATACTTTGTAATGCATACCCAGTAGCGTGGCAACCCAATGCTTTCTACCACTTTTGGCAAATTTAATGCTACAAACCCAAACTCTCTCTTCTCTCACACCCCCTTCCCACTCATTTCAACACATTTCTGGTTAACCACTTTTAAATGCAATTATATAAAATATGACATTTTTTACATTCCACATCCTTTATACACCAACAGCAAGCAGTAAGCAGCCAGCAGCAAGGATGCTGCTATGCATGCTTGCTGTTGTAGCCAGAATGCAGACAAAGCAAATAGCAGCTAGCAGCAAGCTTGCAAAATAAGCACTAAAAGAAGTGAGGGAAAAACAAAAAAAAAAAAAAATTGAATAAAATTGGAACAGGCAGAGACGTCAAAATTCAAGTGGATTGCCAAGGCATGTCGTCCGTCAGTCAGTCAAGCAGGCAAGTTGCTGCATCAGTTCGTCCGTCAGTCAGTCATGCAGCAGCTCCTGTTAGGTTCGCAAGGCTGTCGTTCGTTTCTGGGAACATTTTACTAGTTTGTGGTTTGTTGCTGTGGTTATAAATGCTGTTGCTGGTTGTCAGTGTTGCTATTGCTGGATGGCTGCTATAATGTTGGCGCTTTCCAAATAGCGCATCCTGGCAAATATATCCAGGATATGGAGCAATTCCGACATAAGTGAGTGAGTTTTATGCAAAACATTCAGCATGCGGCAACATGTCGAAATGAATTTTATAACGGAAAAGTCTTAATACGTCGTCCTGTGTGTGTGTGTGTGAGTGCGCATTTTTTGTTTGAGTATGAATTGGATACAAAATTTTATGTTAAGCGTGCGTATGTGTTGGAAATGCAACATTATTGCGCTGTTTTCTTCGGTTGGTGTAGTAGTGGGTGCTGACAGAAGGATGGGGGGTTAAGGCGGAATAGAAGCTAAATATAGGAGGTGTAAAACAATATATTCCAAATGATAGTCGCCTGAATGCATGACATGGCGGTTATTATGATAGTGTTAGTTACTAAATGTGTGTGTGTTTGAGCGCGTGTTGGTAGGGTGAATAGCAGCAATACTCAAGCCCTAAGAGCTCGAAGACAGCTTCTCGAATTGCAATTTGATGTAATGACCGCAAAATTGTTCACACATTTACAACTTTACAAAGCGTGCATCAAGTGGTTTTACCTTCACGAACAATTAACAGCTACAACACGCCCTAATCACATCGTTAAGACTTTATCATTGTAATCAACTATTTTCATTTACTTGAAATATTTATCTCTGTGCTCAATTGATGTTAATAAATTATATTTAATTCGTTGAACACTCAATCTTGAACTGAATTTGTTAAACCAACAAAAAGCACACAAATGCTAAAAAATCAAAAACTTGAAATTAACGAAATTATATAAATAGCCAGCCAGCAGCGACCTTCAACCTATTGACAAATAATTCAGAATGGCCTTCAATACATATTCAAATTTCATCCCCACTTTAAACTTCTATTATTAACAGCTCATTTCTTGTTGTTACGTCAATTATCACAATTTATTCTTGTCATTTGAAATGACCTTTAAGGGTTTGACATTTTAAATCGATTTTTAGGGTTCATTAGCATCGTCTAACGATAAAAGTCCATCAAGAGAAGTACGAATATCTTTCAATAGTGCAAGTTTTCACTTTAGTCATACATTATTAGGTACTAAGATTATGAGGCTGTGTTGCCATTTGTATGTGTGTAGTATATCTTTTTAAAATCTTTAATATTTTTTATGTAATTTGCACTCTTTGTATTGTATTGTATTGTATTGTATTGTATTGTATTGTATTGTATTGAAAAATCTGACACAGTGTGTGTCATAAAATGGTTAAAAATTCCGTGTGGCATTTTAGATACCATTTCTAGTTTTAAACAACCGTTCAGACTTTTATTTGAGAGCAATTCGTTCACTTAGTTTTGTACACTTTAATTATGTTTATTGCTAACATACTTGAACACTGAATATAATTCTTATATGCCACTATATAGAGGCACTACCCCATGAGAGCAAAACCCTAGCGGGGCTTATACATCTTTTTTGACACATAAAATTATTAAAATTTTCTTTTTTTTTTAAAAACCACTGTTCCAGATTTATCTCGTGTGCCTTTCAAGCATTATTTCCTGTGTGGAGTGTAATTAAAACTTTATTCAAACAATTCAACGACAAAGTGTTCATATATAAGGTTACAACCATGATACAAAAAACAGAATGCAAAAACCTACATCTATATGCCAATTTTCTCAATAGAACAAACATCAGAACATCAAGAACAAAAGTATAAATATATGAAGTTTTGTTGAAAATTGGAAAAAGTATATTATTTTTTAGAGTGTTTCATCATTTTATTAGGAAATGTTGTGAATTTTTGGTAGGAATTGTTTGGAAAATTAACATCTTAGCATCAACTTTTCCAAAGACGGTCACACGCAAGCCTCAAGAGACCAAAAACTGATGCGATAGTTTGGGGATAAATCTACTGTTCACCCAAATTAAATGTGTTAAAAAAAAAGATCCGCATCTTAGTTTGTAAAACCTCACTCTACGCCTATTACCTCTATTTATAGGTAGTGGAGAAGTTCGTAAGTTGAACACCTCCAGGTTATTTGGCCATAACTTATCTCCAAATAAATATTCTAAGCGTGTTATTAAACCGCTAGAAATAGCATGTCAATAGCTTCAACTCTGCTGAAGAAACTACTATAATTAGATTGTTTTCAAAACAACAAAAAAATATGAGCTTTCATCTAGAAAGTCTGAGACTGGGATTTATATTTTTTTTTCCGCAAGTTAAACACGCTTAACAAAATCACACAAAAAACATAAAACTCCAATTAAAAATGTCGGATTACTAAAGTTTTTTTATACCCTAAACCTGAAAGGTCAGGGTATATTAACTTTGTGCAAACTTTTGTAACGCATATATTCTTGATCAGCGTCACCACTTGAGTCGAGCTATCCATGTCCGTCCGTCCGTCCGTCCGTCTGTCCGTCTGTGTGTTGTCTGCATACACAGCAGTGATGATATCGGATCATTTTCGAGAGTACTTTTTTACAAAGGCAAATAGTACTTTTTTATTGTTTAGGGTACTTTATATTGAGTAATGATATGTGAATAAATACATAAATTAAAACCAATACTTTTTTAAATGTGATTATATTTATCACATAAAGGAACAATAAATAATCAAGATTTCTTTCAGAACCCGTTAAATATGTATATTAGGGTGCCTCGACCTCTATGGGACAAAAAAAAATTGTCATTGCCACCAACTTAAAATGAACCTTGATCGATTCTAAGACGAATACACAACATTTTTTGTACGCCACAACTTGGCGATAGCCGCCAGTGAGCTAAACCATTTTGAAAAACCATATCTTTCGTAAAAATATTAGCTGGTGCAGCGGTTACAAATAAAGAAATGGTAGGAAATATAAGTACTAAAAAAGATCTTACTATATGGTCCAAAAAATTTCAAATCTTTGCCGGCTGACCAAAGATATTGCCCATTTTAATGAAAAGTTTGGACTTTTTCTTTTAAAAAGCTCTTGTTCTGAAAACATTTCTAAAATCAACAGCAAATAATTCGTGACTGGACGAGAATTTTGGCAATAAGTTTATGACTTAATTTTCAAAAATGATTTTTTTTAACTCTTGACAAAATTTCAAGTAAAATTCTTTAATATACCAGAGTACTTTTTTCGTCAAGAAGGTACTCGGTTACTTTTGTAATGTCAATAGTACTCAAAAAAGTACTATTCCACTCAAAATATCATCCCTGATACACAGGATAAGAAGCAGGAGTTGAGATAATTGGATGAAACTTGGTACACATGGTCACCCAAGGATCTGCACTATTGAATATTTTTGGAATCCGCCCACGGACACGCCTACCTTCCATACAAAGCAAAAATTTAAAACTGCATAAATAAGCTCATAATTTACCTACAACAATAAAACTTGGTGTGTATGTGTTTTGTATAAACAAAAAGATGTGCTCAAAAAATGGGTGTCGTCCGCCCACGGACACGCCCACCTCCCATACAACCCAAAAATTGAAAACGCAATAAATAAGCCCCTCTATTTAACCTTCAGAAATAAAATTTGACACGTGTGTTTTTCATAACAACACACAGATGGTTTAGAAAAATGGACATCATCCGCCCACGGACACGCCTACCTCTCATACAACGCAAAAATTTAAAACTGCATAACTAAGCTCACAATAGGCCTACAACAATTAAATTTGATATGTGTGTTTTATATCAACACAATGATGTTTTTGAAAAATGGACGTCATCCGGTCACGAACACGCCCACCTCCCATGCAACCCAAAACTTTAAAATGCAATAAATAAGCCTCTGTTTAACCTACAGAGCTTAAATTTGGCACGTATGTTTTTTATGACTTAAAACAGTTGGTTTTGAAAAATGGACGTCATACGCTTACGGACACGCCTACCTCCATTACAACCCAAAAAATTTAAAACTCAATAAATAAGGTTATGTTTGTCATAGAGAAATTATATTTGGTATGTATGTATTTTATACCAAAAGTAAGGTGTGTTCAAAAATTGGAAGTAATCCGTCCATGAACACGCCCACCTCCCATAGCGGAAGCACAATAAAGGCATTAACTGTGAGCTGCAGGAATAAAACTTGGTATGTGTAAATTTTTCATCAACATTTAAATGCATATAAAATATAGGCTTCATCTGCCCACTGACACGCCCATTTGCAATAAAATTTTTTTTTTTTTTGAAAAGTGGGCTTAGGTCTTTTTATAGTAGGCCTAGACCGACTTTAGACGTTCTTTACTTGTTTTTAATTTATTTTTACATTAGTTTTTATAATCAATTTTGATCGTATTGAGCAACGCCTCAAAATCGTTCTAATAAATTTAAAAAAAAAAAAACAAAAAAAAATCAACAAAAATATTGTGAAAGCACTTAACAATTGATCCAGATCGAATTTCAAACGTCAAAAACTCATCACAAATTGTTTCGATAACAACAGTATTAAAAAATTGTTGAAAACAACATGATTGTGATATTTTTCCCATTTAAAAAAAAAAAATATTTTTCGATATCTTTTATAACTTTTGTAAAATTTAATCTTTAGCATTACATTTGGTGTCGCCAAGGTAAAATTTTTTTAGAAATTGTTCAGACTAATTTGAAATTTGGTGTATTTCGACTTTATTTTATTCTTTTAAAAAAAAAAATTTAAAAACTGGACTAAGTCAATTCGACGTAGATTACCAATCTCTATTCATTTCTCTATTTCTGGTATGGCACAACCATTGAATTGTGCTCCACCCACTCCAGTTTATACAATTTTAAAGACTTGCATTTTAAAAATTTGTATTTGTCTGTAGAAACCATTAAATTGGGTTAAGCTTCATATTGTTGTGTTTTAAAGAATAACCTTTTAAGAACATGTTGTAATTGAAATGATTTCCATAAACAAAATATTTTCAAACTGAAAACTAATACTGGCTTATTCAATACAGACGAATGTGACGTTTTGACTACTTTATCGAACTGAAAATGGTGTTAACCGGTTAAAATTTTAGCAATTTACTATAGGGTATTTTAGAAGATGCCCGAAGGTTTCAAAATGCTAAAACATAATGCAGTTATTTATGCTAGTTTAATAGTTACATTCGCTTAAACACCTGGGACGTGTGTGACGAGCACAAGCTTAAAAACTAAAAATTCTGAGTTTAACTTTGAAATGCAGTCCAACAATGAGACGATTTTTGCCTTGCATATATTCAAATTTAATATATTTTCTGTTGAATACCAGTGAAAAATATTTTGAAAAAATGGCGATAACCATTCTTTTTTAAACTTTTAAATGGGACGGGTGTGACATAAGATTGTTCCTGGTGTGACGAGTGCGAAAGATGTGGGAATTATTTATAAGAACTTAATGGGTATACTAACCATCATATATTTTTGACACTAAAATCAAAAAAATATTTTTTTAATTAATTTATTAATTTAATTAATTAATTAATTTAATTAATTAATATATTAATTTTTTGCAAAAAAATTTTTTTGCATGCATTTTTTATCAAATTAATACCTATACAAATAATTTCGATTTTTTAATATATTTAAAAAAAAAAAAAAATTTTTTTTGCAAAAAACTTTTCGCATGAATTTTTGATCAAATTAATACCTATACAAATGATTTCGCTCCATATGAATTTACAAAACTTGTTTTGGTCAAAGAATTTATTCATATACTTGCAAAAATTTCATTATTAGAAAAAAATTTTGAAAACCGTTCCGGGTGTGACCAACTTCTTGTAACGGAAATGAAGATTAAATATAATTTATTGAATGAAAAAAGTTAACAAATTTATGTAAAGCATCAACATCCTTACTCTAGGAAAGTTTCATTCTTATCATCAGACAATGTTGCTTCTTATGAAAACGATAGCATTTTTCTGGGACGGGTGTGACACTGAAAAAACACTCAGTTTAAATATTTTTTCTTTGTTGTATATATAAAAAAAAAAATTTGTTTTGCAAAAAACTTTTCGCATGAATTTTTGATCAAATTAATACCTATACAAATGACTTCGCTCCATATGAATTTACAAAACTTGTTTTAATCAAAGAATTTATTTATATACTTGCAAAATTTCATTATTAGAAAAAAATTTTTAAAACCGTTCCGTGTGTGACCAACTTCTTGTAACGGAAATGAAGATTAAATATAATTTATTGAATGAAAAAGTTAACAAATTTTTGTAAAACATCAACATCCTTACTTTAGGAAAGGTTCATTCTTATCATAAGCGCATGTTGCTTCTTAGCATTTTTCTGGGACGGGTGTGACACTGAAAAAACACTCAGTTTAAATATTTTTTCTTTGTTAACGCAGTAACCAATCCTTGTTATAAACTGTTCTTGGATAACATTTTTATCTTTTTTAACATTACTAACCTAATTTTTTTGAATGTGCATCAAGAGATGGCTGTTTTCAACGTTTTAAATCTAAACAAAATATTTTAAGTTTTTCTCAACTCGGAGTTTGTTTAGTTAAATTGTCAAAAAAACATATTAAGCATTAAAGCGTTCCTCATTGGTGTGGAATCAGCCATATGTAAATTTTTCATTAACATTTAAATTCATATAAAATATAGGCTTTATCCGCCCACGAACACGCCCCTATACAATAATATTGTCTTTTTTTAAAGTAGGTTTAGGGTATTTCATAGTCGGCCTAGACCGACTTTAGACTTTCTTTACTTGTTTAATTTCAAATAAGTTGTTATCGATCTATCAGCGCCGTTTACGACATATCAATTTTAGAAAGAATTACAACTATTTCCAAAAATTAAAGACAATTGCATTCTATATCACAGTTACCAATAGTTTATTATAATATTTCTGCTTCTCTCATATAATTACAATGAGAAAAATTTAAAAAAGAAAACAAATTTTGTATATCTTTCTGCCTTCTTGGTAAGTACTTTCAACCAGCATGCATGTTTTTATGTCTTCATCAGTTACTGTTACTTTGCTAAAAAATGACATAAATTTTCATTGATGGCAACCCTTCCAAATGACTTTAAAACTCTATAGCGGAAGCAGCACACCCAGTAAAACAATTTAAACTAAGGCGCACAAGCTTCAAGTCAATGGCATGAAGTCAGTTGCAAAAAATTTATTTTATTTGTTGGTTTGAGGTGGGAGGCCTCCGCTCACGGTTGTTGTCAGTTTCAGCGTCAGTGTCGGCGTCAATTTTGCTTACATTGTGCGCTTGTTAATCGCTTTATTTCAAGCATAACTTGCTTAAATCAACGTCCTGTCGCATAGCCTGCACAAGATATACAAACAAACATACCTGAATTTACCTCAGTTTATGTAGCCAACCCTTTTGTTGTTGGCACAAGCAAGAGGGTGGTGTGTATGTGTGCGTGCATTTGTTTATACATTGTAAAATCATACTCACACATAAACACAGGGAGGCAGGCATTCACATACTCCAACATGCCATACCAGTTTAATGACAAAATAATTAGAAAACTTTGCTGTTTCATGCTGTTGCGTTGCCAGGAAACAAGGGCCAGGCGCTCAGCGACTCACCGCTCCTTCAATTGCTTTAATTAAAATCTTTTAACATATTTTTACGCATTTATCAAAATTCGTAATTGCAGTGCTTAAAAAATATATGAAGAAGGGAAAGAAGTTTAATTTTTTCCAAACTTAAAACATGCAAGCGAAGTAGCTTTCTTCACGTTATGACTTATGTTAAGTATCGTTTTACATATAGTTGCTAGCGTTTTTTTGGAAACTTAAAATTTTAATAAAAACAAAACAACATATTACAAATTTGATTCGACATATAAATATTGTTTCAGATATGACTATTATGGGTTAATTTTTTGCAGAATCTCTTGTGTATAAGAATATTTAATACATATAGAAAGTATGCTTCTAAACGTGACGAGATAAATGCTTGCAACATCATGTGACTTAATTTTAAAATTTAACGTGTGCACATAAATTACGAACTAAGTATAGCAAGCATATCTATTAAAACGATATCAAATGTTTCTTTGACTACACTATCTCTACAAAATTAAACATCTTTTCGTGATATGCTAACACTTAAGCCGTTCCTAAGCCGTACTACTTAATCGGCTTTTGAGTCTCTCTCACTTTTTGCTCGAAATTAATCTAATGAAATCTGCCTAAATGGCAGACATTTCAACACAATCTCGTACATACATAGCACCAACGTTACATATACAACTTTGTACAATAATAATAATGGTTCAGCACAAAACTATAGTGCTTAAAAAATATATGAAGAAGGGAAAGAAGTTTAATTTTTTCCAAACTTAAAACATGCAAGCGAAGTAGCTTTCTTCATGTTATGACTTATGTTAAGTATCGTTTTACATATAGTTGCTAGCGTTTTTTTGGAAACTTAAAATTTTAATAAAAACAAAACAACATATTACAAATTTGATTCGACATATAAATATTGTTTCAGATATGACTATTATGGGTTAATTTTTTGCAGAATCTCTTGTGTATAAGAATATTTAAAACATATAGAAAGAATGCTTCTAAACGTGACCAGATAAATGCTTGCAACATCATATGACTTAATTTTAAAATTTAACGTGTGCACATAAATTACGAACAAAATATAGCAAGCATATCTAATAAAAAGATATAAAATGTTTCTTTGATTACACTATCTCTACAATATTAAACATCTTTTCGTGATATGCTAACACTTAAGCCGTTCCTAAGCCGTACTACTTAATCGGCTTTTGAGTCTCTCTCACTTTTTGCCCAAAATTAATCTAATGAAATCTGCCTAAATGGCAGACATTTCAACACAATCTCGTACATACATAGCACCAACGTTACATATACAACTTTGTACAATAATAATAATGGTTCAGCACAAAACTATAGCTACACAAACACACCGCTATTATGAAAGTTCTCGCCTAACTTTAGAGCTGCTGCAACTTCAAATCTGACTTTGGTAGGACTTTTGAAAAACTTTTACTGCTACTGCAGCTGCATTTACGATATTGTCAAGAAAATCGATAAATTTCATCAAGAGACTGCATCAAAGTCGTCTCTGCTGTTACATACAATGGACGGATAGAGAGATAGCCTAAGTTATGGCAACGAGATGAAATATAGAACAGGAGCCTTTGGCTCAAATTGACTGCGGTACAGCTTGTTAGCAACTTTAGGCAAATGTTGTTTCTAAAGAAAAAAAAAAACAAAAATATAGAGGGAAAGAATTCACCTCAAGAGCAGGATGCCAAAAATGTACGCAACAAAAGTTGGGAAATTATTTAGTTCAAAAATATTAACTTAACTGTTCATGAAGTTACTTTTTGATGGTATGCTTAGGGGCTTGAGTTTTGAATATTTTTCATCGATTACTTAGTTGTGGTGAGTTATAGTCATTTAAGGTACAGCACTTTAAACCAGACAGGCGTTCATAAGCCAATATGTGTTTGATATTGTAAAATCATTATTAAAATATTGACACACACTGAGAAAAAAAACTAAAGAAATTCAAGCTTGAATTAAAACAAAACATGCTTGAAAGAGCATCGAGCATGATTTGAGTTGTTTAAAGCAGGTTTGTGCTTTGCTAGAAAAAAGAACTTATTTCTTGAAAAAGACAAAGAAGAAATGACTTATTTAAAGAAATTTATTTTTCGTTATAGGCTTTACCTTGTTAAAAAAAAAATTAATTAAGAATTGCTACTCTGAAAATAAATATTCTATTTAAGACAAAAAAAATTTTGCATGTCATGTTAGCGCAAACTTAATTTAGAGGTTGTTTCTGTTTCAGCCGATGATTCATAAAACTGGAATTGGAAATCCAATAATAATTAAGCATCTGGATGCAGAAAATACGTTTAATCCACAAAACAACTTGCCTTTGCAATCAATCGATTTCTTACGAACCAAATAACATGATTCTCTTCAATTTGTTTGTTATTTTTATGAATTTTTATGAATTTATCCAAATAAAAAAGACAATGCTATGCATTCTGACAACAGAACGAATACTCAAAGTAAGCATGAAAAAACATATGACAGACATGAAAATAACAAAAAACATCAACGCACTTAACATATTTTTAAAAGCTGATTTTTAAGAGCTGATTTTGATTAGATCAAAATTTTGGACAAAGACTTAAGAGCGCACAATAGACTATCATAGGAAAGACTGCAAATATAACAAAAGCAAAGAACGATGATGAACACTTAAGAAAATAAGCATAACATTAATCTTACTTAGTCTGTGGCAATTTAAAGTAAACTTTTGTAATATTAATTGTGGTTCTATTTGACAAATTTTAATTGTGCTATTTTAATTGAATAATGTTTTTTTATTGCTTCGTGTTATTAATTGTGTGAGTGTTAAGCAATTGTTCAAAGAATGGCATACTATCTTCTTTCAATATAAAATTGAAATTTAAAAATTTCCGTGAGACAGCTGAGCAGTAAACAGCAAAATGTAGTTAGCAAAATAAGAGACCTTAACCTTTTGTCAACCTTGTTAACATTGTTGACAAATGAAATTGCAGAAAAATGGACATGCATATCAAATGAATGTAGCGGAATGCAAACCGTTATTTTTGATAAAGAATGCGGTGCATTGTAAACAGTGCATTGATCTATTATTTTCTCTATATTTATACTCCCAAGCGGACGTGTGAAACGCCCATAAGGAGGCGTGGTAGGTATAGAAGAGTATATATATTCTTGATCAGCAGCACTACCTGACTTGATTTAGGCATGTCCGTCTGTCCTTCTAATTGTCTGTAATTGTCTGTCTGTGGGCACAATTACAGCCGTAATTTTGAAGCTATCGTTCTAACATTTGATATTTGAGCTTTTTTTAAAAAACTCGACATTTTAAATGACTTCTTTCTGAAGTCAAATAAACTTGTTGACAGCTCTTCTTTCGAAATTAATCACCGACTTTTGTATCAACATAATGAACAATTCAACTTTTAAACTATTACCGAAGAAGATACTGTGAGATTCATCTTGTGGCTCAGTGAATAAAGGCCTAACGAACTAATGCCTAATTTTTCAAAATGAAAGAATGCCTAAACAAAAACGCCTAAGAAGAAAGTGAAAGAACGTCTAACTTTAAAAATGAAGGAAAGTCTAATTTTCCCTTTTACAGAATGTTTACAAGATAGTGTATGCATTTTGTAAAAGGGAAAATCAATTGCTTTAACAATTTTAATGAAGGAATGCCTAAAATATTAGACATTCTTTCATAATGAACAACCGCCTAATTCCTATATAATTTTTTGTTGCAATTTTTAGGCATTATTTCATTTTTTTTTTTTTAGCCGTTAGTTCGTTAGGCCTTTATTCACTGAGCCCCATCTTGTCAATTAAGTCAAATGCGGTTGGAAACGATGAAGTTAATATAAAATTTATAAAACTTATACTAACTTTCATAGTTCCGATCAGGGACGCAACCAAGATTTTTTTTTGGGGGGTTTTATCAAATTTTGGACTTATATATAAAATCAATTTTACAAAAGCTTCAAATCACAGCAATAAGTTTCAACTCTTGGGTTTTAATGGGTTAAGTTAATGGGCTTGGTCGGTTTCGAAGGCTCAACCAAAGAATATGATAATTAAATTTTATTAATATAAGTACTAAATATTTCAGCACTAGATAATGTAACTTGAAGAAGGGTTCCAAATTTTTACAAGATTGCTTATAAATTTTTGGGAAACCATGACAGCTTATTTGCAAAAATAAGTTTGGACTCAAGCTTTAGGGAGAATATTCTGGACAATTTGTACAATGTCATAAGAAAAAAATAAAATTAATTTTCAAACCGACCCAATCCCTAAAAAAACAATCATATTTAAAATTTAAGTTTAGTTTATATAAATAGTATTTTATTAATACTAAAAAATATATCAAAAATTGCTATAATTGTATACTTATTCCACCAAAATATGCAAGTCTTGCAATCAAGATTGAATATCGGAATCTGTTTGTTCAAAAATGCTTTTATTATTTGGATACGAATACTTATCGAAATAATGCACTTTTTAAGTCTTTCCAAAGCCTTGCAAGAAAATAAAAAAAAACAAAAAATGTATATAAAAATTGAGTTTCTTTCTCAAAATTTGATCTCTCGCCGAGTAAAATTAAAAATTTTTTTAAGTTCAAACTGTACAACAGGCACTGTCAGGAAATTTTGGCCGTACAGAAGCTGTACAGCAGTGGTAGCGGTCATTTTAAAATGAACTTGCTTCTGCTTTGTTTAGGGTCTCTAGAATCGGCCAAAATGTTTTGAAATCACCAGTTTTACAGCCGTTTACGAATTTTTTTCTTGTCCTAAGAAGGTTAAACGAAAGTTTTAGGCAGTTAAACGAAGGTTTTAAGGCTTGAGCTACAATATTTTCAATTCTTCTCGGGGAAAATGCAATTTTTTCTCCCCACAATGACTGAACACTTCACTTCGTTCTAAAAATAACCAATAGCTAGCCTTAAAATTGATCCTATGATGAGTACTAATGGAGCTCATTTCCGAAAATATAAAATACAAAATTTCTGACTGCTTGGGATGAAAAACTAATAGCCAAAATATGAAAAAATCGTTTGAGTCTCTGGCCATCAAATTAACCGATAAAGTTTCCTTTAAAATCGACTTTTGATATCGTCATATTTAACACTAACATACTAACTTTTTCTGTATGTAATATGTGAAAAATATTTTTTTAATCATAATCTTCCATAGGATTTTCAAAATCAGTTTCATGAAAATCCTTCAAGATTGCACAAATATTATTTGATTTGATGTGTTTTTGAAAGAGTGTCGTAAAGACTTTCGTTAAAAAAGATATTATGTCGATTTAAGTCAGCATTTCTTAATTCCTGCTCATTGGTATAACTTTATTATATATCTGATAAACGGATGAACAGAAGCAAAATCAAACCAACATCTTTTTTTCTAATAAGCCCATATATCTTAAAATCGAATAATATTTGACAATTTAGAGAAATATTTATGAAACAGATTCGGGAAAATGATGAATTATAAATTTTTGCTCAGTTGCAAAAATCAATCGGAACTATTTTTATATTGAATCACATGACTTCACTTTAAACTTAATTCCTGCAGAGTTTGGATTAGTTTATGTTTAAAAAATAATTATAAAAAAAGAACGAAAAATAACAATTTAAGAAGAAATTTCCTTGTTCACCTTGGTGGCGAGAGACTCGACCGCTCTTCTTTAAATTGAGGCTTTCTCATTTTGTATTACTTTTGAATTAATTTTCATCCGAATATTTCAAGTCGTTTTAGTAGGTTCCAAGCTAGAAGTTGAAGAGACAACTCAAATCGAAGTATTGTCAAGAACCCCTCAAGAGGTCAGAATCAGTCTGAAGGAAACAAACATGAAAATTTAGTAGGTTTTACATCAAACAGAATCGATTTGAAATATTAATTTGGGCTTTTTACTCATTTGATAAGATGTGTGTTTGCTTTTCATATGAACCACTTTGATATCATTCTATTTTGCTTGGTACTACAATAATTTTGGGGGGGGGGGGTTTAAACCCCGAAACCCCCCTTTGGTTGCGCTAATGGTTCCAATAGTGACACACATATTCAACCATGCTATAACATCATCATATTTTCCTGCCGAATGGAAGATAGCAAATGTACTCCCTATTGGTAAAAAGTTCAATCCAAAATTCCCGAAAGATTTCCGGCCGATAAGTATTCTCCCTGTTTTATCAAAATCGTTTGAGAAAATTGTTTCGATACAAATTGTTGACCACCTAAACACCTATAATATGCTGTCCGAAAACCAGTCTGGCTATAAAAAGAGGCTGTTCTAAAAATAATGAAAGATTTTCGACCTTCATACAATACCGATGACTCGGGGTTTAAACCCCGAAACCCCCCTTTGGTTGCGCTAATGGTTCCAATAGTGACACACATATTCAACCATGCTATAACATCATCATATTTTCCTGCCGAATGGAAGATAGCAAATGTACTCCCTATTGGTAAAAAGTTCAATCCAAAATTCCCGAAAGATTTCCGGCCGATAAGTATTCTCCCTGTTTTATCAAAATCGTTTGAGAAAATTGTTTCGATACAAATTGTTGACCACCTAAACACCTATAATATGCTGTCCGAAAACCAGTCTGGCTATAAAAAGAGGCTGTTCTAAAAATAATGAAAGATTTTCGACCTTCATACAATACCGATGACTCATTGATTTTTCTAAGGCTTTTGATATAGTCAACCACGACATTCTTCTTCAAAAACTAGAATATTATTTCGGGTTCAGTAAAAATGCTGTAAAATTAATGAAATCGTATCTATACGACCTATTTCAGAATGTTAAAAATAAAAATAATTCTTCAAAACTAAAAAGAACATTCTCAGGTGTACCACAGGTATCAATTTTGGGGCCAATTCTTTTTAGTATTTTTGTTAATGGCATAGTCACCTGTTGTCAGAACAACTCGATTCACCTGTACGCCTTTCCATACCCAAAGGGTTATCAGAAGACTTGATCTATAGAATAAACGAAGATCTGAAATCAATAGAAGTATGATCAGTCGCGCATTTATTAAACCTGAATGCATCCAAGACTCAGGCCCTCGCAATTTCCCGCCAGCGCTACAGTATTAATAGCCTTCCACCCATAGTTATGTCAGGTGTAGATGTCTCGTTTGTCGAATGTGTTAATAGCTTTGGATATAAAATAAACAATTGCCTCAATTGTGTTGATCATGTAAACAGTACTGTCTCCAAAATATATTCCGTACTTCGAAAACTATGGTATACCAGTAATTTTATACCACAGGAAACGAAATTAAAGCTCATTCGCGTTCTAATAACTCCCAATAACACGTATGGCGAACTTGTGTACGGGAACCTAGATACTGTTTCGCAGAGAAGGCTGCAATTAGCAATTAGCTGCAACTGTGCAAGATACGTCTTTAATAGGTAAAAATTTGATCGAGTATCCGAATTTGCACGGAGAATTCTAGGTTGTGATCTCAGAAACTGTTTTAATATTCGCAATCTCCTCTTTTTACACAAACTTATTTACACGCGTTGTCCCGAATATCTGTTTAGAAATCTTCGTTTTGCTCTGTCTAGTCGAACACTCAATATTATAGTACCCAAATTTAAATCTCTTATAATTTCCAGAATGCTTTTTGTTAACGTTGTGAAATTTTGGAATATGCTACCAATGT
Organism: Tetanocera ferruginea; assembly: GCA_958299015.1. Lineage (NCBI taxonomy): Eukaryota > Metazoa > Arthropoda > Insecta > Diptera > Sciomyzidae > Tetanocera > Tetanocera ferruginea. The sequence goes on along the minus strand of OY282642.1, from coordinate 156,369,711 downwards.
ATATTTAAGCCGAAACCAATAAGGTGTACTTCAAAAGGGCAGTATGCAATTTACTTCAATAACTTTATTTATTTTTCTGCAGTGGTTCAGCCGTGATGGTAATAATTACAAACGCACCAACAATAAGAATATTGTACTTTGAATTAAGTGAAATTTTTTCTTTAGAAATTTGTTACGGTAAATTTTTTTATGACAACGTAAACATGTAAGAACTTTTTTGGATGAATCGGGTGTGAGAGATGCCCTAGCTGTGCACGTTTTAAAAGAAAAAAAATTTGAAAAAAATTCCTATAGAAAAAATTCGCAAAATTGAGGGTTCGATGGGGTAAAGTGTACCTCCAACAACCTTTTTTTTTGTTTAATAACTTTTCAGGCCCAAACCGAAAATCACCCAGGCAACATCGGTTTAAAAATTGACCCAGCCTAATATATATTAAGTTATTTTATTAAAATTTATATTAAAAGGCAAGTTAAAAAAATTATCGTCATCAATCCCATTTGATGAACACGCCCACCTCCCATAGAACCCCACAATTTGCAACTTTATAAAGAAGCTTGTCTTAACGCTGCAGGAAAACAAGTTGATCTCAAAGTATTTTAGACGTCATAAAAATAGTAAAATTTTAGAATTCTCATACAAAAATAGCTACAATTTAAATTTTGTATTCTTACGAATCGGACGTGGGGGTATTTTAACTTCGTCTAAGTCGAAGATGTAACTTACTAGTTTCCTTTCTTTCGAAATTTGTGTTCATAAAAATGTTTCTATGAAAGAACATGTTGGGCAGAAAAGAAAACAACTAAAATGAGTGAACGTTTTTTTCTTTTTATGATTAAAAATTAACTTATTATACCCTAAACCTGAAAGTTGAGGGTATATTAACTTTGTGCAAACGTTTGTAACGCATAAAACGAAGCGAGTCCGGTATAGAAAAGTATATATATTCTTGATCAGCGTCACCACGTGAGTCGAGCTATTTATGTCCGTCCGTCCGTCTGTCCGTCTGTGTGTTGTCCGTATACACTGAATAAGAAGAAGGAGTTGAGATAATTGGATGAAACTTGGTACGCATGGTCACATGAACCCAAGGATCTGCATTATTGAATATTTTTGTAATCCGCTCACGGACACGCCTAGCCCCCATACAAAGCAAAAATTGAAAACTGCATAACTCAGCTCATAATTAACCTACAACAATAAACTTTGGTATGTATGTGTTTTGTATCAACACAAAGATGTTTTCGAAAAATGGGTGTCATCCGCTCAAGGACACGCTCACCTCCCATAAAACCCAAAAATTGAAAACGAAATAAATAAGCCTCTGTTTAACCAACAAAGCTAAAATTTGGCACGTATGTTTTTATAACAAACCAAACATGGTTTTGAAAAATGGACATCGTCCGCTCACGGACACGACTCCTTCCCATACAACTCAAAAAGTTTACAACTCAATAAATAAGATTATGTTTGTCATAGAGAAATCAAATTTAGTATGTATGTATTTTATACCAAAACTAAGGTGTGTTCAAAAATTGGGAGTAGTCCGTCCATTAATACGCACACCTCCCATAGCGAAAGCACAATAAAGGCATTAACTGTGAGCTACAGGAATAAAACTTGGTAGGTATGTGTAAATTTTTCATCAACATTTAAATGCATATAAAATATAGGCTTTATACACCCACGGACACACCCATTTTCAATAATATTATGTTTTTTTTTGGAAGAGTAGGTTTAGGATATTACATAGTCGGCCTAGACCGACTTTAGACTTTCTTTACTTGTTTTGACATAGTATTATTAAATTAATTAATTCAAATTTATTTACATTATGTACAGTTAAAGTTGAAGATATAAACAAAATATTATTTTTTTTTGTTTTTGTATTTGTTGTTTATTTTCTAGAGGTCGTTAAAGTTGGCGTGTTTAAAAAAAGGTTGTAAGTTGGTTTCTAGTCTCCAGCATTTTCAAGGCGTCGGAAAGTAAAAAATCAAATTGCATTCTTCAGTAAATTGTTTGTATTTGAGTACTCTACCTACGCAAATATAAAAAAAAAATAAAAAAATAAAAAAATGGCATGCGTTAAAAAACAAATTTACAAAAAACCCCTCTTTTTGGCAGAAATTCTTAGCTGTAAAAAACAAAATATAAAAGTGTCTGGGCTTTTTATAGGTAGAATACTTAACAGAGTCTATGAAGATCACAATATATCAAGATACATCGAAATCGATCAAGCAGAACTCGAGATATCTTAGAAACTAATTTGAAAAAACCTGTTTCGAGAAAAATGCGATTAGATTTTCTTCTATGAATAAATGAATACGATAATATCTTATATATTAATACTTGAACATTAAAGTTTGTCGTACGCTTTTTTGGTGTTAATCAAAACTCAAAATAAATGAAACTTATATCATTCGAAAGGTTATGTTGCCCAGATTGAAGAATGTATATATAAATGTTATATCTGATAGAGGTGGTTCCCAACCTGCTAAGAGATAAATTAAATTTTTGAGAAAAAATCCGCTCTTTGATTAATATGAAATTTGGTTGGAAGAGAGTTTTTAAGTTGGTCAAATTTGAGTTTTTTTTTAAAAGTAACATTTTCTTAAAAAAATAGTTTTATCCATTCCTCAGTTGTAAAATTTGTAAAAAAATGTGTTTTAAATTCAAAAATTTGACTTTCCATGTGAATATCTTGGTCGGATTTGAACGGTTTTTAAATTTTTCTAATTTTTTCTAAAAGTTTGTTAAATTTTCTTTCAAATGTAATAAAAATTACAGCAAAGCTTTAACCAAAAGTATTTTTAATGAATTTTCTTAATATTGTCGTTAGTTATTTAGCGTGTGTTTCAAACAAATGCCAAGAGAGAAAAAAAAATGTCTCAAATTGAATGTTCTAAATTGGAAAGCCAATATCTCCGCCATCTGTGAATAGATTTTATTTATTTTTTTTTTTGTATTTAAGTTTTATCAGTTAACTTAAAAAAACTTTTGAAATTAATACCGTGTTTTGTTTGTTTATATATAAATTATTCCTTTTAAAAAAAGACAATAAAATTTGATTTATTCTTAAAATATGGGGTAAAAATTAGTTTTGTTGTAAAAAAGCAAAAACTCAAAATTGCATTTTTAATTTTCTTTCAAAGTCCACACCGGATTTAAGATGAATTTATTTTGTCTTGACACTAAATTAATAAACTGTCCGCACCATCAAAAAATCAAGGCCTATGATTTCTTTGACAAAATTTTATTTTTTTAAAATGTTGTTTTCTGTTTTTGAACAAAATAATTATAAAAAAAAATAATTTTTTTGAAGAAAATAGCTTTATATCTCTAATCAATTAAGAGTTATAGCCTCGAACTTATTTTAATCATCTCGCATATAATTATAAATAGGCAATCAATAAATTGGTCGAATTTCGACCCCAGCCGATACTAGTATGAATAAATGCGTGATATACGAAAATAATGTTTGTTATATTTTTTTTTTTATTTGATATTTTTTTCTAAAATTTCGTATACGTATTCTTAAGACCTAAAGAAACCAGATTTAAAAAAAAAAAAAACAAAAATTATTTTTCATTTTTTTACACACTATAATAGTACCTTAAAGGATATTGAAAGGGTTTTATTATTAGTGCTTTTTTTCTTTATTATTATTAGAGTATTGATATAATTTCAGAAGTTTTGGGGTTCAAACTGTTGAAATTTTCAAAATCATTATCAGTAACCAGCATCATCATCTCGATATTATTTACAGACCTATGTTTTCGACAATAGTGCAACATACAACAATTTTTAAACAAAGTATTCCATTCTTACTTTTATTACCATTGTTACACCAACAAATTACGGTAGCCCGAGTTCAATCTTCCATCTGACAGAAAGTTCTTTCAACAGAAATAAATTATTCTTATCGAGAGTTACGAATTAAAGTTCTTTCGAAAATGAGCATTAGCTGTTCAGAGTCGGCATAAAATATGAAAGTTGAGTTCTCAACCTGTTGTGTACAAACATTGAATAACACACATAATACAATTTTTCATCAAAAGCTCTGTCAAAGTCTTTTTCTATTCGTTTTTTTTTTTTTCAATATTAAAAACAAAAAACAAAATAAATTAATCAAGTCACCATATAATTAGTTAAGCCCCTGGCGATTATCAAATTTGTTTAATACAATTATTTTTCAATTAAAAACAAAAAAATTAATCTACTAAAAACGCTAATAAGTCGAAATGTACTTTTTTATTCTGTATAATTAAACTAACCAACAATTACACGAAAGCTTTTTCTAATCAGTTGTTAATTAAAACATCTAAAGCAATGTTCAAATTATTATTCAACGAATGAGTTGCAAGCATCTGATGAGAAATAAAAAAAAAATGAATTAAATAGATGAGATATTTACTGTCAGATACAACGTAATTAAAACAAAATTTAAATAATTTCAAAATTGAATGCATGAATTACTTTATAATAGTAATGAAACAATCTATTTATATTGGTTTGAGGTCCTTCCTAGCCTGGGTTAGCAGAGGGCAAAACGCAGTGAGAGCAATCAACAACAGTATAATAATAACAACAATACAATAAAGAAGAATACACAAAAGGTGTTTTGTTTTAATTGTTCTACTATATTTATGGTGGTGGAATTCTTGCAAATTTTTTTTGAGGTTGTGGTTGACAAACTGACAATTGTTTTTGTACGCGTTTAGATCGACATCAATAACGTCAATAGCATAGGACAACGTACTAAAATTATATACAAATTTACTTAAATAAATAAAGAGAAATATGTGTATGTGTGCGTATAAGAATGTGGGAGGTAGGCCAGCCAACACTTGTTGTACTGTTATCGCCTGATTGCATTGTGTTCGGATGAATTGATGTTGTCACACGGAATGTTGCGGCAACACGCGATAAAGTCTACGTTTAGATGTTTGTTTATATTTTTAAGTGCTAAACAATATAAATACATATGTCTGACTGTCGGTATATATATATATATATAAAGTGATACAAATGTCCGAACACCAATCTAAACTCAGCCAATTCGGTCACAAATCGTGCCACTTGTGATTCAAGCAGGAACATGCAAACATGTCAATAAATAATTGATTTGATTAAATGCGTGTGATATTATTTCTTGTTATGTTATTGTTATTGTTGTTGTTGTTGTTGTTGTTGTTGTTGTTGTCGCATTTGATTTGACTGCCATTGTGGCAGTGTTTTTGTAAAACACAAAATAGATAAAAAAATAACAACAACGGACACACACACATAAATAATAAATTCAAAAAATTACTTTAACACGGACAAAAAGTTTTAAATTATTTTTGACACTCTCTATACCTTTAATGCAAACACTGTCTATACCTAATAAATAATAATTTTGTTGTTTTTGATGTTGTTGTTGTTGTTGTTGTTGTTGGTGTTGTTGTTGTTGTTGTTGTTGTTGTATCTGTTGCTGTTTTTGTACATTTTTATTACAATGATTTAATTAACATTTTATCTCTCGTGTTCGTACGACAGCCACACTTAATTGAATTTAATAAATTAACAAGATGTTTACATGCAGCAGCAACAACAACAACAACAACAACAACAACAACAACACTAACAAAAATTACATCAATGAGGCAGTAGCTTGCTTATTGCTGGCTATTTTTGTTAATTTTTTTGTTTTAAATATTATTTTGTACACGTGTTTTTTTTTTTTGCGTTTTTCGACCCTTCTGCTCCAGCTTCAGTCCAAAGCTTGTGGAAAATTTTAATTGCATTGCTGTCACACATTGCGGTGGCAGCACTGGTCAAATGCACAGCAACCACTGATGATCGTACATGTGTCTGAGCTTTTCTGCGTGGTTTTTGCGTAAATAAGCTCGCCATTAATCATAAATTAATTAGTTGCATTAAATTGAAATGAATTGAAAATAAAAAAATTATATATATTAACCTCATGCAACAGGAGTGTTTGTTTTTTATTACCATGATAATCGCATTAGTATTTTTAACTTGACTGTGTTTTTGTTTGTTTTATTGCTTAATTTTCAAAAGCTAGCTGACTGCCCTGCACAATTAAATTTACAAATATTTTGCTAGAAATTTGATAATAAAATTGCTAGTTTGATAATAAAAAAGATTTGTTTAGTAATGAAATTAATTCAAATTTTGCCCTTGAATTATGTTCAAATAAAACATAGTTAAATAAAATAAAAAAATATAACAACAAGCAATTAAATTTTTAATTTTAAAACTGAATTATTTTTCAAATTCTAAGCAATTACATTGTGAAGCTTAATTGAATAAATTTTTCAATTATTTCTGAGCTTTAACTCTAAAGCGCTTGACTTTTAACCTCAAGAGAAATTATTGTTTTTTGTATTTTTGCTGAATTTATTTTAAACTCCGCCTACCTTCTATACAAAATGACGTCAATTATTGACTTGATGTTTCACATTATCACATTGATTTTTAAGAATTTTTTTTTGAATGAAACCCAATCTTATCCCTCTTACAAAGTGTCGTATTCAATAATATGTTATAATAAAGTTTCAATTTATTAATAATTTTAATTTCAAACAAGTCGAAGATAAGTCCTGACTAGTGTTTAATTTGATTCTCAAAATTGAAAAATACTTATAGCTAAAAATATTAATCTCTACTGAAAATGTTTATTTTAAATATTTTTTTTTTTCATTTTTTTTATTACTTGGTTTATTCTTCAGACATACACAAGGTTTTGTAATTTTGAAGATAAATTTACGGCATTTTCCTGCTTAGTATTTTCTAAGCAATGTACCAACCAATGTACTGAGTTTCAATATCATTTCCATTTTTTTTTTTTTCGTTATCCATTCTTCGCATGTTTTTTATAAGTATGCAAATTTAATCGCTTTTCCACAATAACATACATTCAATAACATACCTAAACAATATTTAATTACTTTGTTAAGGCCCAGTAGCTTTGTTAATATTTATTTTTACATCATTAATTGTTCTTCTGATAACCTCTATTAAGGTTAAGAATCTTTGTTTGCTTTAAATCTCAATTAAACGTATGCGTTGACTTAAAAGAACGACAAAACCATTACGAATGTGTTTTATTTGAATGTTAACACTCGACTGACTTAATGTTAATATGTTTATTTCAAATAATGTGCACAACAAAACAAAAATAAGCAAAAACTAGTTTTCTAGCAATTAACTAGAAAAGATTATCAAACTAGCTAGACAGTTCTTAAGATATGTTTTAATTTTGATTGATGTTTATTGTTTTGCAGTATCGAATATATTATATGTACAAAAAACCCAATTAAAGCAAAAAAATTCTGAATAGCAGAGATGAAAGAAATATATCAGTTCATTTTATATTAAATATTTTGAATTAAAAATTGCTAATTAGCAATGTTTATATTTTTAATAATTTTTTTGGCATTATTGAAAATTTCCAGTTTTGAGATAATAGTTTTGTTTCACGACTTGGCGTCTGTCTAACAATATTTATTTATTATTAACAAATTTTGGTAAATATTATCGAGTGTAATAGTTAGTTTCCCTTCAAACTCATGTGAATTGAGTTAAAGCAGTAATTTATTTGATATATTGGTAAACCATATATCATATATATCATATAATTTGACATAATAAATGGTTCGTACAATAATATCTCATTTTCTGTATCTAAATATAATGAGTATTCAGTAAATAAATCAAACCAGTTTTGATAGTATCGTAAGTGTAGACGTAGTACTCCGTTTATGTAGTAACCTTATCTACTTTGCCTCTTTGGTCTGATTGTTTTGATCATTTTGAACATTTTTTCTATTTATCCACCGAAGATGAACAAATAAATTAATAATACTCAAGTTTTTGATTTCTTATCGAGACCAAAACACAGAAAAAGTGAAATGAAACAAGCAAAATGTTAAATTCTTTCGATTATTTTGTTAAGTTTGACAGATTGAGTTCTTTGACTGAGTTGAAAAGAGGTTCATTGGCCTCTTGCGTTAAAACGCAGCACTCAGTACTCTATGGAAGTAATATATTAAGAAACCCAATGCGCCCAATGCCCTCTTGCGTTGAATAGAGAACCAATGCTGGCTGTAAATAAGTCAGTACGTACAAAACTACAACAACACAAGCACAAACAATGAAACAAAAACATCGAAAGCAGCAAGCCTAGCAATAGCAGATTTTCTGAAATAAAAATGTTAATTTTGTCCTAAGATTTTGCTATTTTGTGACTTTAATAAAATAGTAACAAATCCAAAATTATATATTCATAAATTTCACGATATATCTGATATTGACGCATATATATTATCTTTGAATGATGAGTATTACAGGCTGTAGGCATATTCTAAAGTATTGCTCAAAAACGTTTCATGTCCTTGAAAAAATTTGTTAAAAGGAACCCATACAAACCGCGTTGTAAAACGTAATTCTACGTCAAAATGGTTTGGTTTTAATAACCAAATCTCAGTTGATGCTGCAACTGACAATTTCACCGAAACGAAAAACACATAGTTGTTGAAATATATCATTGTTTTGGAAGTTCAAGTTTAGCCGAGTGTGCTGGCGTTCGCGTCAAGTACTCGTTTGACCTAGGTTCAATCATCGACAAGAAGTATTTCTTTAAAATAATTTATTTTTTATATAAAAATTAAATGTTTAATTTTTTTCTAGATTGTAAGAAAACTAGTTTTTAAGGTTATTTTTGACCAAACAGTTAGTGAAACAGAAATTAAAAATTTTGATATTTAGTATAACTTACACAATCAGGACACCCCAGCAAAATCTTCGCTTACATTTAATCAAAAAAGTAATCCAGAAAATTCCAATCATCGACTACCCTCTCGCTTACGAAACCCATTATTTTAATACAGGCATGTCATTGGAGGTAATTGATGAATTTTCGCTTGACATGGGAGTACTTATGTAAGTACTAATTAAACTTGATGAATAACTTCTTCTCAATAATCACTTATTTATTAACAACTAAGAAGTTATTGAATAAGATGTTTCTCTGCACTAATTAGAAAAGCGATTTAAATATTGAAAAAATAAATTTTTTGTTCGTACATTTTTTGCTTAACAGTGCTTAACAGATCAACGACACCAATCAAGAGTTAGAGAATTTCTTCTTTAAAATGTGATAAATGCTTGTATTTAATAGATATATGTATCAGTTAATTAATTAATGTAATATATTTACATTTAACACATTTTTCTGTATTTCATTCATAAATCTGGAATTTTTTTTATATTAAAAATTATAAACATTTGACACTTTTGAAGCAAAAATAAAAGTCAAACAAAAAATTTAAATTATCTAAAAAACAGAGAACTCATTTCAAAAGAAAAAAGGGGTGACATTACTTACTGCATTACGAGTAATATACAATAAAATGCATTATTGGTCACCAACATTTATGTTATGCGTTTTATAATCGAATGCAAATCAACGCGATACGAAATATTTTGCTGGGCACCTTCTCCGCATGACAGCCTAGCACTCTTCCACTGAGATATTTTGAATAAATGTTCAAATTTGAAGCTTACAAATTTTACTGTTATTAGAAATGTATTTTGTTTTTGGCAAATAAAATTTTCACTTGAAGAAGAAAAAGTTTTCGGTTGCTGAAATTTAAACAATGCATTTCCCGCAACTGACTATTATTATGGAAACTGTTCAAACTTTCAAAGTATATCGTCGCTGCGCCTTTAAAACAGGGGCGGATCTGGAAAAAATCTTTGGGGGGGTAAATTATCAAAGACACACATTTTCAATTTGAGAAAATTTTGTCTCTTTACAAATAGACAAATTGCAGTTTTTTGAATTGAAATTGTAGAATTGTTTAAGAAGCATTTTTCCCAGACAAATACACGCACATTTCCGTATTTACCCAACAAACAAAATGATTCATTTATGGTATCGTTTATGAATTGCTTTCTCGTTCATTTCATTCAATATCAATTATCATATACAATTCATTTATAACATCGTGAACGGTAGAAATTCCTCCTTCGTTAACGAATCGTTCAAACCGACAAAAACAATTCGTGGACTCGTTAAAATCTTAGAAAATTAATTCATTAACGAATATCCTTATTTAAAATAAGCAATTCGTTAAAAAATCTTCCAATGTAATATAAGCAATTCTTAAACGAATCACCAAAGTTCAAAAAGCAAAACAAAAAAAAACAAATTAAAAAATCTGGAAGTTTTATATATATTTGCCCGTCAACTCTTCTCAACTCATCAACCGTCAACTTATCTCGATTTTAAACACAATTTAATGCTAAAACCGTCATTCAGCATAATTTTATTGAAATTTTTTGAAATGTTTTGATGTTTTACAAAAATAAATTTGTTTAAATGTTTTTGATATTCAAAGTTTAAGAAATTTTATTAAAGTGTCCTTCAAATAAGTCGCCTTTAATTTCAGTTTAAATTTTTAAACAAAGTATTTCTGCTATTTAACAAAGCAATTTTAAACGGTGCTTTCTTTAAGCATCCAGCCAACCTCTGATATAGACAAAACCAAACTATTCGAAAATAATACGAAAAAACTATTTACAAGCGATTCGTCAACGAATCACCCCTCACCACAATGTTTATTGGGTATTTACTTATTCCTTTTTTTGGAATAATATCTTAGCGAAAAGTAAATAAAAACTCTAAATTTAACTTAATTTAGAATTAAGGTTTATTTATTCAAATTTTTCACAATTATTCCATTATACAAAAATTGCACAATTATATTTTCAAGCATATGCAATGAAAAACATAGTTCTTTTCAATAAAAAAAAAATAAAGGAATTTTAAACTTATCGTTCTGATGTTACGACTATGATATGAAAAATAAAGGAACAACACAAAATAAATACTGATTACACTGCGCGAAGGATGTTCTGGTGCCGGAGATTTTTCAGCTGGTTATAGACAAATTTAGTTTCCTGATTTCAAATATGGACTCCATTTTTCTCCATCAGCTCGAGTTTGTAAGTTATAGGCAAAAACATGAAAATCAGTTATTTTGCTCATAATTTTCTTATATCTTTTATATTGATCAATCGATTTGTATTACTATGACTGATTTCAATGAAGAAATACTATACCTTTCAATTTTTGCACATTCAATAACAATATATTCGACAGTTTCGAAGATATCGACGTTCAAAGTCGAAAAAATTTCACAATTTTACGTGGGCTGCTCTTTTGAAACCCTTGTGTCTTTAATATTTTTCAACGAGTTTCCAAAAACTTTTTTTTACTTGGTAGAAAATCTCTGGAATTTAGTATTTTCTTTTATTTTGCATATTTTCAAAGAAATTGAGAAAACCGAAAACCAACCCGCCTGGAGTCGAAAATCGACCAATTTTTGTTTGCTTATTTATAGTTGTATAAAATAGTAGGTGCACTCCTTCTCGCACTCTAATTCATTTAAAAAAGAATTATCAAAATCGGTTGAAAAACACGGGTGAAAATGGTTCTTAACTGTTTTCCCTACGCCTATTTATATAAGGATGAAGTTAAGGTAGGCTTGAAAAATTTCAGAATTCCAAACAATTAAGAATTAACTGATTTAGAATTAAAAATAATTGTATACAACAAATTATTTGCGCAGTTGATACAATTTTAGCAACATTAACCTAATATTAATTCACTTCAAAACAACCCTGTTATATATCATATATGACAAAAAAAATTACAGATATATATAATATTTTCATAAGGACTATAGCTGAAATATTTCTAAAAAATAATTTAACTGATGATGAAATAATTGAAGTAAAAACAAACTATTGGATTTTTGAACTTTTTTTTTTTAAAATTTATAAAATGAAAACAATGCACGTATTGTTTTTCTATGGTAAAATTTGTTGGCACTTAGGTTGCAAAAAAGTTTGGCAGGTTTTCAGTAAAAATTTAGAAGAATAAAATATTTTAAGTGGCAACTCTGGTCTGCATTGCCAAAATCTTAATTGCGCTCAGTACAAATAAAATCAATGTTGCTTGCTCAATGATTTCATATAAAGGGCATTTTTAAACTAATCGTTAATGTTTTGCAAAAATATTATTATTATAAAGCAAACACTTACGCTCTGGTAGTGATTTCAAGTTTTTTTCTTATTTTTATTTGTAAGAAAATAACGCGTCTTTAAAGTGGATTGTTTCAAAAATGGCTGTAAATTTGAGAACATAACGAGCTGTAACTTTATTTTCAGAATAATTTTTAAAAAAGGGCAAAATTACTACCTCGACGAAAGTGTTTGCTTAACATATAATTATATTTTGTTTTTTTTGCAGATGACTACAGATTGTGTTATTCTACAATCAAAATTGTCCTACTCGTCTCGCATCGCTTCATAAACACAAAACAAAAAACAAAAAAAAATTTTTTTATATTATTTAATAATTGTTGAAATCAATAAAAAACTAGAGATTAACAATCTCTCTGACCATCTTTTGTAATATTCTTTCAAAAAACGCATTCAGAATAGTTTATGTATACATAAAAGTACCTTTCAGCTGTGGGCACAATTATTTTTCCAAATAAAGTTTTAAGAAGTAACGTATTTAAAAGTTATTGGGGGGGTAATTACCCCCTTTACCCACCCCCTTGTATCCGCGCCTGCTTTAAAATCAGGTGTGTAATTTTTATGATGATTTTTTTTGCATAATTGAATAGCCCTACTCAATGTCTATCTATACGCTGAACGGCGCTTTTGTTTCTTTTTTGGTCTAAAAATTGGAGACATTTTTTTATTACTTTTTTAATACTTGTAGTTTTTCAAAATTTTAATAAAAAATTTTTAAAATCAGGTATGTGCTCAAAAAATTTGATCATAGTTAAAACAAAATGCCCATAAAAAAAAACTCGCGTGTAGCAACGTACACGTGGCAGAAGTGAAACTTCTTTAACAGTAAGAAATAAGAGAGATTTTAGTGTGAAATAGAGAGAGAAAGTATCTGAAAAGAAATTCAATCAATACGAAATGGAATAATAATTTGTTGATTCAATATTTTCAACCGTACCGGCTATGGTTTTTGTCAAAAGTGTCACATATTAACTTTTATCTCTTAATTTTTATTTTTTCCGACAAAAATAACAGTTTTGACGTAGAATTACGTCTTACAGCGCGGTTTATATGGGGTCGTTTTAACAGATTTTTTCAAGGTCATTAGGTAACGTTTTTGGCGAATACTTTAGGGTATACCTACAGCCTTTAATACTCTTCGTTCAAAGATAATATATATACTAAAATATCAGATATATCCTGCGCTGAATGAATAACTTTGGATTTTGTCCCTATTATATTAAAGTCACAGAATAGTACAATATAAGAAGAAAAATGCATGTTTTTATATAAGAAAATTAATCATCAGCTGCTTATGTGCCTGCTGCTTTCTTTGTTTTTCTTTCGTTGTTTATGCTGGTATGCTTTGGTTTTGCACGAACTGATTGGATCGCTTTGGCAGCACTGTAAGCATTAGTTCGCATTGGGTTTATGTATGCACTACTGTTCTAGTATACTATTTTGAAACCAGAGTTCATGAACCTCTTTTCAACTCAGTCAATGAACTCAATCTGTCAAATTTAACGAAATGGTTCTGTGATCCGGTTAGATTTAACTCTTATGAAAAAAACGAGTTGGATCATTTTTCTTTTTATGCTTTTACCCAATAGATGGCGTAAAATTTTAATTTTTGCTTATAATGCAAATTAATTTGGATTCCACATCCCACTAGCACTAGCTAGTGTAGTTTGCAAACTATACATCGAACAGAAAGTGTAGCTAGCAAACTATATATCAGACAGAGACGAGAGGAAAGGACATGTGCTCAGCGAGAAATATAGTAACCATACGATTTTTTAAAAATCGGGGTCTTTATTTTAATTTGAAATAAGTAGTTAAACAGACTGTAGCTCGCAAACTATATATCTGGCAGAGACGAAAGTGGCACCAATGGAAAGTGCATTTGCTTCGCCTTCTTTTCAACTAAGTCAATGAACTCACCTGTCAAACTTAACAAAATGATCGAAAAAATTTGAAATTTTGCTTGTTTCTTTTTGCTTGCTCATTTAATCATACTTACTTTTAACTTTTTCTTTGTTTGGCCTCGATAAGTAGTCCATAATTGAGTGTAATTCATTTATTTTTTAATTATTGGAAGATCAATAAAAATACGTGCAAAATGAACAAAACTATCGGACCGAAGAGATAAAGTACAAGCGATTACAACTTGAACGGAATTCTACGTCTACACTTACGATACTATCGAAACTGTTTCTTTTTTGTGCCTTATAGTTTTTTGTGCAAAAATAACAGTTATTTTCTGCCAGAGGACATTTGTAACATAATGCTATATATGAAAAAGTCTTTCGACAATTTTTTTCATTTGAAAATCGTAAAATAACAGTTATTTTCGGTACTTGTTTTAGTCCAGTTGGTGTTTTAGTTGCTTTCGAATGTTTTCCCAACATTGTTACTTTTTGAATGCTGGATTGCATTTGCATAGTACTCTTTGAAGGAGCCTCCGAAAGCAGAGGCAAATCTTGTTCATTATTACCTCCTGCTTCCTGATCATAATAATTGCTATGTTGATAGAGGGCCTCATAAAGCAGCGTACGTTGATTGTTGAGTGTATCAACTTGGTTGGCATTAAAATTTTGTTGAGATGATGGCTGAGTTCCAAAATACATTTTTACAAAGCATCAGTGTGTTTTTCTGGGATTGGTTCTTTGTAGACTCACCAAAATACACTGATGCTTCGTAAAAATGCATTTTGAAACTCAGCCGTTGTTGCAATCTCCTTGCAGTCTCCCAGCAGACTATATTCACGAACGCGTTCTGCTCCTGTTTTAGCTATTTTTCTATTGTTTTTTCCGTGCATACTTGTAGGATGAAAATTAATGTTACGGTTATGTTAAAAATATAATGTTAATGTTAATGTAATGTTAATGTAAATTATGTTATTTTCAGTATGTTACGCGTTCAGTTTTAATTACATTTTGTTTAGCTGTTTATCATGTGCCTAAGTGGCGTTAAGGAATATATTCCGTCTCTTAAGCAACGATGTTCGGGGTTCAATTCTCGGCAGCGGCTATAATTTTTTTTAAATTTTCATATGAATTAAAAACGTTAACCTAACGTCACGAATAAGAGACCTTGAAATTTCACTCGCCGCCAAAGAAGTTTCACTTCAAAAATCGGTCATGTGCCTTATAATGGAAGAATTCATTCTAGTTTCGTGCTGGAGTAAAAAGTTTAAGTTTTTTTGTCTCTAGAATTTTATAGCATAAAATTACAAAATTATGACATTGCAATAAATTTAGAAGCGCATAGAATAAATCAGTTTTTTTGCTCTCCCGAAAAGTTGTCGTAAAACACATAATTGAATTTTGAGAAGCAGCGACGATATATATTTTTTTATCAACATTACCACCTGAGTTGATTAAGCCATGTCTGTCTGTCTTTCTCTAATTTTCAAACTATTGTAATTAAACTTGGGATTTGAACAAAGATTAAGTTTGAAAATGGGCTAAATTTGATAAAAACCAAGCCTATCTCCCCATAGTGTAGAGAAAACTCTTTTAAACCTACAAAAATAATATTCGGTATGTGTGCAGTTTATATCTAAACTAAGACATGTTAGAAAACTGGTTGTAATCAGCCGACGAACACGTCCCATACAACCCCAAAATTAAAGACATATCTAAAGAGGCGTGGAGGTATTTTAACTTCCACCAAGCCGAAGTTTACTTGTTTCTTTAATTTTGTTTTAAGATAACGCTTTGCTTTCTCTGAAAATAAGTATTAACTAGTTTGTTAGATTCTTTTTAAAACAAAATTTTCCTTAAAAGGTATTAACTTAAGGTAACTGTTGTTGAAATTTTGATTCATTAGAGTGAAGTTGCATAATATCGAAATATATTCAATATATCATTTAACCCCTTATTAGATACCGTTGTTGTTTTAGAATTTACTGTCAAAACAACTGCTATTACATAAGCACATTAACATGTTTATGTGAAGCGTTTCACAAACATAACATACAGTGCTCTGAGCTATTTTCTTCTACAGCTAAGCTACGAACTCAACTGTGCTTGGCTACGTTCTGAGCTCTTGCGGCTCAACTCTACGCTGGACTGAGTTGAGTATTCTTCGCTGTCGTCTTGTTGCAATCAGGCTGCTGTCTATGTCACTTACCAGACTCTACTCACAGCCGCCAGCGTCCATTAATGTTAATAGTTTTCCACCCTTTCAATTTTTGCTAAATTATTTTTCCTTTTGTTTTTTTTTTTTTATTTTGATAGTAACAGCGACCTGACAGAGATGAAAACCTTGAAACAGTTGCTTGAAAGAGCAAGATATAGCGGAAAAACGCAACGCAATACGACAAGCACGAGTTTTCAGCAACCTGTCAAGTTTGTCCTAGACAGTCCTGTACCAGAATAGCAGCAGCTAAATTGACGCAAAACTGTTGCAAGCACATTAAATGTGATTAAAATGATGAGAAATGATTTTGATTTTATTGCATTAATGTAAGTGTCTAGTTGTAGAAAGAAGCTGGTCGTTGTAGAATGTCTTGTCATATGCATTGGAAACTGATTCTAAACGTTTTTTACTTTTAAATAATTGAGCTAAATAGATAATGAAATTATGAATTTTAGAGATACTTTGCTACTATTTATTAGCAAATAAATCAGTTTCTGTTTAATGCATAAAAACATGCAGTCGATGCGTATTTTATTGCTTAATTAGTACTTAATTAGTATTAAGACACGAAGTAGTTTTAGTTCTTGTAGCCTAAGCACTGAAACACATATTATCATCTAATGATTAATACAAGTAATATAATGTTTAAATTATTCAAACTACATACATTAGTTCACTTAATAACTTGTTTAAAGTTCATTTTTTAAGGTTACATAAAATAACCTTAAAATAATATCCAAAAATAAAAGAAGCAAAGGTCAAACACACGTCAATCAGGCGCAGCTAAAAAGTCACACGTTCTTGTTATGGTTTTCTATTGTATACTTTTCTTCTCTTTCTAACTACTCTGATTTTCATGAATATCACATACGAAGGGGCATAAATTATTCAAATCATAGAGCCAAAAATAGTTCAACACATGGAAGGGTTAAAATCGAATTGACCAAAACATTAAACAAAGAAATGAAAAGACAGCAACGGCTGTCAATAGTCGTACAAATTGATTGAAATTTTTATAAATTTAGCTTTCAAATTGAATCATTATAATTCGATAAATTATGTAGAATACTGGATAAGCTGTGACTGTCGTTCATAAACATTAACCTAACTATCAAAGTGAACTAATGAGCTTTGACATGACATAATTATCACTATACCCTAAGCCTGAAAGGTCAGGGTATATTAACTTTGTGCAAACGTTTGTAACGCATAGAACGAAGCGAGTCCGGTATAGAAAAGTATATATATTCTTGATCAGCGTCACCTCGTGAGTCGAGCTATTCATGTCCGTCCGTCCGTCTGTCCGTCCGTCTGTCCTTCCGTCTGTCCGTCCGTCTGTCCGTCCGTCCGTCCGTCCGTCTGTCCGTCTGTGTGTTGTCCGTATACACTGGATAAGAAGAAGGAGTTGAGATAATTGGATGAAACTCGGTACACATGGTTACATGCACCCAAGGATCTGCACTATTGAATATTTTTGGAATCCGCCCACGGACACGCCTACCTCCCATACAACGCAAAAATTTAAAACTGCATAACTCAGCTCATAATAAGCTTACAACAATTTAATTTGGTGTGTATGTGTTTTGTATCAACACAAAGATGTCTTCGAAAAAAGGACGTCATCCACTCACGGATACGCCCACCTCCCATACAACCCAAAAAGTTTAAAACTCAATAAATAAGGTTATGTTTGTCATAGAGAAATTAAATTTGGTATGTACGTATTTTATACCAAAATTAAGATGTGTTCAAATATTGGGTGTAATCCGTCCATGAGAACGCCCACCTCCCATAGCGAAAGCACAATAAAGGCACTAACTGTGAGCTACAGGAATAAATCTTGCTATGTGTAAATTTTTCATCAACATTTAAATTCATATAAAGTATAGGCTTAATCCGCCCACGGACACTTCCATTTACAATAAAAAATTTTTTGTTTTTGAAAAGTGGGTTTAGGGTATTTCATAGTCGGCCTAGACCGACTTTAGACTTTCTTTACTTGTTTTTAATATATCGTCGTTTGAGAAATTAAGTATCATATGTGACTTTCGACAGTTTTTATTTAACAGCTGACCAATTTTCTTCAAATTTAGTAGAAGATACGCATGTGTCTTGTAACAACTTTAGATATTGAATTTCTCACACGTCGATATACTTAGTGATAAATATTTCTCGTCAGTGAACTATAAAGCCTTTTTTAAGAATAATGATTGCCTTAGCTAGAAGATTAAATCGAAAAGGTATTCCTGTTATAAAAGATGCTACCCTCAGAAATATGTACTTATATCAACTGTAATATTAACAGTCGGCTGCTCTTATTTCAAAACACTGTAAGATTGAATAATTTGCATTTAAGTAAACAATTTTTTTTGTTGAATGAACGTTTCAAAGTATTTTTGTGCTGTTAATTCATCTGTTGAAATATTTTTGATGAAATGTTATTATTGCTATGTGCTATTATTATTTTATCGTTATCAATATCTCAGTGGATGTGTGCTTGACTGTCATGCGGAGAACATGAGTTCGAATCCCAGCTATGTAAGTATAAAAAATTGTAATTTAATAATTGAAATTCTAATTCTGTTTTATTAACTGTTTAAATAGCCTTCAAAATAAGTTTACTTACAATATTGAAATAAATTACACACAATATTTTTTAATTGAAAATTATTAAATTTTAAATAAAAACAAAATCTTTGTTGGTCGGTCTTGCTGGAATTAGAACCCAGGACAGTCGAAAGTTTCACTTGTTGGATGGTATTTAACAGTGAAACCTGTTATTGCTACCCATGATTTGTTGGATAACAGCATTTTTTCTCTGAGTGTATGTGTTATGTGTTATGTGTTACTACAAATTATTTTTATAAATAGTTATACATTTTTTGATGATGATGTAATTAACTCAAAGTTAACTCGATTAAAGAGAGGCCCTCAAAATTTTAAATGGTCTTTTTCCCCTCTTTGTGAGTGGACAATAAGCTGCTTCACGAAATATAGAAGAGAATTTTGAGCGGAATTTTGTTGGTTCCTCTTAAGTAAATTAAGAGAAGAAAACCTCTTTATATAAGAACTACTTTAAATTACTTTGTTTACATTCTTCAACATAATCTTAAAATCAAATTAAAGAATTAAAATTTTTAATAATATTGAAAATAATTATAAAGGACACTTTATATGAAAAGTAAGCGGGGTTTATACTTGACATTTCTATATTTCGATAAGCTTTCTATATTGCAATCATTCGCGAAAAAGTGGTTTCGAGATTATCTCATTTATTTTTATGGCAAGTGTTTTAAAAATAATAATTTTTGATTTGCCTGCAATTTGAATTTGAAAATTGAATTTTTGAAAATGTGTCTCCAAGACAAAAATCACAAAAATGTCCAACTTTAAACCCCCTCTATTAAAAAACCAAAAAAACAAAAAAAATCTTCGAGAACGTGTCTCTTTTTTTCGATACAGAACCCGTCAACAAAATTTCAAGCAAATCAAAAATTTGTCGGAAATTTTTTGTTAAAATCTGTACGGTTTGTAAAAGAATGACCCAAATGTGGAAAAATATACATATGAAATCAGTGTCTTTTTATATTAATTTTTTTCTCTCATAAAAGCGACCCACTCTTATATATAACTAATTTTTTTTTTTTTTATTTTGCAAAATGATAAGGGTTGTTTTTGAAAGTGAAAAAAAAAACTGGAAGTCCGCGGATGCACTCAGAAAAAAAAACAATACTTTCTCCGATAAAAAAATTTTTCTATTTTCGATAATAGCAATTTTTTCCTTTTCAAATAAAATTTTCTTCAATTAGAATAAATTTTCACATATACAAAGAAATATTTCTTCACTTTCCAATAAACCAAACGAATTTGACTCGAAGTCGAGGTGAATCCGAGATCTCGGATATTTATTTCGAAAACGAAGTTCGAAAATGTTTTGCTACTGAACCCAATGGCGGGAGAGATGCACATTTCATTCTCGAAATGAGATTTTTTATCATAATCGAATCACTACCGAATCGAAAATTTCAACATTAGCAAATCGTTTTCGAATAATTTTGGCAATTTTTTTTTAAATGAAATTTTTTTAATAAATTCGTGTCTTCCCTTCCGCAAATCGATAATTATGATAAAAGATTATAAAATTATTATTGTTATAAAAAAAAAGTACATGTTCAGGATTCGTACCCACGTTCCCCGGATGCCAGACTCCTACGTTATCCACTAGCCTATCGCACTTTCTGATTAAATGTTGCGTAATTTGCTGTATTATGAAAACAAGCGTTTGAGGGAATGGGTTCGACTCGCAATTCAGACAAAAAAATTTATCAGTATTTTTTTGCTTTTGGTGTTTTTTCTCTATTTTTTAAAAAAACTGAAGGGAATTTAAAAACAAAAAAATCATTGTTGCGATGATTAATTGCAGATATATAAAAATTTATTTTATTAACGAGATTGCGGATTCTTCTCGAATTCGAATCGAATACGAGATATCTAATCCGAGTTCTCGGTTTCATTACTAATTCGAAACTTAACCGAATACTACACTGAGAAAAAAACATACTTTAAAATTAAACAAAAAATTTTTAAATAGAAATTAAAAGCATTTGCGTTTCTACAAAACAAAATTTAAAACAAACGTGTTTAAATTTCAACTATCAACTCCTTCCTTTTTTATAATTTTTCTTATGTCTATGAAAAAACAAAAAAATAACTATCAGAAAAATATGACAGTTTTTGAAATTTTGGTTTTGCAAGTAACGAACATAAACGATAAAATAATCACTAATTAATTTTTTTCAATATTTAGAAGTCAAACTTCATCGAGTGGAGTTGAAATTCGGTATTCGGAGAGTCCC
This sequence comes from Tetanocera ferruginea, assembly GCA_958299015.1. Taxonomy (NCBI): domain Eukaryota; kingdom Metazoa; phylum Arthropoda; class Insecta; order Diptera; family Sciomyzidae; genus Tetanocera; species Tetanocera ferruginea. The sequence goes on along the minus strand of OY282642.1, from coordinate 156,348,621 downwards.
AGGGGTCGCTGAATACGAATCTCGTGTCGAAAACGCAGAAAAAATGAAAAACTGGCATCGAAGACATCAAGCTTAAAACATTTGTTTTAAATATTAAAATTTTTGTTTTTACATTTAAAAACCATGTTTTAAAAACAAAAACTTTTGTTTTAAATTAAACTTTAAAAACATTTGTGTTTAACTTTAATGATATTGTTTCAAGCTCTATTTCAAACACAAATTCGTTTGATATTAGCACAATTTCATTTAGTTTTAACGCATATTTCCCTCAGTGTAGTCTCTAATAATGATAAGTATTTTTCTCGCACAAAAAATTCTCATTTATAGAGAAAAATTTATTGAAACTGAAGAAAGTTTCTTATATTGTGATACAAAAATCACTATGAGAAAGAAGTATTTTCTTCAATAGAAACAAATGTTTTCTTAAAAGTAAAAAAGAATTTTCTCTAAAAACGATATTATTTTTTTTTTTTGTTTTTCTCTTTTTCATATAACACATGAAAACGCACTTATTGAAATTTCATCACTGTTTTGGAAGTTCATGTTTAGCCGAGTGTGCTGACGTGTGAGTCTAGTACTTGACAGTCCTAGGTTCAAATACCTGCAAAACGTACAAAGATATTTTTTTATTTAAAATATATATGTTTTCTTATTTTTTTATTTCAAAAAAAAATTTTTTTTAAAGCTTTTTATCACTATTAGACAATTTTTAGGATCACATTTAGAGAAAAGCAGTCTCTGGAGCAAAGTCTCTACCATTTTTCTTTAAATATGATGCGTTTTTTATCATATTCCGAGAAACTTTTTTCTGAGTGTAGCTTAAAATTTAAAAATTGCTAAATTTGCTTGAAATGTTCATAGGTTATTTCAAATAATACGTAAATTCATAGAGAACAAAAAAAAAATTAAAGCAAAAAAATTGTTCACATTTAAAAGGTGTCCTAAGTCCAATTTATCTCCAAAATGGCTTTAAAGTTTTAGAGCAATATCTAGCTAGAAGTAAAATTTTTGTGGGTTTTAAGGTATTTTTCTTCTCATAAGGGGTCAAACTTTCAGAAAATTGACACGCAACGGAGTATTTTGTAATGTTAACCAGTCTGCTAGACTACTAGATATAGATATGTAGCAGACGATGAGCCACTGTGTGTCGACACTTTCAGTATAGCTGACTATTCCAGTTTGTAACTTACATATGTATTTAGTTTTCGAAGCTAACTTCTACAATATTTTGCGCATTATTTTGTAGCCCTCAATAGATAAAATTTCATATATTTATGTTCGTTATTATAATATTTCTTCTCGTCATTAGTTCAACTTTCTCAATCGATGTATGACCTCCAACTGTGGCTATTTTAAGAATCAAGAATTATAGAGAAACCAACACATATGAAGGACGCACGTATACAGCGCTATTAACACACACAAAAGTGCGCTGCGACAATGTTTCGCTATTATGACATTCTAAAATGTTGGTTTATGCAAACAATTTGCCATACATTTGTGTGTGTGTGTGTAAGTGTTACAAGCCTACAGATATGTGTTCTTCTTGGCTTTGTGTAGGTATGAGTGTAAGTTACTGTTTGTATGTTTGTGGGAGTGTGAGGGTGTGTCATAACAACTTAAGACTGGCGTGGCTGAAGTTAAATGAAGGACGATTAATTTCATTTACTTAAGAGCAGAGTAAATTTTATTACTCAACATTAAGCAGCATGTAAAATACGCATGCACTGTGCGTAAAACATGAAAGTCATAAAATTTTATGAATATTAAGAATTTCCTTTGACATTATGAGTCATCACTTTAAATTTGTGGCCACACTCTACAGCATGAAGTTAGCTACTAAAGTGCTAAAACGCAACTAGACATTGTTTAGCCGAGGTTTACCGCAACACTAAGTAGAAGTTTATTTTTTAACAGTGTAAACAGCACAATTTGTAGCAAGTCCTTGAGCCTTGAAAACTTTGCATTATATATAAATTTGTTAACAAAAATGACTGCAGACAATTTATGCACAACTTTTAGCTTGTAGTTATGAAGTAGTTAACAAGAATAGAAGTGAAGGTTAAGAAAGGCATTACATGAAGTATGCATATGTGTCATAATGTATGTGCGTGGCAGGGTATAGCAGTAAATGTGCCTTTAAGCCAGGAAGCGTGCTTATAAATGTGGCAAAAAGTATTATCATCTAAATGCAAAGCTATACAACACAATTCGACACTTGAAGCAAAAAAGTGATAAAGTTTAGAAGGAAACCAAGTAGTTAAGCAGAATTTGAAGTCAGCAAGATTGAGCTAAAATACTTAATTTGCCACCACAAAAAGTTTTTTACTTTAAATTTTCTTCATCTACTTTTCTAAGCCTAAAACAGTTATTGTTACAATTTATAACAGAACAAAAACATCACCTTTTTGACCACAAAGTATAAGTGTTATATTATTATTTTTTTTTTTGTCTTTGTTAAACGCTAAATGCCATGCAGCATTACTTTTCTAAGTAATGTAAGTAAGCCAGAAAAAAACATTAATTATCAACACAGCTGTCAGCATGAGCATGTTTGACAAAATTATTACCTGTCATTGTATTATGTAGGCACATATTAATAATTATTATTGCTGTTGGTGTTGATGTTGATAACAAACGCTCACGCCAACACCAACAATATTACATATAAGTAGAACATTATTATATCAAAACGAAAAGGACTCCAAATGACAGCCGGTTTTGTTATGAAAAATGATAAATAACCTATGTATGTCACAACTAACAGAAGTTGCAGTAAATTAAGAAGTAATTCATAGTCCAAATGTCAGAGCTAAACAAATTGTGTAAATAAAACGCAAATTAATAATATTTGGTTAGAGGCTAAAGGTCAAGAAACTAAACAAAAACTTTTCAAATAATCGTCAAGGTCTGGTAAGCACTAGAGACAACTTTCTGTATTAGTGGTGGTATTCAGCATACTTGTTGTTAATAATAAAAACTTTTTTTTGTATTGAATGAAGCTCTTAATGATTTAGCGGTGAATTATTAAAGATCATAAATGTCAATTTTAATGATGACTTCATTATAGGCTTCAAATGTCAAAACCATATATCAATATTTTTCGCTTTTACACAGTACAGCACATAAAGGAACGATGAGTTTCAAAAAATTTCTTCCGGACGAAGTGTTCAAATATATAACGCTTATATTACCATTTAATATTTTATGTTTATGAGTTTCAGTACATTTTCGAGTAGAAATTAACCCTCTATAACTAGCCTTATGGTGGAATCCACCCAGTCACAGTTTCTATGCAAGATTTATTACATTCAAGTAATATATATTGTCTTTTTTTTGTGCTTTACAAGAAATAACAAATTTATTTAATAAAAAAATTTTAAAATGGAAAGAAACAATTTCAATTTTATTAAAAATCAACACTTTTTTAGGATTAAGCAATTGATCCAAAATTAAAAAACAAAAGATATATAGAATGACGATATAATTCGAAAGTTTTAAGATAAAAAAACGAACTAAGGTCAGTAGGAATTATAACAATTATAACAATTTTATAACAATTATAACAATTTGAAAGCATGAATAGCGATAAAAGATTTAGATTGTAACAACGCACAATGCACTTGCTTGGCCTAGAATTTGCTTTTAAAAAGGTACAATCAAAATAATTTATGAACTAAATTTTAAAATATTTGTCATTTTGTTACTTAAAAGAAGATGTACGCTTGGAACTTTTCTCAACATTTTAAAGAAGTGAAATCAAATTTTTTCAGCTTTAAAAAAAGTTCAAACAGCCAAAACTGAAGACTAAGTCACACAAGAAAAAAAAGTAAAGACAAACAAAATACTGATTTAATGAAAATTGAATAATCTCTTCGTACGCATTGATAACGTCACTGCGACAAAATAATGTAAAAATCAAAAGTGTTGTTGGAAGAAAATGAAGACGAAATAAGAAATCTTTGAATTGAAAAATAAAAACAACAACAAAAAAATTCTTAAAATATCAGTTTTTGAGGCTAAAAATTCTAAAATAAAACAAGTAAAGAAAGTCTAAAGTCGGTCTAGGCCGACTAAGAAATACCCTAAACCCACTTTTCAAAAACAAAAAATGTTTGTAAATATTTTTGTAAATGGGCGTGTTCGTGGGCGGACGAGCCTATATTTTATATGCATTTAAATGTTGATGAAAAATTTACACATACCAAGTTTTATTCCTGTAGCTCACAGTTAATGCCTTTATTGTGCTTTCGCTATGGGAGGTGGGCGAGTTCATGGACGGATTACTCCCAATTTTTGAACACACTTTAGTTTTGGTATAAAATACATAAATACCAAATTTAATTTCTCTATGGCAAACATAACCTTATTTATTGAGTTTTAAACTTTTTGGGTTGTATGGGAGGTAGGCGTGTCCGTAGGTGCATTACGTTTATTTTTCAAAATCATCTTTTTCTTGTCATAAAAAACATATGTGCCAAATTTTAGCTCTTTAGGTTAAACACAGGCTTATTTATTGCGTTTTCAATTTTTGGGTTGTATGGGAGGTGGACGTGTCCGTCAACGGATGACATCCATTTTTCGAAGATATATTTGTGTTGTTAGGAAACACATACGTATCGAATTTTATTGTTGTAGGCTAATTATGAGCTGAGTTATGCAGTTTTCAATTTTCGCGTTGTATGGGAGGTAGGCGTGTCCGTGGGCGTATGATGTCCATTTTTCAAAACCGTCTTTGTTTTGTTATAAAAAACATATGTGCCAAATTTAAGCTCTTAAGGTTAAATGCAGGCTTATTTATTGCGTTTTAAATTTTCGGGTTGTATGGGAGGTGGGCGTGTCCGTGTACGAATGACGTCCATTTTTCGAAAACATCTTTTTGTTGGTATAAAACACATACACACCAAGTTTTATTGCTGTAATATTGCAAAAATATTCAATAGTGCAGATCCTTGGGTCCATGTGACCATGTGTACCAAGTTTTATTCAATTAACTCAACTCCTTCTTCTTATCCTGTGTATACGGTCAATACACAGACGGACAGACGGACAGACGGACAGACGGACGAACGGACATGAATAGCTCGACTCACGAGGTGACGTTGATCAAGAACATATATATTTTTCTATACTGGACTCGCTTCGTTCTATGCGTTACAAACGTTTGCACAAAGTTAATATACCCTGACCTTTCAGGTTTAGGGTATAGTTTTAAGATGTGAATGTCCTTCTTCAAAACTAGTATTTATATTAGGCAAACACACCGTCAAGTAGATTCAAATTTTTTATTTAAACCTGTAAAGCGCAATCATTTCTTAGTATTAGTAAAAAACTGAATTGCAAAAATCTAAAATCGTTCAAAAGTGACAGAGTTTATATAAAAAAAAAATTACCAAGAAGTGCACCTGTGCAACGAAGCAGGCTTTGATCTTCTAAGCCCACTATTTGTGAAGAATTGCACATTTTCGTTATACAAGTGCTGAACTTTAATATTTCATTAATCAAAATCATTTGATATTTTTTTCTAGATGGTTAGAAGATATCTTTTTTTCACAAATCACGTCAGAGAGGTCTTGTTGCTTATTACAGGCCCATTTTGAAACGCTCAGTAATACCCAAACATTTAGATAAAATTGTTAATAAAAGGCGATTTTACGAACATAAAAACATCATATCTCGAAGCAGCATGGTTTCCTCCCTGGTAGGTCTATCACCACAAACTTGACCTCGTTCACAAATTATACTTAAGGTTCTTTTTTACTTGGATCACAGATAGATGTCATATATGTGTATAGATTTTGTTTAATCCATTGACATTCTAAATCAGAACGATTATTAGCTTTAAAAGTTAAGCGTTTATTCCAACTCACTTATTTGGATTGATTCTAGATACTTTTCAAACATACAGCTTGAATCATCACAGCAAATTCAAGAGTCCTCCAAGGATGTCAATTAGGGCCTCTGGTTTTTTTATTATTTGTAAATAACTTGTATTGTAATATAACTTGTATTTTCAAGGGTAGTCTTTCGATGGTGAAAATAAAAAATAATAAAAAAAAATTTATTCAACTCAAAACATTCAATTTAAAGTAAAAGAGAAACTGCGACACAAATTACCTGCCACTCGTATATGAAATGAATGAAAACAAATAATCTTTAACAAAATAAAAGAAAACTATAAAAACTGGAAAACCTGTTGCCCGAATTCGAGTAATTCAATAAAAAGTAAATGTTAGAAATATTATAGACTTTTTATATATGATATTCTATTCAAGAAGCTTTTTTCATATATAAAACATTTATGAAAAAAAACGAAATTTTATGAATATGAAAATAACACATAATGATGAAAAAACGCCAAAAAACCCAAAAACAACCGTGTTTTTTTATAACCGTTAAACTTTGTCTGAGTTGTTTGCTCGGAAAGTGGAATTTTTGATTTTAAAACTGCATTTTCGGACAATTGACATTTGAGGCATGCATAAAAGACAATTTTGGTTAAAAATTTTTAGTTTTGAAAAAAATTCAAATTCGATCAACTTATAAGCTCTCTTCAAACTAAATTTCAAGTCGATTAAATAGCTTTAAATTGTACAAAAATTGAATTTCTGTTTTAAAAGTTTGCGAACCACCTGAAGTGAAATCATAATTTTTAAAAGTGGTTTGCACATCTACAGCCTAAACCTGATTTAATGGCATCTGAATCGATAAACGCTGACCATTGGTCTGGGACGAATTGAAGTCACAAAAAAACCTTAGCCTATTATTTATATAGATAACATCAAATATATAAAATTGTGCAAAAAATATATGATTGTAAATAATAATTTAACAAAAAATACTCTTAAATGACAGCTAAGACATTTGATGCGCGGTTTGATTTTTTTATTAATTCAGAGTTCTCTGATATAACTCAGAGTAGAGTATTTGTTGCGCTCTAGCTCTGTGATCTGCTCTTCTCTAAACATAAAAACGGAAACGTCTGATAACAAAATCACCATGAGTTACTCATAATTATACGTAAGACGATTCGATCCAAAAAGCGTCGCAATGTTTCATTCGTGATTTCGTTACGACCAAACCAATCGACATAAACAAGGCTGGTAATGATTTTATGCTTGATTTTTTGTATACCAAAAATGTGAATTTTTCTCCTAAGAACTATATGAATATTAAGAACTTTAGGCATACCCTAAATACTGAACATAAACGTTGCTTAGAAAAATTTGTGAAAAAAACCGCCAAACAAACCAAACTGTAAGACGTAATTCTGTGTCAAAAATAAGCAAATGAATAAAGCAATAAGTTGTCATTAGATTGAATAAGATAAGATACTTAACAATAAATAATAAAAAATCTTGATAATTACAAAAGCAAGGAAGAACGGTTATAATTAAGTTAATATTTCAAAGAATAACAATTATATGTTTGCAAGTTTCTTTACTATGCAATTAAATAAATAACAATGCTTAAGAATGTCAATGAAAGTGAAAAATTTAATGGTTCATATAAAAAACTGCAATTGAAAAAGGAAAATCGATGCCAAAACTAAAGGACACAAATGCAATGCATATAAAGGAAAAACAAAAAAAAAAAAATATAAAAGAAAAGTTAATAAATCAAAAAAACTCTGCATACTGCAGCAGCAAAACTAGAAAAATGGAGCAAGCAAGCAATTATAAACAAAAGACACACACACACATGCATGTTTTCGACTTGAAAAGTAAAACCGCTTGGCTTGGCGGCTGCTGTTGTTGGCAATGCGCAAATAAAATAATAAAGAAGCGTAAGTGTTGCAGCGCCAGCGGCATAAAACGGCATTAGTGTGTGTGTGTGTGTGTTTGTATGAGGGCATATGAGATTGTATTTGTATGAAAAGAAAACAATATATTTTTTTTTATATTTTTTTGCTTTATTTTTTAACTTGTCTGTGACTTAAAAGAAGTTTTATACAAAAACTTTGTAACCTTTATGTTTGAAATAAGTTGCTGGAAAGAAAACAACAAAAAAAAAACAAAAATAAAATTTCATTAAAACTCAGTTGTATATATTTCAGTTTAATTTTCTTTATGCGTCTGTTCGTAGCTGTAGTTGTGTGTATCTGTGACCTGCATCTTTGGGAAGTTGTGCATTTGTGTCTGCATCTTAAGCTTTTATATACTATATATATATGACAAACATGCACAGACATACATGGATGAATATGCAAATGCAAGTGTTTATGTATGCGTAATGTTGTGCATTTTTAGTTGTTTGTGTGTGTGTGTGCATTGTTTTATTAAGCATACCAACAACTGGCTCTGTTTTACATGCTGTTCTAAAAGCTTTACTCACAATTGTTATTGTATTTTTCTATTTTATCTACTATTTATTCTGACCTAGTTTATCCAATTTATTTGCATAAAAATTTAAAATATTAAAATAAATAAAAACAACAACACCAACTGCAAAAGTAAATACAATAAAAGAATTTACAACAAATACAATTTGGCCAAATTTATATTTATTCTCTAGCAGTCAACAGCTCGTTGTAACATGGTTTGGCTTAACTGTATTTGTTGTTGTGAGTGTGTCTATATGTACGTGTGTGTGTTTGTGTATACATGTGTGTTTGATGCATATTATTTGCATTTGGAAAATTTTTTTTTTAAAATTATGAATTATTGTCAAAACCTATATAGTGTTATTTTGAATCAATTTTTAAGGTTTCTTTTTGAATTTACTCAATAATAATTTAACTCACTCACCAAAAAAAAAAACAAAAAAAAAACACTCTTAAGCCACACAAAAAGGTGACAAAAAAGGTTTTGTTTCAAAAAACTAAAAGCCAATGAGTTGAGTAGCTTACATTCAAAACCAGTCATAAGTCACACAGATCGAATTGTTGGGAAATCGAAAAAAGAGTCTCAATTTTGACAGACATTTTTTATAAACAAACTAATTATGCAAAATTATACTCCACAGGAATATATATATTATGCGAAAAAAATAGTCTCATAGTGCAAGAAAAAATTGTATTTTCAATTTCAAATGTGGACTTGTCTGGTTTTGAAAGTTAGAAAAGAGTTGGGGGTCTCAAAAGTTAGAGGCACTCATTAAAATGATTTCTGCATACTTTTTTTTCAAATCGGAAGAAAACCGCCCAAGCAATTTTGATTCTCCTGAAGGTTCTTTTCAGTAAAAAAAATGTTTTTTGCTTTTAACTTTTTATTTTTTACAGAACTCATAACCAAATCCGCTTAACTGTTAAATTTATTACTCATACCAACATTTTGGCATAAAAAATTTTTAAAAATATGAATGAAAAGTACACAAATGAAAACTTGCTTGGACTTATCTGGTTTTGATTGTAAATTTACAGTGAACATGTCTGCTTTTGATTGAAAAGAAGATTTTTTTTAATGCATTTTTCTCTAGGATTTTTATCATTTTTATCAAAGAGGATTTTATGGATCGATGTTTTGTAACATTAGCTTTACAATGGCATTTCTAACTAACATTTTTTATTTCTGTGACTTAGCTGGATTTGAATGTAAATTCCTGAGTTATTAACAATTACAAAAAATGTAATACAACTTTGTACTTTTTTCAAAGACACAGACAAAATTTTCATATTGACGCCATTTTTAACCCTTACGTTTGAATACTTACATTTATTTTAGCATTTTACTAAAATATAGTGAACAAAAATTTTAAAGTATATGCATTGTTGGATTTACGAAAATTTTTTAATTCAAATTTTTGAAATATTTTCCTCATAAAATAATCCTAAGAAACTGCACTAAATTATAAACATTGTATTGTATTTTAGCTATGCAATTAATATTATTAAATTACTTTATAAATAAACCTACCCACTTTTTTGTTTATTTAAACTTATTTCTTCAATTTAGACTAAGAATTATAGTGTGTTGGTTTAAAAACAACACAACAATTTATAATCAAAACTTTAAGCCAAACTTATCACATTTTAAGTTTTATACTAACAAAACAAAATAGGTAAAACAAAAGCAGGTGAGAGCAGCATACCATATTTTTTTTTCTTTTTATATCATAATTAAAAAAGATGCTGTCAAAATTAGCTCTCAAAATAACCTTACTCAAGGTTACAACTTATCACTGTAGTTGTTGGCAAACTGCTTGTTTTTATCCGTATCAAAGTCAAACTTATAAGTTGTTTTTTTTATCCTTCAGAGATGTTGTTGAAATTAAATTCTCTGAAATACAATCTAGATACTATATATTTGAGCTCATTTTTACAAACTTTTTGAGATGAAAAACATAAGACATCTAAATATATTATCCAGTTGAAATTTGCTATTAGTTAATTAGGTTTATTAAAGAGAAGCATTTTAAATCTATTTATCTTTGTGTTGAGAATTTATTCATGATGAATACAATTTTAAGTCAACATTTGCAGAAAATTTGATAGAGTAGAATTTTGGGAATGTTAACGTTAACACCCACTCGTAGAAAATTCTTATTATTTCATTTTAACACAGTTAGACAAAAATTCACCGTAAACAATTTGTTTTGGCGACAAAAATTTCTGAACACTAACAAAATACTTAGATTTGCATCAAAGTACATAAAATGCACAGTTGTGTGTAGTTTGTAAATATTTTTCTGAAAAAAAAAAACCTTTATGTCGAGAACTATTCTGTGTAACAGTCAATTTCTGTTGTAATATATTTTATGAAGCTTTAATTCAACTATACGGTTTTTCATATAATTTTGCAATTAACGAATTATGGAAAAGAAACATGAATGAACAGTCAGGGACTAAAATTTAAAAACACTACTCAAAAGTCGCTTTTATAAAAAAAAAACATTTTAATTCAAATTTTAGTGTGCACACAGAGGGGAAAACCTATAAACTACATAAATTAAATTTTTGTACTCAAGGCATAGTTCTCATTCGAGACACACATAAATTTTTCATTTTTCTTGTATTGAGTACATGTTGAAATCTTAATTATATAACATAATGTTTTAAAGTGGTTCCATAGTCAATAAAGAATTTTGTGACTTTCATTCAATCATTTCAACTCCTTCATAAATATTGCATTTTAAACGCTATCAATTGATTTTGATATTTGAAAAAATTATTATTTGAAAACCCTCTATTCTGTTGGAAGCAAATTTTAAATTTGAGACATCTCTACTTTGACATACTAACTACTTTTTTATTGCATACTATAAGGGAGCATCTATTAACTGTTCACTTAGCATGTGTGAACAAAATTGTTCATGAATGTTCAATCCTCATTTCATTACTTATGCATTTTCGCATAAATTTTGCTTGTAAGCGAGATGCCGAAAAAATTCTCAATATATCTATTAATTTAGTTAAAAAACTCCGAAGATGCTTTAGTTTAGAAAATGTGTTACATTTGAATGCAATGAAGTGAATGAGCACATAACGTGAAATGTTATTCTACAAAGCATAAAACATACAAAATTATACAGAAAAACAAATGTTATTTGCATTTTATTTTAATGACTAATTTTCAATTTGAAATTTAAATTTGTGAAGCCTTCATCATAAAAAATATCTGAAACACAAAGAAAATATTTGGTGGGCCAGCTTACGCAGAAACTAGTCTGTCGAAAGACATTTACTTTTTTTGAGTCCTAGGGTTTTATATCTTCTACTACTTTTTAACAACTCTTACCCTCAATCAATAATTATTTTCAAACTAGACTTCTGTAACTGGCTCATTACATACAGACGAGTGTGACGTTTTGACTACTTTATCGTGCTGAAAATGGTATTAATCAGTTAAAATTTTAGCACTATATTTACTATAGGGTATTTTAGAAGGCGCTCCAAGGTTTCAAAATGCTAAAACTTAATGCAATTATTTATACTAGTTTAATAGTTACATTCGCTTAATCACCTGGGACGGGTGTGACGAGCACAAGCTTAAAAATTAAAAATTCTGAGTTGAACATAGAAATTCAGTCCATCTGCCACAAAAAGACCATTTTTGATTTGAAATGGGACGGGTGTGACATAAGATTGTCCCTGGTGTGACGAGTGCGAATGATGTGGGAATTATATATAAGAACTTAATGGATAAAAAAACCATCACATATTTTTGACATTAAAATCAAAAAAATATGTTTTTAATTAATGTATTAATTTAAAAAGGAAAATATTTTTTTGCAAAAAATTGTTTGCATAAATTTTTGATCAAATTAATACCTATACAAATAATTTTGATTTTTTAATATATTTAAAAAAAAAAATGTTTTTTGCAAAAAATTTTTCTCATGAATTTTTGATCAAATTAATACATATACAAATGATTTCGCTATACATGAATTTACAACACTAGTTTTAATCAAAGAATTTATTCATATACTTGCAAAAATTTCATTATTAGAAAAAAATTTTGAAAACCGTTCCGGGTGTGACCAACTTCTTGTAACTTCTTGTAAATGAAGAATAAAAAGAATTTATTCCATGAAAAAAGTTAACAAATTTATGTATAGCATCAACATCCTTACTCTAGGAAAGTTTCATTCTTATCATCAGAACATGTTGCTTCTTAAGAAAACTATAGCATTTTTCTGGGACGGGTGTGACACTGAAAAAACACTCAGTTTAAATATTTTTTCTTTGTTAACGCAGTAACCAATCCTTGTTATAAACTGTTCTTGGATAACATTGTTATCTTTTTTAACATTGCTTACCTAATTTTTTCAACGTATTAAATCTAAACAAAATATTTTAAGTTTTTCTCAACTCGGAGTTTATTTAGTTAAATTGTCAAGAAAACATAAAAAAGCATTAAAACTAAAAATAATTTTTTAATAAGAGTAACTTAAGACTCCATTTTAATGCGAGAACCAAAAATTATTTCATTTGAAAGCATTTTAGGATTCATGTTTCCGTTCCTCAGTTCATGCCTTCAGCTGTTATTTTGCATGACTTGGGCTTTTATTTCACAGTTCCTGTGTTTGCATAAAAAAAAAACCGATCCGTGTAAATAAATAAATATCCGATAGGATGTTTGCATTAAACCCAGTTAGGTGTTTATTTTTAATACGCAAAATGATGATTTTAAACACCGAACTGTGTAATTTTTTATTATTCAGAAGGCTAGTTTTAGAATTTTTTATACCAAACCAATATACCAATTTTTAATAGTCGAATGAAAAAAGCCGTTTTTCCGAACATAAATATTTTCAATTTTCGCTTTCAGTCTTGAGAAATTTCAATTTTCAATTTGTTTGGCAATGCTTATGTGATTTCCATGCTAATCTTTTCTTTGTCTTTCTGATTTCACACCGATCAGATATGTTGGGCATTTTACACCAGGTAAGCAGCACCATTTGGTGTTAAAAATGTAAATATCTGCTGACCGGTGTGAATTAATTTTGGAAATTTTTTAGTGTGTAACATTTTAGATCAGGAACAAAATTGAAAAAAAACGAAAAACAAAAACTCTGGGAAAACCTCATTTTCGACAAGAACAAACAACAAATAAAAATCAAAATAAAACATTTTTCAAAGTTTTTTCATTATTTTACGAAAACAATCACCCTTATCATTGAACCCGCACTCGCTCTAAAAACAGCGTCGAAGCAAATATTTTCTATTTTTGAAAATTTTAATTTCGACGTCGAACGAACTGTTTTATCGATAGTGATATATCACTCTATTATTGAACAAACGTCGTCGAACAAAAATACAAAATTGTGTTCGACAATAATTTGAGAGCGGATTGATTTCACCTCTCAAGCAGATGAAATGAATTTATGGCAAGTAGAACTTTGCCATCAATTTCTCATCAATTATCATAGGTACTTGGATTAACCTATCTAGGTGGATCATAGATTTATGTATCAGACATTTGATGGTTCAAGTAATGGAAAAATATTGCATGTTATTACAAGAGCCAGTTAAAATAGAAATGCTTTTGGGAGAATCTCGTCCAAAATTCAAAGAATGTTAATCTTGTAGTTGCCAAAAAATATGGGGTACACCAATTTAATGGAATATCTTAATTATTTTGAAGTATTATTGACAAGCTTCAGAAAATTGAGAGTAACGATAAAGCAGTTTGGTCGCGCGTTTTCAATGATAGGGTGAAATTCTATTGTCGGAAGTGAAAATTATCGTCGAAATGAGTTCGACGACGAGCTGCTAGTGAAAGTGAGTTCTCGACGACGATATTTACTCGACGCGGGTTCAAAGATAGGGGTGAATATTAAGAATACACTGCAGTGCAAAACAATAGACGCACCTAGTTGTTTAAACAACTCCATATCTTAAGAAAAATTGAGACAAAACCAATGATGCAGCTTAAAAGAAAATCTACAAAAAGTTGTAGAATGTATTTTAAAAATTTTGTAATGCTTATTTACCGTTATAAAATAATATTCAATCTATGGGCAGTGCATAATTATAGGCGCTTTTTTATATTTAACAAAAAAAAAAAAAGCACTTCAACTTGTGCCAATTAAATTTTTTATAAAATTCAAATTGCATAGGACCTCTTTTCTGCTAAATAAGCCCAAATATCCGATTTGGCATACTCTGTACTAACCTAAAACGTACATTGTGATCAATTCACTGCCATGCCACAATATCGACCATTTTTCGGTCTGCAATACTACCATATTGTTTATTTTCAGCGTACATTTTTCGAACCATATCTCTTCCGACGTTTTCAATTTTGGATTTTGGTGTGGTGAACAGGCTAGCCATTGCAAAACCTCAACATTATTTTCTTCCATCCACGAGCCAGTCACATAACTATTAAGTACGATTATTATTATCTTGCAGAAAAATGAAATTTTCCATGTGGTGTCATTCTTAATATGAAAGCAGATTTTTTGTTAATAATGTTTTATAATCTTCCGAGTTCATGCGAGTGATTGGAAATGCAAACTTCAGCATTTCATCAACACAAAATGCTCCTCAAACCATCAAGGAACCACCACCGAAGTTTCTCTTTGAAAAATCTAGTCAGTGTTGATGTCTGATCTTCCGAATTCAAGGCAGGGTAATAATTTTGGGAATGGGTTTAATTTTTGTTGAACAACATGGGTACAACTTTCTAATACTCTATTAACAGTCCATTTTGTGACATTTAACCGTAAATCATTTCCAATTTGTGCTCCGCTCTTCATAGAGTTGCTGGCTGCTTTGATGATACTGCGATTAGCACGCAGAGAAAGCTTTTGTTTTCTTTCGCTCTTTTTTTTTTGACCGTAATTACTTGGATCTTTAAAAAAATTGCAAATAAAGTGGTCTGATCGCTTAAGTCTTCAAGAAATATCACAAATTCCGACATATTCTTCTCTAAAAGAGAAAATTTTACCATTTGCTGTGTCGTTTAAATATCAACCACGTGCCATTGCAAAAACAAAACCCACGAATTGAAAAAAAAACAACACGAATACAAGAATTATTAAAACTTTACCGTCGACAGCTCTCACATATGTGAACCATATCGAATGTTCGTCTTTTGGCATGCACCAGCTTTAATTCAGAAATATCATTATAACGGTATATAAAGAGCGAACACTTTTTAATGTCGTTCACCTAAGTTGTTTATTTAAAGTATATTTTATTTTTCATGGGCGTAGTTAATTTACTAAAAATAGGGTGCGTCCATAGTTCTGCATAGCAGTGTATAAATATAATTACATTCAAGACACAAATTTTTAAAAAATACATGGTACTGAAAAATGTTGGTACTGATTTGAAATATGACATATCGAGAGGAAATTAAGTTTTCTAGTATTTTAAATACAACACAACTGTACATTAGACCGGATCGAAATTTAGATTCCGCCGGTCGGGATCTCAAAAGTTAGAAGAACTCATTAAAATGATTTTTGCATACATTTTTTTCAAATCGGAGAAAAACCGCCGAAGCAATTTTGATTCTACTGAAGGTCCTTTTTTATAAAAAAAAAACATGTTTTTTGCTTGTAACTTTTTAGTTTTCATAGAGCGCATGCCCACATCTGCTAAAATATTAAATTTCTTACTTATATCAATATTATGATAAACAAAAAATTTAAGAATTATGTTTAATTATAACTCTTATTGACCACCAAAAATTTATTTTTTTGATATTTTTAAGAAGGCATTTTTTAAAACCGCTGTGAAAGACACATTTTTTTATTAGATTTACGTGGAATTGTTATTGTTGGAAAAGTATTAAGTTCTTCTTTCTTTCCGTGTATCGCTTTAATCAACGCTGTGTGCAAAAATTGACAGAATGTGAGAAATCGACTTTAGAAATCAGATAAAATGAAACATTTCTTCTTCATACAAACAATGAATTTAATTTGTTCACTGCTTTATAGTCCAGTTTTCGATAATTTTTTTTTTTTTTAATCACATATCTTTGATTAAAGCGATACACAGAACGAAAGAAGAACTTAATACCTTTTCAACAATAACAATTTCACGTAAATCTAATAAAAAATGTTTCTTTTACAGCGGGTTTTAAAAAATGCCTTTTTAAAAATAGCAAAAAATTCAATTTTTGCTGGTCAATAAGAGTTATAATTAAACAAAATGTTAACAATTTTTTCATGTCAAAATGTTAGTATGAGTAAGAAATTTAACATTTAAGAAGATGTGGGTATGCGTTCTTTGAAAAATAAAAAGTTACAAGCAAAAAACATTTCTTTTTTTACCAAAAAGGACCTTCAGGAGAATCAATATTGCTTCGGCGGTTTTTCTCCGATTTGAAAAAAAAGTATGCAGACATCATTTTCATGAGTTCCTCTAACTTTTGAGACCCCGACCGGTTGACATTTTTTGTATCCATAGAAAAATTATCCGGCCTACTGTACATAGTAAAAAATATGAGGATAAATTTTATATTATTTCGTATAAATATAAATCGATACCAAATATGTTATAAAATTTATACGACAAAATCAAATTTATACAAAATGGAAAACAAATTGACAGGATAAATAAAGAGTAAAAAGTACACTCAGAAAAATATCAACTGTAATATTAATAGTCGGCCGCTGTTATTTCAAAACACTGTTAGATTGAATGATTTAAGTTAACAGTTCTCTTTGCTTCAAAGTATTTTTGTGCAGTTAAAATCATCTGTTGAAATATTTTTGTGTTTTTGTTGATATGTCTGCCTTCTCTAAGCAATAGTTTTTAATTGTGTTTTTCTATATTTATCTTATCATTGCCAATAGCTCAGTTGAAGTGTGCTAGACTGTCATGCGGGGGACGAAGGTTCGAACCCTAACTGTGTCAGTAAAAATTTTAATTTAATAATTGAAATTCTAATTCTGCTCCATTAATTGTTTGGCCAGAAATAACCTTAAAGAAAAATAAGGTTTGCTGAAAATTGTCACAAAATTTAAAAAAAAAATATATAAAAAAATTTTTTGCTGGTCTTACCGGTATTTGAACCAAGTACAGTCGAGTATTAGACGCACACGTCAGCACACATATGTGTTTCGTGTTCTATAGACTAACAGTCAACTTACTGTTGATTTGAAATTTTCATTTGTTGGATAGTATTGAACAGTGAAATCTGTTATTTTAACCCATGATTTGTCTGAAAAACCAGCATTTTTTCCTTGAGTGTATACTCAAAAACTTCAACGGATCTATTTGCGCATAACATGATTACTGACTGAAGAACAAACGTAAACTGATTGTCTGCTAGCACCGCTGAAGTTCGGTAGATTCGAAAATTCGACTTTTCGAAAATTCGTACGTGAAAGATGAGTGGCTCCTTAAGGTTCTCGTGTGCATAACTGGAATATACAGTATGTAAAATCCGTATTCGTACAGGGTTTTTTAAAGTAAAAACCTACTATAATTTAAAAATAGTTGGGAGCATTCATTAACTTACCATTGGTTTCATTAGAGAAAAGGGTAAAGAAAGGAAATCATAAAAAAACAAAATTTATTTATTTATATGTTTAAAGAAAGCATCAAAAAACATAAAAAAGAAAAACCAAATCCGTATTACACTTCTTTGTCTATTGGACTTTTCGAAAGCATTCGATCGTGTTAATCACTCTATCTTAGTTCAAAAACTTAAACTACGTTTTGGCTTTAATAATGATGCTGTGTCCTTAATAGCAAATTATCTTGAGGGTAGAATGCAGAAGGTTAAGATTGGAGACTTATTTTCTGCCTACAAGGAAACCAAAATGGGTGTTCCTCAAGGATCGATTCTTGGTCCTCTGTTATTTAGTATTTTTATAAATGACATCTTTACAATTTGCAATGACGTTACTATGCATGCTTATGCAGATGACATCCAATTATATTCCTCTAACCGCATTGGTTTAGTTGAGGATTTATGTTACAGACTTAATGATGATCTTAAAGCTATTTCCAAGTGGGCATTCGATAATGATCTCTGTCTGAATGCTACAAAATCGTATATTCTCCCAATTTATAAGGATAAGATAGACCACCTACAAATCCCGCCAATAATTTTAAACGACAATAGTCTACAAATTGTTTTTAAGGTTAAAAACTTAGGATTTTATGTCAATTGTAAACTCTCCAGTTCTGACCATATTAATTATATTATTAAACGCGTTTATTACACATTACGATGCCTGCGACTATCTTCACAATTTGTTCCCATTGAGACTAAGAAAAGACTTGCTGTTCAATTAATAGTACCACTAATAACTTATTCTGAGTTAGTCTATAGTAATCTTGACTGTCACTCTACGCATAAAATTCAGGTTGCATTCAATGATGTAGCAAGATATGTATTTGGATTAAGACGATTTGAGCATGTTTCAATAAAAAGTAAAGAAATTCTAGGATGTAGCATTATTAACTATCTAAACTCAAGAAATTGTTTATTCTTACATAAATTAATACACAATCGGACTCCATCTTATCTCTATAATAAATTACGCTTTTGTGTTTCAAATCGAACTGGAAACCTTATAATACCTAAATTTAAGACTCTGCACTCAAAACGGTTATTTTTCGTCAACGCCATTAAACTATGGAATTCACTACCATATGGAATAAAATCAACCATTAACTCGAATCACTTTAAGCAATCTCTTATGTCCTACTATTCAAACATCTAACTTCCACTAACTATTTGTTTTACACTTCATATTCTTAATCTTACTATACTTTTCACATAATTTATTTTATAAGTTAAGCTCTTTTTCCTTAATATTGATTCTCAAATTAAATTTAATCTTAAATTATTAAGTTTTTATTTTTATTTTTTTCTAATATTATTTAGCTTTAGTTTTTTATTTAAGCTCTAAAAAATATTGAATTTGTAATTTGTTGATTATAATTCTCCATTGTTATTGTACTATTAAAAGATCTTATCGCATCTTATTGTACTAATATTGTCTAAATAAATGTTAATGTAAATGTATTCGTATATTTAGTCAGCAATAATATATTGATGAGTTTTCTTTTTTAATACTTCGTAGGGTATTCTTTCTGCATCAGAACTGCATGTTATCATGGATTCCACTAATTTTGTTGTTAAACTTGATGAAATTTTGTTCCATTCAGCACTTAAACAACTTTCAAGGTCTTTAATGTTTCTTATGTCATAATAACGAAGATTCATTTTTAATATCAGTCATAGGTTTTCAATTGGTTATAAAGGATATTAGTTATAAAGGATCCAACTTCTAGTAATGAAGGCCGTATGTTTAGAATCGTTGTCCTGTTGGAATATGAAATCATCCTTATGGCCCAGTTTTATGGCATTTGGCAATAATTCCTTTTTCAAAATATTTATGTACATTTCTGCAGTCATAATACCTTTGATAAAGTGCAGTCTACCTACTCTTGCGGCGCCAAAACCCCATACCATCAAAGAACCGCCACCATGTTTAAATGATGGCAAGAGGTTATGTCTTAAAAGGCTGGTATGGCATTCTCGCCATATTTTGACACTCGCCAGCAGACACTTTCACGTTGAATTTGCATTCGTCTGAGAAAATAACTCTTCTCCAGAACTCCATATCGTGATTTTTGTCATTTTTAGCAAAAAGAATGCGCTTTCTTTTATTTAATTCACTTACAAAGAGTTTCCGAACCGCAATTCTGCTTTGAAAACCTAGTTTTCGCACATAATTTCAGATCGTTTGTGCAGTCACTTTAATTCCCAGACGTCTTTCAAGTTTACCAGCAAGTTTCACACAACTTATCAGAGGGTTTTTTTTGAATTTGTCGAAGCAAAAAAGACTGATGTCTTCTATTAAGTAAACATCTGTTCTGATTCCGTCATTTTTTCTTTAATTCACCACTCTTCTTGTATTCATTTACGATGTATTGGATAGTTGACCGGTTTCTTTTAAATATTTTTGCAATATCTTGTAAAGATTTGCCTTCGGAATGCAAATCTATAATCACTTTTCTTATGTCATTTGAAATTTCACTCGATTTGCGACCAGTAGCTTTCATTTACAGCAAAAAAACACATTTAACGAATCTACGAATAACAAAAGTCAACTGATTGACAACGAAGACAACAATTTCAGAGCAATTTTTCAAAGTAACGGTAAAATTCATTACAGTGAAGCCAAAAACATTGTAAGCTGCTTGTACGAATACGGATTTGGTTTTTTATTTTAAATAAATTTCCGTTTCTTGCTTTAAATGAATGATTAAATATGTATAGTTCTTATACATTTATCTTGTTATCATAATTACCAATATAATTAATAACAATCTTTTACGCTGCTATTACGCTACTCGTAATATTAAATTTTCGTTTTAAATAGAGTATGTACGAATACGGATTTTTCATACTGTATGTAAATATGATATTTATAAATTTATGGTATACAATTGATACTATTTTGGAGTAAAATAGCTATTTGAATGGAAATGCAAGTTGTTTAATATTAAGAAGGATATAACTTATAATAAATTTAGAATAAATCGAGTAACTTTTATTGTGAGAACTTTTAACTGTGTACATAAAAAAAAAATAAATTAAGAAAATTTGGGAAGGAATTCACTGATGTTATCATGACATTCTCAAGACTTATATCTAGAACTAAAAGTAATAAAATTAACAAATCTTTTTCAATGTAAACAGCACATGCTTCCACACACGCACTGCCACGAACGCGTCAACAAATATTATTTTTATTTAAAAATTTTTTTAAACATTTTTGATAAGTTGGCACAAGTGGTGGCTGTGGAACGTTGAAGAGTGCGCAGAAGAGCTGCATAGAATAACAGTATAAAGTACTGTTAAAATTGCAAAAACAATGTTGCAGCAATTGTTGATATTCTAACAATGCCCAAAGACACATGCTCCCATACACTTGCACAGTCTGATGCATGCATACACTCACTTAGAGACAGCTGCAGAAATTGCATCAAAATGCGTTGAGTTCTATTTTTTATTTATCCTCGCTTTTTCAAACAATGCAATGAAATAAAAATGCACTCAAACACCAACAACAATGCAAATAAACACACACACACACACTCAAAGGCAGTTCTGCACAGTTAGATGCAACAAATTTAAACTTTGAAATGTAACTTTCGCCTCATATAGCAGCACTAGCAGCAGACTAACAGCGCGTTAGTGTGTGTTTGTGTACGTGTGTCTATGTCTCAGTCTTATGCATAGCCATGTCAGCATGTGCTGCATCCTGATCCTGTTTCGTCATTAAATTGCAGCTTAAATGTAAATATTTGCCAGCAGGACTTTGTTTTGATAATATGTAGATGTTATGCAATTGTGGTTGTGTGTGAGCAGAGCAAATACATATTAAAAATTTGTAGAAATAAATAACGAACAAATTGAACCAAACCAAAAAATATGCAATAAAATATGCTTCACTTTCTCGTAGCTAGAAGCTAAATTTATGTCCATAAAGAGCCCTAAAGTACATGACTAAAGTTAATCAAATCAAGTTAAAGCAAGTCATGACCTGATTTTAAGTGTTGTATAGCTAGCTAGCCATAAAGTTAGCTATGAAGAGCTTCAATTTTCAACAGCATCATAAAAAATTTGCTTTTAACACCATTTGTTTTTTTAACACCTTCACAGCTCGGTAATTATTGCTTTGCTGAAAATTTTTTCTTTAGACCATTGTTCGGTCACCCTGTTTGCGATTATGATGGTCATCAAAGTTTTTGAAATTTAAACGCTCCTTAATAACTACACCTAAATTAATGGCTGGCATATAAAAATTTCAATCTCGTCATCCTGGCTTTATTTACAACTCTTGCTCATCATTTTTATGTTGTTGTAAAATCAGGTAAATTTATTTTTTTTATGGCGCTCCTTAAAGCAAGCTGCTTCCAAGCGTATAACAGCTAAAAATTATCATAAATATATATATATATTTTTTTTTTTGTTCTCTGACTTATAATTTAATGCTGCTCATTCTATTCTTGAATTTAAATACACACACACACACACACACACACAACACATATACCTCACTTCCGTTCTATTGTTGTAATCTACTGCATGCTTTTTATTTTCATTTATTTTTCTGTATAGCTATATTTTTTTAAAATGGCATGTTTTTGTTTTTGTCATCTTGCTTTACGTTCAAAACTAAGAGCATAGCAGCATTTCAACACCGCACACGCACACACATTTACATTTGAAGCCACATTGAGTTTAAGCTTAAATTTATCACAATAGTTGTTAGCATGCGTGTATGTGGTGGCTTGGCACTATTTTGCTTGTACAAACATACACATACATACATACACAAACAGTCATTGTTTGCATTTTTTTTTTTCAAAAATGTTTCGACCTTAACTTTTTTATATATTTTCGCATAGCTGGTTTTTATTCTCTTGTTTAGCATAACCTAAGAAAAACAAGCAAGAGAAGAAACCTACATTTTATGTTAAAATTTTAAATATTTAAAAAAAAGATATCTACATAAAACAACTGAGTTACATTCAACTTTATCCTAGCTTTTTCTTTATTCAATTTTACTTGAAAGCATTGGATTAAATAAGATTCTAAGCTTCTATTTTTGTTTTAATTTTGTTTTTTTTTCTTTTATTTTGTCAGATTGTGTGCTATTAGAAAGCTTTTCTTGAAATTCCATTTTTTAATAATTAAATATTACTCATGTTTCCGTACCGGACCGTACCGGTTATGGTTTTTATCAAAAAAGTCAAATATTAACTGTTATTTTTTAAAATTTATGTTTTCCGACAAAAACAAAAGCTATATTGTGCCTTATATTTTTTTGGGCGAATATAACAGTTACTTTTGACTTTTATTTTATCGTCAAAAATAACAGTTATTTTCTGCCTTTTATTTTTTCGGTCAAAAATATCAGGCAATTTGTATTTTTTCAAAGGCCATTTTACTGACTAAAAACTATCGATACCATTATTTTGGTCTTGCGGTGATCACGTTTTACATATGGTATCAAAAGTTTTTTAATCGGACAAGCGGCCTTTAAAAAAACACAGATTGCCTGATATTTTTGACCGAAAAAATAAAAGTCACAAAATAACTGTTATTTTTTACCGATAAAATAATAGACAAAGGTAACCGTTATTTTTGTCTGAAAAAATAAAAGGCAAAAAATAACAGTTAATTTTTATCTTTTATAGAATTAGTCGAAAATTTAAAAGGCTCTAAATATTCGTGAAGCTGAGGCCATTTGCATCATAATGGTATATTTGAAAATGTCCTTCGACAATTTTTTCATTGTGTTTTTTTCATTCGAAAATTGTAAAATAGCAGTTATTTTCGGTCCCTGGTTTTAATACATTTGTCACATTTAAATTTATGCATAAGAATTACTCACTATCCTTTTATCATTAACAAAGTTTTTGCTGGAAAAATGTATGTTAAATATTGTGAAGATTATAATTAATATTTTTATCCTATTTTTGGTTTACATTTAAAACAAAAAAATATTGTTCATACCTAATTACAGAGAAAAAAATTTGTTTAATAATAGAAAATTGAATGCGAAATAAATCGAAAATAATTTTATTTCACATTTATAGTGTAAGTCCATGACAAGGGTTTTCAGCAATAAGCAGACTCTAAGCCAGGATATTCCTTAAACTGCTTATATTTTTTTAACATGCTTTCTTTAAATTTCTTTATACACATGCAAATGTAAATTTTTGGCTAAAAATTTGTTTGTCTCTTTTACTTCTTGTGAAATTCCTTATTTATCCAAAACAAATGCCTAATCATACCGTCACATAGAAAGCTTTTGCAAAAGTCAAGGGCAAAAATCATTGTAATACAAAACCAAAACCAGCAAGTCTTACATTTCAGGAGATTATCTTAAATTCGCTTCTTTTAAGAATTTTTTACTTTACGAAATTTTCACAACATCTGCTTAAATTTCTTTATTAGCTGTTTGTATAGAAAAATTTAATTTTTGAAGCTTATTGCGTAGGTTATTTAGAGTAGAGTAAATATTTCTTCACTGTAGAAAAAATGTCTGACATAAGGAATATTATTGAAAAAATTCAATAAATCAGTCAAATATTTTTAGAACAGAAATTTTCTGCAGAATTTCTTGTGGATGTGAATTGTTTTTTAAGCTGAACTCAAATCGGTAAATCATATTGGAATAAAAGGTTATAAGCTCATGTCTGCCTACACGAAAAATCAAATCGAACAGTAAATTACAAACATTTGCTCAAACTGTTATGGTTGTTATTGTTATGGTTTTTAACATGTTCGGCCTGAACCAGAAACTGTTCTGAATTTATGCATTTTAAATCTTTGTACGTACTTTTAAACTAAATATACTTTTCACCTTTCAACCTGTTCAGCCTGGACCAGAACCTGTTCCAAAAATTATGCATTTGAAATATTTGTACTTGAAGACTATCGTCATTTTCCTCAACTACTATACATCAAAGATCATATCTTGCTATAACAGTGTTTCTAAATTACCAGAACCAGAACCTGTTCGGTCTGCATAAGCTGAACAGCAATTATTACATTCAGTGACGTGTGGTATTAATTGGAATTGCTAGAATAAAATCACAATGTTCGGTCGTCTGATCCAAGTTTTAGCGACTGGCTACTCAAGTTAGGAAACGGAGATCTTACGAATGATCACAGCTTGCCTGAAGATATCATGGAAATTCCTGATTATTTTGTTTGTAAAAGTTGGCTTATTAACCATTTCAATGGCTTGGCTAGAATAAACGTGGAAAACTTTTTTGAGCTAATATTGCCATCATTTAGGTTATAAAAAGATAAAAAAAAACATCTCTCTAATTTTTTGCATGCGCAACTTTGCTTTTGGCAGGCTGTCTAATATAATGGACAAAACCATAATAACGTTGTATTATAATATTTAAGCTCAACTAAAACAACTGGAGACCAATGCAAATGCTTTATTTATAATGTTTTTATAGAAAAAAAATTATACTTTGCACACAAAAAAAAACAAATTGGCCATTTCAGCCCTTGAAAGGACTTTGACCGAGCTTCTAATGATCAATTGTTTTGTGTGTGTTAATAAATGTTTGCACACAATTGACCGAGAACTGGACCAACATGTTTTATGCCGACTCCAAATGGCTAAAGTTCATGTTCTCAAGAAGCTTTACATGGCATTATTTACTTTCTGAGGTTTGCCATTGTTTGCAGAGAGGTGGTGACCGATCAGAAAAATTGTTTATTGAAAAAACTTGTCGCCGCGGCTGGGGATCGAACCCGGGCATCGAGCATGCTAAGCCACACACTCAACCTGCATGCCACGGTCACCACTTTGCACATGGTCACCTACTTTGCACACGCGATATAAAAAAATTTTAGGCTTCTGTTGGGCATAAAATCAAAAATCTAACTAAGTTAAACGTTATATATCTCCCTAAAATTATTTTTTTCATGTTGGCACAATTTCATTTCATAGTACCAACCTATTCGATTTTATAAAAGACGTTGAAAAATAAAAAAAAAATTATTTTCCGAAGTGTCCAATTTAATGGACAAATCTATTGACATGGTTAAAGAGATGTTTGGCGATACTTTGAGTCCGGATAACATCAACCGTTATTCCAACATGGCTATACTGTGCCCAAAAAATTCCGATGTGAACGAAGTTAACGAGCAAGTTCGAAATATTTAAGTTGGAGACACAGTGACAGATCTGAGCACGGAATAAATTGAAGACAGTGATGATAACGATAAACCGAATTACCCTGCCGAGTTTTTGAATGAATGTTGTACTGCAGGAATGCCACTGCATAAATTAAACCTCAAAATTGGAAGTATAATAATACTTCTTCGAAATTTAAATACTAAAAGAGGTTTCTGTAATGGAACGCGGGTAGTTGTGAAAAACCTGCAAATTAAATTAATCATCGCATACGTATTGACAGGCACTGGGGAACATGAAATAGTATTCATACCTAAAATTGATTTGGCCCCGACAAGCACAGATTTGCCTTTCGCGGCGATAATTCCGCCGTTCCCGTTAAACTGGCATTTTCAATGACCATAAATAAATCGCAACGTCGAATATTGCAAAAAGTAGGAGTTTCTCTAAAAGAACCGGTACTTAGTCATGGGTAGTCATGTCTAGAGTTCAGCGGGTTGATGATGTAAAACTAAGCATTATAGATGGCAAGGAACAAGGTGAATTGGTTAAAAATTATAAAAAAATGTTTACTAGAAATGTTGTATATAAAGAAGTTTTATCAATATAATTTAATGAACATGTTTTCAAATAAAAGACTTTGTATATAAATCCAATATAAATTTGTTGTCGCTTTGTTTACTCTAAATGGTTGCTTCCCGTCGTAGTACGGGCTTTAACACTAGTTGTTATATAAACTATTACTATAAATAGTTTTGAGGAAAATATTTAAAATTTGAAGCAAAAATAGTCAAATTTTTGAGAAAACGTTTTCACACGTTTTGGCGGTGGTGGCCGTGAGTGTTAATGGTTTGGCGTGTGTGCCACTGAAACTCCGAAGACCCGAGTTCGAATCACCATCTGACACAGAAAGTTTTTTCTGAATAGTTTATATAAAAAAGTAATCGTATTAAATATGCACAATAGTATCGTCACATGTCAAAGTGTACAATTAAAATGCTAAAAGGGTTTGAATTCATTTTAATCCTTGTTAAATCAAATGTTTTGAACTGAAAACGAACGTATTTAAATTAACTATGTTTTGATAACTAGCATAAAAATATGTTATATTAAATATAATTGGTAAAACCTGTTGACCTTTCAGGTCAACTTTCAAGCAATAACTGTACAAACAATTTTATTCATTATACATCCTTAAATTTACTTTCGAAAACACACTATAAGAAAAACCAAAAAACTTTTAAAACAGCAAAATAAACTTAAAACGCTAAATATTAATTTTATCAACCATAAGACTGCCGGGAATTTTTCATAAAAATAATTACACTGTGATGGTCGCAAAAAAAATAAATGCTCGCAGAATATGGTTTTAAGCAATTTCGGGCATGGGGAATAGAACTACGCCATTGTTTTTTTAGGCTTTGGCATGCCTACATACAAAATTCTATGGTGAAAATATTGTATCCTATGGAAGCTGCTTCAAGTGTTAGTATCTTTTTTTGGCATGTAACTTTTATCTGGTTCGTTTTTTCGGCAGAAATTTCTTTCAAAAAGTTGTTCAGATCAACTCAAGTCAACAAACGGTAAGTTTACAAAATTTACTTTAACTTTAGAAGTTAATATTTTTTGGCAAAAATTAAACGTTTAATGGTGACAAAAAGAGACAAAATGTTGTTTCTTCGTTATTTGGACCTAAATCGATTCAAGAGTAGTTTTTTGTATTAAAAAAAATGATTAAAAAAATTATTTTCGAAAAATCAAAAAATGTTCCACTTATTTTTTTTTTGCTTGAGAAAAGTAAGAACATATTTTAAGAGAGCTAGATTCCTGGACATCTACCTTGTTACTGTATCATGGTTTTGAAAACAATTGAAATTTTGTGGCTTCAAAAGCATTTGAAATCAATGTATGTATTAACTTTTAACTAATAAAATAGTAATTGTATAACTGTTTACTACTTCTGTTTACTACTTCTATAAAGGTACTTAAGTTGACTTTTGTCTTTAATCTTCAATCATAAGATCCATCTGACAGATTTAGTTGTGCATTGGGACCAATATTTTCCATCTAAACGATTTAAAAAAACTATTTGAGCAACGTGTGAATCCACTTGGCGATTTCACTTCAAAAGCTTTCCTTTTTTGGCATGTTCACTGTGTGCCTGTTCTTTAGATGTTGGCGCATATTTTATTGTCACACTTAACTTTTAATTGTTTTCTTTTTTGCTGACAAACGCATTGGCTTATTGAAAATTTTAATTTATTTGCTTTTTTACCTCTGCCGCGTTTTTGTCAGAGTTGCATTTTTCGGAAGATTTTTCGGTCGGTTTTTGACATTTTCCACCAGTGTTGCGGTGTTTTATATCTAAAAAAACCTATCGCACTTAAATACCGACCGTTTTTGCCCATCCCTAGAACGATTAAACTCTCGCTGCCACATTCCGTTGGTACGTACTCCAAACACTCCAGCACGCAGGTCCACGACCACTACATTTTATTTTATTATATTAATTTTAAATTAGCCGTCATATCAAGCTTAAGACCTATTTTTTAGTTCATGTATCCATTCTCTGTTCCTGGGAAAGATCTGGAGATTTTTTTCTTTTCGTTTTGGGCTGTCGGTATTTTCGGAACAGAAATAATGATTTATGTCTGCCAAAATGAGCTAAGTCAGAAGGCTTGCGTAAAGCCAATAGAGGGGGGACCCTAAATATTAGGGTTCAGGGTCATTGTAAAAGTTGTCACTTGACGATAAAACTTTTCTATTTTATGTTTTTGAGGTCGCTAATAACAATTATGATTACAAAATTATTAATTTGACAGCTGTAAATTCAGTAAATCGCTATCAATATCTGCGTAATTGCTGGTAAATACTAATATTATCTAAGGAAAACTCAATATGTATCAATCTCAGCATTCTAATTTTCATTCGAATTTTGTGAACCTGCTAACGTCATAATCAGCTTACAAAATGCTTAAATAATAAGTTATCCGAAGCCGATAACTGATAAGCAAATATAAAGCAAATATGCTTCTATCAGTCTTTAGGTTAATCTACTTAAAAATATTTTGATCGTAAGCAAAACTAAAATGTCTTTAAAATTGCTTTAAGCTATATTTTTTGATTAAAAATAACTCTTATTTGAAAATAGATTTCATGATGAATTCTGTATGTTACTAATATAACAATTCACAACGCATACCGTAGCTAAAATCTTATATATTAATACGTGAACATTAAAGTTTGTCGTACGCTTTTTGGTGTTAATTAAAACTCAAAATAAATCACCGTAGTGAAGATAGCAATGCACGCCCAGCCACGTTTCGAAGTTCGAAAATATTAAACCAAAAATTCACCACACACAATATTTTGACTATAAGCGAAAGTGTTCAAATGCTCAACCAAATATTATGCTTATGCTTGTCAATGTGGTAATTTCACATTTAACTAGATACACAATTAGCAGAAACAAGATAATTTATTCCGTGGCTCAATTGGTTAAGCGGTCGATTTGATTTGATGTGATGATGAATCGAGTGACCCTAGTTCGATTCTCAGCCGAACTGAATTATGTTTTTTTTTTTTTGTTATTTTTATATTATTATTTTATATTATTAATTATTTAATGTAAAAATTGCATTGTGCAACATTTTTATTTTTTGCCACATCTCCGGACTAATCTATTGCTTTTTCTTTTGTTCTAAATTGTGCAGTTTTTAATGTGATATGATTTCGAAAGTAAGCTTTAAGTATAAATAACACAGAGAAACACAGAAAATAATTCTTATATACCACTATATAATGATGAAAGTACTACCCCATGACTGCAGAACAACCCTGGCGGGGTTTGGCAAACTTAGGCGAAAATGTTTGGAAAATGATTTTTTTGATCGTCTTACTCCCAATACTGGACAAGTAGAGCCCAAAAACTGAAGCGTTGATAAGCGAAGAAATCCACTGTTCACCCAAATTAAATGCGTAAAAAAAATATGTTCCGCGCCTAAGTTAGCAAAACCACGCCAGGGGTTTGAAGCCCAAAAATTTAAATTCATTAATTTTTCGATTTATTTAATTAATTTTAATTTTAATTTAATTTTTTAAAAATAAACTTTTAGGTTTAAAACGAGCCATAGATTTAAAAAGAGTTTTAAGGGTTTTCAATTTAAACTCAAATTTTCAACCGTATAGTTGCTGGAATTCTATGAATAGTCTTTTGTGATTAGGCTTTTGTGGCTGGGCTTTTGTGGCTAGGCTTGCGTTGCTAGGTTTTTGTGGCTAGGCTTACGTTGTTTGATATTAGTTTCTGGAATTGTGTGGCTAGTCTTTTGTGGCTGGGCTTTTGTGGCTGGACTTTTGTGGGTAGGTTTGCGTTGCTAGGTTTTTGGGGCTAGGCTTACGTTTTTGGTCTTTGTTTCTGGAATTGTGTGGCTAGTCTTCTGTGGCTAAGCTTTTGTGGATAGGCTTTTCTGGCTAGGTTTTTGTGGCTAGGCTTAAGTTGCTAGGGTTCTGTAGCTAAGTTTACGTTACTAATTGTAAGCCTTTTTTTCTGGAATTGTGTGGCTAGGCTTACGTTGCTAGATCTTAGTTGTTGGAATCGTGTGGCTAGTCCCTTGTGGCTATGTTTTTGTGACTACACAGAGGGAAAAACCTATGGACTCAATACATAAATTTATGTACTCATCGCATAGTTTTCTGCACACAAAAATTTTACATTTTTCATGTATTGAGTACATGTTGAAATCTCTATTGAGTACATAATGCTTTTAAGCGGTTATGTAGTCAATAAAGAATTTTATGTACTCAACGCATAAATATGTGTCGTGAATTCATGGATGTATGTGGTGAGTACATGCACACTGTACTCATCGCAAACTGTTACCAATAATTTTATGTAATGAGTAAAGATCTTATGTACGTATTACATATATTATTGACTCAGTACATACATAATTTACTCATTACATATTAGGAGTACATAATTTTATGCAATGAGTACATACATTATTTACTCATTACATATTTTAAATGCATAATTTTATGTAATGAGTACATACATAATTTACTCATTACATATTTTTAGTGCATACATTTATATAATGAGTACATACATCATTTACTCATTACATATGTTAAAAACATAATTTTATGCAATGAGTACATGCATAATGTCTGTGCGTAAATCACGCTCTCAACACTTGCAATAAATAACTTAATAAAGAAATGACTAGATTTCACAAAATAATTGACAATTACTTATAGAAACCCAGCCATTTAATTCTTATCCAATCATCGCTTTTGTTCTAGAGTACAGTGGATAAACAACGCTCTGATTTTTTACATACTTTAGAGTTGTTGCTTATTTGAAAATCAAGAAACGAATGACATAAAACAGCAAAATCGTGTGCCGATGTTCAACAGATACGTGTACTGAGTCCATATGTTATGTACTGAATAAATGTGTCACTTCAATCGTTTAAGAGGGACGTGTACTGAGTCTATATTTTATGTATTGAGTAAAGTTTTTGTAAAAAATTACATAACACGTTGATTGAGTACACGTTGCTTGTATCTATTGAAGTCTGCTATATATTCAACACATAACATGATGTATTGAATACATTTTTTATTCATTTTAAAAAGTGAATAAATTGATATGTAGTCAGTACACGCTCCCTTTACTCAGTAAATACTGCTCTTGTTGCGTTCTCATACAAGTTGCAGTGCATAGATTTTACATAGCTGTCTCTGTACTGACTACATAACTTTTTCCCTTAGTGTAGGCATAAGCATATTTAGAAATTTAAACTCTTGAGCATGGGAGGTAGGCGTATTTGTAGGATTCCAAATTTTTTATTCTAGATTTTTATGAACATGTATACCAAGTGTTTAAGGACAAAACACAGACAGACGGACGGACGTACAGGCAATCGGACAGACGACGCTGATCAAGAATATATATAATTTTCTTTACCGAACTTTTATTTATCGTACTTGCTTATTTCAGAGTGTTATAAACGTTGGCACTAGCTAATATCGCCTGACTTTACAGGTTTAAGGTATTAAGACGCTAGCAAAAATAGCCCAAATTGTTACAGGATTATAAATTTTGATTTTGCTTTGCATGTCAAAAATAATAATCTGTATTATTTTGCTGCGAAAGGAACGCAACTTTTATTACACAGAGGGAAAAACCTATGGACTCAATACATAAATTTATGTACTCATCGCATAGTTTTCTGCACACAAAAATTTTACATTTTTCATGTATTGAGTACATGTTGAAATCTTTATTGACTACATAATGCTTTCAAGCGGTTATGTAGTCAATAAAGAATTTTATGTACTCAACGCAAACTGTTACAAATAATTTTATGTAATGAGTAAAGATCTTATGTACGTATTACATAAATTATTGACTCAGTACATACATAATTTACTCATTACATATTTGGAGTACATAATTTTATGCAATGAGTACATACATTATTTACTCATTACATATTTTAAATGCATAATTTTATGTAATGAGTACATACATAATTTACTCATTACATATTTTTAGTGCATACATTTATATAATGAGTACATACATCATTTACTCATTACATATGTTAAAAACATAATTTTATGCAATGAGTACATGCATAATGTATTCATTATATATTTTTTGTTCATAATTCCATGTATTGAATATATACACAATTCATGCCTGTGCCTAAAGCACCCTCTCAACAAATGCAATAAATAATTTTATAAAGAAATGACTAGATTTCACAAAATAATTGGCAATTACTTATAGAAACCCAGCCATTTAATTCTTATCCAATCATCGCTTTTGTTCTAGAGTACAGTGGATGAACTCATTCCCGCTCTGATTTTCTAGAGGCTTTAGAGGTGTTGCTTATTTGAAAATCAAGAAACGAATGTCATAAAACAGCAAAATCGTGTGCCGAAGTGCAAGAGATACGTGTACTGAGTCCATATGTTATGTACTGAATAAATGTGTCACTTCAATCGTATAAGGGGGACGTGTACTGAGTCTATATTTTATGTATTGAGTGAAGTTTTTGTAAAAAATTACATAACACGTTGATTGAGTACACGTTGCTTGTATCTATTGAAGTCTGCTATGTATTCAACACATAACATGATGTATTGAATACATTTTTTATTCATTTTAAAAAGTGAATAAATTGATATGTAGTCAGTACACGCTCCCTTTACTCAGTAAATACTGCTCTTGTTGCGTTCCCATACAAGTTGCAGTGCATAGATTTTACATAGCTGTCTCTGTACTGACTACATAACTTTTTCCCTTAGTGTACTCATATTTATACTTTTTAAAAAGTTTTTCTTACGAAAGTAGGTACCATCCAAAAATGTTTGTGGGCAGTATTTTTTTTTAATGTTTGTTTCATAAAGTTGAATTCACGGTTATTTGTAAGAATCGTTAATTTATTAATTTTTAATCCGCTTAACTACAATTTGTTATTAAAACAGTTATAAGAATAATATTAGGTTTTTCACAACTTGAAATAAGAAGTTGTATTCATATTTTCGTCGTATTCACATTGTTTTTTCTTTCTATTTGAAAGATAAAACAAACGTAAGAGCTCAAAAAACGTTTGTTTTTCTTTCAAATAGAAAACAAAAACAATGTGAATACGACTTGAATTTAAATACAACGATACAAATGTGTATTTCAAGATGTGAAAAACCTATATACTTATATAAAATATTTTTTAACTATTCTGCTATGAAATGAGTTTGGCTTATTTTTCAGTATTTTAACACTTGATTAAACGTGGTAAGTTCAAAATCGTTGCTGATATATTAAAAGATGAGTTAGAAGCGTGTTTGAAATATTTTTTGTTCAAAAGAAATACTTATGTACTAAAATATTTAAAAATATTTTATTGAATAAAAAGTTGCTTTAAAATAAATTGGTGAAAGTATTCTTGAATTCTTCAAATCAAGGAAAAATATAGACGCCAACATATCCTGTTTACAAATCAAATTGGATTCTGAAAGTTAAACGCAGCTTTTACTTTATTTTCTGTTTCACTGAACATGAAAAATTTTAAAACTTTTGTTTTTAAATAACACATTGACTTACAGATACCATACATAGACTGGAGGAGAGAGTTAGGAATTGAGAACTTTATAAATTTTTTTATTTGACAATTTTAAGTGCTTAAAGCAATGAATAAAAACCTAAGCATAAATAATGAGCAGCAGCGTTTTCATACCGATTATACACAAGTTAAAAGAAATGATTGCAAACATTGCCTTCCACAAGCAGTGTGTTCGAAATTTGCTGTGGTGTATTGTGGTGAATTTAAAAACTGTGGCTGAGTACGAAAAAATCCGACGCTATCTTCACCCAATGGGTGAAGATAGCGTCGGATTTTTCAGCCACACTTTCGAATTCGAATATGCATGCGTTGCTATCTTCACTCCGGTAAATAAATCAAACTTATATCATTCGAAAGGTTATGCTGCTCAGATGTGCAGAATGTATATATAAATGATATATCTGATAGAGGGGGTTCCCAACCTTCTTAGAGAGAAATTAAATTCTTGAGAAAAAACCCACTCTTTGATTAGTATGAAATTTGTTTGGGAGAGAGTTTTTGAGTTGGTCGAATTTGAGTTTTTTTTAAAAGTAACAAATTCTTAAAAAAAATGTAGTTTTATCCATTCGTCAATTGTAAAATTTGTACACTGAGAAAAAACACATACCTTGCTCCGGTAAAAAATTTCTCTATTTTTGATAATAGCAATTTTCTCTTTTTCAAATAAAATTTTCTTCAATTAGAATAAATTTTCACATTTTCGTAGAAATATTTCTTTACTTCTAGGAAATGGAAACATTTCAATGTCTCTAATAATGATAAGTATTTTTCTCGCACAAAAAATTTCTCATTTATAGAGAAATTTTATTGAAAATGAAAAACTTTTCTTATATTTTGATAAAAAATTCACTATGAGAAGTATTTTCCTCAATAAAAACAAATATTTTCTCAAAAAAAAAATATTTTTCTCTAAATATGATATATTTTTCTATTTCATGGTAGCTTTTTATCATTTTTAGAGAATTTTTAGTATCGCAATTAGAGAATAGCATTCTTTGGAGCAAAGTCTATATCATTTTTTCTCTAAATATGATGCCTTTTTTATCATATTCCGAGACACTTTTTTCTGAGTGTAAAAAAATGTGTTTTGTATTCAAAAATTTGACTTTCCATGTGAATATCTTGGTCGGTTTTAAACGATTTTTCAATTTTTCTAATTTTATCTAAAAGTTTGTTAAATTGTCTTTCAAATGTAATAAAAATTACAGCAAAGTTTTAATCAAAAGTATTTTTAATGAATTTTCTTAATATTGTCGTTAGTTATTTAGCGTGTGTTTCAACCAAATGCCAAGAGAGAGAAAAAAACTGTCTCAAATTGAATGTTCTAAATACTGAAGCAAATATCTCCGCCATCTGTAAATAGATTTTATTTATTTCTTTTTGTATTTAAGTCTTATCAGTTAACTTAAAAAAACTTTTGAAAATAATACCGTGTTTTGTTTGTTTATATTTAAATTATTCCTTTTAAAAAAAGACCATAAAATTTGATTTATTCTTAAAATATGGGGTAAAAATGATTTTTGTTGTAAAAAAATAAAAACTCAAAATTGCATTTTTGATTTTCTTTCAAAGTCCACACCAGATTTAAGATGAATTTATTTTGTCTTGACACTAAATTAATAAACTGTCCGTGCCATCAAAATCTCAATGCTACCCCCTATGATTTCTTTGACAAAATTAAATTCTTTTAAAATGTTGTTTTTCTGTTTTTGAACAAAATAATTTTTTTAAAAACAAAAAATAATTTTTTTGAAAAAAATAGCTTAATATCTCCAATCAATTAAGAGTTATAGCCTCGAACTTATTTTGATCATCTCGCATATAATTATAAACAGGCAATCAATAAATTGGTCGAATTTCGACCCCAGGCGATACTAGTCCCTATAAATATACCAAAAACGTACTGATCTTTTATGTGATCACACGTACTGATCTTTTTTTGGCACACATGGTAATTTCGGTCTAAAGAAATCGAAATAGTTGCTCAATCTTGAATAGTTTAATAAACAAAAAAAAAAAAACAAATGGCCATTTCAGCCCTTGAAAAGACTTTGACCGAGCTTCTTATGATCAATTGTGTTGTGTGTTTTATTAAATGTTTGCACACAATTGACCGAGAACTGGACCTACATGTTTTATGCCGATTCCGAACGGCTAAAGTTCATGCTCTCAAGAAACTTTACATGGCATTATTTACTCTCTGAGGTTTGCCATTGTCTGCAGAGAGGTGGTGACCGATCAGAAAAATTGTTTATTAAAAAAAACTTTTCGCCGCGTCTGGGGATCGAACACGGGCTCCGAGCACGCTTAGCCACACACTTAACCTGCATGCCACGGTCACCACTCGTTTGAATAGTTTAATACTTCGCGATTTATTGAAGAAAAATGAGAAAGGAAAAAAGGAAA
This sequence comes from Tetanocera ferruginea, assembly GCA_958299015.1. Lineage (NCBI taxonomy): Eukaryota > Metazoa > Arthropoda > Insecta > Diptera > Sciomyzidae > Tetanocera > Tetanocera ferruginea. Next base: position 156,312,043 of record OY282642.1, on the reverse strand, counting down.
TCTTGTAAACTTACATTGCTTAATCTTTTATTTATTCGAATAGATTGAAATGTTGTACTAAGGACTGAATCCGACTTTGGAATATGCTACTACTTATTTAGCTCTTTTAGAGTTAAATATTAGCCATTTCATATACTTAAAATATCTTAAATTTCTTCATACAGAAGACAAACAGACCTAATTAACAACACTCTACTCAAAAATTTTCTACGAAAAATGTAGGACGCAAATTATCCATGACAATCTGCTCGATAAATATTTGACAGACAAATCTTAAGCGTTCTTAGACATAGTGGCGTTCTTGCGCAAAAGAAGTCAGAAATCATTTTTTCTTTCAATTGAAAACGAACTTAAAATATTGTTTTTACTGCCTTTCTACTAAAAACTTAAAAAAAAAAACAAATACGGGATTTTGAAAATTTTCAAGTGGCAGTATTTTTTTAAACCCGTAAAAAAAGGAGAGATACTAGCATTAGTTAGGCGTTTATTTGGGTGGACCAGATGGAGTGGCATACCATAAACTGCTTAAGCCTGTTCAAACGGTAACTGGGAATCGCTACCTTAAACAACTAATAAAATTGAATCCAGCATTGAAGACCAAGAAGTACCAAAATATGTAAAATCAAAACTAGTAATTAATTCTAGATTGAAATAAATTTTTATAACACAGAGAAAAATAGTGCTACATAAAATCTATAAGATTTTTTCTTCAAAATGTATTTATAACAAATGGCATGAAAGACGAAGGAGTAGAGGTTTTTTTTAAGAAGAAATCTTCTTGATTTTTAACGAAAATCTTTTTAAATTTATTTAATAAGATATTTTCTTAATTTTTCTAAAATCAGTATTTTCAAGACTTTTCTAGAACAAGGCACATGAAAAACGAAAGAGGAAAGGTATTTTTTAAGAAGAAATTTTCTTGTTTTTCAGCAAAAATATTCTTAAGTTCTTAATTTTAAAAGAAATCCATTCAGAAATTATGTAGACAGAAAAGCAAATTATGTAGAAAACTTTGTAGCTTCAAGAGATGACTTCTGAAAAAAATCAAGAAGAAAATCCAGAGGCTGTGTGAGATTTCTTCTTAAATAAAATCAAGAAGAAAACCTTGTAGCTGTATAAAATTGTTTATCTTGAACAAAATCTAGAAGAAAAATTTAGTAGCTGTATGAAATTTCTTCTTTAATTAATTTAAGTTATAATTATTTCTTAAATTAATTTAAGAAGAACATCTTCTTGGTTAAAAACCATAGAAAAATCTTTCTAACTTTGTTCTACATTATTTGGTTTTTATGTGGCGATTTTCCTGTGTGTTTTATAAACTGCAGTATTATTTTATTAACAAAACTAAACTGAACACACCAAGTTTGAAAAAAATTTTTTTTATATATCAAACGTTCGCACAATTTAAACCTTCGCACTTAATTCTGTGGGCAAAAAAATGTTGCTAAAATTGCATTTTTTTAATTAAATTACAATTAAAAAATTTTCATAAATTTAATATTCATTTAAATTTTTAATATACAAATAAATGTTTAACAATATAAAGGTTTAAATGAAGGTTCCAAACACAGTAAATAAAACTACAATGTTTAAAACTTGTTATCTTGTTTTCCTATAAAAATCGGACTTTCATAAAAATCTACTGGTAGTTTTTTGTTAAATAATTTCTTTTTAAAGAGCAGCATTTATTCGATATTTTAAGTTATAATATATTTTCCCAGCATGAACAAACTTTACCTGAGCCTAACAACGTATTACATAAAGTAAATTTCAAATTGAAGTTTTTATTTTTAGTTACAATCTAAACTTTAAAAATTAAAACTTTGTGAATCCCTTGAAAAAAATTAGTCAAAGTAATCATGATTTATTTTTGCCAAGTTATTAATTTAATCAATAGATTTAAAATAAGTAAACTTCTCATGACCAAAGCTCATTAGTAGACAACAGCTTAATTTTAAATAGCTTAAAAATCTGATTTTTTTTATAAATAAAACTTAAAACTTACCACAGAGAATTCATGAAAATATTATACAACAGCGCATCCATGTCATGATGGCAACATCTGCAACATGCTGATTAACAGTTAAACTCAAACGTACGGCAGCACCAACGCTGAGTTATAAACAAACAAACAAAACTGCCAGGAAGCAGACAAAATCATTCGCAAGCGGTTCAATAAAGCTGCTGGCTTTATCCTTTTAAGCGGCCAACTGAGTTGAATGTGTGTACATGTGTATAAGTGCGTGAGTTTGTTAAAAGGTGTCTTTGTGTACGACGTCTGTGTCTGACTGTTTGTCTGACTATTGGTCTGGACGTTCTACTATCTGGCTATGTGGATGTTTGCTTAATTGTACATTTGTGTACGTTTTTGATTAATTACAACAACTTCGATTTAAAGGTAGACGGAAGCAGTTCGTTATGATCACACACACACATCAACAGACTAAGCTCAAGTTAACACACAACGTAAGATTCACAGAACACAAAGTCGCTTTTAATGACACATCCGAGCTCTTAAGTGTTTTTCTTAAGCGTTACTCTAGGAGCAGCACAACTTCTATGTCTCAGAGAACAATGATGTAGATTTACGTCTGAAAACAGTTTTGCATCTAAGTCAAAAATGTCAAGGATACGTATAGATATTGTTGTTATTTATTGCTATTAATAGAACAAACACACACGCAAGTTTCTACACGTACGCACAGCTTTTTTTAAGTTATAAATATTTTCATATATTTAATGCCTCAAAGGGATTACAGCCAAAGGATAACGTGTACTGTTGTATGTAAAGACAAGGAATATTTTTTATTTTAACATTACGTTAATTTAATTAAAAAGGATTTTTGTAATAAAATTTTAAATTTATTACACGTACGCGCGCACGTAGGCTGGATTAATAATCGTTGTCTTTGCTGCGTTGTTGTTGTTGGTTTTTTAAATTCGTTAAAGTGTTATCTGCCCGAATGAGGACGGTATGCAAGGATCTACACGAACGTATTAAGTGCAATAACTGCGACCGGTTGCGGTAATGCTGCGACAAATGTAAAACGAACAGCGACGCGTACAACGAAGGATATGCAATTTTTCAATACGAGGAAGCATTTTTAATAGGTTGCTGCATTAGTGCAGGATATGCAAGGATTTACTTTAATATGAAATGAAATATTTTTAAATTATTTGTATCTAGTTTTCAGCATCTAGTTTAAATTGAACAAAAGATATGCTTTCATTTTAGGCTAACTGTTCTTGTTCGAGACACACTTTGATATGAAATAAATTCAACTTTTGTTGTAAAAACTTTTTACAACTTAAATTTTTTTTTTTTTTTTTACTTAATTTATTAGCTGCCACAACTCAAACCAATTATTTGCATGAGCTGCTCCTATGCACAGCAAACATAAAAAACACAAATAACACAATCGCATAACGCAACACCGTATCCTTGAAAACGACGAAACGCTACGTTCCGATACGAATACGAAACTGAGCATGGATTTGCGAATATTTTATGGTCGCACATAAACGGGACGAAAGCTATGGCTATAAAAAAAAAACAAATATCCTTCGGTCGATGGAAGCTCGTAAACGAGCACACGAAGAATTAAGGACATTTACATTGTTTTGCTCTCTTTTTCTCTCGGTTTCTTTTGTGCGCCTTGAATCATGTGCTCGTTATTACTTTTTTGAATGAAAGTAAAAATTGCATTAGAAATCATGTCTTGGGAAATTTCTCTTAACAAAGGACTATCCCAATAAGATTGCTGAAGTAATTTTTCAAAACTTCAATTTGATATTTTTTGGCTATTTTTTATATCTTATTGTTTCTGCTTTTCATAAAAAAATTTCAAACCCTTACGCTTCTAGGCTTTCTATAAGTTTATATATTTCAAATATCTGTTTAACAAAATCTTTCTAATTCAATATAAATTCCATCACAGCTAAATTCCTTGCACATGCTGTGAGAGAGACAAACTATAAAAAAGTGAACTTTCATTGCAATCGTTCTCTCAAATATCCTTGACATGCGCAAGTTTTGCCTTCCAGTGGTGCTCTGTTCGTATAAGAGTATAAACCAGTATAAGAGTGGAAATGCTGTTAATTCAGCAAATGAGAAAAATTCCCTATTAAATTTCTCAGACTATAAATTGCTCTTAAAATGTTAACTACTCTCTTACAATTTTGGGAAATTGGAAATTTTACTTAATTAAACTGTCCTATAATTCAAACTTCAGACATTGAAAATGGTTTCGAATTAGATAATGACTGGTTGCAACAGATGAAATGGTTGCATCCAAAAATTTAAAGTTATCTTTTCCTAATTTTTTTATATTGTAAAATATTTAGGTTTTTCACAACTTGAAATAAGCAGTTGTATCGTTGTATTCATATTTTCGTCGTATTCACATTGTTTTTGTTTTCTATTTGAAAGATAAATCAAACGTAGGAGCTCAACATAAGTTTATTTTTTCTTTCATATAGAAAACAAAAACAATTTGAATACGACTTGAATTCGAATACAACGATACAACTGTGTATTTCAAGTTGTGAAAAACCTAATTGTTTTTAATGGCTTCAAAAATATTTCAAACACATTTTCAAATCCTTCTGAAAACTTTGCAGTGTACATTTTTTTATCATTTTGTGCAGGTTAACACAATATAAGAGAAAGGAAATATAATTTTTCCATATTATAAAAATGATTTAAAAGACCCTTTTAAATTATTAAAAATTCTAAAATATTAACAGTCAGTCAAAATTACCAGCTTTTAGAAAAAATTATATGCTATGAAATAAGTTTAACTTTGTTAAAATTTCTGCAGAATATACAAGTGGGTCTTATTTTTAACCAGTAATTTTCAAATCTACATTTTACTTGTTTAGTACGAGTATGAAACTTATGATTTTTTCACAGTTTTAAGAAATTTTTTTTCTAATTTGAAGCTTGTTTTTTTTTCTGTAGACTAAACTATAATATTTTGGTGTAAAAAATTAAGGTTTTCCAGATGTTTTTTAATTTAAAATTGAGGTATATTTGCTTTAAAAAACAAATCACAATAAAAGAACATAAATACAAAAAACGACCAGCTATTGGCGGCTACACTAAGCCATCAGTCTTATGTGATTTCTGCAGTTCATTGACTTAAAAAATTCAGCCTAAGGCCGCGTGCATAGTAAGCTCCGCTTCAGACAGACAGGCAGTCAGGCAGGCTGAAATCTGTGTGAACAAACGAGACACAAATAGCTCTCTATCTCGCTTTTTCACACACTCTGCCTGCCTGCCTGCCTGCCTGCCTGTATGAATCAGCGTTAACTATGTTTGCGGCCTAAGCCAAGACCAGCGTGGAAAAGTCTTTCGTAAGTAGCAGTGGCGTACATAGCTTTTGGTTGTGGGAGGGTTCCAAGAAAAGTAATGACCTGTAATAGGGAAGTTTAGTACAGACATACTTGTAAGAGTATCCATGAAGTATACAGAATTTTCAAAATTTTTCGCTCCTCACGAACTTACTCACTTAGAGAATGAGTGCTAAAAATTAAATCTACAAAAATAAACTTGATCTGCTCGCTTTTGAATTTTACCCTAAAAATTACTCAACTCCCCCATGAAGCGCATGAAACGACCACACAAGTTTTCATCTAAAATTTATCCATGAAGATTTTTTGATTCTTACTTCTCCTCTTTATCATATCGGTTATGTTTTGTAAAAAGTTAAAACTAAAATTTTTTTTAAAAAATTCAAAAAATTGTTTTAAAAACAAAAACTTTTTTTTAAGTTTAACTTCAAAAACAATTGTGATTGCATTATATTCCTATTTTAAAATTTTTTTTTTAATTTTAAAGTATTTTTTTGTTTCCTCTCACTGTACTTTTCATTTCATTTCAGCTCAGTTCATAAAAAATATTTGTAGGTGAATATTTTCACGTGTATTTAAAGCACTAGTTTTTCAGTTCAGTTTCATCTAAATCTATTAAGATAAACTTTCAGATATAAATAAAAGACGGTTAAAAATCTAATTTGTTTCGATGATTCCATTAAACAATTTTATAAAAAAATCTGTAATTTTTTTTTTCGGCAAAGTTATCATAAAACCAGGCATGCACGTTAACGTTAATTTAAACGGTAACCGAAATATTTTTTTTGTTTCGTTGAAACGAAATAAACAAATAACGTTAATTCAAAAAACGAAAAATATTTTTTTCGTTTCGGAAAAAACGATATAAAATTTTTTCATTTTTTCATAATCGACCGTTGAAAATAACGTTATTTCAACAAAAAAATTTTGTTTTTTTTTGTATCAGAAGAAATTTTTTTTAGCATAGGAGAAAATTATAGAAAATTTTTCGTTTTTCAACGAAACGAAATTTGATTTGATAAATTTTTAACGTTATTTTAAAAACGAAATAATTTTGATAATTTATTTTCGGTCTCAATGAAACGGAAAAATTTTGTTGATTCGTTGTGCATGTCTGTATAAAACATATCTTTAATATATTCTTATCATACCATTTTTTTTTTCCAGATCGCAAAACAACGATTAACTTAATAGAATCAATTGACAACAACTTTTATATTTGACTCATGGCTATGGGGGGTGTCCGGATACGTGGACTACCCCCATACCTACGCCATTGGCAAATAGATTGCATTATAGCTAAATGCATTGCATCTATTTGAATTATGCCCAAAATTGTCTCTTCAAAACGAAATCAATTTTACTTTGTTTCATAACAAAGGACCTAAATCCTGCCAAAAACTTATAAAATAGTAAACGATCATTTGTCTTTTCTTTACCAAAAACTGGCAGCAACAAAACCAGCCTAATTATTAATAATCTTTCGCCTGGAACTCAAGAATTTTTTGGAAAATTTTTAATGCAAATTTGTTCATAAACTGTTGATATTTCTGAATGTAATAAAAAAAAGATGTGATGACCACCTTATGTGTTATCTTAAAAATTATAATTCCCCTTTTCAATTTCGGCTGAAAAATTATTCATAATAAGGCTTAATATGTGTGTCTTCAATTGTATTTCCCTTTTGTCATCACCAATTCACCACAAATAATTGTTAGGATAAAGATTTTTACAATAAATGGTAAATGGTATTATATGATGGATACAATACGATTAGATAAAAGTTTAAGGTTTTGTACCAAAAATTAAAACATATGCTCTTGCCATTATATAAAATTTGACTTTTTTTAGTAAGACTATATTAAAGAATAAATCAATTTACCTCGTATAACTCTCTACTTTTTTGGGTTAAAGTTTCGCTTATAGTTCTTGGCGGCCACACACATATTTTCTTTTTCCAAAATGCATAGCTTCAAAAATTGACTAAATAACCACTTTTATAAATTATTTTTTGCTTAAACGGTTTTTGCTTTTTCAGTATCTACTTTCTTTATATAAAAAATTTTTTGTAGAAATTTTGCCTCCACGGTCAATAGATTTGTAATAACTTGTATAGCCTGAGGTCGAAATTAGATCAATTTTTTGTTTGTTTTTTTATTATTATAAAAAAAAAGTCGGTGCACTCTTTCTCCACACTCTGATTCATATAAAAACAATTATCAAAATAGGTTGAGAAACACGGGAGAAAATGGTTCTTAAGTGTTTTCCCTACACCAATTTATATATAAATTAGACATAATATCAAAAAGAGTTTTAACGTCAAATAAAATTTCTACTATTTTTGTACCAATGGTGCTCAGACCATTTTTTACGTGCATATTTAAGCATATTTGTGAAGATTTTGGCGACTTGTTATCAAAAAACTGTTGAAAATGTTAAACGGACAGAATTCGATTCAGACAATGTTCCTTATGCTCATAATTTATGCGCAATTTGCTTACAATTATCAACTAAGAGCAACTGATCACAAAAGAAACATTTGTGTGCATAAATTCAGAGCAACATTAAATAATTATTTACACGCAGCTTATATAAGATGTATCACCAACTTGCTCATGGATTATGTGCACTATGAATCAGTTGAAGAAACTTTGCACATAGATTATGCTTAGATAGCTCTTATATCAAGTGCAGTTGGTGATGAACAAAATTTTAATATATCGTTTTTAATATATCGAATTGTATCAATTGGTGATATCTTGAGCATAGACTAGATATGCAAATTTGTTATGATTACATAAAAAAACAAATTGGCCATTTCAGCCCTTGAAAGGACTTTGACCGAGTTTCTTATGATCAATTGGCCGAGAACTGGACCTACATGCCAACTGTTTTATGCCAAGTCCGAACGGCTAAAGTTCATGTTCTCAAGAAGCTTTACACGGCATTATTTACTCTCTGTGGTTTGCTATTGCTTGCAGATAGGTGGTGACCGATCAGAAAAATTTTTTTATTGAAAAAACTTTTTGCCGCGACTGGGGATCGAACTCGGGCTCCGAGCATACTAAGCCACACACTTAACCTGCATGTCACGTTCGCCAGAACAAAAAAGTTCAAAGGTCAATTAAAAAAATAATTCGAACTCACATAAACAAACGCCGCGATACGGGTCTTCTAATTTAGCCTATATTTTCACCCCTCACTCACTCAGAATCGTCCTAACTTTTGCTAAACAGAATTTTTTATATAGTGTAATCAAAGTATTGCGAGTTAACGGGGAACATGACATTGGCCTTTTTTTTAAATAGACTTTTTTTATAATTTTGTATTTTAGTAAATATTCTTAAGATTCTAAGAAAAAAAAAAAGTGCATTTTTATACCCTAAACCTGAAAGGTGAGGGTATATTAACTTTGTGCAAACGTTTGTAACGCATAGAACGAAGCGAGTCCGGTATAGAAAAGTATATATATTCTTGATCAGCGTCACCACATGAGTCGAGCTATTCATGTCCGTCCGACCGTCCATCCGTTTGTGTGTTGTCCGTAAACACAGGATAAGAAGAAGGAGTTGAGATAATTGGATGAAACTTGGTACACATGGTCACATGCACCCAAGGATCTGCATTATTGAATATTTTTGGAATCCGCCCACGGACACGCCTACTTCCCATACAATGCGAAAATTGAAAACTGCATAACTCAGCTCATAATAAACCTACAGTAATAAAATTTGATATTTATGTGTTTTATATCAACACAAAAATGTCTTAAAAAAAATGGAAGTCATCCTCTCACGGACACGCCCACCTCCCATACAACGCAAAAATTGAAAACGCAATAAATAAGCCTCTGTTTAATTTACAGAGCTAAAATTTGGCACATATGTTTTTTATAACAAACTAAATTTGGTTTTGAAAAATGGACGTCATCCGCCTACGGACACGCCTACCTCCCATACAACCCAAAAAGTATAAAACTCAATAAATAAGGTTATGTTTGTCATAGAGAAATTAAATTTGGTATGCATGTATTTTATACCAAAACTAAGTTCTGTTCAAAAATTGGGAGTAATCCGTATATGAACACGCCCACCTCCCATTGCGAAAGCACAATAAGGGCATTAACTGTAAGCTACAGGAATAAAACTTGGTATGTGTAAATTTTTCATCAACATTTAAATGCATATAAAATATTGGCTTCATCCGCCCACGGACACGCCCATTTTCAATAACATTATTTTTTTTGGAAAAGTAGGTTTAAGGTATTTCATAGTCGGCCTAGACCGACTTTAGACTTTCTTTACTTGTTTTATGTTCGGTTTGTTGATAAGAATTAAACCCTTAGACCAACTTAAAGTTATTTTAAGGAGGAACATAACATTCGCGGCAAAGAAAACAGACCTATTTTTAAAAATTCATAACTCCGTCAAAAACAAACACTTTTGCAAAATTTTTATTATTGAAGAGAATTGAGGAAAATTCAAGAAAAAAAATTCAAAAAAATTTTTGAATAAAATTCAAAAAAATATATTTTTCACTCCAACATGGTTTTATAGAGCTCCAAACTGGCGACAGAGAAAAAAACGGGGCCTCGTGGTTGCAGCGCTGGGAGTCGTAAAAATTGTCCGATCTGGAAAAAATTACTTTTTTAATCTTGGTGATGTTCCAAATTCGTGTCCAAAACTACCCAGCAAAAAAGGCTAGTGGTAATTACCCGGTTAATTCTTTCCGGATTTTACTAGTTAATTTTACAAGAGAGTTGGGAAAAAAATAACCGAAAGTTCCCTGTCGGTGTGAATTTACGTAAGTTATTGTTGCCCTTCAACAAGAATTTGAAGTATATAATCGTCTCTATCGCACAAGTTAGTAGGGTGGTGAATACCATACTGCCTCACCACCCTTACTACTCCCCTATTCATTCACAAAATAAAGAACACAAAACTCAAAATAAAAAGAAACATATTGGCAGATAAATATTTTATGAATTTTTATTATCGTTTCCACGTGTTTTTTTTTCAGTTTAACAAAATTAAATGATAATTTTATATGAAGAATTCAAATATCTTCAAAAATTTTCATGAACACGGAACAAATTTTTTTTTCCTCAAAAAACTGAAAGACTACTTTATAAAATATAAAAACTGTACCCAATAAACATTGTGGAGAGGGGTGATTCGTTGACGAATCGCTTGTAAATAGTTTGTTCGTATTATTTTCGAATAGTTTAGTTTTGTCAGTATCAGAGGTTGGCTGGATGCTTAAAGAAAGCAATTTAAAATTGCTTTGTTAAGGAGGGACATAACATTCGCGGCAGAGAAAACAGACCTTTTTTAAAAATTCATAACTCAGTCAAAAACAAACATTTTTCCAAAAGTCTTTTTATTATTGTAGAAAATTGAACAAATTAGAAAATTGTCCGATCCGGAAAAAAAATGACTTTTTTAAATCTTAACAAAAATTTTTTTCAATTTTGGTGATGTTCCAAATTTGAAAGTTTGTTTTTTCTAAAAGAAATATTGACTTTAAAAATTCATAAAAAATCGAAAAAAATTACAAAAAAGCACGTGTCATACGATAGCGAATCAAGTTTAAAAAATGCAAAAAAAAAAAAAAATTCGTCAAAAAATGAACCCGCTAGAGCCGCAACCAGAACGAAAAACATGGTTTTGAAATAAACGCGTTCAAAGTTTGTAAACAAAGAAAAATGCAAGGAAAAATAAAAATGCGCTCTCACTAATTCGGCTGTAACTTTTGAACCCGTAGGAATTTTATTTCTTAGAATCTTAAGAATATTTACTAAAATACAAAATTATAAAAAAGGCGATTTCAAAAAACGGCCAATGTCATGTCCCCCGTTAAAGAAATCTTCCAAACTTAGATTTATGCTTTATGTATACGTGAATAAGTGTTTTATCCCACCCACGGACACGCCCGCTTTCCATACTATAATGATAGTGTATTTAAAAGTAGGTTTGGGGTATATCATAGTGAGGCTAGACCGACTTTCAACTTTTTTTACTTGTTTAATTTTACCATAACCATTTATACTTGTGTCCTAACTCTTCAGTTCTTCTTAAGTAATTTAATCACATTAAAATTGTGTTCAAAATTTTATTGAAGTAAACTGAAATTTCTCTAGTCAATAAAAAAATTGTTAGCTTTAAGTGGAAATGCAATCCTTAAAAGAGAAAAATAGGTTATAACAATAAGTATGTATTGAATAAGTTTAACATTTAAGTACAACACTAAATTTCGTCATATTTCATTCTTCATGTGTCATTAAAATTCTTCTAAGAAATCTATGTTTTTCTTGAACTTGTACAAAAAGCTTCGTTTAAAACGTGAATAAAGCAAAAGACATAAAGTTTTAATAATAATAATAATTAATAATTAATTTTTAAATACAACTTTTGAATAATTTGTTAGCAAATGATGTTTGCATCAAAAACTCAAATATTTTTTCTGACAAAATAGAATTTAATGAAACAAAAATAGCACAATAGATATGAGATATCGAGATATCGTTAGTTTCGAAACCAACTTTGACTTTCAATTTAACCCTAGAACCATAATGTACGTAAATTTTACGTGTATTATTCATTAGTATTAACGTAGTATAAAATAACGTTATAGTTCTAGGGTTAACCATGATACAGTAGTTTTAACTTTTTCAGCTCAATTCAAATTGAACTCAATTTTTATTCCTTTTGAAAATTACATAAGTATTTTATTAAAAAATAAAACGTTTTATCGAATATTTTCCATAAAATCCTACAGAAATATATGGCTAAAGTGTTAATTTAAGAAAACGACATTTGCCATTTAGCTTGCTTGCTTGGCGCTAACTACCACTAAACAGTTATACAATTTATTAAAACCATTAAGTTCCATTTTGTTTTCAGTTTTAATAAAGAATGAAAAACGCAATACTGTCCAAGACCATTATGAAAAAATAAGGTGCTTTCAAACTGGGCGAGCCATTCAAGTCATACACAAATACATGTTGAAAAATGAACATTAATTTAAATATGTCTGCAAAATAACTGCTAGCATGCTCGTTTATTCTCGTTCTTAAAATTTCATTTAATAAACCTCTTCAAAAAAGCGAAAAAAAAAAGAAAAAGTGACAAATTATTTTCATTCCATCATATTTTATTTTGGCCTAAACAATCGCACTACTGCCCGCGCGCAAACTGTTGTCACCGCAAGACGATACCAACAATGATTTCATGAAGCCAACAATTCTCGAAGTACCTCCAGAAAACAAAAAAATTCCTGGCTCTGGGTATTCCAGGGCGTACAATTCGACGCATATTATATTTTTTTTTTTTATTTTTATTTTTTTATACTTTCAAGATGGCAGCAAGAAAGAGCACAACAAAAAACTAATGAAGAAAAACAGCAGCAGCCAGCAACAATAAGCGGCACACGCACAATCAGGCGATAACCAAGGCACAGGCTACCCCCAACCCCCCCCTCCCCCCACCCATTACCAACCCAGAACATCATAAATGTCATCAGCTTTTAGCCTAAGTCAAATATATGGGTCTATTACAGAGACTGGCAAAATAACTGAAAAGGGGGAGAGTTAGTGGGGTTAGACGCTTGGGACGCAACAGTACAGTTTTTAATTTATGCGACATTCAACTGAAATGCATTACTTTGTTTAAGTTTAATAAAAAATATTTTATTGCATGTAATAATTTTCAATATTTCACAACTTAGAACTGTTACTGTTGACAAAGTGCTAAATGCGAGCACTACGAGTTGGACGAAATATTTAAACACATAATTTTAGTTATAAAATTGTTGAAAATAGAATTTTTAAGTTGCAGAGTGAGCAAATGTTTTATTATGTTTTTGCTGCCATTAAATAATATCGTACAAAATCACATTCCACTAGAATAAACAAGTAGAGCGGAATTCAATTCTTTTCGCACTAGTAGAATATATCATTCAATTCACAACTTTATCATAAAGAATACAACTGATTTATCAGAAACGAATGCTTATCAGATCAACAGCAAAAATTCAAATTTATTTATATTGAATTTCAAACGCATATTTAGTGCAAACTAAGCTAAAATACCAAAAAGAGGGCGCGAATTTATTGCTGCCTTTGTAATTCGTTGCTTTGATTTTTTTAACATCTAAAAAAGCCGTCATTTGGTTTGTTTAAGGAAGCAAATTTACACCCACCAAACATAGTTTGCATAATTTACACAATATTATAAACTATACCGAACAGCTAGATGTATTGTTACCACCCGCTGCTGGAAAATGGTAAAGTTTATTGCAGTTACTTTTGGGTTCAGCATTTGTTGTAGTCGAGCATTTTAATTTATTTTGATTTGCATTTTATGTTCAATTCACATCCGTTCAATATTTTTTCAAGGCACCACATAAAGGACATTTAAGCTCTATTCTACATATTAAAGAAATTCTGTGAAACTTTCTCGTAGATGTATGTACGTATGTATTCAATAATTGTGTTAATGTGTTCTAACTACAAATTGTATTTATTGGTTGTTTAAAGAAGAAGACAAAGTCATAGTTAAGGATAACGATTGAACGTAGAGTTTGCAAAGTTTCTTTAATCATAGGCAGTGAAAATGTTATTTAAAACACATTGTAAGACTTAGTCCAATAATTCACTTCGAAAATAATTTAAACAAAATTAGAAAATATAAAAGTTTAAAAAAAAACATAGAATCCTTAAAGGAAGTGAAAATAGTTTACAGAAAAATGTGATTTAAGCACACGAATTGAGTTTTTTACGTTTGACATTTCATGAAAGAAATTCTGCAAAAACTGTGAACTGTAGTATTGTAGAAATTAAAACAAAAACAGCCGCCATTTTGTAAAAAATTGTTTTTTTAATTTCCATAGTTCAGACAATAGCGACATTCTGACTTATCAAGAATTTTTTTTTTTGCTTTTTTTCAAAACACCCAAAGGGTTGGAATCACTCTTATTGTTTCAGCCCCTCTCTTACCAGTCACTAATTTTTTTAAATTTAAAATAATTTTTATTTTAATCGTTTTCGATCAATCATTAGCAATTTTTGAACTGCGATCTTTAACAATCAATCAAAAATAGTGTGTGGACATGTTTAAACAAAATAAGCCTGCTGATATTTTGTATAAAAAAGTGCCCATAGATGAAACATGGAAACTCTACTATACACCACAATCAAAGGAATCAGCAAAATAATAGGTAGAAATCAGGATGTGCAACAAGGCGAGCGAAGACTAAACAGATGGCCGAAAAGGCATTGTCGTCTTTTTTTTGAGATTCAAGAACCATTTCTTCATCAATAATTTGAGATACAGAAAAACAGTCAACGGCGACTATCACTGCAAATAATTGAACCGACTGAAGAACGACATCTCAAACAAACGTCCCCATTTATTGGAAAAAACATCATCAGATGAATAATTTTTGCAAACTTGGAGACAAATTTTTGGAGATGGAGAAACCTAGGGAAGGAGATTTCCGACATATGTTGAAATGGTAGGTCAAATTGGAAACTGAAGTGTATTTTGTAGATGTAATATAACTATAAAAGAATAATTGTATCGAGGTAAAGGTGGTAAAAATTAATTTTTTTTTTTAATTTGTACTTTTTTTAAAAACATTTTTGTCATATTTATACCCTCACGCGTATTGCGTAAGGGGTATATTAATTTTGTTACGACATGTGTTACGCCCATAAGATGGCGTGGTAGGTACAGAAAAGTATATATCCGTATATGTGTCCGTCTGTACGTCTGTCCGTTTGTCTGTTTACATGATTACAGCCGTAATTTTGAAGCTATTGTACTGAAATTGGATATTTAAGCTTTTTTCTAAGAAACCAACATCAAGTTCGATGATGGGATAAAAGCCTCGCCTACCTCCCATACAACCCCAATAATAAAAACTCCATAAAAAAGCAAATATTTAAACTACAAAATTTAAATTCGGTATTTGTGTAAAATATGACAAAACTCAGGTGTGTTAGAAAAATCGGCGTCATCTACCCACGAACACGCCCACCTCCCATACAACCCCAAAATTGAAAATTATATAAATAGGCTTCTGTCGAAGCTACAAAAGTAAAATAAGGTATTTATTCATTTTATAATCAAATTAACACATGTTAAGAAAATGAGCGGCATCCACCGTCAAACACGCCCACTTTCCATACAAACCCAAAAGCTAAAGCTCTATAAAAAGACTTCTCTTTAAGTCACTGGAAAAAACATTGATACGTTTGTATATTATATTAAAAATAAATTGTGGAAGAAAAGTGGGCGATATCCGCCTACGAACACACCCACCTACCATACAACCCATAATATTAAAAACTTTATAAATAGTCTAATAATTAAGCTATAGACCTGAAACTAGGTAATTGTGTATATTATATCAAAATTGAGTCGTGTTAGAAAAATTGGCATCAACCACTCAAGAGCACGCCCACCTCCTATTCAACCCCTAATTGAGAACTATATAAAGAGGCTTGTCTTTACTTTGCAGGAAACTAATTTGATATCTATGCATTTAAGACGTCATCAACAATTTTTTGAAATCTCATATAAAAAGAGCTTTTGATTTTGTACTATTTCGAATCGCACGTGAGGGTATTTTAGCTTCGGCCAAGTCGAAGACCTTACTAGCAAAATACAAAATATCTTCTTGAAGATAACCCCTGACGCCAATGACACCAAAGAAACCGATTTAGTATCTTTTCAGACCTATCCAACGATATACTGCACTCAATGATCGGACTAAAAATACTTATGTTATAACTAATATGTTAAAACTAAAACACAATTTTGTCTGTTTTTCGGGAAACACTTTCGTCAATAGCTGTCATTTTAGGAGGTGTCTTTATTATTTATTTTTGGTGTTTCGATTTGTTTTCATTTGGCTTTTCTTATTTGCTTTCCATTTGTTCATTTATATCAAAATTTGAAGAAGTACATATAGTACTTTCTCTATAAAATTTCAACACTGTCACTCACATTGTTTGATAGCTACAATAGCAATAATACCATCTTTAAGTCCTCAAGTTTTGAGAGCGGAAACAGTTAAATTTTTTCTTAACTGTTTGCCATCAAATTGTTTTTGAATGTCAAATGATGAACGGTGTAATAGAACCTGATAAGAATAGAACTTCAAAAGATTAAAAAGTAAGTAAGATATTGCTTTTGCTGCAAACTGTCTTTTGAACAAACCATTTCTTTAAGAAGATTATTATTAGAAACATGTCATAATTGATACGGAAAAATCTATTGACATTTTTCTTTTAGTGTAGTAACAGAGGAAAGGAATATCTCAAACTTTAAATTAATTAAAAAACTACCTCAGCCTTAAGGCCACGCATTCAATTAAAAGTTTTGAATTTTCGAGAAAATAACGTTAGGTTAAATTTATGTATAATATATTTTTATTATCGTATTGTATTATTGTATATAAATATAGTATATATTTTTAAAAAACAAATATATATTCATAGAAATTGAAGAAATATTTCAAAATATAAATGGAAAAGCAACATAGTACGAAAATTTGGCTACAGAAAATATTAATATATATCAAAATCATGAAATATTTTCTCCCGGGAGTTGTAAATGAGAATTTCCGTTTTAAAAAAAATTTAAAATACTTTTTGGAAGTTTTAAATGCAATTTTTTTCACCAACCGCCAAAATTTATGAGTGTAAAATAAAAAAATGAGATATCTTTATCTGCTATCTTAAAAGCGGAAACTCCCACCTACGACTCCCGCGAGAAAATGTTTCATGATTGGGCTGATTATAAACAAATAATCAAAATTATTATGTTTTGGACAGAAAATTTCGTTCACTCTCTAACCGATGCATAAGTGCAGGTTTTGATCGTTTTAAGCCCAATCAGTCAAATAAGCTTGGAATAAGCTTTAAACAAGCTTAAATACGCAAGCTTCGAGCTTGTATAACGCTTTCCTTTACTATAACGCTTACATGTAATTGTAGAATAAACGAAAGTGAACTCTTGGAATAATATTCCTTACTTCAAGCTTAATCCAAGAGTTGTTCTTACGATTGAATTTTTGTGTGTGCCGTCACCAGGGATCGATCGAGCGAACAAAATTTAAAATAAAATACATTTATTTATATAAGTACGAGAGCATCACAATTTTGAACAGTTGCAAATCTATTACCGCTGTCAGCGCTTTCTTAGTATGATTGCAAAACACTTACTTAACGCAAGCCTTTCCAAGTATTATTGTACATCACTTGCTTTATTTGTTTTACGCAATAGTTATACAAAGCAACTTGGAAATTTACTATCTAGGCAAATGTTTCACAAGTGTTCTTGGATAAAGCTTGCTTTTTGTATTGCATGAAAGCTTCATGCAAGCACCATTTCTAAATGGCTGATTGGGCATCCAACACGAGGAAACAACAACAATGTTGTGAAAATGTTTTTCTTGCTGTCGAAGCGCGATGCGAAGACGAAGCAGTGATGCCAACTACACGGAAATTACGGATTTCTACGGATATTTAAGCCTTGCACAGATAAACGGACAACAGTGACAAAAAAAGTTATATCTACGGATTTTTAAGAATTTCACACGGATTTTCAAGGATTTTTATATGTTTTTATTTTTATTTGTTCAAGTGAATTTAATGTCAAAATAAAGTTGAACGGTAAAAGAATTTGCGTATCACTCAAAAATATGTTAACTTAATTTGTTCCAACTTTGCGGTTATCAACACTTGCAAATAATGAAAATGTGCAGCCCTGAAAGTTGCACATGGAAATGCCGCTTCAGACTACGTGATAAACCAAACAACTTTTTGTATGTTTTTTTTTTTGCCAGAGTTCTTAAAACATCTGTCAGGTCATAGCATCATCTGATAATTATGTTCACACTATTAGAGACTTTCTATAAGAGATAAATTAGCTTTGAAATACAGAACTAAATTAATGCATAATTCATGCAAGTTATATATTAAACCAATTTCATAACTGCGAGATATGAATTTTTTAAGTTTCTGTACCAAAATGCTCTTTTTAAAAATAATTGCACTTTTTGGAGAGCAACCAAATCTGGGTAAAATTTTTCGAAAGTCAAATAAATGAAGAGTAAATTGCTTAAATATTTCTTCTTAATATCTGTTTGGTCCCGAGACATGAATGTTTTAAGTTTTTGACCCAAAATGCTCGTTTTTCGGTTCACCAAAATTGCTAGCGAGTCTCTGTTGATATATTTTTAAACAAAACCTTTAGAAATATTTTGTTGAATAGTTTCACTAAATCCCCAAAAACCGGTCTGATACTTTAAAAGGGGTAAAAATAATCAAAAACGATATCGTCCAATAGAGACGGCCGAAGAGTGTAAAAACGTCGAAAACGGAGCAGGGTTATAGAATCTTCTGTTGAATGTGAGCCAGTGGGGAGCCTTGTTTGAGGCGAGTGTACACACAGAAAAAAACCTAATAAAGAAGAACAAAGTTAAGAAGATTTCTCTTTGGTTTTTACATAAAGATGTTCTTCTTGAAGTTGTTGGCTTCGTCTTCTTAAATTAATTTAAGAAGAAATCTCATACAGCTATTAGTTTTTTTTCTTGATTGTGTTTAAGAAGAAATCTTATACAACTACTAGGTTTTCTTCTAAATTTTGTTTAAGAAGAAATCGCATGTCTCTATTAGGTTTTCTTTTTGATTTTGTTTAAGAAAAAATCTAATACAGCTACTATGTCTTGTTTTTTCAGAAGAAACCTCACAAGGCAACAAAGTTTTCTACAAAGTTTTGCTTTTCTTCTCAATATGGCATAAATAAATAAGAAATATCGAATTTTGTCTTTCATTCCCTTTGTTTTTGAAAAGGTTTTGAAACATGGATTTTAGAAGAAATTAAGAAGATATCTTATTAAAAAAATTTAAGAAGATTTTTGTTGAAAAACAAGAAGATTTCTTCTTAAAAAAATACCTATCGTCTTTTATGAACCTTATTCTAAATACGTTTTAAGAACAAATCTTATAGATTTTATGTGGCACTATTTTTCTCTGTGTATACGACGTAAAATGCTTTTTATATGTATTCCAATGTTATTTTATTTTTGATGATTATAATCTATATAATAAAATCAATTGCATGTGCGTTAGTCTTGCTAAGGCTAGGAAACGGCTTTTTGTACTCTTCGCCTTAATACGGATGTGGTTTTGAAAAAAATAAAATGACGAAAAACTCGAAAGAACTGCGAAAAAAGCGAAAAATAGAAATTGATACTTTTGTATGGGAATTGCCACTTCTAACTGCCTTAAATAGCCAACAAATCTTAACGGCTGAACGGATTTAGCTCAAATTCGGCACACATATTACTTGAATCCGAGATAAGGCATACTTAGTTTTAACCACGCCTCTTCCGTCCTTTACAAGAAATGCAAATGTAACTACTAACGTCCTTTTTTATCGAAAATGTTCGTAACTGATCGATTCTGTTCCATGAATTTCTGCCACTTCCTCTCGAAGTGAGGAAGTGCTCATTTCAAGAACTCCATTGATTCCAACCGATTAACCTTTTCAGTTCAAACACATTCAATTCACATTCAGTTTGCCTTGCATCGTCATGACTGTTGGAATTAAAAAAATATTAAAACCGGTCGTGCCGTTTACGAGCCTTAGCAAGACTAACGCACACGCAATTAATTTTTATATATATGGATAAGGTAGATATGAGAATAGGTCGTAGAGTATTTTTTACGTTCACACTCGCGAGAGACGTGGCACTTTTTCAAGAACACAAATTTTCGATTTTACTTTCGTCTATAAATCACACATCAATTAAACTCGGTACGAACTTGCTCTTGAGTCTTTGCCTTCGACCGTCAAATTTGAGCGATCTTTGGAAAGGGTAGCATGGTACCGCCCATCAAATTTAATTTTTTGATATCGCATAGATTTGGAACTAAATGTCGTATAACAATGAAACCCAGTATGAAGTAACTGATTGGCCAGGTCTTTTAATATTAAAACAGACACGGGCATTGGAGAACGGGTCGTGGATCCACCCACACAACTAAAATTTTCGATACAGGAAAGTTATAGAAGTAAAATTCGCATAACATTTAAACTCAGAATGGAATTATTATTTGGTGTTGGCCTGCTACTGGAACGATATAAGACACACGTTTTTAAATTGAATCGTTTTGGAAATAATAGTCACAAATTAAAAAACTTGGTTTGGAGTAACTATTTGGTGATATCTTACTACTCGGAAGTACTGTCAAATTAAAACGGGTATTGAACAAAGATTGTGGCTCCTCCCATAAAAGACCATTTTTTATATTTAATTGCTTTGGAAATAATGGTCACAGAATGTTGAAACTCAGAGTGGAGTTATTATTTGTTGGTGGCCTTCTAAATTTTAAACAATATGTTTCATGTTATGTTTTTAACTATTTTTACTTTTAGTTGTGTTTTACATTATTTCTTTCTTTTCATAAGTTCAATGCAAATTTAAAAAAAAAAAAATACAAACAATATTTAAAAACGACTTGGGCCCTTTAACTGATCTCCGAAGTTTAAATTCCTTAAACTCAGATTTCGTAAACAGAGTTTAAATTTTAAAGTCAGTTGAAATTATTTTCGTAACTTATCTCATTTTTATCGGCAGCTTGCTTAAACTATGTTTAAAAATTTAAACTGAGATTAAATAACATATTTGAGCGGCACTGTAGAAAAATTCTACAACTTTGACGTAGAACATCAAAAAATTTCAAAAGTTTTTGATAAATTAATGCAAATTGTCAGTTTCATTAAAATATTTTTTTACCAAAACTCATGATAGAATAATTTTACCAGGTAGTGTTGACAAATGTTGATTCTCTCAGCTACAAGTAAACGAACCCTTGTCAAAAACAGCTGTTCGTTGTTATACTCGTTGGCCACATTCAGCTGTGTCAACTGTTGTGACAGCAACACATCGGGGAGCGCTATAATTGGTATTGAAGTTTCAGAAAAATTGTCAAGTTTATGAAATATCAAGCTTTATATCAAATACGAATGGAAATTTTACCGACAAATTAAAAATTTTCTATTTTTAAACGCATTTTAATGCGCAACTTCATATTTATGTGTATCAAGTTTTGACTTAGCAGTTGGCAACTTTTGGGTACGCTGAATGTGACCAGTGAAAATTAATTGTATGCTATGACGGATTGTGAGCGCTCTCTTTCTTGTTATATTTTTTGACAAACTTCCGTTTCCAACAGAAACGTCAATACTACCTTTGAGTAATTATATCATGACCAAAACTTAAAATATGTTTGTTTTTTGTTTATTGTTTTGATTTTTTTGAAGTATGATTTTTTTATTTTTTATTTTTTGTTTATTATTGAGAATATTTCCAATGTTCTCAGAGAATTTTTGACAAAATCTAAGTTTAAATTTTTTAAACCTAGAATTTCTGTGTTTAAATTTAAACTTGCCTCACCAAGTAAAACTTAGATTTTTTGAGATGAGGTATCGGCGTTAAAATTTAAACTGAGGTTAAGGAATTTTAAACTTTGTTTAAAATTGAGACCAGTTAACGGGCCTTAAATTGTGAAATCTATAAGCTTTTAGTTTTAAAATTAAAAAAAAAAATTACACAAATTTGCTAACACGGATTTACACGGATGTTTTATGTCACATTTGCGGATTATTACTCTCTTTGGGTTGGTATCACTGAGACGAAGTCAATTCTCCAAATTACATCACATACGAAAATATCGAAGTTGTTGTAAATGAGCAAATAGAGCTAGGGATTTACAAATCTGCTCTAAATGACAGACTTGATGATTACTTAAGTTTTTTATAGCTTTACTAGTTCTCCAAATATTTCGAAAAATGTATTGAAAAAAGTTGTATAGGAGCTGCGACGTCTACTTTTTCAAAATTCTTATACCTTTTTTTGATACTTTACTAATCGTTCCATAGTGCATCGTTAGACACTTCGATGATCGATGCGTGACACTTCAATTAAATAAATAATATTTTACATGTCCGTTATTGACATACTATGCTCTTTATTCTGCTTTTTACATTTTTTTATTAATTAAAAATATTTAAAACATTAAATAATTAGTTACAAAAGAAAATAATAAGCCACTACTATGTTAGTTAAGTGCACATATGTAGAGCAAAGTGTCAAGTACAACATTTTGTATTGAAATTTTGCTCTAAACGCCATTGAATGGCTTATGGGGCAAGCTTTCACCAACATTTTCTGTTTTAAGGGATATAGAGCAAAATGGACACGAAATATCTCAGTTTCTAGAAGAGATAGCCAAAAACGGATTGCAGATTTGAAAAATTTGGTATACAAAATACGGGATGGTACTATTAACTCAAAATTATCAAGATGGCGGTTGGCGCACATGATTCCCCGGACGACGAATTTGTTTATTATTTCAACTCTTAATTCATTTTAAGTGTTGACAAATTATGAAAACAATATAAACACTCTTACACACTCACAGCATTAAAAAGCTTTCCAACTTTGCCGTAACACAAATACACGCAAAAGTAATATTAAACTTTTTTAATAGCATTACATTCTGCAATACAGAAACGCTTTAACGAAATGTTGAAAGCTGAATTTATGCTTACTTAGAAGCAGATTTTTTAAGGATAATCTTGCTAGAGTTACGCCTACATTTATTAAGGAAGCACACAGACTGAAAATAACGATTAAAATTAAATCTGTTTTTCGCATATTAAGATTAAAATTTTATAAATTCCAAGAAATCAATCTACATAATTTGAAATTTTAGCACATATGATTAACTGAACAGAGTGGGTGGTGAATTATAAGTAATAAATTGAACAGGCATAAAGGTTTTTGCATGTCGACGATATAATGAAAAACATTCGTATAAAAATTTTTTGTATATTGAAAGAAGAAACATATACATACATATATGTATGCTATGCATATTTATAACTTATATGAGCTATGCAAACTAATAACTTTTGATAATTTTTTCTTATATGTATATTCCATATTTTAAATCACAAACAATCAAGAAACTTGTACGCTGACAGCTTAAACGAAAAATATGACAATATAAATAAAAATTTGTCAAATATAGCACACATGTTCATATGTTGCTATATACTATACACATGTTTATAAATAACCATAACGAAAAACTTGCAAGAACACAAAAAACCACATTCAAAATAATTAGTACGCTCCTGTAATGTTTGTTGTAGATGCGAATGACAACAAAGTCAAGAAAGAATCAACAAAACCTCACGAAACAGTCCTAAGAGCTGTAACCTCAAACTCAAAGCACCAACATTCCACACCTTTGCTAATCCGCAGCGATTCTCAGGAATAAAGAACTCCAACATATAATTTAATGAAGGCTGAATTCAACGAACCACAACTGCATAAAGCCTAATCGCATTTGTATGTGTGAGTTTGCATTGTAAATATGTATATATATATATATATATATATATATATATATATTCTAGTAGGTGGGCGTGTATGTACGTCTATTTGTATGTGTGTGACATTTTAATTTGTCGCACGTCTCAGGCAGAAAATCTACAAAAATGCTGTAGATCTCTCTCATTCATTTAGGTTTTGAGGCAAGCAACAAAATTCGAAACAAAGTGACGTTTGATGAAAACTCCTACTACCTTACTTTTATATGCATACATAGAACATGGTTTCTTCACAACTTTGGCGTAGAGGAGAAGGGAGAGTGTTGTAAAAATTGACGATTGAAGTCTGCGTTTCATGGTATTAAAATTCTGTTGATATGACAGGATGAAGCAAGTGTGGCCCACGTTGTTGCTTGCTGTTTCGGGTTTGGGCTTGTTTTGAAGCCATAAAGTAGAATTTGAAACAAGTTGAATGCTGTTTTATATTCTTGTGCAACAGTGAGCAGAACACGAAGATATTGTGTCACGTTATGTAATTTATTGAACAGGAAGAGCATTGAAAAGCCTATCGAAAATTTCAAAACGCTTAGCTAACATGCAAAAATGACTTTTTTCTGCCTGTGAATAGTGCTTTTGTAAAATGATTTGCCTTCGCTACGATATACGATGTAAAAAAGCGTTTTGTTTTAACGATTGTAAGTGCTTAAAAAAGGACTTTGATTGTGTTTCTTCAATTGCGTTCACACACAATTATGTATCTACTTCGATACTACTGGAGGAGCAAAGCAGTTTTTTGCATAATTTTCCATATCCAGTGCCAATGTGAATGAATTTGGTTTCCCCAATGACATGACAATTTAAAAAAGGGCTATTTAAAGCACGAAAAAAGTGCTATTTTGATTTTGTCAAGTGCTTCGAAGTACTTCAAAGCTTTGATCATCAAGCTCTTCCTCAAGACGTACTTGTTATTCCCTGGAATAATGTATGGTATCATCCCTATGTTGAAGATAAGTTATCTGTTTTCACAAACTCCGTTAAAAACCTTTTTAGCAGACATGTTTCTCAAAAAACAGTGAACATAAAGAATTCATCCTGCCCTTGGCTTACAAGTCGCGTGCAGCAAGCCATAAAAAAGAGAAATAGACTGAGAAGTATATGGAAAAATAGTCCCTCTAGTGAGAATTGGGAAAACTATAGACGTCCCAGAATTAACTCCACTTTTCTTATAAGGCAGTCTAAGATTTAATACTGCTCTTCCAAACTCAGATCGTCTCTTCCATCTAAAGGCTTCTCAATGCCAGGCTAATCCTAATGTTCTCAATGACTTTTTTCTGTCAAATACTATAACCCCACAAATAAGTACTTTTGATTTCCCAAACCCAATAGAAAAAACTTTTCAATTCTCTATGGTCACGGAAAATTATGTTGCTAAGTATGTGATGAAAGTCAAATCAAACGCTGTTGGTGAAGATGGAATTTATATTAAATTTATTAAGATTATTCTTGCTCATGTTATTAGCCTACTAACTCATATCATAAACCACTGCTTGACCACGTCAATTTTTCCGAAAACTTGGAAAATTGCTACAGTTATGCCTGTTCCAAAAAACAACACGCCTTGTGAACCCAAGGATTTTCGGCCCATAAGTATTTTGTCGTCAGTGTCTAAAGTTTGCGAAGCAATAATGGCTGACCAGATATCAACATTTATCTTATCGACTAATCGTTTTTCTCCACTACAATCTGGCTTCCGTCCTAGACACAGTTGCTCAACTGCTACGTTAAAAGTTATTGATGATATTAGATCCTCCTACGATGATGGCAAACTAACATTACTCTGTCTGCTGGATAAAATCCTACGTACTTCCTATATCGAAAGACAAAATTTACTTTAGTGATATGCCAGTTGTAATGTTAGATGACAAAAATCTTCTCTTGGTTAACAAAGTAACTAGTCTAGGTTTTAATATTAACTGCTCCCTAACGTGTACTGACCAAATAAACAATGTAGTTCGAAAAATATATTTTATCTTGCGTAATCTTAGAGTTTCGGCTGATTATACACCAATTGATACAAGACGTAAGCTCGTAGTCCAACTTGTCCTGCCGGTGATCATGTACTCTGCACTTATCTATAGCAAACTAGACTCGCGCTCTCAGCTAAAATTGGAATTTGCATTTAATCATACTACTAGATATGTATATGGATTACGAAAATTTGATCACTTAGCTCAGTATAGAAACTGTATACTCGGTAGTAACATTATAAGTTACCTCAATGCTCGCAACTGCATCTTCTTGCACAAGCTTATTAAACACAAAACTCCTTTTTACCTCTATGAGAAATTGCACTTTGGTCAGTCGCTCAGAAGCTCAATGCTAATGCTACCTAGCTTTAATTTTCAAAACTCAACAAGACTATTCTTCTTCAATGCCATCAGACTATGGAATTCACTTCCAACTCACCTTAAGACTATAGTTAATAAGCTTAAATTCAAGTATACCATTCTTAAACATTTCTCTCCACAAAATCCTTAACAATATTCAGTTCTCTAAATCTAAATCTCTTCTTTAAATATTTCATCTGATTACATTTTTTGCCACTTTATCTTCTATGTTTTTCTATATTTTCTTATTTTACTTTGTCTTCACTGCTTTTAACCGTTATTATTATTATATTAAAATAATTTATTTTTAATCATATTTTTATACCCTAAACCTGAAAGGTCAGGGTATATTAACTTTGTGCAAACGTTTGTAACGCATAGAACGAAGCGAGTCCGGTATAGAAAAGTATATATATTCTTGATCAGCGTCACCTCGTGAGTCGAGCTAATCATGTCCTTCCGTCCGTCCGTCTGTGTGTTGTCCGTAAACACAGGATAATAAGAGTTGAGATAATTGGATCAAACTTGGTACACATAATCACATGAACCCAAGGATCTGCACTATTGAATATTTTTGGAATCCGCCCACGGACACGCCTACCGCCCATACAACGCAAAAATTTAAAACTGCATAACTCAGCTCATATTTAACCTACACCTATAAAATATGGTACGTATGTGTTTTGTATCAACACAAAGATGTCTTTGAAAAATGGACATCATCCGCTTACGGACACGCCCACCTCCCATACAACCCGAAAATTGAAAACACAATACATAAGCCTCTGTTTAGCTTACAGAGATAAAATTTGATATATGTATATGTTTTTTATAACAAAAAAAAATAGCTTTAAAAAATGGACATCATCCGCCCACGCCTACCTCCCATACAAAGCTAAAATTGAAAACTGGATAAATTAGCTCATAATTAACCTACAACAATAAAATTTGGTGTGTATGTGTTTTATGTAAACACAAAGATGTCTTCGAAAAATGGGTACTATCCAGGCACGGACACGCCCACCTCCCATACAACCCAAAAATTGAAAACGCAATAAATAAGCCTCTGTTTAACTTACAGAGCTAAAATTTGCCACATATGTTTTTTATAACAAACCAAATATGGTTTTGAAAAATGGACGTCATCCGCCTTTGGACACGCCTACCTCCCATACAACCCAAAAAGTTTAAAACTCAATAAGTAAGGTTTGTTTGTCATAGAGAAATTAAATTTGGTATGCATGTATTTTATACCAAAACTAAGTTCTGTTCAAAAATTGGGAGTAATCCGTCCACAACACGCCCACCTCCTATAGCGAAAGCACAATAAGGGCATTAACTGTAAGCTACAGGAATAAAACTTGGTATGTGTAAATTTTTCATCAACATTTAAATGCATATAAAATATAGGCTTCATCCACCAACGGGCACGCACATTTTCAATAATATTATTTATTTTTGGGAAAGAAGGTTTAGGGTATTTCATAGTCGGCCTAAGACTTTAGACTTTCTTTACTTGTTATTTATATTTACATCTTTGTTAAGTCTGTACTGCTGTTTCAATTATCTTCTCGTTTTTATTGTTTACTATTAAATCTTAAGCAAATTACATGTATCATGCTTTGTAGTTGAAAAGAACATGGTTCTTATTGTACTTATGAAAATTAATTAATAATAATAATAATAATAATAATAATACTCTTTTTTCCTAATGGGTAGTTCCATTTATATATCAAATTACTGGTTAAAGCAATAACTTAAAAAAAAACAAACAATGAATGGGCTTTTTTGACCCGTTATAGTTGTATTTCTAAAGGATATATCGATGGTTAAGCTCACAAAGTTATAAGTAACATTTTTACATAAATAGATTTATTATATTTTCCAAATCATCAATATAATATCTACCTTGTGTAAATTTCTTGAAAATGCATAACCCGTGGATGCTGCTCAGTATACAGTTGAAACAAGTGTTTTGTACTGAAATGTATTGAAATTTAAGAACCAAATGGACGTTTCTAAACATTTAAAATTTTGTACTTATCACATTTGTGCGCTTAACCATCGATATTTACTACATAGGTATTATTTATATTTGTACAGAATGAACTAGAACTGTATCTACATATATGATTTGTGACGGGGCTCTGTGCGGCTAATGTTGTTACATGAACCCTTAGCTACATGCATGGTAATTGTTACTCTCTACGGTTTACCTAGACGTGATCGTGAGAGAGGTGACGGCCGATCGGAAAAATGTATTTCTAATAAAAAATATTTTTCCAGATGTGAGAAATGAGCTCGGGCTATGCCAGTTTTTTGGTCGGCATGACCAGGACTGCCACATCAAAAGTAAATTAACGAATTTTCTGATTTTTCTTAAATAATTCTGAGCAATATTTGAGTGTAACTTATTTACACAGATACAAATAGTAAAACATAAATAAATGAAGAAGTTTTCTTGATGCATAGTTTAGTAAATTTCTTAATATACACTCAGAAAAAAGTGTATCGGTATATGATAAAAAAGGCATCATATTTACAGAAAAATGGTATAGACTTTGCTCCAGAGAATGCTATTCTCTAATTGCGATACTTAAAATTCTCTAAAAATGATAAGAAGGTTCCATGAAATAGAAAAATATATCGTTTTTAGAGAATAATACTTTTTTTTTAAGAAAATATTTGTTTTTATTGGAGAAATATTTCTCATAGTGAATTTTTTATCAAAATATAAGAAAAGTTTTTCATTTTCAATAAAATTTCTCTATATATAAGAAATTTTTTGTGCGAGAAAAATACTTATCATTATTAGAGACATTGAAATATTTCCATTTCCTAGGAGTAAAAAAATATTTCTTCGAAAATGTGAAAATTTATTCTAATTGAAGAAAATTTTATTTGAAAAAGAGAAAATTGCTATTATCAAAAATAGAGAAATTTTTTACCGAAGCAAGGTATGTGTTTTTTTCTCAGTGTAGTTCTTACTTATCGAACTATCTGTAAATGACTTGTCTGTCATTTGTTTATTTGTTGGACTGTGTCTCTTAATATCTCTTCAATATCACGTGCCCACTTATATAGAGCCCCATCGTTTAATGTACGTTTTCCAACACTGTTGTTGATTTTTTTTTTTTATTTATGCCTAGATTCTAATATAAAATGTTTTTGCTTGAATTGAAATGTTCAGGCGGAAGTAATTAGGAAAATGTTGGAAATCATGTCTATGTGTGTTACTTTTGTGTACATAAGCATACTCTAGTATGAGTGCGTGCGCCAACATATGTTAAATATATATATAACATATTTCGAATTCAATTCTAGATTTTCGCTAATTTCTTTCCAAGAGATGAAAAAAATTTTCATTTGAAGTTCAATGTGGGAATTTGATAATTTTTAATTTGAATTTAAAAGTCTAATTTTAAATATTTTTTTCCAAACAGCCTTGATAAAATTTTTCAACAAAGAACAGAAATTCTTTTTAATGTGTTGAATTAATTAGAATTCAAGCCGACAAACATACTATTCGAAGCAAACATTAAATTTTACTGAGCATTCAATGAAGTTTGAATGTTAAGCAGAAGATGTTCTAACACTCATACCAATTAAATCTTTTGCTAACAACACATATAGAAGATGCTTTTTAATTAGCACTATATTAAATAAGTATAATTGTCAGCACCGAGTGCTTTAAATAATATTTGGCTTGAAGCCTGTATTCGAATATTTGCCAGATAATGAGATAATCATTGCAAAGAATAGTTTCGAGCTGTTCGGTTAATTTGGAAATTTAAAAATTCTTATAAAACATACTCATATTATTGTAAAATTATGAGGCTTTTAATAAAGAACTGCACAAAACCTTATATTTAAGCACGTCTATTAGAACTATGCCGATACTATGTTTTACCAATTTTTTGTTTTTTTTTTTGTTTCGATATTTTCGACTTATTTCACTTTTAGCTAAAAATTGCATAGCGGCTATGTTCTACCCAACGTAATCGCCCAGATTTCTGTGTATATTAATCATAGTGTCAAAGAAAACATTCACGGAATTCCATTATAATTCTTTCATATTTCGATTCTTGCCATTTTTTTCTAAAATAACAGGAAACAAAGTTAATATTTTCAAAAATAAATTATCAATGTGGCACGTGTTGAACTTTTTCAAACGCCTTCAAAATTTTAGTCGTTGATTTTGAGGATATTTCTATTTAAATACTACTTTTTACTTAAATATTTAGAAAATTAAAAAAACAAACAAGGAGCATCTTAATATAATTCGGTGAATTTAAAAAAAAAAAAAAAAAAAACATAAATTTGGAAAAACTTCGCATATATTTCTTTATGTACATAATGAGGCTTAAAATTAACAATATAAAAATTTTTTATTTCAAAATTTAACTTCAGGGTCATCACTATATTCTACTTCTCCTTCACTGACACCATCGTCACACAGTGTAACGAGAGGGACAAAATGCAAAATATCGACTAGTTTATTTGAGAAAAAAAAATTATCAAGATGTGTTCAAAACATTCCACTTAAGTACATTTCAAAAGAGTTTTAAGATATTAATTTTAGTTTAGTCGTGAGAAGCTTCGAAACAAAGGTTTTCCATAATTTTGAACTTTTTGATTGATTCATTAAAAAAATTTGCCAAAATTGTTAAACAGACGTTAGGATAAAATTATTTTTTTTAATATATAAGTTAAATATTGTAAAAACTAATAAAATTAAATTTGAGTGGTTTT
The DNA here is from genome assembly GCA_958299015.1 of Tetanocera ferruginea. NCBI lineage: Eukaryota > Metazoa > Arthropoda > Insecta > Diptera > Sciomyzidae > Tetanocera > Tetanocera ferruginea. The sequence goes on along the minus strand of OY282642.1, from coordinate 156,281,139 downwards.
TCAAACATTTCTAATTTAATTTTAAAAAAATTCTAAGAAAAAATAGAAAAAACATGTTTGGTAATATGGAAAAAAAACCTCACCTGCTGCCGCATTAGCACTTTGTCTAAATATGTCTCAAAGTATCTCAATTAAGAGTGAGTAATATTACTTGCTACAAACGTGCACTTTTTTTATAAATGATTTTTGTTTGAATACAACATGTATACAAACGCCAAATCGCACTTGAGAAGTGTGCGACATACATAACAAATATTTTATTGAAATGTTTATAAAAAATTCGCATTAAAAAATTTAAAACATTGTAATTACATTTTGTGATTAATGATAAATATATTTCATTATTTATCATTAGCTATGTTTTTAATAATCCAGATACGCACAAATTACTTTAACTCAGCAACACTATTTTCTCTTTTGTTTATTTTGTTTTGTGATTTGCCGTTACTTTTGCAAAGCATTCACTTAGTTGGATTAATGGGCGTCCGCCAAGGGATCAGGGGAGGAATGTTCCCCCCAATGGCCTAAAACGAATGAAGCGTCAACGCGAATAACGTTGTTTGTTTTTTCGCGGTTAGAAGTACTCTTCCAGATATTTTAAATGAAAAACTGAATAAAAAAAGCATTTTTAATAAAATGCGTACCAAATTTTATTTTGCTTGCTCATATGTAACACTTTTTATAGCGTTGAATCATTATGGGAATCATTACATGGGAGGTGGGCGTATACGTAAACGGTTTATGCTAATTTTTTGTTCACGTCTTATTTATTTTTATGTTATATACATTAGGCTGGGTCAATTTGAAAAAACCTATAGAAAAAATTCACAAAATTGAGGGTGAGATGGGGTAAAGTGTACACCCAGTCCCCTTTTTTTGGTTTTTGTTTAATAACTTTTAATGCCGTAACCGAAAATCACCCAGGCAATATCGGTTTAAAAATCGACCCAGCCTAATATACACACATACCAAATTGTATTCATGTAGCTCAAGTATATGCCTCTTTATAGAGTTTTACTCTTGTGGGTTGAATTGGAGGTGGACGTGGATGTGGGCGGATCACTCCCATTTTTTGTACACACTTTAGTTTTGGTGTGACATATAAACATACCAAATTTTATTGCTGTAGCTCAAATATATGCCTCTTAATTAGGGTTCCCAACTGTCCTGGATTTCAGCTCATTTCTTAGCGTCCCGCGGCAACCCCTTGCGGGACACCTTTTGTCCCGCATTTGAGAACTTAAGATTGTTTGTACATAAATTTCCAATTTGACATGAAACACAGTTTCCTAAACCGTACAATTTTATTATCAAAATAAATTTAAAGCTCGTTTGAAAAGAGAAGAACATTTTTTAGTTTCATTTTTCGATGCGCAGTGAGAAATTATTTCTAAAGCTAGACAATTTTTTAGAGCTTAGTTTCTTGCTCTTTTTGTACTGTTCGCTAAACTTTATGCTTTTTTTCAATGTTTTTTACTGTTTTTCTTTATATTTAAATGCGCAAACATTAAGAACAAATGATCGCACAAGTACGGTGTTGCATCGACGGCGTGCAGCAACCTGCAACTTGAGAGAGAAATAAAATAGAAATAACATTAAAAAAAAAATTATTTTCTCGAGAAAAAATTGTGAAGTGAAATTATGTATGACAAAATATTTTTTTACGCACATTTTTTTTCAATTTTGATTGGCTGATTTTGAAAAATAAAATTTAGTACTTCCGCACCGCAGTTGCGATGAACAACAAAATTAGGAATATACATTAATGTTTTTCATTTATTTTTCTGCTCAGAGAATATTCTATTTTATTTTTAATGTCGACCAATCAGAATGAAGAACACTCTCCAAATTATTTTCTTATTCCCGAACATGCGCGAAAATGTTCTTTTCTTTTGAAACAGGCTATATCATTTATATTTCATACATTTTATTTATCAAAACGATTTGGATTTATTTTTTGGTTTTTTCATGAATTGAGCAAGAGTTGGAAAGAGATCTAAACAATATTAAGGAACCAAGCGATCGTGTAAAGGCATCGTTGATACCCTTTATTTCTCAAAGAATAAAAGGAAATATTTAATAAAATAAAGAATTGCATCTAATGTTGTCCCGTATTTTTCAGCCAAGTCCCGCATTTTTGATGGCTCCGTCCCGATTTTGTACTTTTCAGAGTTGGCAACCCTACTCTTAATAGAGTTTCACTTTTGTGAGTTGCATGGGAGGTGGGCGAAGGGCGCGGCCGATCTTTATAAAGTTTTGTGTGGTGTGTTATCTTTATGAAATATTGATACATGCCAAATTTCATGTTCCTACGACAACTCCTTCTATTATTGTCCTTCATCCTATAGACATCGTTACACTGTGCGTCATCACAATAGTTACTTTAACCTTCAATAGGTGTGTTTCCGTACACAATGTCGAGTAAAAGTCGTGTAAAGTTCAAGCAGAGAGATTAAATTGACTTTTGAGAAAAGTGACAAAAGTACAGAAACAACTTCTGGCTAGTATCAAGCACAAAAATAGCTGATTACACTGACTTACAAATAACGAAAAGTTGTTTGTACTTTGAATGCCACTATCCTTTTCTCATGTAAAATCGGTCGCTAATTCCGAAAAAAAATTATTTTTTTTTTCTGTCACTCCGTTTTCGAGATATTGCCCACTGTAGGGTTTTCAACGAAAAAAAAAGTTGGTTCCACTTAATTGCATATATCTCCAAAACCAACAACAGTAATCAAACAAATGATATATCAAATAAAAGCTAATAAAATTTCTTGCAAACAAAGCAAACACCATTTTTTGGTCGAGTTGTTAGTTTTGGCGCAATAAATTCAAATTTCGGGGATTTTTTTTATTTTTCAGAAAAATTTCCAAAAAAAGCAATTGAGAATCGGTACCAAGGATTTTGGGACGAAGGAATGATGGGCGACTATTGTTGGTTTCTCATCAGAGAAACCGATCCCGAATTAAATAAACGACAAAACAAGAATTCTAATCATTTTGAATTTCTGAATGACAAATAAAAATTATTTACAATGTAAATAACAATATAAATGATTTAATGCAACAATAAAAATTATTAATAATAATTATATACAATTTAAATAATGTAAAAATAATGTAAATTATTAAAAGAACAATAAAAATGAAGAATATATGATTTTATTAGAACAACCTTTAGTTCTCATTTTTTTTTTTATGGCAATAAAATAAGTCAAAATGCATAAATTGATAATCACACAATTTGGGTGATTTCGTTCCATTAAACACAACTTTTTCATTTCTCAATAGATTTTCTTCAACAATAGCTTATTTTTTTTTGGAAAAATAAAGGCTTTTAGTAAAAAATATCAAAAGCAACAAAATATTTTGATTTCTTAACGAAATTTGCAATTATTTTGTCTTTTTTTGGAAATTTTTCTGAAAAATAAAAAAATCCCCGAAATTTGAATTTATTGCGCCAAAACTAACAACTCGACCAAAAAATGGTCTTTACTTTGTTTGTAAGAAATTTTATTAGCTTTTATTTGATATATCATTTGTTTGATTACTGTTGTTGGTTCTGGAGATATATGCAATTAACTGGAACCAACTTTTTTTTTCGTTGAAAACCCTACAGTGGGCAATATCTCGAAAACGGAGTGACAGAAAAAAAAAATAATTTTTTTTTCGGAATTAGCGACCGATTTTACATGAGAAAAGGATAGTGGCATTCAAAGTACATATTGGCTGTAAACCAGTGTTACCCATCAAACGTAAACAATGCTAATATAGATTTGTCTTTATATTCCATTTTTTCATTTTGAAATGTATTTATTTTTATGAATCGAATTTCAATATTCGTAAATTTATTTTCAACCGCACAACTTAAACATGAAACACAAAAGAAATGTAAATTTGTTTCTTTGTTTCTTGTGCTTGTCCTAGAATTCTGGAAGAAATTCTTCCAGCACACTTCGAGCTAGTTTCGAGCTCGATAGAGGAATTTTATGCTTGTTCTTCTTCCATCTTTTGAGCTAGAAAAAGTACGGAAATTCGTTTTAGCAGCTTGCAAGCAAGCTACTGCAATTAAGTACGGAAACACACCTAATATGTTTATCATTTCACATTTTGACCCCTGAGTGCTGCAAGGGTCAAAATTAAACTTGTAAACAATGAGAGACTTTTCTTTTTATATTTTATAACTAGATTTTTTATTTAGTTTATAATTCTTAAAGAACATTTTCTTTCAGAAAGAGCTTAATGCCAAATAATTCATGAAGTAACAGGTTTGCTGCAACAACAAAAAATTGTATAACTTTAGATTTTTTATAGTTTAAAAAAATTAAAAGTATGCCAGATTGCATATAATTCAATCCTCCTTCCCCTCCCCTCATATGTACCAAAGAGTAGACGAAACATCAATTCAATTCAATTAAATATACGAAAATATAAATACAAGAACCAATTTTATTTTTAAAAAACTGTGTCATAAATGTCATCTTTAAAGTAGTTTCGGCGATATTCCAGATATTTTTCCAAACCTTGCTGTAGTTAATTACTTTTAAGTTCAATATTTTACAAACTTAATGTCAGTTTAAAAACAATATTCGTGTGGAATACGCAGTCTTCCTTTTATTAGCTTGACCAGTTCTTTAGTTAAGGTCTTAGTACTATTGCAGTCTGAGCTCAAATTTTTGACTTAAAACTCATGATCAATGCGAACGAAAATTTCACTGAAATTTTAAATTGCTCAAATCCTGCGAACAGGAAAATAAATATTTATCTTTACCAATCAAAATAAAAAAAAACAGATATTTAGGACATTTTTATCGAAAGCTATATCCAGTTTTTTTTAAGGAAAAACTACTTCAAACCTTTTTTTTTTGAAAATTATAACATGCAATAATATTAAAGTTCAGCTACTCTTTGTTTTAAATTTTATAATATTGTAACCGGTGGCCAATAAAATTGATTTCAAAAAGAACAGTTGCCCAAAAACTTCGGCCAGAAATAAATAAAATGTAAAAATTTCTTTTTCCTTACTTTAGATAAATCTTGATGTTAAATATTAATTTTAAAAATATCTTAATACTTTAACTACCACATCATGAAATTTAAATGTAGTTTTTTCAATCTTTTGCTTTATAAAGCAAAAATTGAAGAAAGAAATATTATTATATCGTGAAAATTATTATTTGTAATATACCGTAAAAATTTAAAACATTCAATTATAAGTATATTTCTTCACATAAAATAAATAATTTTAAAAAAAAAAACAATCCCTATAAAATTGTTTTTTTACACAAGTACCAAAAATTGCGCTAGAGATGGTGTTAAAAATAGCCACTTGAAAGTTTTAAAAAACAATTTGAAGACGTGCCCAAAGAGCATGGTTTGACCTTATTACGAATATTGAGAATCTAACAGCATCATTAGTTTTCTTGGTTTTAGGCTTGCCTTCATTAGAATATTTTGTTAAAAGTATTGCCACCAATGGCAGATTTTCAGGTTATATCCCCTATTTTAAGGATTGTAATTTGTATTTGGTTGGCTTTTTGGGCAAGATTTCTTTGGAAAATTTGTACCGAATATCTCAAGCTTTATTTAAGCTATTGTAAACAAAACAAACACCAAATAAGAGTCCTTGGACACCTTTAGTCCAAAATATTATAGCTATTCTGTGACTTTTTACAGTTTTCTGACTTCCAGCAACCGACATTTTCCAAACCTGCACAAAAATATTAAAAACATAAGTAAAACATTGTGCCAGGCCCAAATAAGTCCACCAAAAGACGTATATATTTCTATATAACGCTTTATTTTCTATTTTATGCCTTATTTTTAGGAAAAAATTGCTTTTGTTATTTCAAGTTAGTTTTGTGAACATACCGTAAAACATAAACTACTTATTGGGTTCTTTTTCTTTATATTTTTTACATAAAACGGTGCTTTTAAATCTAAAAGGTTTTCATATAAAAATTTAATTGAATGGCCTATTTATTTGTTTTTATTTTTTTTTTTAGTAATTATTAAATATTATCAAAATTTTCTAAAAAAACAAAAATCACAAAAATGCTACAGAATATTATTTCTTATTAAAACTGAAATTCAACTCTAGGTCAAGTACTTTAATTCAGACACCAACAACAAGAACTCTGTGTAGAGCAAATCTTTTAGGATTGATTAGATAGCACCTGAAATGGAAAAAATATTAAAACCAGGTATCAACTTTAATCTTTAAAAATGTGAAAAAAGCACAGTTATTGAACTTTTTCGCCGAAACGCTCTAAGGAAATGACAAAAACTTAAATTTATTTTTATGTGATTTTAACCGGTGATTTTTTATGTGATTTTTTTATGTGATTTTATTTAAGGAACCATTCAAAAATAATTCTCACGGAAATATAAATAACCAGCATTTATTTTTGGAGACTATTGGAAAAGCCAACTAGTTTATTTCTAGTCAACTTGGAGTTAGTTTCCAGCTAGTACAAAAGAAGCTCAGCATAGAGCAGTTTGAACTTATTTTTATATTATTTGCACTTATGTATTTACTGACAAGGAATGGTCCCCAGGTGACAGTCTCCGATTTGAATGATTTTCGGATATCTGATAGAAGACAAAAATCTAAGGTTGACATATTTTTTTTTATACATGCTCATGATTAGGGTTTCAAGCTCGCGTTCAAAAATCAACGATAATTTCATTTTTTTGCTACAACTGTGCTATTTTCCATTAAAAAATTTAAAAATTTGGTATCAAACGAAAGCTCTTACAAAACAACATATGATGGCATGAATTTTTCATAAGAAAATTTTGTTGTAATTTTGTTGTTGTAATATTTAGTAATGTTTAGTCGATATCAAAGAAGTATGTTGACATAATTATTTCATATTAATTTATGTTGGATTTAAGGCAATTTGTAAACTTACCTTTTTTTTTGTTTTTTTTTTAAATTTGTTACTGTTTATAATAAAATTTTTGATACCCATATTGGGTACTTTTAATATAATGAAATTTTTTCTTTAAGGAAAATACATGCAATTAAATAAAACAAAAATTTTATTATAAACATTAACAAATTTAAAAGGAAATTTAAAGGTTTTATGGTCTATTCTCATGTTTAAATATTTTATCGTAAAAGATGACATTTCATAGGGCTTCCATACAAAATGTGTGCTTTTTTCTTGTATGTCTCTTCGCACCAGCAAACAATAGTTTTAATCATCCAAAGTATCAAATATTGGCATTTTATTAGATTTGCAAAATTAATGGAATGCATTTTCTCATATTTGTTAAAAAAAATTTTTTTTGATTTAAGGAAAAATCATAAAAATCTCCTTCTAATTTCAAAACCTCAACTTTGTGAATGAATAACTCATCAGATATGAAAATAATTTTTTTTATTTAAATTTTGTAATAAAAAACATTAATTTTAAAATAAGTTCAAGTCCTTTAAAGAGCTTTACGGCTTAAATTCGTTTTGATATGGATTTTTTTAAAAAAAACATTATATATTTGATAGATCCTTAAAAAAGTACCACTCAATGCAATTTTTTATAAGTATTTTTTAATTCATCCACGGACACGCCCATTTTCAATAATATTATTGTATTTTGAAAAAATAGGGTTTAGGGTATTTCATAGTCGGGCTAGACCAACTTTAGACTTTCTTTACTTGTTTTCATTTAGATTTCTTAATGCTTAAACTTTTGCAAACACTTTCGATGAAAATATTAACAAGTAAAACTATTAACAATCGTTTTCAAATAAAGCTTATATTATAAGCTTTCACATAACAACTTTTGGACTACATATATCAAAACGTATCAGTTTAGAACTGTTCATAATGGCACTAGTAGAGCTATAGGGAAAAAGGAATGTTACTGTAGACAATTGTCTTCGCCTATGACATCAACCCTTAAAAGTATCAGTTCGTTGAATGCAAAAGGGTATTTAAGTTGGATCAGTACTAGCCCTTTTTGGAACTGGTTCATATCTATTCCAAATCTGGGACAATTTTTCTGCAGGACATGTTTCATTGCGTGCCATTATTTTTTTTTAAAACTGAGTGCATGAGCCAAATAAGGTTTCTGAAGACACAGCAAACTATCTTGGCAGCACCTAACATTATGCAATGTTTTTTTGCCATAAGTTAAACTATTATAATTATTATTTTTACAATATAATATTTTTAGCTCTTGTTACTACTTTATTTTTTACTTCCTTCTAATGCAAAAAATATTAATGCATGCTGCTCTGTTAAGCACAATTGTCAAAACAACACCAGCAACAACACTAGCAACAACAGCAAACATAATTTTGGCAAATAATTCAAACTAATGTCTTGGGTGAGTCCTGCTGGGATGATGAATGTAAGAACGGTTAATGGCAAACAATAATAGTACACACACCATGGCCCTCTTCCACACCGACCACAAAAAACCACAAGCCACCCACTAACTCACACTAAAGACTAATTGTTGTAATTAGTTAAAATGTGTTGCATTCAGATAGGCAGACCGAATGTAATTTACGCTGTTAATTTATGCCCCTTAATATTCAAAATGCTGAAAATTTATTGTAATTTTATGTTAATTAGAAGATGATTACAACAATAAAATGGAATTTAATTTAATATTTTTATTGGCAGTAGATAAACAAATATTTATTTTTTAAATTTAATATTATTTTATAAGCATGATTTTCTTTAACTATCGTATGTCTTATGATAATTTCTTCAGGTAGTACACACACACACACACGCATACAGAAATGGCCACCTGAAATCGAAATAAACTGTAGAATAAGAAAAAGCGACATATATCTGTGTATATTTGTAGTAATTAATCAAGTTTCATCGACCATTCAAACCAACTGAAACAACAACAACAACAGCAAAAGAGTGATTTTCTCTCATGCTTATAGAATCTAGAATATATCTTAATACACACATACAAACGCACATTGTTTGTAAATATTTTTGGTGTTAATGATAAAGTGTTCGTGCTAATGCACTAACACAGACACACACAGAGAAACACCCATGACAAATAAATCAATTTTATATTCAACTTACACGCACACACACGCACTCTCAAGCACAACAAATCGTAAACGCACTGGTACATAACGTTAGCAAACTTGCTCTTATTGTTATTGTTTTTGTTATTGTTATCGTATTAGTTCTGTCCATCTTACCAGCTAGCTTCAGTTGTTGCTAGTTTTGCTTAGAACTGCGAATCGGCACTAAGGTTGTGAAGCAATTAATTATCCGGAAAACTAAGCGAGTATAGGCATGTGTGTGTGTGTGTGTGTGTGAGTATGTGTGCGTGTGTTCGTATGCATGAGTGCATGAGTAACTGATGCCATATTATGACGCTTGGCAATAACTATATACAAACAACCAAACACACACACACACACACACATATATACACACATCTCATGTTGGCAATGTTTTTGTAGGTACGAGTACGAGTAAAGGTATTTGTGATGAACCTATTCTACAGGCATGTATGTTTGTGTATTGCTAAAACTGTCTTTGTTGTATGTGTGGCTGTTGTGTATGTGTGTGTGTGTGGGTATTGCCATCAAGTTTGGTGCTAAAGTTGAACTGATTTACACCTTTAGTGATTAGATTTGTGCGAACACGCACCATGCTTTATTACAACACTACAGGTCAGAACTTCCCAAACTATGACACAAATGATCATTTGATGTGAAACACTCTTAAAGTAAAGGTAGCCGGGGAGTCGAAGTAGAATAACATAATAGCAGTAAATAATAGCGATTAATCAAAAAGAAACGCTTAGCAGTTGTAATACATTTTATTGGAATTTTTTTCCAAGAAATTTTCATACTTGAAACAATGCCTCTTTTGTAACCAATCAGCTGAATATTCTGTTATTAATTTGGAGGCAAAAATAGCTACTTCCGCTTCAATTCTTTATTGAAAGTAATTCGCTTAATTGAATTCTAATTAAAAATGGTAAGGATTTATAGAGGTAAAGTTTAAGTTATATTTCTACTACAGTGACCAGAAGACTGGCAAAACTAATGTGAACAACATTTGTATTGTTTTGCTTCAGAAGTACACGAACAGTATTTAAAAATAAGTACAAAAGACATAGGCAGAATATAAAGGTACAAAAAGTGTACCCAAAAAAACGAGATGCATTGTTAATAAAATGCATGAAAAAATCAATTGAACAAGAAGTTGTAATTATAAGATATTAAATATTATGATCAAAATTATTAATTTATATAAAAACATTTACAAAAAAAAAGATGATAATGAAAAATAAACAATTTTTTATACATAAATTATACATTTATTTTGAGAAATACAGTTGTTCTTTCAAAAAGCAACAAAATTAACATAAGTATAGACAAATGGTATTTTTTCAGTGATCCTTTCGATTTTCCCAAATAACATTTGTGCATGGAAAAACACACAAATTTAAAAAAAAAAAAAACAGATTTTCCAAAAAAAAACTCTTTTTAAAAAGTAGTACCCATTGTGACACCTTTAAATTTTTAAATATGCCTTAAACCTATGCAGATCGTGACCTCAATGTTCACATTTAAAATAATTAAGGTTTGTAGAGTCGAAAAATATTTTTTGTAGAGCAACATGATGACCGACATGATAATTTTTCTTTAACCCTCCGTCGCACTATGGAGTATTTCTTCGATTTAGCTGGATAATATTCAATTTTGTCAAACACCGATTTAAGAAAAAATATATATATATTTTTAGTTTGTCAAATAGTGTAAAAATAACGGTCACCACCTCTCTGCAGACAATGGCAAACCTCAGAGAGTAAATAATGCCATGTAAAGCTTCTTGAGAACATGAACTTTAGCCGTTCGGAATCGGCATAAAACATGTAGGTCCAGTTCTCTGTCAATTGTGCGCAAACATTAAATAACACACACAACACAATTGATCATTAGAAGCTCGGTCAAAGTCGGTTTTTTGTAAGAATAACGGACAATGAATATTTTTTTACCTTGCCTTGCTCAAAACAATTTTTTTTAAGCTCTTTGAACTTTGTCATTTTTAGTTGGAGTTTTCTTTGGGTTGCTAGCTGTTAAAAGGCGTGCACTTAAAAATTCATATTTTTTTCCCAATTTTTCTATAGAAGTTAAAACAAATGGATTAAACTGAAGCAGATGTGTAAAAATAAATGTAAAGTGGTTTGGATGATTTTGTATTTTTTTAAAATAAGTAATTTTATTTTAAAAATGGGTGTTTTTTGAGGATTTGTTTTTTAATTTTTGGATGTCCGAAGAGTTTTGTTATATGCGGCTGTCCATTTTTCTTCGTTAACTTAACACTACAAGTACTAACATTATAAAAAATATAAATTCGTTGTCCGTTTCGTTCCGAAAAGCACTGAATTTTTTAAAAAATTTTTTTATCCAAAAACCTGGTAAAACCTTCATTAAACCCAAAGTTTTCATGATATCATCATGAAACTTGGAACATAAGCTTTACCTTTAAAGTTAGGCTTAAAAATGAAAAAAATAGTTAAGAACTGCGCCTACCTTCTATATAAAGTGGCTTCATCAACATGATAAAACATTTTTATATATTCCATAGTTTTTAATATATCGACTTGAAACTTGACGCATACATTTTTATACCCTAAACCTGAAAGTTCAGGGTATATTAACTTTGTGCAAAAGTTTGTAACGCATAAAACGAAGCGAGTCCAGTATAGAAAAGTATATATATTCTTGACCAGCGTCACCTAGTGAGTCGAGCTATTCATGTCCGTCCGTCTGTGTGTTGTCCGTAAACACAGGATAAGAAGAAGGAGTTAAGATAATTGGATGAAACTTGGTACACATGGTCAAATTGATCCAAGGATTTGCACTATTGAATATTTTTGGAATCCGCCCACGGACACGTCTACCTCCCATACAACGCAAAAATTAAAAACTGCATAACTCAGCTCATAAAAAACATACACCTATAAAATTTGGTGTATATGTGTTTTGTATCAACACAAATATGTTTTCGAAAAATGGGTGTCATCCTCTTACGGACACGCCCACCTCCCATACAACTCAAAAATTGAAAACACAATAAATAAGTCTCTGTTTAACTTACAGAGATATAATTTGACACATATGTTTTTTTTAACAAAAACCAAAATATTTTTGAAAAATGAACATCATCCGCCCACGGACACGTCTACCTCCCATACAACGCAAAAATTTAAAACTGCATAAATCAGCTCATAAAAAAACATACACCTATAAAATTTGGTGTGTATGTGTTTTGCATCAACACAAAAATGTTTTCGAAAAATGGATGTGATCCTCTTACGGACACACCCACCTCCCATACAATCCAAATATTGAAAACGCAATAAGTAAACCTTTGTTTAACCTATAGAGATAAAATTTGGCACGTATGTTTTTTATGACAAAACAAAGATGGTTTTTAAAAATGGACGTCATCCACCCACGAACACGCCTACCTCCCATACAACCCAAAAAGCTTAAAACTCAATAAATAAGGTTATGTTTGTCATAGAGAAATTAAATTTGGTATGTATGTATTTTATACCAAAACTAAGTTGTGTTCAAAAATTGGGAGTAATCCGTCTATGAAAACGCCCACCTCCCATAGCGAAAGCACAATAAAGGCTTTAACTGTGAGCTACAGGAATAAAACTTGGTATGTGTAAATTTTTCATCAGGTTTAAATGCATATAAAATAAAGTCTTCATCCGCGTCCATTTTAAATAATATTATTTTGTTTTTTGAAAAGTAGGTTTAGGGTATTTCATAGTCGGCCTAGACCGACTTTAAACTTCCTTTAATTGTTTTCTTTAAAGTCAATGTTAAAAACTATCCGAATCTGATAAAAACTACTTTTACACTGAGAAAAAAACACATAAATTGCTCCGGTAAAAATGTCTCTAGTTTTGATAATAGCAATTTTCTCTTTTTCAAATAAAATTTTCTTCAATTAGAAAAAATTTTCACATTTTCGAAGAAATATTTCTTTACTTCTAGGAAATGGAATAATGATCTGAAATCTAATAATGATAAGTATTTTTCACGCACAAAAAATTTCTCATTTATAGAGAAATTTTATTGAAAATGAAAAACTTTTCTTATATTTTGATAAAAACTTCACTATGAGAAGTATTTTCTTCAATAAAAACAAATATTTTCTCAAAAAAAAAAGTATTTTTCTCTAAAAATTATATATTTTTCTATTTCATGGAAGCTTTTTATCATTTTTAGAGAATTTTTTGTATCGCAATTAGAGAATAGCATTCTCTGGAGCAAAATCTATACAATTTTTCTCTAAATATGATGCCTTTTTTATCATATTCCGAGACACTTTTTTCTAAGTGTACCTGCCACATAAATGACGATAAACCCAAAATTAGAAAAAAATATTTTTATCATATGCTGCGTTTTGTTGTTAGTCGCATTCTTTAACTTATACGGAATTATAATTTTTAAATAAAAAAAAAGGCTCACACAGTATATTTTTTTTTTTTGACCAAAATGACTTTAAGCTAAAAAATTGTGATTTTTTCCAAAATTTCCTGATTTGACCACTAGACTGTATCACCTTGTGTGGCAGAAAAATAAACCTATTTTGACCCCGCCTCAATCGTTAGATAATTGAAAGACATTTCGGAAAAAAATATTTTTTTTTTTTTTTTAAATTGGTCCCTATGGTTCTATTTTGGTTTTTTCGTTATATCTTCGGTGTTTCTTGTTCGATCCGGAAAAATTATATATCCGTGTGTTTATTGATGTTACATAAGTCAGCCACAGCAGTCACTGTCAAAAATCGATTGCACATTTTCACGAAACTTGACAGATGCGAGCACTATATCCACCTTGAATCCCGAAGAGATTTTGGAAATTAAAAAAAAAAATTTTATTATGATCCAAAGTGTTATACTTTGCATAAAATCGGTCGGAAGTGCTCCTAAGATCCTTTTTGTCGATTTCACTTGTTTCCATGGTTATAATGATTTTTTGTAAGCTTTAATTTTTTTGGATTTTTGGGAGCAGGATAATATGGTAGACCGTGGTGACCGTGGCATGCAGGTTAAGTGTGTGGCTTAGCATGCTCGGAGCCTGGGTTCGATCCCCAGCCGCGGCGAAAAGTTTTTTCAATAAAAAAAAAATTTTTCTGATCGGTCACCACCTCTCTGCAGACAATGGCAAACCTCAGAGAGTAAATAATGCCATGTAAAGCTTCTTGAGAACATGAACTTTAGTCGTTCGGAGTCGGCATAAAACATGTAGGTCCAGTTCTCGGTCAATTGTGTGCAAACATTTAATAACACTCACAACACAATTGATCATAAGAAGCTCGGTCAAAGTCCTTTCAAGGGCTGAAATGGCCAATTTGTTTTTTTTTTTTTTGTTTTTATAATATGGTAGAAACGGAGATCGATTGTGGAATCAGTCGAAAAAAAACATTTGAGGTAAAAAAAAAAAAAATCAGAAAATATTTGCATAACATCAACAAACACACAGATATATAATTTTTCCGGATCGAACAAGAAGCACAGAAGATATATCGAAAAAAAACCAAAATAGCGCCATAGGGACCACTTTAAAAAAAAAAAAAATATTTTTTTCCAAAATGTCTTTCAAATATTTAACGATTGAGGCGGGGTCAAAAATTGACCACAAAAATTTATATATTTTACTAAAATTTCTACTAGTAATGTATATCGTTGGAAAGTTCATGAAAATGTCTTTGAAAAATATTCTGCATCAAAAACTTTCGTTGCAGAGCATTTTTAGTGAAACAACCTCCTATAAGCTACAAATTAACCCATAGCTACCCAGGGGGTCTTTATATACCCTCACTTGCTTAACATTTTTTGTTGGTTTTTGCATTCCCTATAGCTAAAATTATATAATAATTTAGTCCAACTAAATTGTTCTGGATACTCCAGTCGGTTGGATGGGTCTGGCCAGACCTTTTTCGATTTTAATTGTATTTTAAATATATTTCCAAGTAAGCTATCGACTTGAAATTTCTTGACTTTGGCTTTAATTTGTAATCACGTATAAATAATGCTATCTTCCATATAAATACACGTAAATGTGTAGGGTTCTGGCCAGACCATATCCCACCGTCCAAATGTAATAGGAACTACTGACCGACGAAGGGTCAAATATTAAGAAAACTGTTTTCTCAAAATAACCTAAATATAGTCTTCTCAAGGTCATATTAAGTATTGCTGTAATGTTAAATTAAATATATATATTTTTTTTTAGCAAAAACAAGAAAACTAATGTTGAAAGAGATAAAAAAAATATCAACAATATTTCTCATTAACAGTTAGCCAAAATAAATATTTAATTAGTTAGCACAGATAGCTTAAGTGAAGTTACAGCATCCTTAAAGTAAGAACAACGCATTTTTATGTTTGCAGCTAAACCCAGCCACTAACAACAGCAGAATCTCATCAACAACAGTAGCAGCAGCAGCAGCAACAGCAGTTTCATCAACACAAACACACAAGAACATGCAGAAAATTTTGATGAACTTCATGACGATGCAAACAAATAAAATTAAGAACAAAGAGAAAAAAATAAATAAGCACCAACAAATAATGAAAAAGAGACCCGAAATAAAAGCCAAAAAGTTGGCATTTGTTTAATTAACTGAAGCTCTTTATGTGCATTTGTAATTGTATAAAGAAGACGCACATAGGATGGTAGCTAAGGATAACACAGAGCAAAAAAAAAAAGCTCAGCAAAGACAAGCAATTCATAAGAAGACTAGCAAGTGATGAAAAACTAGAGAGACCCAAGCATCAGATAGTGAAAAAGAAAGGGAGACAGAAAGAAAGAAAGAGCTTCAGAAAACAAAGCACACCAACGCATAAATATGGTCGAATTAAACTTACCGTTGAACCAAACCAAAAGCAAAAAAACCACTAAGTCAAAGGTCAACATTACCACTACAACCACCACATCAGCTTGTTCATCGTCATCATCGTGGCAGTGATGGTCTTAAATTAAGGCAAAACACAACAATAGAAGAAACAAAACTAAAGAAAACTTAAGTGTAGGTTTTTATTTCTTACGTTTTAAACACGGTCTCAAGTTAAATCACAGAGAGCCTAAGTTAGTACTAGACTTCAGCCCGCTTTAAATCAATTTAATTTTAAATTTGTTATTCCTATTTTAAAAACAATTTCAAAGATGTGTATTAATAATTTACCAAAAACTTACAACTTCCTATATTTTTGTTCATCATAAATTTTTGAACTTGTTTTTGTTCGCTCAACCAATTAACTACTTTTATTCCCAAAAACCAAATAAAATATGCCTTCAAGTTTTTTCAGAACACCCAAAGAAGCGTTCATGCTGCAACTCTATACAAAATTTGTTTGTTTTTTTATGGTTTTTTCTTTTTTTTTTTTTTTTGCATAAAAGCAAAAACTCTTCTTTTGTTGCATTTTGCGTTTACTGTTAAAGGAAAAGAACATATTTTTAATGAAGAAAATGAACACGTTGCTGAGTCAATAGAAGACAAAGAAATTTTGTTGAATAATGCTACTAACAGCAGGAGGTGGAGAAAGTTATGAGAACAAAATCAAAATGTTTACTATGTTATGGAAAGATAAACTTTAAATCGGAACCGCACATAACGATGAGTTCAAAGAAGTGCGTCGAAATAAAGAATTTAGCAGGAATATTTGATTTATTTTTATATTTATTTTAGTTATTTTATTGAAAGGTTCATTTTAGAAGTATGCAATCTCTGCAATCTATAATAAGTGGAAAAGTTTACTTTCATTCCTTTAAAATTTTAGATTTTTTATCTCTGATTTTAACATTATAATATTATAATAAGTTTATGACATATTTTTAAGAGTTATAAGAATTTGTATGAACAAGCAATTTTAATTCAAAACTTCAAAATAATTGACCTCAAGAAAAACAATAAAACAGTATCCAAAATTATGCTCTTAACTTATAAATATTTGTACACAAAATTAAATGTTTTCGAATATTATTCTTATGTATCTCTACATTTCTAATGCTCTTGATGATTTCTCTCGTATTTAAGCAAAAGACAAAAAGAATATAACTATGAGAACGAAAAATATGAATAGAGTGGAGATATGGTTCCTTTTTAACATAACTATTTTTTTAAATTAAATAAATTGCAAAATTACAGAAATTACAAAGTTTTATAAAGAAAAATTGTGAAGAAAAAGACATTTATGTAAAGAGATGTGGCAGCCAAGACTGCTTCTTCTGAGAAATATGGTTAAATGAGATGATATGTTGTCAAATTTTTAGAATGTTATTGAGTTTGTATTCAAATTGTGAGCAGTATTGCCAGACTGTGTTAAAGATCATTTCCGTTTTTTCATGCATTTCAAGAACTTTTTCCCAATAAATTTTCCCATTTTTTCTCCTTTCTAAAATGTATATAAATCAACCCATTATATTTGTTGATGGCTTTGGCCGAAAAAAAAAAGTTTGAAAAGTCCCCCCTTTTGAAAGTATTTTAAAAATATCCTGAACACAGCTTCAAAAATAAACAAGTAAAGAAAGTCTTAAATCGGTATAGGCCGACTATGAAATACCCTCAACCTACGTTTGCAAAACAAAATAACATTATTGAAAAGGGGCGTGGGCGGAAGAAACCTCTATTTTATATGCATTTAAATATTGATGAAAAATTAACATATACCACGTTTTATTTCTGTAGCTCAGAGTAAATGCCTTTATTGTGCTATCGCTATGGGAAGTGAGTGTGTTTATGGACGGATTACTACCAATTTTTGATTACAAACATACCAAATTTGATCTCTCTATGACAAACATAACCTTATTTATTGAGTTTTTAACTTTTTGGGTTGTATGGAAGGTAGGCGTGTCCATGGACAGATGACGTCCATTTTCCAAAACCATCTTTGTTTTGTCATAAATAACATACATGTCAAATTTTATCTCTGTAGGTTAAACAGGGGCGTTTTTATTGCCTTTTTAATTTTTGGAATGTATGGGAGGTGGGCGAGTCCGTGAGCCAATGATACCCATTTTTCAAAGACATCTTTGTTTTGATATAAAACACATACACACCAAATTTTATAGTTGTAGATGAATTTTGAGCTTATTTATCTAGTTTTAAATTTTTGCGTTATATGGGAGGTAGGCGTGTCCGTGGGCAAATGATGTTCATTTTTCAAAATCGAAAATTTTTTTTGTTATGAAAAACATATGCGCCAAATTGTATCTCTGTTAGTTACACTGAGGCTTATTTATTGTGTTTTCAATTTATGGATTGTATGGAAGGTGGGCGTGACCATGAGCGGATGATACCCATTTTTCGCAAACACCTTTGTGTTGGTACAAAACACATACATACCAAATTTTATTGTTGTAGGCTTATTATGAGCTGAGTTATGCAGTTTTCAATTTTTGTATTCTATGGGAGGTAGGCGTGTTCGTCGGCGGATTCCAAAAATATTCAATAGTGTAGGTCCTTGGGTTCATGTGACCATGATTACTAAGTTTCATTCAATTATCTCAACTCTTTCTTCTTATCCTGTGTTTACGGACAACACACAGACGGACGGACGGACGGACGGACATGAATAGCTCGACTCACGAGGTGATGCTGATCAAGAATATATAGTTTTCTGTACCGGACTCGCTTCGGTCTATGCGTTACAAACGTTTGCATAAAGTTAATATACACTGAAAAACCATTTTTATGGACACACTTAATAACAGCATAAGTACTATTTTTCACTAACTTAAACAATTCAACTATGAGCGTCTTATCTTAGGAAATGATTTACCGTTAAAAAGGGCTAAACTTTTGATGATATATTCGAATAGTAAATCCTGTTGCCTCGATTTAACTTCATATGAACACAAATTCTTTCCTTGCAAAATAAATGATCTTCATTTTTTCGGAACTCCAAAACTTTTAAGAGGAAAATTTAGTACGAATTAAGTCCATTTTAAGTAAGGATATATTATTTCCTAAGTTCGGACATAAAATGCAAGTTATTGAAAATGCTATTTTGATGGGTTTTTTCGACTTTTTCGAGAAAAAGCGGTTATGTGCACTCAGAAAAAAGTGTATCGGTTTATGATAAAAAAGGCATCATATTTAGAGAAAAATGGTATAGACTTTGCTCCAGAGAATGCTATTCTCTAATTGCGATACTGAAAATTCTCTAAAAATGATAAAAAGCTTCCATGAAATAGAAAAATATATAATTTTTAGAGAAAAATACTTTTTTTTTTTGAGAAAATATTTGTTTTTATTGAAGAAAATACTTCTCATAGTGAAGTTTTTATCAAAATATAAGAAAAGTTTTTCATTTTCAATAAAATTTCTCTAAAAATTAAAAATTTTTTGTGCGTGAAAAATACTTATCATTTTTAGATTTCAGATCATTATTCCATTTCCTAGAAGTAAAGAAATATTTCTACGAAAATGTGAAAATTTATTCTTATTGAAGAAAATTTTATTTGAAAAAGAGAAAATTGCTTTTATCAAAAATAGAGAAATTTTTTACCGGAGCAAGGTATGTGTTTTTTTCTCAGTGTGCGGATTGAAACTCGGATATTAATTTTTATTAAAAGACCCTGCCTAATAACCATTGACAGCAACTGAAAATATTTCTGGTTTGTTTCTAAACCTATTTAATTGTGATTTTTTTGTAAATATTTAAGCATGTGGAACATGATTGAACTATATTCGAACTCTTTAAAACTTTTTATTTTGCCATAAAAAATTAATCGAAGTTCAGATTGCAATGAGGTTGCAGCTAAGCTAGAATTAAACGATAATCCAAATTAATTCAAGAAGAGTTCCAGGCTGATTCCAATTATTTCAACAATTCAACAATTCAACAATTATTTAAATATTGTAATATACGAAAATTAAAATTCATAAAATGTTTGATTAGCTTTTTGAAAACTGACATTTTTCACATAAAAATGCGTCCAACTTAATTTTCGTGTTTTCGTGGAAAAGATACCTCTTCTGGCAACAATGATCGTTAGACAAGCCTACAGTTTATGAGTTATGATAATGTTATCATTAGACTGCGGATTATATGCAATTGCATACATGTTGCATATCTTGCATATTGCATATATCTTGAATACGTTGCATACAAGTTGCATATATCTTCTATATGTTGCATACAAATTGCATATGTAGCATATTTCTTGCATATAACTTGCATATCTTGCATACAACTTGCTTATGTTCCCTTCAAGGCTACAAGGGGGACCAAAGGTTAAAAATACCTTCATATTATATTGATTTCAATGAAAAATCATATTTTCAAGTTGCATATAACTTGCATATAACTTTCATATAACTTACATATAACTTGCACATAACTTACATATAAATTGCATATTGAAAGAAACTGTAGGATACTCTTTAACAAACAGAAATAGAACGTTAAGGTCCGTTAAAAAATTAATATTAAGAAAACAATTTATCTGCAGTAAAAATCCGCAGTCTAGTTATCATAGAAACGATGAGTTGTAACGAGTATTCGAGAGGAATAAATTCGGCTATCATTTTTAAGGCAAAGCAGAATAAAGTAAATGTTGTTATATGATGTAAATGCTAAGGACAAAGTTATATGATAACTAAGATTTTTTATATTGTTCACAAAATTTTGATTCTTGTTTCCTTTAAACGAATACAGAAAGTCAATAATTAATGTTTTTTTTATTTTTTGCTAAAATTAATAAGTTCAATTATTAGCTCAATTCTCTGAAACACACAAAATTAAATTTTGTTGTCAACAAACGTTTATCACATACATTTGAAAACACACGTTTTTTGAGTTAAAATTTACAAATGAAAAACCTTTGTCAGCACGTTGACATCCTTTGATTTCTTTGTCCTTTGTCAACATTTTCCATTTTCAACTTGATTTCATGTTTACAAAACAATAAAGGAAGCAATATTATGGCCAACGACTTTGATTGTTTCGGTTGATGTTTAAACGATGTATGCGGTTGTTGTGTCTCTGCTTACCTCTCACCATTTATCAACAACCCGATAGCAAGAAATACATGTTCTATAGAACACCTTTAATCACAACATGAAGTATACTGTTTATATCGGTTATATAGGTTGATATTTTCGTTGTTACCAAAAGCCATTCATTAGTTATTAAAGCCTCGTTGGTTTTTTGGAATCTATGTCAGATTTTTTGCTGTTTTTACTAAAATTGTTTTTGTCATGTTGTTGCTGCTATTGTGTTGTTGATAATGTTTGCATGTCTATTTGTTTGTTTGTTTGCTGTTTCCATTACTTGCTACATACAAACATACACACTCACACACACCAAGCAGTCAAGCCAACAACTTCAACTCAGCTTGGATAGCTTGAAGCCTTTGTTGGTCGCTCGCACCCGCATTGCATGTAAACATATTAACAAACATGCACACACACCCTCACAGGCACAAACAAACATAGATATACCCAGCAAACCCAGTTACTTCAATTTTTCAATATAATTCTGATTAAGCAACAATATTAAATTTCAAAATTTTATTTGATTATGTTATGTCAAAATATAATGTTCTCTAATATTTATTTTAAATGTTAAATATATTGAAATTTATGAAAAACATAAAATTAAAATTGTAGCTACGTTCATCTGGTAAGTGTGGTTACAGTGATTTGATATATCATACAACTATAGTTAACAATATTATTTAAGCATTATTTAGCTATATTGCGATCAAAATTATCAAAGGCCAAACGGCAGTAAAAAACTTTTCAGATCCT
This sequence comes from Tetanocera ferruginea, assembly GCA_958299015.1. Taxonomy (NCBI): domain Eukaryota; kingdom Metazoa; phylum Arthropoda; class Insecta; order Diptera; family Sciomyzidae; genus Tetanocera; species Tetanocera ferruginea. The sequence continues at coordinate 156,259,349 of OY282642.1, read as the reverse complement.
GGGCAAAAAACAACACCTGTTAGTTAAAATAATAAAAATGTCAGTAAAAATTTTTAAAATTTTAACTGCAGCGATATTGAAATTCTATTCAGTTTTGAAAATTTTAACTATAAGCCATTTGGTACCGAAACAGCCAGTTTCGATTTAAGGCAAGAATTCATACCTTAGCGATATCGTCTCGATGTCGATACGATCCTTTTTGGTTTGCTGTGCATGCACTAGCTGTCATTGTATTGTATGCAAATTATAACGGTTTTCATGTTCTATGCAAATCAGTTGACAGAGAGACAGCTTCTGTATTTGTATGCATTGCATTAGTAGTGGTAAATGTGAATGTTTCTGTCTAACAGTGTGTTTACCTGCTTGTGTGCGGTTATTATGTGTCTATGTGTCTATGTGACTAAGAACGTGTATCTATGTTAGTTTATGTAAAGCTATATGAGCAGGTATCTAACTGCTTGTATTACATATAAATAAATTCCCTGAAGAGTTTTGGTTACCTTGTTTTGTTAATATTAATGTTCTTGTTTTTGTTACTATTGTTGCCATTGTTGCTGTTTTATAATTTTCAATATTGATACTTGAATTGTGTAGGGCATAATTTTGAAAGATATCAAAAAAAAAAAAAGCGAAGACATTAATTGAAGTTAACTAAGAGTGGAAAATAACTTATGAATGAAAAGACAGTTTAATATTAAAAATATTTTTCAAAATCAAAATCAAAATCAAAATCAAAATCAAAATCAAAATCAAAATCAAAATCAAAATCAAAATCAAAATCAAAATCAAAATCAAAATCAAAATCAAAATCAAAATCAAAATCAAAATCAAAATCAAAATCAAAATCAAAATCAAAATCAAAATCAAAATCAAAATCAAAATCAAAATCAAAATCAAAATCAAAATCAAAATCAAAATCAAAATCAAAATCAAAATCAAAATCAAAATCAAAATCAAAATCAAAATCAAAATCAAAATCAAAATCAAAATCAAAATCAAAATCAAAATCAAAATCAAAATCAAAATCAAAATCAAAATCAAAATCAAAATCAAAATCAAAATCAAAATCAAAATCAAAATCAAAATCAAAATCAAAATCAAAATCAAAATCAAAATCAAAATCAAAATCAAAATCAAAATCAAAATCAAAATCAAAATCAAAATCAAAATCAAAATCAAAATCAAAATCAAAATCAAAATCAAAATCAAAATCAAAATCAAAATCAAAATCAAAATCAAAATCAAAATCAAAATCAAAATCAAAATCAAAATCAAAATCAAAATCAAAATCAAAATCAAAATCAAAATCAAAATCAAAATCAAAATCAAAATCAAAATCAAAATCAAAATCAAAATCAAAATCAAAATCAAAATCAAAATCAAAATCAAAATCAAAATCAAAATCAAAATCAAAATCAAAATCAAAATCAAAATCAAAATCAAAATCAAAATCAAAATCAAAATCAAAATCAAAATCAAAATCAAAATCAAAATCAAAATCAAAATCAAAATCAAAATCAAAATCAAAATCAAAATCAAAATCAAAATCAAAATCAAAATCAAAATCAAAATCAAAATCAAAATCAAAATCAAAATCAAAATCAAAATCAAAATCAAAATCAAAATCAAAATCAAAATCAAAATCAAAATCAAAATCAAAATCAAAATCAAAATCAAAATCAAAATCAAAATCAAAATCAAAATCAAAATCAAAATCAAAATCAAAATCAAAATCAAAATCAAAATCAAAATCAAAATCAAAATCAAAATCAAAATCAAAACGGATTCAAAATAGGCCAAACGGGTTTCACAGAAGTTGAGATATCAATAGACATACATGGACGCCTCACAATAAACCTACAGTCAGCTCAATTTGAAAATAGCTCTTTGCTTGCTTTTGGCCAGAAGGATTACTCCAAAAATCATTTCAACCAAAAAAAAGTTTTTGAAAATTATTCCAATTATTAAAGAAGTATCGTGAGTTTCGTTCTAAAACTTATAATGCTTGAAAAGATTTGACTTAGGCACAAATATTTTCATATGAGTTCATCTGAAAAACAACACAATGACAGGATCATGAGTACAAAAGTACATGCATGTCGTAAACATATCCACACATACACACGAGTGCACACACACAATTATGCAACACTCACACAAACCAACACTTTTGCACAATTATGCACGAAATAGTTTTGTTTATGGTCAAAAGCCATTCTGTTGAATACCGCTAGCCTTTTAACGCATCGCTTAACTTATTCAGAATATTATAAAAACCACGCACACACATGCAGAAACATATATGTTGGCACTCAACAGCTCGCATGCTCTTAAAGCTAGTTACCATAACAACTGGACGTTGGTGGCACAGAATCATTCCGGTCAATGTGAGCAATATTCCGCAACCCTTCAGCCAGACAGACATAACAACAACAAAATTTTAGATTTGATTCAAAAATTTCGTTCAACTCGCCTTGACTTGACTCTGAATCTAACTCGGATAGTGAATTTGAATTGGAGTCTGAAACTGATTTGGAGTCAAGTTAAAAGGTTAGCAAAGTGTACGTAATGGCGGTTAGCTCTTTAGTTGTTGGGTTAGTATTTTGGCGAGTTGGAAAAGCTAAACGTAAATTTCTGTTCTTGTTGGTAGTATTGTTTTGAAACTCTAAATTTTAAATTTGTCAGAACTTGTTTAGCACCGTTATTTATTGTTTATAACGCGTTGGTTTTGCATTTAGTTAGTTGGTTGTTGGTTGTTGGTTGTTGATTGTTGGTCGTTAGCCATAAGCCACAACAAAATATGATATGATGTTAAACTTTGCGGACAAGTTTAATTATAAACTCTTGCTTTGATGGCTCAAGGGTTGGCTTAAATGGGACGGTGTATTTACAGCGTATGTTGTTGTAGGCACAAAGTTTTCAGTGCAATTTACAAAAGAGAAATTTAAGATTTTGAACGGTAAAACTTTCGAGGCAAACAAGCTTTTTATGCTCTTTTAACTACATGCAGCAGAACCACTGGCTGTTATTCCTTCAGTTTCATTTCGATCAGATTCTTTATATTAAGTCTTCAAACTTGAGAGCCATAAATCAATTGCAAGCTTCAAACTGCAGACTGTTTTTGTATTTTTTTTTTTTGTTCATGTCTTTTTGTAGACTGCTCTTTACAAGCCATCATTCATTAATCATAACGAACTTCAGCTAGCAATAAAGAGCAGTAAACAGCAGCTAGATAGGTGGGGGAAGAAAAAACTAAGTAGAACTGCATAAGTTTCACGCTCTCAAGCAGAAATCGAGTTCAAATTTATTAAACTACGTAATTCCACTTCATTAACTTACAAGCCAAGTCAAGGGCATATCAGACAAAAATTACAAGTGCCAAAAAAAGTAGCGAAAATAAGAATTGTCCTAGCATGAAGCTGACTGCTCTAAAAAGTGTCGCAAAAACAGAAGTAGCTGCGTTTTTTTTTTTTATGAAAAACATAAAGTAACGAATGAGCATGAACTAGTTTTTTGTTGAAGTCGTAATTTTTACTGCTCATTTTCATTTTCATTCAGTGCCAGTGAATGATTCAGTTCCAGAGCAAATATGTGACCATTTTACATCATTTGCTGCTTGCTTGCTACGTTTCGTTGTTTGCTTTCTATGCTTTTTTGCCTTCTTATACTTCTTTTTCTTCTTCATCAGCTTCAGGCACGCTGAAAGGGCACAATTAATGGTATTTTAACTGTTCAATTGAAGCCGACTTTATTTTCATTCTCAGTTCTTAACATACCTCCAACTTGCTCCATTTTTTTTTTTTTTTTTTTGTTTTTTACTACTATTTTTTTGCCCAAGTTGATCATTTTTCATGCTGTTTTTTTTTTTATTTTTTCTTTTTATTTTCTTAATTTGTAGTTTGCTGCCTCTGCACTCATTTTGCGCTCTATTGTTTCGTTTTGTTCACACTGTCCGTTGCACTAACGCAATGCCTGCCACACACTGACACAGTTGCACATCGACCAACACATACACTATCCTGCACACAAGTAATTGAAATGGAACTTAATTTTTGAATACTTGAACGAATATTCGCTGGAATTTTGTAGATGGGTGTTGTAGTGGTTTGATATTTTGAGTGTGTGTGTGAAAATAAAAATGCAAAAATTGTCGAAACAATTAGAATGCAGTACAATCGAACATTTATAAAGTATTGTATGTGGCTTAAAGGTAATATATAAAGCTCTGTATATATGAATTAAATGTTGCTCATACGTCGTGGTGTGCGGAGTTTAAAGAATATCAATTTTTCTGAGTAAAGGTGTTAGTTATCTTTAAACATGAATTTATTTTATTTTTTCTTCAATTTTTTGTAAACTTTGCGTTAAAAGATATGAGTTTAAAAATATCAAAATAATGCTTACCTGGAACCGCATCAGTTTAAAAAAATTCAAGTCTATGATACTTTTTTCTTAATTCGGAATCCCTATATATATATATTAGAGATGTAATGGATATCTGGTTGCTTTCCGGTATGCCCGATATCCAGCCTAAATTTACTATCCAGCCGTATACCGGATATTGCGTTGATATCCGGTTCGATTCTTAAGGCATTTAAACCAAATATTTAAAAAAATTATTGGTTTGCAGATATGGTAAATAAAATCGAATTAGTTCTTTAACGATTTAGGAAACAAGCAAATTTGTTTTTTCCTACAGGATTTGCATAATAATATTGAAGTAATTACTTTATGCTTTCCTTATTTATCCTTGCCTGCACTGGTCGGCATAAATATTGTCGCATTTCATCACAGAAGCTCATACATAAACAAATAATGCCAAAATTTAGCTGAAAATATGTGCCACATACAAATTTGCTGGCACTGAGCAAATATTTTTTTTCTATTTATCACAATAATTAGTCATATTAATCTTAACCACACATTCATACATACACGCAGAATTGCACAAAAGATTCACAAAACATGCTTCAAACGAGAAATAAGAATAGCATGAAGCAAAAATAAATAAAATCTGACCATTTTTGATAAACTGCTAACAAATGTTAAATTAAGCATTTCCGTTGCGGAAAAGCCGCCATTTTTTGCCCTATTATTCAACAGAATAGATACTGCAGGTAATCCAGCATTTAAATAGAATAAAAGAAATAGTATGGAATAGAATAGAAGAAGTAGATGTGAAGTAAAAAGCAAACAGCATAATAAGGACATTTGAACAAAAATTACATTCAAATGGCAAGTATGCTTGTATGAATGAAGGTTTATGGCGAGAGTACTGTAGCCAAAGACTTTTTTGGAAAACATTCTTGCTGCAGCTTATGAGCAAAAATATGTGCTACTCTCTAAAACAGTTTCCTTTTTTCATTTCCACACCACTAAATTGCCACTTTTTTATTTTTTTTTTCCAATAATGCTAAAGCAAAGTTCAAAATTTAGCTATTGTTATATGAACAACCCACATAAACTTCAGTGAAACTAAACCCACACATACACAGCTCATATATAAAGTATATAAGGAAAAAATTATCATGTCGTTGGACGGTTAGGTGAGAATTCATGTATAATTAATCATCTCAAATGTATACTTACACCAACATTCACATACATTCACACTCACACTCCCACACAACCATCGAAAAATATAAAGAGACAACCATCAACATAGAATTACTGGTGAAACCAACTTTTTGTTTTACTACATATGGGTGTGTATGTGTGCTTGTGCGTATACTTGTAAGAGTATGCAAACTTTTTTGTTAACGTTTATAACTGAATGAACGATTTTTGAGAAATTACCTTGGGGCAGGTCAGACTTCAGCTGCAATATATTACTAAGTTTTCTCTTTTTTTTTTATTCTGCTATTTTTGGTCACTTTGAAGTTTATGCTTGTAGCTGAAAGCTGCAAATGGTATGTTAGGCAAGCAGAAGAAAAAAGAAAAGTAAATAAAATGTGGAATCATTTTTTTTTTTTTTTTGTTTTAGTTTTATAAAAAATTATCATGCAAAACTTAATAAAGTTCACATAGTCAGTTTCAGCTGTCATGTTCATGTTTTTTACCCTTTGAAATAAAATGTACAGTCTGTTATGACACACAAATAAAAGCGCCATAATCTAAATTCTTTATTAGTCTATCTAGTTAAGCTAAAAGGATCGGCATTTCTTTTAAACCGTTTTTTTAATTTTGCTTACTTTCGATTCGAAATGCAATAAAAACTATTTTATTTAACTCAGAAAATATAACAGTAATTTAAAAAGAAAACAGCCTGTGGCTCAACCTGTAAACTTTTTCACTAAATATATGTGTGCTGCTAAACCTTTTGTTTCTCATCTTTACATTTTTATTCGTTTTTCACTTTTATTTTTCTTTCGCTTCAACAGTTTGCTGATATCAACAAAAAATTTAATTTCTTCATTTTTAACATGTGTGTAGAACACAGCAGCAACAGTATTCTTGCCAACCAATTGCCAATTTACTAAAAGTAAATAAAAAGTACACAGAAAAAGAGATGGTTGGCGTGGGAGGAATTTAAGTTTAATTTTAAAGCAGTTTAATGAAAGCAAATCACTTAATTGGATTTTATACACATTTTCTCTACAGTCGACAGCTTGGTACGCTACATTAAGTCTCATAAATACCTAATAAATAACAACACGGTTAAAAACTCTGCAGTCATTTTTAAACCAATCGTTGAAATAATACAATTTTTAAACATTTTTTTATTAGAACACTAGACATCTTTTTAGTCAAAGCTGTACTTAAATTCAATAAATTGACAAAAAAATTTGAATTTTTTTACCTAAGATTTCATTTTTAATAAAAAATAACTGAAATGTTATAAAAGCTGGATTTTGTGTTTTTTTTTTTAAACATTTTGTTCATGCTCTAGCAAGCAACGGATTAGTCCGATGTTGGAAGGTGAAACTCTAATGCGATGACTATCGAAGTCCACGGTTCGATCCTAGAATGTGGCAAAATATAAAAATGTTGCATTTGCACATTATTTAATTAATAATATAAGACTATCATAATAAGGGTATACTTCACTGCTGAAATTTCCTAAATCGCAAGTTAACGAAAACTTCAGTGCAATTGTTGTTGTTTTGATTTCCCGAAGTTTGCTTATAATTTAATCATCTATTGAGTTGATGAAAATAAATCGTTGTAAATTTGCAAAGAAGAGTTGTGTTCAATAGTCGTAAGCAGTGTGGCCATTTTAGCCTTTTCGAGGCTAGATTTAGCCTTTTTATTTGCGGTTTAGCCTCGAAATTTACGATTTAGCTTCGTGATTTTTTAGCCTTTTTTTACTTTGAAAACAGCCTTTTTTAGATTTATTAACAATTAAAAAATTTGCCGATTAAATGCAACACTGTAAGGCAAAAATAAGTACACACTGAAAACTTTCCAAAATATATTTACAACGGTGAGCGAAATTTACATTTTTTACACCGAACGGTGTTTATTTACACCGCATATCCGGTGTGATAGACAAACTTATCCGATTGGTGTAAAATAAGAAAGGCATAGAAGAAAAGCAACATGGAAATCACATTGGCATTGACAAACAAATTGAAAATTGAAATTTCACAAGACTGAAAATAAAAGTCGAGAATTACAAGTCATGTTCGTAAAACATTTGACATTAAATTAATAAAATAAAAAAAATGGTTTAAATAGAATTAAATCCAATCCAAATTTCGAGCATGAATGCCATTATATTTGGTATAACATTATTTTTAGCATTTTGAATAAATAAATTAAAATTCTAAAAACACATATTTCCGAAAAGTAAAAACTTACACCTTTCGGTGTTGAAAAAATCATAATTTTGCATATTCCAAATAAACACCTGATAGGGTTTGACACAAACATCCTTCGGATATTTAGTTATTAGCACCGATCGGTGTGAAAAAACGTCCCCTTTCGGATATAAAATTCTAACATTTTGACACGGTGTTTTTTTTTAACACCGAACGGTGTAGAACTCCCTGGAACACCGATCGGTGTAAAAATTCTATACAAATTTTTTAGTGTGTAGTCATGAAAATAAACATCTGGCAGCAACGCTGGGCCCTTAAGAGCTCTCTCGTTTCACATGTAGATAAATGTTAGATCTATTTTTTTTCTACTGAAAATTCTCATAATGTTGTTAAGCCAAATATATTTTCTCATTTTGCAAATGAAAAGTCCAAATATTCCGCAGACGAAGTTACCTCGATTGAGCTTCAATGGCGAAAACTTTTGACACGTAAATGGTTAAGCCTGTCCTCTACAATTGAGTGTTGGGTAGAAGTAAAGCACATTTAAAACTCGCTGCCTGAAAATCCTTTTCTGAGCTCGTCAATTTGGTTTTCAGTTTTTTAGTTTTACCACTTAGTAACGCTTTTTAGTGCAATGAAAATTGTAAAAACTAAGCAAAGAAATAGATTTAAAATTAAAATGCCTAACTCGTTGCTTAATATTCGATGTTCAATGAAATGATTACAAAAATGTTGTCATGACTTTGAGGTAACTGATGATCTCATACGTCTGTTAGATTCACGTAGTGCTTATGCAAGCTATAGTTCGATTTATCTGATGAAGAGGGAATAATTATATCTGAGATATAAACCATGTTGAAATAATATAAGTTTCTAGCACGACAGTGATACATTTTTCAAACCTTCAATTTTATTTAAAATTTCTCGCGAGAATTGGAAAAAGAGGATTCCCATTTTTTAGGATCAAGAAATTTTGGAAAATTTTAAACAAATTTGTTCATCAACCGTGAATATTCATGAGTGTTTTAAGTTAAACTTTTAACATAACATGTGATGTCTGTATCCTGCTGTCTTAAAAATGAGAACTCCCTTTTACAATTCCCATGAGCAAATTATTCTTAATAGGACTCAATATACATATACATCAATTCAATATATTTTCATTTATATTTAAATGATGAAATGAAAATTAATGCAATGAAAAGTTAGTTTATTTAATGAAAAGTAAGTCATTCTGAATTAAAAAGGCTGGTATTATTTTGCTTTATAAATATATTACATATGATTTTTTGCTTTTTACAAATTTGTACCTATTATACTGATGTATCTATATTAAAAATGAATGTTATGTTAAAACGAAAATAAAACTTGAAGTTGTATGAAAAATTTTAGCTTCTTTTTTCAAAACTTTTAGCCTTTTTTTGACTTCTTTTTTTGGCCAACTTAGCTTCTTTTTTTTCCAGGTCGTGGCCACACTGGTCGTAAGTAGGAACTGTTTAATTGATGTAAGTCATTGTGAATATGTAAAATATGATAAGCTTTGTCTGTTCTAATATAAATTCATCAAATTAAGTATCGTATTATTGATTATTTACTTAATAAAACTTTGACAGCAAGCAATAGATTTTTTGACAAAAGGTAATGCTCAATTAACGTTGTCACACTTTTTAATCGTAATCACTGCCGCACTCCGAAGCACAATTTAAGCAGCGCTGTATCAAACTATCACTCTCAATACATTACGTGCACAACGTTTGCATTTAATATATTGAAGACAATTGTTACTGGATATGACCCTCGACAATGCTAGACAACATACTACACCAACAGAATTCATCAATATTAGCAGATTTCTGAAGATGGCCGACCTCGGTTTGCGATTTTATGGCATGTTTCCTTCCTTAAATTCAAATGAAGCATACCATACTTTCAAAATGATAGTATGAAATTATATATGATATTTTATGTGACAACTAACCACACAAGCGCTGAGATAACGTGTAGTGTTTGCAAAAAAAATGTAAATAATATACTGTAAATTTATGTATAAAGTTTTATCCAAAAATTCAAAAATATTTACAAATTATAATATTAATTGTATTGGATATTTATTTAAAGTTGAATATTACACACTTCTTTTTATCAAAACACAAATTTCTTACATATATAAAAATACACAAATCCAACTTAGTTTCTTAAATCTCTTTTCAATTTTGCAAAAAAAAAACTTACAAAACTAAAAAAACTTAAATTTTCTTAGAAATAGCAAGAACGTATAGATGGCATTGATATTCCACTCTAGAACGTGTTGAATCAAAAGATATCGGTGTTGTGACAACTAGTACTTGAGACAACGGGAGCAACTTTCCCCTAATATAAATATAAAAATTGAGAACGGTCCGGCTGACGAGCGAACCAAGGGTCACTCGATTCATCAAATCAAATTGATAACCGCTTGACCATCTGAGCCACGGCATCTATATAATTAATAGGCTAAGGTTTTTTTGTGACTTCAACTCCTCCCAGCCCAATGGACTGCTTGTATTGATTCAGATGTCATTTAATCAGATTTTAGCTGTAGATGTGCAAACCACTTTTAAAAATTGTGATTTCACTTCAGGGTGTTCCCAACATTTTAAAACAGAAATAAAATTTTTGTGCAAAAATTCGCTATTTAATCGATTTGAAATTTAGTTAAAGAGAGCTTATAAATTGATAGAATTTTAATTTTTTTCAAAACTAAACATTTTTAACCAAAATTATCTTTTATGCATTCCTCAAATGTCAATTGTCCGAAAAATGCAGTTTCAAAAATCAAAAATTCCACTTTCCGAGCAAACAACTCAGTCAAATTTTAACGGTTTTCAAAGTTTTTTTGTTTTTCTTCATTTTTGTTCAATTTTCTTTGAAATGTGTTGTTAATTACAGTAATTATCTTACCAGATGTATTTTTAATGAATTTTCTTAATATTGCCTGTAGTTGTTTAACGTGTATTTTTACCAAACGCCAATACAGAGAAAAAAACTCTCTGAAATTTAACGTTCTATATTTGGAAGCGAATATCTCTGTCAGTTCATAAAAAATTTAATTTATTTATTTTTTGTATTTAATTGCAATTAATTGACTTTCAAAAATTACAAAGTTTTAACCGTTACTTTATTTTTTATATTTTAATCATTGCCTTTAAAAAGAGTCCAATAAAATGAATGTTTTCTCAAAATATGTATTAAAATTGTTTTTGTTGTAAAAATAAAAAAATTTAAAATTTTCATTTTGGATTTTCTTTCATTGTATGTAGTTTATTTAAGACGAATTTGTTTTTGTTTGACAGAAAAATTAATAAATACTATGTGTCATCGAAAAAACAAGGCTACCCCCTATGATTTTTTGCACGAAATTTCATTTTGTTAAAATGTTGTTTTTATATTTTTAAAATCTTTAACAAGCTTCAAGAACAATATATTTGAAAAAAATTTCATTATAGCTACAACCAATTAAAAGTTATAGCCACGAATCTGTTTTAATCATCCTGCTTATCTATATAATTAATAGGCTAAGGTTTTTTTTGTGACTTCAACTCCTCCCAGACCAATGAACCGATTCTATCGATTTAGATGTCAGTAAATCAGGTTTAGGCTGTATATGTGCAAACCACTTTTAAAAATTGTGATTTCACTTCAGGGGGTTCCCAACCTTTTAAAACAGAAATAAAATTTTTGTACAAAAATCCGTTATTTTATCGATTTGAAATTTAGTTTGAGAAGAGCTTATGAATTGATCGAATTTGAATTTTTTTCAAAACTAAAAATTTTTAACCAAAATTATCTTTTATGCATTCCTCAAATGTCAATTGTCCGAACAATGCAGTTCCAAAATCAAAAATTCCACTTGCCGAGCAAACAACTCACTCAAATTTTTTTTCAAAACAGTTTTCAAAAAAGTTTTTTTTGGGTTTTTTGGTGTTTTTTGGTGTTTTTTCATCTAAATGTGTCATAAATCGATGTTGTAGGTGTTCTGTAAGTACCTTTTATTAATTTCTGAAATATATCTTAGTATTATTTTTTAAATCTATTTTTTAATGCTTTTTTTAACATTAGTTATTTTTTATAGCTGGAAGAGTTAAGCTGCGATGTTTTCGAATAGTAATAATGTTTTTCTCAGTTGTTATATTAGTGTAAGTCCGTCTTCGTATTTTGACAGTTACATTAAAAAATTTTGTGTCAGATCAAACGTTTCAAGTCAAACCATTCAGATAATGATCTTTTATATCATTATTGATACTCAATATATCGTTATTCGTTATAACTTATTGAATAGATTATCATATATTAAACGTCTATAATGTTTCTAACAATTAATTTTTATTGAATTGCTCGAATTCGGGCAACAGGTTTACTAGTCATAAATTAAGCGTCTAAAATGTTGCTTTAAAACATTTAATTTTTATTGAATTGCTCGAATTCGGGCAACAGGTTTACTAGTAAAATTTATTGCGCGTGCTCATTATGTTCTTTAATGCTTACGAAATTTAGCAAATAAGCCGATAGGAGTTTAAAATTTAAATTTTTATCCCATGCGGGATTAAAACTTAGCTTAAGTATTTAATCCATGCGGGATTAAAACTTAGCTTAAGTATTTAAGGTGATTTGCATATTAATACAATTTCATTGTTGTCATGTTTACAGTACAGGATTGACTAAAATTAAATCCAAGATTTTTTAACCGTGTAGCACACCTTGTCCTATCCACTAAAATATGACGATAAAAATACATTTATATTTATTTTTTGCTGAACATAATTTCTAGGAACTAACTAGTATCTTTGATTGTAGTGTGTCTCATTATGCCACTACACCGACCATGAAATTTGATACTTAGTTTATTTCATCTTTTATTACTTTTCTGTTTGAGTTCGTTCTCCCTGTGTCATGTACAATTTCTGTTCTTGAGTGACAACAGGAAAGATATTTCCGGAAATAACACTACTTTGTGTGTCTTTGTGTAATATTGTTATTGTTGTTATTGTATATATTTATGTTGTGTGTGTTTAGTGAGAACGATGTCAAATTTTGTCGTCTCGTGATAATTGCGTTCAAATTGTCGTTAATTTAACGTACAAAGTAATAAATAATTGCAGATTCGCACTTCCGTCAACGAGCTACGAGTAGAAGTAGCGTAAATTTACGCAATTAGTGTGATTTAATTAAACTTTTGATGAGTATTTATTCGATAGGTGGCTGGTAATGGAGTACGTGAAGGTAATTTAGTGAAAAAATAAGAAGGGAGATTTTATTTTTAGTTACATTTCTGACATTTTATTAAGACTTATTTAATTATTAAGACTAGAAATAATTGTAAATGTCTTTTCATAATTGAAGAGAAGAATTAGCTCGGGTTTAAGCTATTAGCTATTGCCATGGAACGATATTATTTAATGAGTTAAAGCGATTAATCAGTTTAGAGTTCAATTTTAGGATTTTTGTTTTTTACTAAATAATACCAGCATAAAAATTCAGAAAAATTTGTTTTGATTTAAGCACTGCCTTAAAATATAATCAAAGCTCTACTCCATGCAATGACGGCTTCCGTGTGGCTTCTTGTTTTTATAGCTGTGTGACCGGACTTATATAGTATATAGTATATAGTATATAGTATATAGTAAGACGGATCGATTTTGTATAAAAAAAAAAGGACTCTTAAAAACTATTTCTGCATCGTTTTTTTTTTGGTTCGTAGATATCCCTATGGAGCGGATTTGGTTCTCCTGAACCCTTTTTTTACCAAGTTTTTTGTAAATACATTTTTTTTCTTTAAAATGCTTACCCAAGATAAGCAAAACGGTAAACATTATGATACAAATTGTGTCGAAAAAAAGTTTTAAATTTTTTGATCTTTACAAACTCTTTTGAGAATAAAAAAAAAAGTCGATATTTTGTCATTTTCAAAAAGGTGTTTGCTTCAACCACCTATAAAATATGTTTATTTTTATTATAAGTCCAAATATGGGGTTCAGGAAAACCAAAACTGCGCCATGGAGAATTCTGCGATCCAAAACAAAATGATGCAGAAATAGTTTTTAAAAGTTTCTCTAACATTTGAGTCGGTGTGCGTTGAAATCTAAATTTCTATCCGGCTTATAGGGCAGTTTAAAAGTTTTTTTAATAAAATGGTCTGTTATTGAAAAACAATTGCAAACCCCACAAAAATTGTAGAAACCCCAAAACAAGTCTCATAAAAATTGTTAATAACAATTGGATGCAATATTAGAAAAATGGCCTGCAAAGTGGGAGATGAAAGTAGTTTTAAATATAAATATACTATGAAAATTTTCCAATCAATAGAAAAAAATTCTTCGTCATATCGATTCGACCGACTAAAAATTTGATATTTTAAAAAAAAACTATGTTTACGTTTTAACAATGTATGCAGAGAACAGTGAAGGAAACCGCGATGTTTTAACATTCCAGCAGTTACAGAATCAAGACACATGGTTTTTCTTCATTAGTCATTAGTCATTAGTCATTAGTCATTAGTCATTAGTCATTAGTCATTAGTCATTAGTCATTAGTCATTAGTCATTAGTCATTAGTCATTAGTCATTAGTCATTAGTCATTAGTCATTAATCATTAGTCATTAGTCATTAGTCATTAGTCATTAGTCATTAGTCATTAGTCATTAGTCATTAGTCATTAGTCATTAGTCATTAGTCATTAGTCATTAGTCATTAGTCATTAGTCATTAGTCATTAGTCATTAGTCATTAGTCATTAGTCATTAGTCATTAGTCATTAGTCATTAGTCATTAGTCATAAGTCATTAGTCATTAGTCATTAGTCATTAGTCATTAGTCATTAGTCATTAGTCATTAGTCATTAGTCATTAGTCATTAGTCATTAGTCATTAGTCATTAGTCATTAGTCATTAGTCATTAGTCATTAGTCATTAGTCATTAGTCATTAGTCATTAGTCATTAGTCATTAGTCATTAGTCATTAGTCATTAGTCATTATGACTAATTAGCCTGTTTCATTATTAGTTTTTGGTTTATATTCTTTATAGAATTACACAGGTTTAAATAATGAAGGTTGTATAGGAGATGGGCGTGTCCATTGGTGGATGAAGCTCATTATTTGAACACATATTTATTTCGATGTAACAATCATGCATACCTAGTTTAAAATCTCTTGCTCACATGTAAACCTATATATAGTGGGCGAATCTTTACTTTTGGTTTTAACGGAGAGCTTTTGATAATTACCTTGAAGCTGTGAGAATATTCTCTAAAAATATAAAGACATGAAAAAATCTTTTCTAGAGAACTTATAAATTATTCTGCACTTGGGTGATTTTTGCTGTTTAAACTTCAAGTAATTCTTGAAAAACCTAAATATAGCAAAGTTAATTAAGCTTAACTACACGAGTATAACTATCTAATTGCTTAAGATTTAACAAATTTATTTGTTGCTAACGTCAAGGAATCTCTTTTGATAATCTTCCTAGAAGTAAAACCTTCACTTTTAACTGTATTGAATTAAAAACAAAACACTTGCTTGACAACATCGCTACAGTTAATTAAGTTGTAGCTAAGCAATGCTTTTTTTACTATCAATCTGGTGTTGTGCTGCCATGCAAATAACAATTCAGTTCAGTCAAACAAAAATGTTACGTGGCTGGTACTACAACAAAAAAAAACACATTGACATTCTACAACAATTACGTATTCATAATTTGTGCTAACCAAAGTTTTTAATTAAAAAAAACGTGAAATAAAAAATAAGTTTATTGCTAGAAGCAATAAAACGACTATAACATAACAACAACAACTTGACAGCAGCACTTGACACTTCTATTGACACTTCGAACAGTACTCAACCCAGCAGAACAATGACAGTAAAATGTAAATAAAATTCAAATGAGGCACAAAACGAAACAATAAAGTTAAAAGAAGAAAAAGGAATTGAATCAATTGCATGTTTTTATTTAATTTTTTCCTATATTTTTTTTGTTGTGTTTCATGTTGTTCAGTACAGAAAAACAAAAACAAAAAAAAAAAAAAAGCAAAAATCATGCAATTTGTAGAAACATGATTTTCAGCTTAGCACAGCAGAATATTAGCATGTGTAACAACTGCAGCAACAACAACAGCACAAAGTGAATACAACAACAACTGTCCAATAAACGGATCATATAATAAAAACGCCCCCCGGGGGCGTACATAGCGTGTCAGAGAACAAATAAAACATTAAAGTAGAAACAAAAAAATAACGCTTACCAACCTCACAAACCAACGAAAAACAATAAAAGATAAAAGCATAAAAATCAAAACAGAAGAGAAAAAAAAAAAAAACTTCCCCAAAAGAAAGGATTCCAAAATTGAGAGCAAATGAAATAGGATTTGCATGAATTGACATTAAATGCAAATTCAATGCAAAATCCAGCACAAAATTCCACAAATACATGAATTTATTTGTCCACAGAATTGAGAAAATAGCACAACAAGAACACAAAATAAGTCGGTCGTTCAAATAATGTTGGACGGTATTTTTAAGTTTTGAATTCAAGTGAATTCTTTTTTTATGAATGCAAAACTTTCAAAATGTATTCTCTCTTAAAATAATTCGTATCTTCAATATAATTATATCAGAAAAGGACTATGCAAAAAATTTATTTAATGCTATAATTAAAGAAATCAAACTGATATTACAATGAAAATAACGAATTATAGAACTACATTCATGCTTTTGATAAGACTCGTCAAATATATATTTATATATAGTCATAAATAAGATATAAGTTTGAGTCATTACGGAGTTACCAAAAGTCTAAGTCTTAGTATGCTGCCTGCTCGCATGTAGGGTATAAATTGCACTCTAATAAAAAGTAATAGATTTGTGGATTGAAACCAGCGAAATATAGTAGATAAAACAAAAAAAAAAACAAATATTTTCTGTGCAAAAATTAGCAAAAATCAAATAAAAGTAATGAAAATTGTGCTGAAATAAACGGATTAGTATTCTTCGCTTTCTCTTTTGCATTAGTTACTTTTTAACTTTTCAGGCTTTGCTATAACAGAAGCAAATACTTCTTTTCGCAAACACACTTTTAGCCGAATGAAATTTCTATTTGGTTTAAATTTTGAGCTTCGTTATAAATAGTTCATAACTTCTTTAAATTTTGAAAATAATGCTCATTGTAAAATTCGTACAAGACTGTTTTATATGATCTTGAACTAAATTATTTGGGTGAAGAAATTATAACCACCTGCAAGGTGCGAAGGAGAAAAGGAATGCACTCGGCAAGACATAATCTCAAAGCACTCAATTGCTGCAGAATATGACCATATTTAAGACCACCAATCTTTCTTTTGAATTTCGTTTGAGTATAAAATTAATCAAAATAAAAAATTATTAATAAGTAAAATAAATCATAAATGCAATTTTACATTTTATTTTCGTTACGTCTTTTTGCATTTTAGGTGACGATATTTAAAGTCCTATTTTACAGATATAAAATTTGATATGTATGTTAAGCCGGATCGATTTTGTATGTGGAAAAAAAAGTCATCCGAACACCAACTCAAAAGTGAGAGGGACTCTTAAAAACTATATCTGCATCATTTTTTTTTGGATCGGAGAAATCCCCATGGAGCGGTTTCGGTTTCCCTGAACCCTTTTTTTGGCCAAAAAATCAAGTTTTTTGCCTATAACTTTTTTTTTCTTCAGAATGCATACCCAAGATAAGCAAAAAAGTAAAGACTGTGATAGTACACAAATATTGGTTCAAAAAAATTTTGAAATTTGATGTCCTTACAAACTCTTTTGAGACCCCAAAAAGTCGATTTTTTATCATTTTCGAAAATATGTTTCTTTTAAACACGCGATCATCTTTCGTACAAACCCACTGCTGGCATATTGATGTTTAAAAGCATGCAAATGTGACACCTGTCACCATGGAATGATCTATATATTTAAATATTATATCAGTTTTAGGGTATTGCATAGTCGGGCTAGACTGACATTAGAGTTTCCTTACTTGTTTTAACTGAAGTTATATATTTTTTGGAAATCCGGTGTGACGTTGATTGAAACTCAGAGGAAGATATACATATGTGTAGCAGACATTTCTTTTTGCTCAGGATATATCTTTCCGTAAAGGCATGTACGAACAGAGTGAATACAGAAATACATTGAGAAAAAACTTTAAGAAAAATTAACAAAAAACTTTTATTAGTTTAACTGAGGGCTTGGACAGTTTTGAGCCTACAAAGTTGTTGAATAAGACAACAAAGTTTAATCTGTTAGTTTATCGAATTTTATATATATGGTAAATTAACGATATTTTGTGTAATTTAAACATTAGTTGTAAGCAAATTTTCACAAGTTTATACATAGAAATGCACACGATTTTTGGTACAGTTGCGGTCAAAATAATAGTAGTGCCAAATATGAAAAGAGATCAAGCACGTTATTTTGTAAACGAGGCTTTTTCACTCGCCTCAGCTGTTATATACCGTTATATGGTGAGTAAACAATCTGGTGACCTGATCTTCTAAACAACAACTCTTTGTTTTTTTTGTAAATTTAATTTTATTGATAATTGATGCAAATTTTGCGGTCAAAAAATAGCAGCGTTTTTTTAATACATACAAAACATTAATAAATTTCGCTAAATTATATTAGATATACATAAAAACAAGTAAAGAAAGTCTAAAGTCGGTCTAGGCCGACTATGAAATACCCTAAACCTACTTTTCCAAAAAAAGAAAATAATATTATTGAAATTGGGCGTGTCCGTGACGAATGAAGCCTTTATTTTATATGCATTTAAATGTTGATGAAAAATTTACACATACCAAGTATAATTCCTGTAGCTCACAGTTAATGCCCTCATTGTGCTTTCGCTATGGGAGGTGGGCGTGTTCATGAACGGATTACTCCCAATTTTTGAACAGACCTTAGTTTTAGCATTAAATACATACATACCAAATTTTATTTCTCTATGACAAACATAACCTTATTTATTGAGTTTTAAACTTTTTGGGTTGTATGGGAGCTAAGCGTGTCCGTAGGCGGATGACGTCCATTTTAAAAAACCATCTTTGGTTTGTTATAAAAAACATATGTGGCAAATTTAAGCTCTGTAGGTTAAACAGAGGCTTATTTATTGCATTTTCAATTTTTGGGTTGTATGGGAGGGGGGCGTGTCCGTTGGCGGATGATACCCATTTTTCGAAGACACCTTTGTGTTGATATAAAACACATACATATCAAATTTTATTGTTGTAGGCTGATTAAGAGCTGAGTTATGCAGTTTTCAATTTTCGCGTTGTATGGGAGGTAGGCGGGTCCGTGAACGGATGATGACCATTTTTCAAAACCATCTTTGCTTTGTTATAAAAAACATATGGGACAAATTTAAGCTCTGTAGATTAAACATAGGCTTATTTATTGTGTTTTAAATTTTTGGGTTGTATGGGAGGTGTTCGTGTCCGTAAGCGGATGACGTCCATTTTTCAAAAACATCTTTGTGATGGTATAAAACACACACATACCAAATTTTATTGTTGTAGACTTATTATGAGCTGAGGTATACAGTTTTAAATTTTCCTTTTGCGTTGTAAAGGCGTGTCCGTGGGCGGATTCCAAAAATATTCAATAGTGCAGATCCTTGGGTGCATGTGACCAAGTTTCATTCAATTATCTCAACTCCTTCTTCTTATCCTGTGTTTACGGACAACACACAGACGGACGGACGGACGGACGGACATGAAAAGCTCGACTCACGAGGTGATGCTGATCAAGAATATATATACTTTTCTATACCGGACTCGCTTCGTTCTATGCGTTACAAACGTTTGCACAAAGTTTATATACCCTCACCTTTCAGGTTTAGGGTATAACTAGAGACACGTGGCACAGTGCTTTGTCCCCATATAGTGAATCGGCAAAATTAGAGAAGTTATCGCAGAAAAATGAAATTTGGTGTGCTGGTTCAAAATATGTTAATTAAGAAAAATTCTAAGTTTCGGAAAAATCGGTGCAAGGACATGACTACCTCCCATACACCTTTAAATTAAAAGTTTAATTTTAGCTATAATTGTATATAGAATAAATCGAAAGTTGGTAACTATCTGTTAAAATATGTCTTTTAGCTTAGTGGTTAATTTTGTTTCATTCGGTGCAAGGACATGACTACCTCCCATATATAATTTTTTTCAAAAACTAAATTGTAACTACATTAGTGATCAGAATGCACTGAAAACTTATAACAATTTATAAAACTATATTTTTGGGCTCTCTGTTAAATTTCGCTTCATTAGATACATGGACATGACCATCTCCCAAATTTCATTTTTACCAACAACTAAATTTTAGCTACATTTGTGATCAGAATGCACTGAAAACTTATAACAACTTATAAAACTATATTTTTGGGCTCTCTGGGAAATTTCGCTTCATTCGATACAAGGACATGACCATCTCCCATATATCCTTTTTACCAAAAACTAAATTTTAGCTACATTTGTGATCAGAATGCAAATGATTTAATATTCTCTTAAAAAAAGGTCATAAATATATTTGTTTTTAAATTTGCTCAACTAAATATTTTAGTTTTAAAGTTTAACTTTTTTACTTAGATTAAAAAGAATATCAATATACAACTTACATTGTCTGGGTCGAAAAATTTCCAATTCAACCACTTAGAATACTTTTTATCGAAGAATTGTCTATTGGATCTACTCTCGCTCCAAAATTTTTTTTATTTTATTGTCAAACAATTTAATTTTTCTTAACAACACTTTTTTTTCAAGACTTGAATCCCCAATTTTGCCTTTTATAGATTTATATACTTCTGGGCTTTTATTTTTTGAAGACACTGATAACCATAAATCAACTATATCGGAATTAATAATACAATTTGTCATTATCGAAAAATATTGCTTCACAATTAGTAAATAAATTTGACAGAATAGTTTTATTATGCATGTACATATATAGAGATGAACCAGTGGGATTATTTAACTCACGAGGGCTCACTATTAGATTATAATGACTACTGCAGCACGAGGTTATTTCAATATTGACTAGGTATTCATTTAATGTTTTAGTGGTAATTCCACAATTAATTCAAATATTATTGATACAAAAATGGTGAAAACTTCAAAACAATCGCAAACTATTAGAAAATAATCACGTTTAACTGAAATAAACACGCTCTCATCTCTTGCTCAAATATAAAAAATAACGAAAAATAGCAAAATGTAAATAACAAGTATTCACGGAGTAAATGAGTTGAAACATAGGAACTTGATACTTTTTACTGGATGTCGTTCGTTTACTTTTTGTGATATTTTTTAATGAAAGAAATCATTCTTACTCTCCCAGTAAAAGTTACTTTATATTTTTAACTCGAAAAGTTCTCAAACAGACCTACAGTCAATAAAATTGCACAGCTTGCAAAAAATGAATTGAACATTGAACGTCGCTGGAGCCCTTTACTTGGAAAAAATTATATTATCATATTTTTGGTCTTGGTAAAACTCAAAAATATAGATGTTTTCAAAAAATACAAAATTTCCAATTTCCGGTTAAAAATCTTACATTTTTTTTTACTAGTGGTTAGATTTGTTAACAAAGTATATAAATGAAAAATAAAAAATTGCCTACTTTTTATTTATATAATTTTTTAATTTTTTCAAAGTTTGCAAAACTTTAGGGTTTCCGCGAAAAAAAATAAATATATTCTCTCAATTTTTGGTAAGTTTTTGTCACTATTTAATAAAAATTATACACTACATCAAAATATGATTCATTTTTAATAGTAATAAAAACAAAAAAATTGTATAAACTTATTTTATTTAAATTTTGGCAGTACCATAAACTTAGGTCTTTGCAACTTTTTCTGAAACTTAGGAAATATGTCTCAAAAAATTCATATCATTTTTACATTTCCGGGTGAAAAATCTAAAACTTGTTCACATATTCCATCTAAGCCCTTTCAAGTGTACTAAAATCAAAAATAAAAAATTTCCTCTTCTTCCAAAAAAAAAATTTTCACTCTATCAAACTTTTGCATTTTGGGAATTCCAAACAAAAAATCGCAAAAGTTTTCGATGGCACAAACAACTTTTCTATAAAAAATATTTACAAACATTTATTTTTGGTTTTTTGTATCTATAGTTATAAACAAAACTGTTAAGTTTCAAAGGAATACAATAAAAAATGAAATTTTTAAAAAAAAATTTGTAACACAGTAAAAACAGTTTTTCCATTCAACAGTTTTACCTCAAACGTTTTCTGACTTTAGCGCCCTCTACTGTTAACAAAAAGACGAGATGATAAATTCTATTAACGAATTTATTTAAGGTACTTTGTTTGCTTTACAAAAATGTATATTACTTAAATACTCTAAGCACTTTATTTTATTTTAATTTTGCCTATGGAACAAAGCACTGTGCGTGGATGCAAGACAGTTATGACGGTGAAATTGATTGAACGAGTGGTACCGTACAATAAGGCCAATCCATTTGCCTCTGCAGTACAAATATAAGAAGAGCTAAATATAGCGCAAGTATTCGTACTTTACGTAGACTTCTTACAGAACAATATTTGAGTAGAAATTTAAAAAAGGATTCAGTTCGCAAGAGATGATTCTTTGTAGCCAAATGAAAAATGAAGGAACATGTGATGGTCGGATGAGTCCAAAATTGTAATGTACGGTGGTAAAGGTTCTCGTCAATATGTTCGACGTTCCAAAAATAGTCAGTACAACCTAAAGTAAGCCACAAAAACCATTATGCACGGTGGTTTCAAAATTATGTATTGGGGATGATTTTCTTTTTATGGTGTTGGGCCAAGTTATTGTATAGAATAACAGGAAACAGGAAGCTATGCTCCCGTATGACCAAGAGGAGTTGCCGCTAAAATGGGTTTATCAACAAGAAAACGTCACTAAACATACGAGAAAACTTGCAAAGAAGTAGTTCTGTGACAATCGGATCGAGGTCTTGAAGTGGCCTTTTTAGTCACCGGATTTGAGTCCGATTGAAAATTCGTGATGTGATGTTAAAAAGGCCATTGCTGACTCTAAACTGTAAAGTTAATAACCAAATTTTTTGTTATTTTTCTATTTTTGTTGAACTTTTTATAATCACTACTATTCTTTTGACCGCTGTAATTTGACTGTAATTTGACGCAAGTGGCAAATATTTTAAGTAATTTTGAGCTACAAGCTTGTTTTAGTTCAAAGTTTTTCTTAAATAAATTCTAAGATGTGGAGAATACTAATTTTTAACAAAAATTATTAAATCCGATAACGTGAGAGTTTTATTTTAAGTTTTTGTAGAAAAATTGTGGGCACTACTATTATTTTGACCGCAGCTGTATATCATAAATATTATATATAAATTTCGATGATTTATCATTGCAAATTGTAAAAAATACAGCCTATTTTTGTAGAATAGGCTGTAGAATAAAACTTTTTTTGATATAAATAAAAAAGAATTATTTTTATCTAAAAATTAATTTTATTGAAAAACATTAAAATAAATAATTATGTTGACGTTTGTTGTCAAAGCAGTGGTGATGGTTGACGTGGCGGTGGTGGTAGTGGAGGTGATTGTGTTGGCCGTGGTGATAGCTGTAATAGGTGTTCTTATATATTAATACGTGAACATTAAAGTTTGTCGTACGCTTTTTTGGTATTAATTAAAACTCAAAATAAATGAAACTTATATCATTCGAAAGGTTATGTCGCCCAGATGTGCAGAATGTATATATAAATGATATATCTGATAGAGGGGGTTCCCAACCTTCTAAGAGAGAAATTACATTTTTGAGAACAACCCCGCACTTTGATTAATATGAAATTTGGTTGGAGAAGAGTTTTTGAGTTGGTCAAATTTGAGTTTTTTTTAAAAATAACATTTTCTTAAAAAAATTTAGTTTTATGAATTCGTCAATTGTAAAATTAGTAAAAAAAGTGTGTGTTTGAATTCAAAAACTTGACTTTCCATGTAAATATCTTGGTCGGATTTTAACGGTTTTAAATTTCTTTCAATTTTTCTAAAAGTTTGATAAATTTTCTTTTAAATGTGTTAAATATTACAGAAAAATTCTAACCAAAAGAATTTTTAATGAATTTTCTTAATATTGTCGTTAGTTATTTAGCGTGTGTTTCAACCAAATGCCAAGAGAGAGAAAAAAAACTGTTTCAAATTGAATGTTCTAAATTCTGAAGCAAATATCTCCGCCATCTTTGAATAAATTTTATTAATTTCTTTTTTGTATTTAAGTCTTATCAGTTAACTTAAAAAAACTTTTAAAAATAGTACCATTTTTTGTTTGTTTATATTTAAATTATTCCTTTTACAAAATACTATAAAATTTGATTTATTCTTAAAATATGGGGTAAAAATGATTTTTGTTGTAAAAAAACAAAAACTCAAAATTGCATTTCTGATTTTCTTTCAAAGTTTTTGTTGGATTTATTTTGTCTTGACACTAAATTAATAAACTGTCCGTGCCATCAAAAAATCAATGCTTCCCCCTATGATTTCTTTGACAAAATTAAATTTTTTTAAAATGTTGTTTTTCTGTTTTTGAAAGAAATAATTATATAAAAAAAAAATAATTTTTTTGAAGAAAATAGCTTTATATCTCCAATCAATTAAGAGTTTTAGCTTCGAACTTATTTGAAACATCTCACATATAATTATAAATAGGCAATCAATAAATTGGTCGAATTTCGACCCCAGGCGATATTAGTATAGGTAATTGTGTTGACCGTGCTACTGATGTTAGTTGCGGTTGTTGCTTTGGTGGTTCCAAAAAATTTATAAATTTTTAAAAATGTAATTAAGTTAATTATATTCATAATTACTTACTTTGGTGGTGATGGCTGCGGTGATTCTAAAGACAGTGTTGATGGCAGCAGCTTACATAATAATTTATGGCTAAATCGCAATACTGCGTTAGGTCGGTCGTGCGTTGACAGCTCGAGTAGAGACCAACGTGTTCTTATGGTGCAAATCCAAATGCGACCTCAAGCGTTGGTCGTACTTTATATCGTAAAACAAGAAGAAGAGATAAAATACGACCAAAGTACGATCTAACGAGATAAGTAGAAAAATGTTCTACTCGGTCGTGCGTTTGACATTTCTTCACAGAGCAGAGTTGCATTTTCATTGAAAGCGCTTACAATGTGGGTGTTTTATGGTTTCACTGGCAAAGATAGATTTTCGTGGGATTTCTTTTATTATCGCTGGAATTAATGTTTTATATAATGTTTTTTAATAACTCATGCTACTAAAGTAATCAAATTAAGATTTTGATAAAGTTAATCTATTTGTATTATTCGATATTTTAGAAATTTATATAGAAATTGCGAGATTTAGAATTGGAGGAAAAACAACTTTTGTGGGCATTTTTGTGTAGCTGCTTTTATTGGCATCGACAAAATAACAGACGCACAATCTGTCAGCGCAACATTGAGTTTTGTAAAGTAATAGGTCGTGCGTTCTGTCAGTTCATCTCGTAAAGGTTATGCAACGTCGATATAAAGTACGATCGGCGCACGACCGACCTAACGCAGTATTGCGATTTCAGCATTAAGCTCCTCTAAACTGTTTACGACGAAATGGAATATAAACTTAATATTCTAAAGCCCAGCCCGCTACAAAATGTCAATATTGCGTGCATCTCCCTTGTTAAGCGTTGTTTGTGTTATTTTCGTCTTTAAGCTACCAGCCACACTCAGAAAAAAGCTTATCGGAATATGATAAAAAAGGCATCATATTTAGAGAAAAATGGTATAGACTTTGCTCCAGAGAATGTTATTCTCTAATTTCGATATTAAAAATTCTCTAAAAATGGTAAAAAGCTTCCAGAAAAAAGGAAAATATATCGTTTTTTGAGAAAAACTTTTTATTTTTAAGAAAAGATTTGTTTTTATTGAAGAAAATACTTCTCTTAGTGAATTTTTTATCAAAATATAAGAAAAGTTTTTCATTTTCAATAAATTTTTCTCTATAAATGAGAAATTTTTGTGCGAGAAAAATACTTATCATTATTAGAGACATTGAAATATTTCCATTTCCTAGAAGTAAAGAAATATTTCTTCGAAAATGTGAAAATTTATTCTATTTTAAGAAAATTTTATTTGAAAAAGAGAAAATTTCTATATCGAAAATAGAGAAATTTTTTACCGGAGCAAGGTATGTGTTTTTTTCTCAGTGCATACTTTGAGTAATTTATACATGAGTTTTTTTAATTTTACAAAGTTATGTTTTGTACATTTTAACATTTTGTTTTTGTATGAATGAACAAATTTTTCATTTTAAAACCATATTCAGCTCACACAAAAACTTTTGCAATTACAATGTACTCTCTGTTAACGGACATTCCTCTTGAACGAACACCTCTCTTAAACGGACACTTTTTGATGAACGCAAATATTTGTTTGACAATTTTTTCACTACTCCCTCATAGAGGGACGACCCTCTCATAACAGGACGCGGACACTACTATGAATCATATAAGGCGCATTATTCCCCTCTTATGCGGACACTTGTTTTGATATTCTCTAATCATCGACTTTCGTATACATAGTTATTTCATTCAGTCCATTTTTTTATTCACAAAAGCCATCTTAGATAATTTTACTATGGTTTTTTGTTTTCTCGGTGTAGTACACATGTTTGTTTGTGAATAAGAGTTAACAAGATTGGAAGTTAGTAACAATTTTAATGTTTTATTTGGTAATTTTTAACAAACATAACATTGAGGAAAAAGGAATTATTATTCACAAACTATGACAAAAGGCTAAAAACCTTCTAAAATTATAGATATTCTGAGTATTCCGCAAATAATGGTATATATTGCCCCAAAACACACATCAAAGGTTGTGAAAGTTAGATTGAAAGCTTAAAAAATAAATATTTTGAATGAGCCAGCTCAAAGAATAGACCCCAAGTATATACAAAATTTTAGGAATGATGTTGAGGTCAGCATAAGCAATTGCAATTTTAAAATTTTGTATGAGTTATGGAGTGGAATTGCGTAGGCTTGGTACTCTAAGTATATAGCACAGAACCTTACGGAGAGTGTGGTATGAAGATGTGAAGCTCTTTTAGAAAAATTCAGAAAATTGTCTGAAACCATTGCTAAATCATCAAAACTCACCTTTTCCCCAATCTCTCCTACCCACAAAAAATAAATTAAAAATTTTATATATTGAAAAAAAATATCCATATAACCACTATATCTACCAGAACCACTTTTTATATGGCTTTATGAGCAAGTTTTTAAAATTTATTATTAGTTGACTTACAGTAAGGCTTGTGCTACACAGTATCAGATCCGAAACGAACATGGAACTTTTATTTTGTACATCGGAACAAGTTTACGGAAACAGGTTCGTGGAACTAGTAGATCCTTTGCACTTTTTTAGAATGTGTGAGTACTTAAATTTATGAAGAAATGTGCTCCGATATGAATATATATTATTAAATTAACTCTTCATAAATGCGATACTCATTTTTATAATATAACAAACCTAATTCTTCATTCCTTACCTTAAGGTACTATTACAGTGTGTAACAAATGAAAAATAATTTTTTGTTTTTTTTTTAGAATCTGGTTCCTTAAGGCCTTAAGAATGCGTTTATGAAATTTTAAAAAAAAATATCTAATAAAACAAAAGATATAACATACATTATATTCGTATGTCGCGCATTTAATCATATATTATCGTTGATAGAAGAAAATCTGATCGCGTTTTTCTCGAAACAAGTTTTTTCGAATTGGTTTCTAAGATATCTCGAGTTCTGCTTGATCGATTTCGATGAATCTTGATTCATTGTAATCTTCATAGACCCTGTTAAGCACTCTACCTATAAAAAGTCGAGAAACTTTTATATTTTGTTTTAAGAATTACTGCCAAAAAGAGGGGTTTTTTGTAAATTTGTTTTTCAATGCATGCCATTTTTTTTTTGTTTTGTTTTTTTTTTTATTTGCGTAGGTAGAGTGCTCAACTACAACCCTTTAATGAAGACTGCACTTTGATTTTTTACTTTCTGACGCCTTAAAAATGCTGGAGACGAGAAACCAACTTACAACCTTTTTTTAAACACGCCAACTTCAACGACCTCTAAAAATTAACAACAAATACAAAAACCAAAAAAATAACATTTTGTTTATATCTTCAACTTTAACTGTACATAATGTAAATAAATTTGAATTAAATACTTTAATAATACTATGTAAAAAAAATTAATAAAAAATGTGTTGTTTTTAACCCATTTTAGTCAGCTGGTCGATTTTTCGGCCTCTAACATTAAAATTAATTTATGGAAAAAATATTAAAAAATATTACATGTTCATGTAAAATGGAAAATTTGGAAATTTATATTTATTTTCTGAATTTGCATTTAACCAAATTAAGTCTTTGCAGAAAGAATTTGAAAATATTTTTAATATTTTTTTCAGAAATTAGTTTTAAAGTCAGTGGTCGGGAAATCTACCAGCGGACTAAAATGGGTTAATAGCTTCACACTATAATAGTACCTTAATTAATTCCACATATTTAAATTATTTAAGCATGTTCATATGCAGCAGTTGCCTCGAAAGCAAAACAAGCATGTACTGGAACTAGCTAGTTCCGCCCGTTCGAACGACAATATATAGTCGATCACAAAAATCGTGTAAGATTTAATATGTAACAAAGAGATGTTGTATTGATGTTCATATTGCTTAAGAAAAAAACAAAACAATCACTGTAGCCGGAACTATTTGAACATGCTAAATATGAATCGAAGCAACGATTGGAACTATGTCTGACTTTAAACATAGTTCCGGGAACTATATAGGTTCGGAACGACACATCTTTACTAACAGTCCTTAGAAACATTTTTTCAAGCAAAATTGCTAACAACTTAAATTTTAATGAAAAATATAGAAAATTATTATGAAAACAGCATGGTTGATTGGTCCTCAGAGAACTTATATGTAATTTTTGACACTGGCACAAATAAATTTTTTTTTTAAGAAACAGCCTGTTCGCTCAAGCGGATAAGGTCACCGGATATGCGGCCATCAACAACGCACTGGGTAGGCTTTTTTTTTTTGTTTTTTAACACAGCGCTCTAAAGCATCATCAACTAATGCCAAATATTAGCATTTTTGCAACTTCGGAATGTGTTAAATTCTTTGTTTTTGTTGTTCTTTTTGGTGCTCCCATTTTTTGTTATAGCAAAATCCTACGATTATCGCGCCTGGCATGCGCATAAATCATTCGTTGACTAAACGGCAGCCGCGTACCGTGGGGGGGGCGGGGGGGGCGGTCCGCCCCGGGCGGCACTAGTTTAGGGGCGGCACTGAAGCTAAATAAAGCCTTTTACAAAATAAATATGTGTACATTATCATTTTAAGGTGTACAAACAAAAGAAAGAACTAAACTTAATGAATAAATTTGGCCGCCACAGTAAATGTAACTATATTTATGAGCTTCGTATTGAGCACAACCAAAATGTAAAATCGTTTTTCGAGTCTCAAAATTAGTTGCCAAAGAAATAAAAAAAGACATAATATTTAGGCATGTGCGAGTAGTTGAATTTTCGAATAACTCGGCTGCGACTTGAAACAAGCATTGAATAACTGGTGTTTTCGAGTAACTCAAAGTTTTTTGAGTTTTTAAGTGCTTTAACTTGTCAGTGGAAATGCCCAGTAGAAAAGTGGTTTAACAGAATAACGTTTTTCAACTTAGGTATATTTGGTAAAAATAGCTGTTTTGTGCTTTGATGTGTTGAGTGTGGGAGAAAGGCGGAATTTTCGTTTGATTATGGCGAATTGTAAGTTCAGAGTGCATATTAAGAAATAAGACTTATGCGTATAATTTTAAGTCGTATCTTTTATAATGTTTTTTGATTTTTTAAGGGATTTCACTGTTTTAATAAAATCACTTTGGAGAGGAGTTAGGCGTGGTCTTAACTGATTTAGGTCATTTTCTAATTTAATAATTTAATTATTCATTTTCAAGAACTGATTTTGAGAAATGACCACAAGGTTTCAGCAGCTTCATGCTCTTGCTGAAAAATTCGCAATTCTTACTCCTTTGATTCTCCTGAATGATAAGTTGGAATGTAAACTGAATGAATTCTGTCACGAAGAAATTGACAATGAAGAGTTTCTCGCTGAGAGAAAAATACTTCAGCATATTGTTTCTATAGCTCACAAAGAAACTGATTCTTGTATGAAAGGTCCACTTGAACTTTTAAAATTTATTTTTAAATTAAGTCTAGAAAACGCAGTTCCAAACATTGTTATACTTTTAAGCTTTATTCTAAGCTTTTATTCATAAAAACCTACATTAGAACTACAATGAGTACTTCTCGCCTACAAAATCTTGCCATATTATCTATAGAATACAAGTAAAGTAATGAAATAGACTTTGATAATTAGGGAATTCACAGTTTGCTTCTAAAGTTAACACCTGACAACTTTAGAAAGATATTTAGATCGAACTGTGAGCACCTTTTTTTGTGTTTTGGAGCTAAATTGCAAAAATAGTTTTCAAAAATTTGAAATTTGTTCATAAACATGCCTCGAATGAACGGAAAGGAAGAATTATGAGATAACTTTAGCAACAAGTGGGATCTCAAGTTTGTACGTAAAACAAAAACAATCAAAGTTAACACGTGCTAAAATGTTCTAAAGTTAATAAACGGCAAAGTAAACAGAGCAGATAATACAGAACTGTGAGCACCCTAAATGTAATTACCGATTTTGCTAATAAAAAAACAAGAAAAATAATAATTTAATAAAATATTATAAAAAAAATTGTATTTGTATAAATTTCCTTTTCGGTGTCATTAAGGAATAAACTTTTTTATCGTTGGCCTAATTCTAATATGGCGTAAGTCAACATTTGGAATAATAGCGATTATTAACGTTTAAGGGGACCTGACGCCTTCAAAATTTTGTTTATTTTAATGTTTAAAAATGTGTATAAGTTCAATAGAAATAGATATAATTTTGAAAAATTACAAATATATTTTTCGGAAAAATATTACGCAAAAAAATTTTTTATTGTTTTAATCACATATACTGCTGATGGAATTTTTTTAAAAAATTCATGGCGCTTTTAATTTCATATGTTTTGTTCACCATTTTATATATCATAAATAAATTTTATTTTCAACTGTAGGGTATAAGTATAGTGTGTATGCAATGACAAAATTTTATTATGCCAGGTTACTCCTTAAAAAATACTTGTTCAGGTGTCAATATATCATATTTATATTTTAGTAAATATAGAATTCTCCCGTGATATAACAAAACCAAGTAACTTGTTTTTTGAAAATTGTGAGAAATTGAGGTATTGTGTTATAGGATATAATCTTTCAGTATATAAGATTTTTAAGTTTTTTCAAATTATTGAAGAGTTAAATTATTGAAGAGTTAAGAGTTAAGTTTCGAAATTTTTGAAACTTGTGCTAGCCAAATTATTTTGCGTTGCAGTTTTTTAACAATTCAGTCGAACTTAAGATACTGAGAAAATTTTTGTCATATATTTTTTCATTTCATATAAACAAGATTTTTGTTTTTTCACAAAACCAGGCAACTATGAAGTTACTTAAAAGCAAATAAAACATTTATATGTTTCTTAGAACACTTTATTCGTTGCTGTTTTTTCAAAATCAAGTAACTTTAAAGTTGCTTGGTTTTGTTGTATAATATCAATTAAAACACAATTGTTTAGAAAATAAGCTGAACATTTGTTACAATTTTAATTAAGTATCTTATTATTATTGGTTGGTGACCGTGGCATGCAGGTTAAGTGTGTGGCTTAGCATGCTCGGAGCCCGGGTTCGATCCCCAGCCGTGGCGAAAAGTTTTTCAATAAAAAATTTTTCTGATCGGTCACCACCTCTCTGCAGACAATGGCAAACCTCAGAGAGTAAATAATGCCATGTAAAGCTTCTTGAGAACATGAGCCGTTCGGAGTCGGCATAAAACATGTAGGTCCAGTTCTCGGTCAATTGTGTGCATAAATTTAATAACACACACAACACAATCGATCCTAAGAAGCTCGGTCAAAGTCCTTTCAAGGGCTGAAATGGCCAATTTGTTTTTTTTTTTTTTTTTTTTTTTTTTATTATTATAATTAAGTATCTACACAAGTATCTTATTAAGTAAATTATATATAAATCTATTCATTAAACTCAATAAAAAATCTTTTGATACTATTTTTAACAAAATTAATGGAACATATAAATAAATTCATGAATGTTGGTATTTACTCATGGCTTGTAAAACCAATAGAAAGATCCTTAGAATCTGCACATTCCTTAAAATCTTCCCAAAAATTAATTTTTGTGTTATCATGTATTAAAGGAATTAATTTATCTATAATATCCTTCTTTTTAGATGGGTTTTTCACGATTTCCTTTAATTGTACATATTTGAAAATTTCAGAAGATCTTTTTGATGAACTAATGTGCATTCAAAAAAATTTTGCATCGGTTTCGATGGAAGTTTTATAAAAAATTACAATAATCCTTTTCGAAAATTTTGCATTTCATTTTTTTCGGCAATTGCTGTATGCTGGATGCAATAATCTTTTCTTTGTAGCACGATTGAAAACGAATGTTTGAGAATCCTTTGTAGTACGATTGGAAAAGATTGTTTGAGAACCTTCAGATCGAGTATCCATGAAATGATTGTCCATGAGCTCTTCTTCGTCACCTTTTTTTTTATTTGTGGATCAAAATCAGGATCATAGTACGACGATGCAGGACTAAAATCAATTTTACTTTCTCCGTTATTAACGCAAAAATCACTGGAGAGTATACTTATATTTTTGTAATAATTTCCAAAAAAAAATTCAAGGAACTTATCATATAATTTTTGATAGATTATGACTTTCAAATTTTCAATTAAATCGAAATTTTTTTCAAGTGACGACATTGTACGCTGTTTTTGATTATATTCGATACGTTTGAAGAAGAAGATCTGACTAAGAAAAAATGTTCAATAAATTTTTGAAATAATTTTTCGATTGCGGTATTTTGAAGTGAATTTTTTCGCATAAAATTTAACTTCGTTTAAGTAATGTGCTGAAAAGTACTGAAGTAACTTGGTTTTGTTGTAACCCATTTTAATCTAATCAAGGCATTTCAAGTTACTTGTTGTATTTTTTTTTTTAATATTAGTGTTTAGAAATGAGATAGGCAAAAATGGATTGAAGTTTCTCGTAGACTTTTTGCTCTAGATTTTTAAACATAGATAGAACAACAAAACCACGGAAGAAATGAGAGCAAAAATAGACTCATGCGCGCGTTTTGCTCCATTTTTTCCAAACTTGCGTCGTATTAGAAATAGGTTGATGATATGTATATTAGAATTTTTTTTATATAATTGAGAACAATGAAAGACCAAATTCTAAAGTGAAAACTATGCATACAAAACCCTATATAAATATCAAAGATTTTTTTTTTATTGCATATGAGAGGGGCGGCAAATTTGGAATCCGCACCGGGCGGCTTAGCCTCTCGGTACGCCACTGCTAAACGGGGCTCCTAACGGGGCTAAAAGCAGCCAACCAGCTAAAAGAACACCATTCTGTGACAATATAACATGAGTTAGAAGACTATTTGTTGGCCAAAAGAATAGCAAAATTAAAAAAAAAAAAAACTAAAATATATTTTGCCAGTGGCAGATAAGCTTACAACTAGAAACAAACAAACCAGCAGCGTGCCTAATTCTGGAAAGCTGCCAGCTGGTTGGCAAAGTTTTTGATGGCACATGCTAAATTTTCTGCATAAGCCATGATTATGTAAGTTAAAATTTGTAATATATTTTCCATTTCCATAATAGACTTTAAATTAAAAAAAAAAAGCACGAAACAATAAATATGAAGCACAATTTTTTTGTAAGCCAACTCCACACCTAACTAAGTCAATGATGAACAAGCCAAGCACCTTAAATAAAATTCCAAAATAAAAATTAATAACAACACATTTAAAACAATTATACCTCTTGAATAATGCATTAACCAAACGAATGTCACGCCTCATGTACGGCTCAACGCGGCTAAAAAAAAAACAACAAACAAAACCAAACCACAGCCGCCTTTTTTATACTGGCTTCATTTCTAACCAACAAGAAAAAAGCAACCAACAAACAGCCGTTACCAACTGTCGTTTTAATATTTCGCATAAATTCTAATATAATACTTTTTGCTGGTAAGAGTGTGTTGTTTGTTTTTTTTTTTTTCATCTTCTTCTTGCTGCCAATATAAGCTACAAAGTAGACCTGCACGCACCACGCTGCTGATTCTTAATATTTTATTATTTGTTTTTTCGTTGCTGCATATTTCTAAGCCATGTCGTTTATTTAAAATCACTCCCACTCACACTTTCCTTAGCGAAGAAACTTGTTGCTCCTTTACCGTAGCTTGGTAGGTACAACCAGGTTATTGATATAAAATTTGCTTAATTTATCTTGAAAGTTTTGCGTATTTTTTTTTTCTTTATTTTCTTTTCTTATAAATTGTTTTTGACGCGTTATAATATATGCGTTGCATGTGCTCAGCACTATTATTTCAAAAAGTTCAAACAGAACTTTTATTTGTTTTATTTTTTAAAAATGTTAATGAAAAAAAACGAGCTCAGATAATTGATTGAAATATTAATAAACTTTGCAGTAAATTATCAAGATATTGATAAAATTTGGCAACATGCAGTAAGAAAAATATTTGCTCTTTATATATGATAGTGTGTGTGTGTGTGTGGAATATTATTACAATCATCATTTCTTAAAAGTTATCAAGAATTGTTTATTTCGAAAAATTATATATTTTAAAATTTCAATATTTATTTAAATTAAAATGTTAAGTTTATTTCGTTTAATACATTTCGTTTATTAGATTAAACATTTTTCAATCGGGAAAACTAATTTTTGAAGATGGTATTTTTGTTGTATGTTATTTTATATTTTATTCTGGAAATAATATTAGATAATGTATACAAGTCATTCAACTGTATTTACTAACTGCGTGAGGGTTATATTAATTTTGTAACGACGTGTGTAACGCCCATAAAGAAAGGGTAGATATATTAAAGAATATATTTTATTGATCAGCAAAACAACATAAGTTGATTTTTTTTACCTTTTTCGAATACTTAACATTGTGAAAGTATTCTGAGAAAGTCTTTAGGCAGTAAAAAAAAAAATTATTGTTGTAGTGAGCACAAACGTCCGAAGATAATTCAATAAATAAATGACTTCAAAAATTTTAACACGTTTTTCTCGAAAAATGTTGGGTGAAACCGGTGAATGGCATTAATCGAATACTTTTCCAAGAATTCCTACCGAATTGTTTGCACTAGTAAAACAAGATTTTTAGAGAAATATTTTTTATTTTTTAAACTAAAATACCAAATATATAAACTTAGGGAGGACATGGCATAGGCCGTTTTTTTAAATCGATTTTTTTTTAACTTTGTATTTTAGTAAATATTCTTAAGATTCATGGAAGTTACATGGAAATATTCTTACGGGTTCAAAAGTTACAGCCGGAGAGTGCATTTTTATTTTTCTTTGCATTTTTCTTTGTTCACAAACTTTGAACGCGATTATCTCAAAACCATGTTTTTCGCACTGGTTGCGGCACTAGCGGGTTCATTTTTTGACGAAATTTTTTTTTTGTTTTTTTTTAAACTTGATTAGCTATCGTATGACACTAGCTTTTTTTCAATTTCTTTTTGATTTTTTATGAATTTTTAAAGTCAATATTTTTTTCGAAAAAACACACCTTCAAATTTGGAACATCACCAAAAATTTAAAAAAAAAGCTCCTGTCATAGGATAACCAATTTTATTTAGATTTAGAAGTCATTTTTTCCACATCGGACAATTTTTGCGAATCTCAGCGCTGCAACCACGAGGCCCCGTTTTTTTCTCTGCCGCCAGTTTGGAGCTCTATAAAACAATGTTGGAGTGAAAAATATTTTGCAAGAATGTTTGTTTTTGACTCTGCCGCAAATGTTATGTCTCACTTTTACCAAAATTTAACCTTAATGAATTAAATTCAAAAAGTTTCAGTAGAAAACAAATTATTTTTACTTTTGTTTTTTGTAAAAACATGATCCGAAAAATCATGTCCAGCGCATATTTCAAGGGCTTTTCTAAATTATGTATGTATGTCAAGTATATGAATTTATATATATAATAAAAAAAAAGGCGCGTGCAGCAACGTACACGTGGCAGAAGTCAAACTTCTTTAACAGTAAGAAATAAGATAGATTTTAGTGTCAAATATATAGAGAAAGTATCTGAAAAGAACTTCAATCAATACGGAATGGAATAATAATTTTTTGATTCAATATTTGCATCCTCCAAGGACCGTATGACTATGGTTCTTGTCATACATTAACTGTTATCAAAAATAAAAGTTATTTTGTGCCTTATAGTTTTTTGGGCAAAAATAACAGTTGCTTTTGATTTTTATTTTATCGGTCAAAAATAACAATTATTTTCTGCCGTTTATTTTTTCGGTCAAAAATATCAGGTAATTTATATTTGTTCAAGTCATTTTGCCGACTAAAAAAATTTTGATACCATTGTCAACAGTTCAATCTGTCAAGCGGCCTTTAAAAAAACACAAATTGCTTGATATTTTTGACCGAAGAAATTAAAGTCAAAAGTAACTTTTATTTTTCCTAGCAAAAATACATGGCAAAAACTAGCAGTTAAATTTTAACTTTTAGAGAATCAGTCTAAAATTTAAAAGGCACTTTATATTCGTAAAGCTGAGGACATTTGTAACATAATGGTATATTTGAAAAAGTCTTTCAACAATTTTTTTCATTTGAAAATTGTAAAATAACAGTTATTTTCGGTACTTGTCTTAGTTCAGTTGATGTTTTACTTGATTTCGAATGTCTTCTCAACATTGTCACTTTTTGAATGCTAGATTGCATTTGCATAGTACTCGTTGAAGTAGCCTTCGAAAGCAGAGGCAAATCTTGTTGATTACTGCCTCCTGCTTCCTGATCATAATAATTGTTATATTGAGTGAGAGTTTGTAAAGCAGCGAACGTTGATTGTTGAGTGTATCAACTTGGTTGGCTATAAAATTTTGTTGAGATGATGGCTAAGTTCTAAAATATATTTTTAGAAAGCATCAGTGTGTTTTTCTGGGTATTGGTTCTTTGCAGATTCACCAAAATACACTGATGCTTCGTAAAAATGCATTTTGGAACTCAGCCGATGTTGCAATCACCTTACCTTCATCATTAGTTGCAGACCCAGCTGCGGCTGCATTCTTAAGAGCTCTAATTCGCTCTTTGAGACGTTTTTTGGCTGGCAAAAACTATTCTCGGCAGTCTTAAATATTGCACTTTCAACACTTTTTGCTTTTATTATGATATTGAATTAACTGTTTTTGCATGTGGTCAATCATCTGTCAAGTTTTTGATCACAACCAACCAACCAAAATAAGCTTTAAGCTCATTATACGGCGAACAGGCAGTAGAAATTTTTCCCGCTGAATGTATCTCTTTGCCTAAATATTTTCGTTAGAAGCTTAAAAAATAAATTTTCCGTGCATACTTTTCGGATGAAAATTAATGTTACGGACAGAATGTTACTCGTTCAGTTTTAATTACATTTTGTTTGCCTGTTTATCATGTGCCTATGTGGCGTAAAGGTATAGATTCCGACTCTTGAGCAACGATGGCCGGGTTCAATTATCGCTAGCGGCTATCATTTTCTGAAAATTTTCATATGAATTGAAAACGTTAGCCTAGCGTCACGAGTAAGAGACCTTAAAAATTTCACTCGCCGCCAAAGAAGTTTCACTTCAAAAATATTACTTTAAACATTGTTTAATTATAATGCAAAAAAAAAATTATTTAAATAAACAGTTAAAGTTTTAATGTAGGGTTTTTCCGTTAAAAACTTAAATGGGTCTTTAGCAAAATAAAAACAACGTATATATAGTTAACGTTAAATTCAAAAAATTAATTGGAATTGGATTAATTGGGGGGAAAAAGTAAAAATTTAAATCTAACTATATATTAAGTAAATATGTATATGATTATGAATAAATCTATATAATTAATAGGCTAAGGTTTTTTTTTGTGACTTCAACTTCTCCCAGACCAATAGACCGATTCTATCGATTCAGATGTCATTTAATCAGGTTTTGGCTGTAGATGCGCAAACCACTTTTAAAAATTGTGATTTAGCTTCAGGGGGTTCCCAATCTTTTAAAGCAGAAATAAAATTTTTGTACAAAAATCCGCAATTTAATCAATTTGAAATTTAGTTAAAGAAGAGCTTATGAATTGATCGAATTTGAATTTTTTTCAAAACTAATATTTTTTTACAAAAATTATCTTTTATGCCTCAAATGTCAATTGTCCGAAAAATGCAGTTTCAAAATCAAAAATTCTACTTTCCGAGCAAACAACTCAGTCAAATTTCAACGGTTTTCAAAATTTTTTTGTTTTTCTAAATTTTTGTTTAATTTTCTTAGAAATGTGTTAACAATTACAGTAATTATCTTACCAAATGTATTTTTAATGAATTTTCTTAATATTGCCTGTAGTTGTTTAACGTGTATTTTTATCAAACGCCAAGACAGAGAAAAAACTCTCGGAAATTTATAGTTCTATATTTGGAAGCGCATATCTCTGTCAGTTTAAAAAAAAATTAATTTATTTCTTTTTTGTATTGAATTGCAATTAATTAACTTTCAAATAATTACAAAGTTTTTACCGTTACTTTATTATTTATATTTGAATCATTGCCTTTAAAAATAGTCCAATAAAATTAATGTTTTCTCAAAAAATGTATTAAAAATTGTTTTTGTTGTTAAAATAAAAAAATTTAAAATTTGCATTTTTGATTTTCTTTCATTAAATATAGTTTATTTAAGACAAATTTGTTTTTGTTTGACAGAAAAATTAATAAATACTATGTGTCATCGAAAAAACAAGGGTACCCCCTATGGTTTTTTGATCGAAATTTCATTTTTTTAAAATGTTGTTCTTATATTTTTTAGACCAATTAAATGTTAACCAATTAAAAGTTATAGCCACAAATCTGTTTTAATCATCCTCCATTCATCTATAATATTAATAGGCTAAGGTTTTTTTTGTGACTTCAACTCCTCCCAGACCAATAGACCGATTTTATCGATTCAGATGTCATTTAATCAGGTTTAGGCTGTAGATGTGCAAACATTAGGTTTGTACAAAAATCCGTCATTTTATCGATTTTAAATTTAGTTTGAGAAAAGCTTATGAATTGATCGAATTTTAATTTTTTTCAAAACTAAAAATTTTTTCACCAAAATTTTCTTTTATGCATTCCTCAAATGTCAATTGTCCGAAAAATGCAGTTTCAAAATCTAAAAATTTCTATTAAAATTTACTACACTATGTTGCAAATAACTCTCTCGTTAAAACCTTTATAATTAAAAATATAAGTACACGATCCACTTAATAATTTCTGAGCATATTTTTGAGATGTTATGAAAGAACATTATTCGAAAAAAATTTGTTTCGATTTTCGACTTTCATTCGTCCTCTACCTAAATAAAAATAAATACATACAAAGATTATTCCATTTTTAGTCTAATTTTTTTTTTTTTTTTTTGTAAATTTTCTATTCGGAACATACATTTTTATATAACTCTGAGTTTTGCATTTGTCGTCACTTTTGAGTTGATAAAAATCACTGAATGTTTTAAGTATAATTTTTCTTCATGCACGAAGAAGAAACGATATTTTAAACAATTATGACTGTTAGCAAGCTCATTAATTTAAAGGTAAAATTGGCCAGAGGAAATTGTAGAGCTGAACGAGTTTTCATTTTGTAAATTGCATATTTTAGACACTCCTAATCAACGATTTTATCGAAGTAAAAGATAGGAGTGCGGCATAACGATTAGATGATATTAGTTAAGAAAACATATCGCACACCCTCTTCAAAAGTGACACAACTCAAAATTGAAAAATTTTTAATATAAATCAATTTGTAATGCACATTTCCATCGACTGTTAAAATTTTGTTTTAATCTGATTGCTTTTTAATTAAAAAAAAAATAATTTTGTGTTCTTCTTTTGTATGAAGTTGCTCTGAAAAAGAAATAGTTTTTTGCCTCTTCTGAACATATTAAAATTTTGAGTTGTGTCACTCTTGAAGATCGTGTGCGATATATGTTTATGTTGCGGGCACACAACTACACACATTGCTGTCTATGCATGTGTTTCTCTAACTTATGGTAATTTGCTACAAATACACAAAAACGCCTGTAATTATATGTTATGTATTTAAATCGTTTCCTCAAATACAAATTACAAGCGATGCCTTCTAAATCAACACACATTTAAACAAGCATACGCACATACACAAACACACACACACGCACACACACACACACATATGTCACAAACACAATGTTACACACTAGTAAACACGATTCAAAACTTTACGCATAATTGTAGCACATCGTAATAAATCAAAAGAAACAAAAACATGTAGCATGCTTTTTGGCGCACACAGACGTGCAACAGAAAGTGAAACCAAATTTACATCAGCAACCATGAATGCCACCCACCTCCGAACGAATGCATAAAGAAGAAAAAAAAAAAACACAGAAACCAACAGCAAGGCATAAGAGAAGGGAGCCTTTTTTAAACGGCGCTAAATCCTTTTTAACGGCAAAAAGCAACTTTATGGCATGGCTTTTTTAGTTGTAGCTGTTGTTGTTGTTAATATTATTATTGCTTTTTTCCCTTTGTGTTGTTGGTTATGTTATTAAGTGTTGTTGCTGTAGTTGTGGTTGTTGTTGTTGTTGTTGTTGTTTTTATTGTTGTTAAAATTATGTATGCGCTTGCATAAATATAGCAACATATGCAAAACAAGCAATTGTTGCTACATGTTGTTATTGTTTTTTGTTGTTATCGTTCTGTTGTTGTTGCTCTTGTTTTCTGGTTGACTGCGAAACATTATTTGTTATTCCTAAAAACAAACAACAACAACAACAATAACGGCAAAAATATGTGGGCTCAAAAACATGTTCGCAGTCTTTTATATGTCGGCTGTGCCATATTTTTTGCCTACGTGTTTGTATGCGTTACTAAAGCGCCATAATCACCACAAGGATACGTTTTCCCCCTTTTTTTTTTTTTGTTCTGTTTTTAAAACGTTACCTACAGCTGGGGCTTTTCGATGATATTCTTCAAAAGATTGAGGACGGCGATGTTTTGAAGGTATAGCAATTGAGATTCCTCGAGGTGATGATAATCAATTGCTTTGGTATTTCCTCTATTCAACATATTTTACAAACCGATTCAGAAGAGGAATTCATAAAATAATTGAAATTTTGAAATTCAAACCTTTTGAATAAAGTTAAATATTTAGCTTCATATAATTTGTATCAAATTAAGTTCGTAAAACTTCTTCTACTGCATATTTTTTATGAATAACCAAAACTGAATGCTGAAGACTCATAGTAATAATAATTAACCAAATGTGAAAACATAACAAAACAACTTTAACACTGTTACAAAAGTGAGTTAATTTTGCAATTAAGTCAAGCGTTAAAATTTCTAAAAACATACCAAAAAGTGGCAAGAATATCACTACCATTGCCAAAAATCATTGTAACCAAGAGTACAAACAACATCATCATCGTCATTATCATAACCAGCAATCATGTAAACAACATGTTGCGAGTTTCATTTAATTGTTTAATTCATGTTGAATTTTCTGCATCACCAAACAATAACATCATAATTACGAAGAGTACGATTTTAATTGCAAACTAAGTGCGGGCGTGTTAATAACATACAACGTCGACGACGACTACATTTAGACTGCAATCAAACCATGCATGGATGATCTGGAAAAACAAAAGCAATAACAACAATTATACACTCATTCAGTGTAAATTAAACAAACACACGTGAATACCACGCCACCTCTGGTTTTTCATCCACTGATTGACTAAAAACAGGCACAGCCTTGATGTTGTTTTTTTGTGAAAACTTTTTGGAGCACAGGCTGGGGTATAACTGTAGTTTCAATTACTACAGAGTTAATTACATTTAAGCCTATATATGAACATTTTTCTAGCAGATATTTGACCAGGACTTTCAATTTGGAAGGGTTTTTATCATAGTGTAACATTTAAATAACCGAATAACCGAACGTTTCTAGAAATATATGCACTTCGATTCTCTTTCGAACGCACTCAACTTCATGTTAATCGGTTGACAGGTTATAAAATTACGCGCGTTTTGTATGACAATAGTTTTTTAATGTTTAGTCATAAAAACATAATGAAACAAAAGGCAAATATTACATTTTGTTTTAACTTGGAAAGAAATTCGCTGAGGCTTACACACATGGACAAAATGTATGGTGATGATTGTATATCTCGCACACAAGTTTAATGGTTGAAAAGGAACGTTGAAATGAGGAAGTGAAAACTTGAACGACGATCAAAAAAGTAGACGTCCAGAGAAAAAAATTGTGTTAAACTGGTGAGAAGAATCCGTGAAATCATTGCTGTTGATGGAAATTTTATTGTACGAATATTGACTGAGAAGTCACGAACAAATGGAAAGACAGTTCGTCAAATTCTTGCTAGAGATTTGGGTAAAAATAAGGTCTGTGCTCATGTAGAGCATTGTAAAGCAGTGATGGGCACACACATACTATCACATTTTTGTATTGTGTGTAAAGCAGAGAATAACGAAGATTTTAAATACACAAGTAATTTATTCCAGAAGGTCAAACTGTCAATGATGATTATTATTAAGATGTTTTACATTATTTGTGATAGAAAATTATTCGTGTTAGACTGGACTATACAGTGGGAAAACAGTTTTTGCATCAATAATTCAAATATTGCACGCTATAAACCTCATCACAAGACCCAGAAAGTGAATGAATTCTTGATGAAAAACAGATGCGTGTCATCAACCACCCTCCGTATTTACCTAATCTATGACCATGCAAATATTTTATGTTCCCAAAACCTGAAAACTGAGAACATTCCGGAATTCAATGTATTGGCTGTAATGGAACCTACTTAAAAAAAATAGTAACTTCCAAACATAGTACAATGGGCATTCAACTATATAATATAAAACAAGTAAAGAAAGTCTTAAGTCTGTCTAGCCCGACTTTGAAATACACTAAACCTACTTTTTCAAAATACAATACTAGTATTGAAAATGCGAGTGTCCGTTTATCCAAAAATTTATAAAACTTTCAAGTTTTATTCCTGTAGCTCACATGTTAATGCCTTTATAGTATTTTCGCTATTGCGGGTTTTATGGGAGGTGGGCGTGTTCGTAGACGGATTACGCCCAATTTTCTGCATCTTAGTTTTGATATAAAATACATACATACCAAATTGTATCTCTGTAGGTTAAACATAAGCTTATTTATTGAGTTTTTAATTTTTGAGTTGTATGGGAGGTGGGCGTGTCCGCTGTTGGTTCACATCAATTTTCTAAAACCATCTTCGTTTTGTTATCAAATACAAAAGTACCAAATTTTGTCTGTGTACGTTAAACATTATCTTATTTACAGCGTTTTAAATTTTTGGGTTGCATGGGAAGTGGGAGTGTCCGTAGGCAAATGACGTCGATTTTTTACAATCACCTTTGATTTGTTATAAAACACATGAGTTCCAATTTTTATCTCTGTAGATTAAACACAAACTTATTTATTGAGTTTTCAATTTTTGGTTTGAATGGTAGGTGTTCGCGTGTTCGTGTGTGGATGACACCCATTTTTCAAGGACATCTTTGTTTTGACATAAAATATATTCGCACCAAATTTTATCTCTGTAGGTTAAACATGAGGTTATTTATTGAGTTTTAAATTTTTGGGTTGTATGGGAAGTGGGCGTGGCCGTGGGCGTATGACATCCATTTTTCGAAGACGTCTTTGTTTTGGTATTAAATACATATGTTCCAAAGTTTATCTCTGTAAGTTAAACATTAGCTTATTTATTGAGTTTCAAATTTTTGGGTTGTAAGGGAGGTGGGCGTGGCCGTGGGCGTATGACATCCATTTTTCGAAGACGTCTTTGTTTTGATATTAAATACATACGTTCCAAATTGTATCTCTGTAGATTAAACATGAGCTTATTTATTGAGTTTCAAATTTTAGGGTTGTATGGGAGGTGGGCGTTGCCGTGGGCGTATGACATCCATTTTTCGAAGACGTCTTTGTTTTTATATTAAATACATGTGTTCCAAATTTTTTCTCTGTACGTTAAACATGAGTTCATTTATTGAGTTTTTAATTTTTGGTTGTATGGGAGGTAGGCGTGTTCGTGGGTGGATGACACTAATGTTTCGAAGACATTTTTGTTTTCATATAAAAAACATATTTAATTTTATTGTTGAAGGCTTATTACGAGCTCATTTATGCAGTTTTAAATTTTTGCGTTGTATGAGAGGTAGGCGTGTTCGTGGGCGGATTCCAAAAATATTCAATATTACAGATCCTTAGATCCATATGACCATGTGTACCGAGTTTCATTCAATTATCTCAACTCCTTCTTCTTATCCTGTGTATACGGACAACACACAGAAGGACAGACGCACGGATGGTCTGACGGATGGACGGACGGACATGGATAGCTCGACTCACGTGGTGACCCTTATCAAGAATATTTATATTTTTCTATACCGGACTCGCTTCGTTCTATAAATGTATAAAAATATATTCAATTAATATACCCTGACCTTTCAGGTTTTGGGTATAAAAATTCGGTTATTTAATTGTCACACTGTGCATATCAGATATAAATATATATATATATATATATACTAGATGGTACCCGGCGCGTTGCTGCCGTCCTTGTCCAATGTCTGTTCCAGTTTGCCAATAGAAGGCCATCAACAGAGAGTAACTCCACACTGTGTT
This sequence comes from Tetanocera ferruginea, assembly GCA_958299015.1. NCBI lineage: Eukaryota > Metazoa > Arthropoda > Insecta > Diptera > Sciomyzidae > Tetanocera > Tetanocera ferruginea. Next base: position 156,214,628 of record OY282642.1, on the reverse strand, counting down.
TCAATATTCTGTAGCCATTATTTCCAAAGCTTCTAAATATAAACAACTGTCTTTAATGGGCGGAACCGAATTCCTTGTCCAATACCCGCTTTAGTTTGCGACTATTTCGGTGTAGTAGAATATCACCAAATAGTAACTCCAAACCGAGTTTCTTTAATATTTGACTATTATTTCCACAGTGATTCAATATAAAAAATGTCTTATATGGGCGGAGCCACACCCATCGCACAAAGTCCATTCTAGCATTCCATAAGCAGGACACCACCAAATAGTAACTTTATTCTGAGTTTAAATGTTCTGTGACTTCTATGCTATTCTGTATCGAAAATTTCAATTGTAAGGGCAGAGCCACGCCTCGTTTTCCAATGCCCGTGTTTGTTTTACAATTGCAAGACCTAGCCCATCAGTTGCTTCATACTGAGTTGCATTGTTATACGACATTTAGTTCCAAATCTATACGATATAAAAAAAATGCAATTTTATGGGCGGTGCCCTGCCCCCTTTCCAAAGATCGCTCAACTTTGATAGTCTAAGGGCACGGCTCAATAGTAAGTTCGTGCCGAGTTTCATTGATGTGTGACTTATAGACGAAAGTAGAACCAATAAATTTGTGTTCTTGAAAAAGTGCCACGCCCCTCGCGGGTAAGAGGGTGAAAAATACTTTAAAACCTATTCTCATACCTACCAAGTGTACATAAAAAATTTCATTAAAATCGGTCCAGCCGTTTAGGAGGAGTTCAAACACTAACACCGTGACACGAGATTTTTATATATTAGATTTCAGTTTCAGTTGATAAGAACTAATGAAAGAAATAAAAAAATTGTCCTTAATACCTCATATGACAATGCTAAGCGGTACCCCGTTTGGACCTTTATTAATTTCTAAGCCCTCACGAATGCTGCGTGAGAGTTACATTAATTTTGTGACGATGTTTGTAACGCCCATCAAAAGGCATAGCAGATATAGAAAAGTATATATATATATTTTTGCTCAACATCACCACCTTAGTCGTTTAAGCCATGTCCGTCTGTCCGTCTGCCGACACGATTACAACCGTAATTTTTAAATTATCGTAATGAAATTTGATATTTAATTATTTCTAAGAATTGAAGATTAATTTAAAAAATAAATCTTTGAACCAAGAACTAGGTTCGGAAAATGGTGAGATAGATAAGTTGGAGGGACAGGAAAATCAAGCAAAACAAGTATAGAATGTTGTATGTGTGGCTTAGTGCTAATCAAAATGAAAATTGGAATCTAAGGCAAGTGTTCTGACTTATCAATAGCCAATTCGTGGTTTTAGGCAATCTATTCCACATCCATTTATACCGCCAACTATAACTCTAAAGCTGTAAGTTATGATAAATTTTGAATTTCAGTTGATAAGAAATGGTCAAATAATTAAAAAAAGGTTAACGCATTGGACCAAGGCTTGGCTAGGATTCGAACCCGGGACCTCTGGATTGGCAGTCAAGCAGGCTTAACACTCTACTAGCGAGGCTGCAAATCTCTTTACATTCCACGGAAATTCATCTAATGAATTGATTTTGCACATAAGCTTCGATCTCAAATACACACACAAAAAAAAAAAAAAAAAAAAAAACAAATTGGCCATTTCAGCTAAAGTTCGAACGGCTAAAGTTCATGTTCTCAAGAAGCTTTACATGGCATTTTTTACTCTCTGAGGTTTGCCGTTGTCTGCAGAGAGGTGGTGACCGATCAGAAAAATGTATTATTGAAGCAAATTTTTTGCCGCAGCTGGGGATCGAACCCGGGCTCCGAGCATGCTAAGCCACACACTTAACCTGCATGCCACGGTCACCACCACGGTCACCAAATACACACACACTGAGTTTGAAAATGAGACCAATCGGCTAAAAACCATTCCGAGCTCCGTACAACGTAACAACATAAAAACTTTAAATATCTTTATTTTCCATAAAAAAAAAACTATCCAATGACACGAAATTTGTCACATAAGCTTAAATTTATAACATGTATGTTTAGTTTAAAATGTAGCAAATTTTTTTTTACAGATTTTGTATAGGATGTATACTAGAGTGTATCAACTTGTATGGGAAAATACTTACCCCCTTAAGGAGTAATGTATACACAAAAAAACTCGGCAGTAGTGAAACTTCTTCAAAAGTAAAGAATAAGAAAGATTTGAGTGTAAAATAAAGAGAGAAATTATCTGAAAAGAAATACAAAGCAGAATCTTGTCGAGTAGACCTTCGGAGTGGACCATTTCTCGATTAATCACACAGTTTTCAATATATACTAGACTAAGAATAAGAACAATAAGTAAAATTTTTGTGTTAACTAGAGAGAGAGTATCTGAAAAGAAATACATTGCAAAATCTTGATGAGTGTACCTACGGAGAGATATTTCTCGATTAATCACACAGTTTTCAATATATTCTAGACTTTATACCACACTTCGGATTGTTGACTACGTCCAGTTGATATTTTTACGTTTATGGCTTCTTGAGATACTTCTTTAACCACAAAAATGGCATTAAGGCTTAAGCTTAGTATGCAGCGAACATGCAGTAGAATTTTTTCCACTAGGTGTAGCTAGGTTTCCACACACAAAAAATTTGCGTGTAGAATTATATGCCTAAATATTTTCGTTCGAAGCTTAAAGAAATAAATTTTCCGTGCATACTTTTATGATGAAAATTAAATGCTTGAAAGTCATGGTTTGTGTTTGTGATAAACTGGATCTGGACCAAAACGCATTCTTGAAAGACATGATTTGTATTTGCGATATACTAGATACGGACCAATATTAACTACATTTTGTTTGTCTGATTTTCATGCTCCTATGTGGCATTATGGTAGCGGTTCCAACTCTTATGCAATGCTTAGTTGCAACAATCCGGGTTCAATTCCCACTTGCGGCAATAGTTTATTGAAAATTTTCATATTAATTGAAAACGTGACCCAAGCATCACACAAGAGACCTTAAAATTTTTCTCGCCGCCAAAGAAGTCCGAAAAAAACTCAGTCCGAAAATGAAATTTATAGACATATTTTGAATATGGTTGAAATCGGTTAGTTCCTGGAATGCATCTCTTGCGCCTACTTAGGTGGTACTTAGGTGGTTCTTACAAAAGTAGACCAATCTTAATGAAACTCAGTCAAAATGCTAGAAAAATAGATTAACAGATATGTACTGACAATGGTAAAAATCGGTTCGACCTTAGAGTCAACTTTTAGTGCAAATTTCTGAATATTTTCATTTCATTTTAGAAAATTTAAATGGTGTTGCTTATTAACTTAAACTTGAAAAAGAAGGAACACACTGATGTTTACAACCGATGACACAAGTGAGGTAACTTCGAGAGAAATGCTGAAAAATCAAAAAAAAAACTTTACTGCATGCCCCTTGTAGGCATTGCAAAAGTACTTAACAACGCATATTAATGAAAAATTTGGACATGAGAATGTACAAGACAAGAACATCTGAAACCACCCACATGTGCACGTACATATTTCGAATATGTTTAAAATAAAGTAGAAAGATAGCTAGTGGGAGAAATTTTGAGAATTAACTCCTACAATCAACATATATAAATTGTAGAAATATTTAAGCAATAAAAGGCAGTAGAAATTAAATTGAAATAAACATTTTCTTATCAAAAAAAGAGTCAAGCAAACAAAGTTTCTTCAAACAATTATGCATCAAAAGATAGAATCTGCAATCATTTCAATAGTTTTGTTACTTGAATCTATCATATAATAAAGCAATGGTTGACATTTATTTAGCACACAAGCATCATTGCCATCACACTTACGATGATCATGAAGATGATGATGATTTTAATGATAATGAGAGACTATAACAACTTTACTGGCACTGCCAGTGAAAACATGAATCATTGTCAGAATCGTCATCCTCCGCCCAAGTTTTCACATCTGACATTTCATGCATGTTCTATTTGTATAATTAACGCCCACTACCGCCCACTGATGTGAATATCTTCGAATGTGTATTGCTTCGAACACCTATTGGTACGCCTTCAACTAGTACCCGCTCACCAACACATGGCAGTTGGCATTGATTGTTCCCAATCCACCCACTTGATTGTTTTAAACAAAGGTTTTTATTTTTATTTTATTTCTATTTTTATTTTTACTTTGAATAGAAATTCATTTGGATAGCAATTAAAAATTGCAATAGCCGCAAAGTTTACGTGCAAATTGAAAGTGCTTGAATGCAATGTTTAGCAAACTAAGCACCAATGAATGCAGCGAATTTCATGTTATATAAAAAATAAATACATTTCAATTTAGTGCTGGTTAGGCTTGGTTAGGGCCAAGGTTTTCAAACCTTAGAGAGAAATATATAGTTTTCCCAGTGCAAACAAATTTATAAATGCATCAAAATGCATGAATGACAAATAGTTTTGAAAATAAAACAAAAATATTGCGTTGCTAAAACATACAACAACAACAACAACAACAACTACTATACAAAATGCACTTTTAAAACGCGTATAAAAATGCAACAACAACAACAACTACTATACAAAATGCACTTTTAAAACGCGTATAAAAATGCTAGATCTACAATAAACTGAATTCAATTGAATTGCGGCGATTGCAAACAACGTGAGTCTGACAACGTTTACATTTAAACGATTAGAAATCGGTTGAAATTTTACGACGGCAGACGTAGTAAGAGCAACGGTAAAAACAACACGTGTAGACAAGAGCAAAAACAAAAAACAATCAATCTACAAAATGCTTTTTTTTATCCTTTGAGTACTGCGTGTGTGCATCTTTGTCTGTGTGTGTTTGTGTGAGTGTGCAAGCAATTGTTGACATTTTTGCTGTTGCTGCTTTATTTTGGAGGCTGCTGGTTTTTTAAGAACTTTTTGTTGTTGTTGTTGTTGTTTTTATAGCTGGCACTCACTCTGCGTGACATTTACGCAATTGAAACGACAAAAAACTTGTATGAATACAAAGCCAAAAACAACAACAACAACGTCAAATTAACAAAGAGCACTTTTGTTTCTTATATTGCTGTACGAACATTTCCGTTTCCGGCATTTACAACGGTGGAGCAGCTGCTGTACACATAGCATACAAACCGCATAGAATCAATTTTTGAATACATAAAAAATGTTTTTGTTGTAACTTTGTTCCCACTGCTTTTATTTTTCTCTTGTTTTTTTTTTTTTTTGCTAATGTTTTGTCTTTGTTTTCAGAAATACTTTGCTGAGCTGTTGACGTCTGACGACCACGTTTATTTCAAGCATTCAACCATCCAACCATACATCCAACCATTCATTCATTCATCTGTCCACCGCTGACACCACAAGCCAGGTTCGGTCACTTGTAACAAGTTATTTGCGCTGAATTGAAAATTCAAATCCTTCAAAAACAACAACACAGAATCCTTCCAAAAGCATAATAAACGCACATCGCTGCATATCAAGAAATACAAAAAAAAAAAAAAAAGCAAAACTCGTCACCGGAAGTAAAGCAGCATATAAAGAATGAGCAGACTTGTAGCTGGTTTTCTAATTATGCTCAACGTGCTGGCATTGATTCAGGCACAACAGCCAAGACGCGATGCTGAGGTATGAAAAAAACTTCTTTGTTCGAAATTAAACCATGACACATGACTTTTACGCTCTTACAACTACAGTACCCACCACCAGCTATACTAAAAATGGCCAAACCATTCCATGACTCTTGTGTGGCCAAAACCGGCGTAACAGAAGGTTTGTTCTTTTTCTTTATTTTGAAGCCATGTCTGAGTCTTTTTTAACCAAAACAATAACGAAAACTTTTCGAAACCTTCATTCAACAGAAGCAATTAAGGAGTTTAGCGATGGTGACATACACGATGATGAGAACCTAAAATGCTATATGAACTGTCTGTTCCATGAAATCGATGTGGTCGATGACAATGGCGATGTTCATCTGGAGAAATTATTCAACACAATACCTGGTAATCTTCGTGATTTACTCATGAATATGGGCAAGGATTGCATTCATCCGGAAGGTGACACGTTGTGCCACAAGGCTTGGTGGTTCCATCAATGTTGGAAGAAGGCAGATCCAGTGGTCAGTTGATTTGTGTTTTATAAAAACTTTTCACAGTTTAATCATACACTTTTTCAATTTTCAGCACTACTTTTTGCCCTAAACGTTTTATGAACTTGAACTTCAATTCGTCATATCTCAACTGGACATTTATTTTTATTAATTTTTGTGTTTTGTTTTGTATTCTTGCGCAAGTTTTAGGTTTTTATATTTTTAAGTTCAATTAAAGCATTACAGAAAACCTTTAATTTCGAGTTCATTTTTCAAAGGACTTCAGGTCAAATATTTTAAGGTCAATCTTTGTTCAAAGAATAGAGTAATATGGTGGTTTTTATTAATCTTCTAATACTTCTGAGCAAAAAAAAAAAGAAAAAACTCGCGAAACTTCTTTAACAGTAAGAAATAAAAGAGATTTTAGTGTGAAATATAGAGAGAAAGTATCTGAAAAGAACTTCAATCAATACGAAATGGAATAATAATCTGTTGATTCAATATTTGCATCCAGGGACCGTACCGGCAATGGTTTTTGTCGAAAGTGTCATACATTAACTGTTATCAAAAATAAAAGTTATTTTGTGCCTTATAGTTTTTTTGGGCAAAAATAACAGTTACTTTTGACTTTTATTTTGTTGGTCAAAAATAACAGTTATTTTCTACCGTTTATTTTTTCGGTCAAAAATATCAGGTAATTTATATTTGTTCAAGCCATTTTGCCGACTAAAAAAATTTTGATACCATTGTCAACAGTTCAATCTGTCCAGCGGCTTTTAAAAAAACGCAAATTGCTTGATATTTTTGACCGATTAAATAAAAGTCAAAAGTAACCTTTATTTTTCCTAGCAAAAATACATAGCAAAAAATAGCACTTAAATTTTAACTTTTAGAGAATCAGTCTAAAATTTAAAAGGCACTTTATATTCGTGAAGCTGAGGACATTTGTAACATAATGGTATATTTGAAAAAGTCATTTAACAATTTTTTTATTTGAAAATTGTAAAATAACAGTTATTTTCGGTACTTATTTTAGTTCAGTTGGTGTTTTAGTTGCTTTCGAATGTCTTCTCAACATTGTCACTTTTTGAATGCTAAATTGCCTTTGCATAGTACTCGTTGAAGTAGCCTTCGAAAGCAGAGGCAAATCTTGTTGATTACTGCCTCCTGCTTCCTGATCATAATAATTGCTATGTTGAGTGAGGGCCTTGTAAAGCAGCGAACGTTGATTGTTGAGTGTATCAACTTGGTTGACTATAAAATTTTGTTGAGATGATGGCTGAGTTCCAAAATGCATTTTTACAAAGCATCAGTGTATTTTTCTGGGGATTGGTTCTTTGTAGATTCACCAAAATACACTGATGCTTCGTAAAAATGCATTTTGAAACTCAGCCGATGTAGCAATCACCTTACCTTCATCATTAGTTGCAGACCCAGCTGCGACTGCATTCTTAAGAGCTCTAATACGCTCTTTATATGCACGAACGTGTTCTGCTCCTGTTTTAGCTATTTTTCTTAGCTTTGAGACGTTTTTTGGCTGGCAAAAATTATTCTCGGCAGTCTTCAATATTGCACTTTTAAGACTTTTTGCTTTTATTATTATATTGAATTAACTGTTTTTGCATGTGGTCAATCATCTGTCAAGTTTTTGATCACAACCAACTAACCAAATTAAGCTTTAAGCTCATTGTGCGGCGAACAGGCACTAGAAATTTTTCCCACTGAATGTATCTCTTTGCCTAAATATTTCGTTTGAAGCTTAAAGAAATAAATTTTCCGTGCATACTTTTCGGATAAAAATTAATGTTACGTACAGAATGTTACTCGTTCAGTTTTAATTACATTTTGTTTGCCTGTTTATCGTGTGCCTATGTGGCGTGAAGGTATAGATTCCGACTCTTGAGCAACGATGGCCAGGGTTCAATTCTCGCTAGCGGCTATCATTTTTTGAAAATTTTCATATGAATTGAAAACGTTAGCCTAGCGTCACGTATAAGAGACCTTGAAATTTCACTCGCCGCCAAAGAAGTTTCACTTCAAGAAAAATCTATGAAAAATGAACAACTGTGTTTTGAAAAAGTTTCAAAGAAACTCGTCACTCATTCAATTAAGTCAATCATATTTCAGAACTCCATTTAATAGGAATCTCAAACGCAAAAGCGATACGCCAACTTAACTTATCGATAAAAAGGAATTTTGATAACTCCTTTGAACGAGCTTTTTTAAATTATCAATTCCTTGTACTTTTTTTACAGAATCATGTAATAGTTCTTTTATTACAAAATGTAATATAATCTGCAAATTTTACCAAGCAGCTCTTATGGATCTTTATAAAAAAAGTAGCGGATGATGGAAGAAAACGAGTTCAGTTTTTATCAGAAAACTGGAAAAACTGTTTTTATCAGATATTATTTACAAATTCTTAATCAGGAACTTTAAATCATACTCAGAGGTTGATCGTTTTGAATTTTCTCTAGTTTATAATAAGAACTTCCTTTTCGGTCAATTCGAAACCATTAATATTTTTTTTTTTTTTGTTCTTCTAGCCAGAACAAAGCATCTATCAGCTTCGCCATTAAACTATAATTTACCATTGAAATGTTTTCTTGAAATTGTGAACTAAAGTAACACGCAAAAATCCACACAACATTAACGTTATATAAATAATGAAGCTATACATATCAAGCCATAACCGCGAAAAAGAGTTAACCAGCAATTAACAAATATTTGTTTTCTTATAAAAACTAATAATTTATTTCATTATCAATAATCTATAATTATAAAATAATAGTAATTATAATAATATAATTATTTATATGCTAGGATTGTGGAAAAATACTGTCGTAACTAAAAATTTTAAGTCGAATATAATTTAAAGAAATCTTCTCCTTTAAAATTTTAGTTTTGATGGTTACATCTTTTTCGCGGTTATGGCTCGATATGATGATGGTGTGTGATGTTCAACAGAATCCAGTTGAACTTATTGAAAAATATATCCCTGACAACGCAACATAACTACCCACACACATTCTTGCATGACTGATCATTAACCTCCTACTGCCCGCTACCTCAAACGCGTAGCTTAAGTTCTGCTTTGAACACAACACATCATAACGGCACAGCTTAAAATTTCTGGCCAAAATACACATCCGCCAACATATACTATGTTAGCTTCAAGACTGCAAAAGCACAAAGTAAAAAAATCCTCGTTGTCATTGGACTTTGCTTAAGCTACTGTTGTTGTAGTCGTCAACATGCCGAGGTCAAAGTTATTGTTAAAAACATCCTTTTGACAAAATAAATTGTTTTGTAAGCGAACAGAAGGATTTAAAATAAAGCAAAAGAAAGAAAATTATATCTTATAAAGTCGTGTATCGTGTACCCGTCGTCACTGAAGCCAAATTTGAAGCACACGTTGTAAAATAACGTAAAATACGTTGATGCACACAAACGGTGAACGGTTGACATGCTTAGCGCTTGTTGTTGTACCAGCGAGAGATTTAAAAGAACCGAGCCACATAAAACGCAATGACAAAAAAAAAAGAAGCAGCATCAGAATGATGAGTATTTCGCAGCGTACCAAGACGAACTTTTATTGATATTGCAATTTTCCATCATATTTATGCCGGAAATATACAAAAGCTAGGATGCAGCGGTGAGTTGTTTGTGGCCCGCATGTTGGTTGATGTTTGTTGTTGAGGTGGTTTGAAAGCACACAAAAAACATATACTTTAAGCAGAGCATATAAAAGAATGCATTGGTTTATGTAATAAATTTGTAAAGCGGGTCAATGGATTAAGCGATTTCATCAGAGCAAGAATTAAAAGTTGTGTAAAAGTTGTGTAAGTAAAGATAAGATAAAGAACATTAAATATTGAATGTTGTAAATGAAAACATATGTCAACAACAGAGCTTAATAAAGCATAACATAACAAAACAAGTTACGTAAAATCTTGTGTGTTTCTTAAGTCTTTGAGAAAATTAATATGATTATGATTAGTTTATGATTAATTATCTTTTTGCGTATGAAATTTACAGCCTTATTCTGATGATTGACACTTGTAAATTTATTGACAAGCGCAAATATTCCTTATTCTAAAATGGAATTGAAAGCTCATTATTTGAAAATAATTCTCAACATCAGAAATGATATTGATAACAGCAAAAAGAAGTAGTGTCAAAAATGTTTGGATTTTCATCCCAAGTATGAAAAAAAGCACTTTAAAGATTACCTTGTCCAAAACTTTTCAATTGTCAATCATTTTTTGTTCTCATATAGTTGCAAGTTTCTCTATGGGTTTAAAAACAGATCCCTGCAAACATTTTCAATCGCCTGAGAATCTCCAGCGAATTGTTAGAAGATGCAACAATCGCCGGCGAGCTCTACTGAGAGTCTTCCGGGTATCGCCGAATGTAAGCAGCTGAGGCCATAAAAGCGATTCGCCGACGAATCACCAAGAGGAGTCTTAAGCGATTCCCCTGGAAGATTCGCCGAAGAATCGCCAAGATGAGGCTTAGGCAATTCGCTATGTAGAGTCGCGAACGATTTGCCGAGAGGAGTCTTAAGCGATTCGCCAGGAAGATTCGCCAACGAATCGCCGAGAAGAGTTTTCAGTGATTCGCCAGGAATTCGCTCACGAATCGGCAGAAGGGGTGTGAAATGATTTGCTGACATGACATTTCAAGTGGCCAAGACATCGCTTCTAGAGGTCGTCAGCGATGTGTTGCAAAGTTGTTGAACGTTTCAATTTGTGGCAAGTTTGGACTAGCAGTTCCATGAATTTGCTTACAAAGATAAATTTTTTGATTTATTCAAACGATTTTTCAGAGCCTGCTTCATATTCCAATGATAGATTTAGAAAGCTTTTTAAAAAACCATCTTCCAACGATCGCCAGAATGAGCGAAGAAAGATTCTGAAAATTTTTTGAATCGCGGATTCATCCTTTGGACGATCGAAAAGCGATCCATCTTCCAACGATCGCCAGAATGAGCGAAGAAAGATTCTGAATATTTTTTGAATCGCGGATTCATCGCTTCGGCGATCGAAAAGCAATACATCTTCCAACGATTGCCGGAACGAGCGCAGGAAGATTTTGAAATTTTTTGAGAATCGCGCATTCATCGCTTCGGCGATCGAAAACCAATACATCTTCCATAAATCCCTTAGGCGAATCGCTAGCGCGTCGCCAAATGATCTATTCTTCTAATTGTCTTCCAAATGTTTGCAGGGACGTTATCTTCACTGACTTTGCATAAGCGTTTGACAAAATCAATCATGAAACATTACTCCTCAAGCTTTCTGCACTTGGTTTTCACACCAATCTCCTTGTGTGGATTAGATCATATCTCATTAGTCGCTATTAAATAATAAAAACCAACAATTGCCTATCACTACCATTTCTGGTTTAATTTGGTGTATCTGAAGGCAGTCATCTTGGCCCTCTTTTTTACTTTCTACTTTTTATTAATGACCTTCCGCAGGTTATTAAGTGCTCGAGATGTCTCCTTTTTGGGGATGGTATTAAATTATTTCGGTCGTTGGAGTCAGTAAAAGATTTTAGTCTTCTGCAACTTGATCTAAATTCAATTGCAAATTTGTGTTCCCTCAATAGTCATCCCCTGAATATATCTAAATGGCAGTGCCTTACATTTTCACGGTCCACGACACCAACCTTTTTAAATTATTTTATCACTTCAGTTCAGTTAGAAGAGTTTCTAGTAGAAAGGACTTAGGTCTTCTACTTGACCCTATATTTAACTTTAAACAGCACATTGAATTAATAGTTGCTAAAGCTAACTCAATGTTAGAATTTTTAATACGAAACTCAACTGAGTTCACAGATCCTAATACTCCCAAAACACTTTACTCATCTTTAGTTAGACCGCAGTTAGAATATTGCTCAGTGTTCTGGAACCCGTCTTACCAACTATACTCTAAAAGAATCTATTCAAAGCAATTTTCAAGATATATGTGGCATACACTTAATTGGAATCTACAGATCTTCAGGTACAGATCAGTATGGTACTCGTTGTGCGCTAGTTAATCTAACTTCCCTAAACATTCGTCGTAAAATCTTTTTAATTATGTTAATATTGCGACCTCATTCATCATAACATTCAATGCCCTTAACTTCTTACAATACTTGACTTTTATACTCCTTCGCAATCCCTCCGTAGCCAATTCCATTTTCGACTGTTCGTCCATAGATACAACTACTCGCAGAATATGCCAATAGCCAGGGATCGTAAATGAACTCTAAAGAACAGTATGTTTTTGTTCCGTTTCTTTCTTCTTAAAATCACAAACATTCTTTGTGTTTCTTTTGTTTTTGCTCTTCGATTGAAACAAAGCACAAACCGAAGCAAGCAGAGATGAGAGAGAATTCAACTTCGTGTTCTTCGAATCGAACGCTTTTCTTTCTGTTCTGCTTTTGAATTGTGGGCAAAAGGCACAATCAAAGCAAACTAAATCTTTTAGCGATCTTCTACCGATATTTTAGCGGTCCTCTTAAGCGATCTTTTACAGATTGCTGGCACTGGTAACATCAAAAATATTTAAAAAATTAAAAACACGGGTTATATTGGAGATATATATCGAGACACGAAGATTATTTAGAATATTTAAAAACGGGATATCTTCAAAACGGAGCGAGAAAATATTACACCAAAAATTGTTAAAAAGTGGAAAAAACGGGATATTTCGAAACGTTCCTAAATTTGATCTTCGCGATAACAAACTCTAAACAAGTAAATACTGGTTTGTATTATACACGAAGATTTAAAACAACAAATTCTGATATAGATAGATGCACATTAGAGTGGATTGAAAAAAGAATTTGAAAAAACTACCTCCTATTTTAAAGTTGACCTCGAGAGGATTCCGAAAACAAAAAAAATTTTTTTGTTGGACCACCGGAAAAACAGCCAAAATGGTCTTTTTTGCATAACTTAAGCATTAAATGTCAGATCTTAAAAAATTATATGTCGTTGAAAAGGAACATGTCTTCTTAGAACATTTTTACTTTTGAGGTCATATTCAACTAGTAAGCCACATTTGCCCGATTTACCCCCTTAATTTTTGTTTCTTTTATTTTCTCATAAGATAAACTCCTTCAAATTTGTGTAATATGTGTTCAAAAAATTATTTATTAAGTTTCTTTAACAATTTTCTTTATATTATGTGCTTGTTCGTTGACTAAACTAAAAGTAAATTTTTTATAAAAAAAGGATTATATCAAATATTTGAACTATTATAACTTCTTTGTTTTTAAACTCAATAAATAATTTTTTGAACACAATTTTGAAGGAGTTTTATTATATGGGGAAAAAAAAAGAAATTTAAAATGGATAAATCGGGCTAATGGGGCCTACTAGTTGAATATGACCTCAAAAATAAAAATGTGCTAAGAACACATTGTAGTACTCGTAAAGTCCTTTTCAACATCATATAATTTTTTAAGATCTGACATGTAATGCTTAAGTTATGCAAAAAAGACCATTTTGGCTGTTTTTCCGGTGTTCCAAAAAAAAAAATTTTTTTGTTTTCGAAATCTTCTCGAGTTCAACTTTAAAATAGGGGGTGGTTTTTTCAAACTTTTTTTTTTTTTTGTATGGAGGCCGACCAACTCTAATACACATTTATACAACTACGTCGTGAGTTTGAATTTTTATCCAACTTTTTATACAAAAATTATTAATGGCGTTTTCGTTTCTACCAAAAAATGTTGCTTTTTCATTGCCCTTGCCTTTTTTCGTGTTCGATTCTAAAATAAGTGCAAACGGGTGAGTAAATTCTGTGTTCGTTTCTTAAAATGTCACACTCACAGAGGGCAAAAAAGGCGCATTTTCTGCCTTGCAAACTTTCTCAGGGTAGATGATTGCCCTGCATATCAGCTGTTTTTAAAACGATAATATTATGACATGCGTGCGTTAGACAAGGATGGTTATATTCGTTTATTTAAGTTGACATTTTTCAAGTAGGCAAAAACATGCACTTTTACAGGGTTGCGGGCAACATTGAAAACATTTTGCACTGCGACAGGGCAACATTTTTTGGTAGAAACGAAAACGCCATAAGTTTAATTGAAAAGAATATTAAATACAACCCTAAGTCATTTTGGATTTTTTTAAATACGAAATGAAAATTCTCCAGTGTTCCTAAATCGATGGAATTCAAAGGCGCTATCGCTGATAACAATAAAGATATTTGCTAGTTGTTTGCAACTTTTTTGTCTCAGTCTGTGAGAACATCAACCAGGCCTCCTCTGGCTTCAGTAATAGTTCTTATGTGAATGAAATTGTAAACATCGGTTATATGAAGCTTACTGAAATCGAAATATTCAAAGTTCTTCATAGTTTAAATGGTACTAAAGGTTCTGGTTACGACAATTGCCACCAATATTCCTAAAATCATGCGCAAACCTCTCTCTGCCCTGTTTTAACTTTAATTTTAATAAGTCTAACTTATCCGTAGAACGGAATCTTTCTAGATGAGTGGAAATTAGCCTTTATCTCTCCCGTTTTCAAATCTGGCCAAAAATTCTAATTGAAAACTACAGACTAATCGTTAAACTCTCAGTCATACCTAAACTGTTAGTTAATATAATCACCGAAAAATTATTCTCCGAGGTAATAAATTTATTCTCGACTGAGCAACATGGATTTATTGCCACTAACCTGGCTAATTTTTAAAATTTTTGTTTGAATACCATAGCGAAGGGCCTTCAAGTAGACGTTCTATACACTGATTTTGTCAAAGGTTTTGATAGCTTGGACAGTGATCTACTGATTCATAAATTAAGTAAGCTAGGATTTCATTCCAAATTTTTACAATGGATGGAGTCTAAAAAGAAAATTAATCGTAAAAATTGATAACTATTACTCTTGTATGGTCCAAGTTACTTCAGGTATTCCACAGGGTAACCACCTGGGGCCACTTTTAAACATCCTTTATGTAAACGACATATCTAATAGTTTTAAATTCTGCAAAATTTTGATGTATGCTGATGACTTGAAATTATTTTCTAATATTAAAGATACTTCCGATTGCTCCAAATTTCAATCAGATATTGCCGTCCTTCTATTACGGTGTGAGGTAAATGGTTTAAAGTTGAATTTCTCGAAATGTTTTATTTTTTAACTTTTTGTCGCAAATATTATTTCATCACGCATGACAATGCATTTGTTGCCAACTGTTTTTTTCAGAGATCAACCACTGTCAAGGATCTAGGCATTTACTTCGATCCCAATCTTTCTTTCAAAACTCAAAGTGATAATGTCATCTCCAGGGCAAACTCGCAACTAGGTTATGTAAAAAGAAACTTCATGGAATTCTCTGAACCGTACACAGTAAAATCTTTATTTTCGAGCCTGGTCAGATCCATTCTGGAATAATCCTGCATTATTTGGAACCCGTCTTATGCTGTAGATGTTCAAAAAGTCGAAAGAGTTCAAAAAAGGTTTTCGAGATTTGCTTTGCGTAATATTTAAACTTATCAAGACATGATTACATTAGCGCAACCAAAGGGTTGTGCTAGTTTCGGGGCTTAAACCCCCCCCCCCCCCCCAAATTATTGTAGTACCAAGCAAAATAGTATTCAATCAAAGTGAGTCACTTGAAAAGCAATCATACGTTTTATGAAATTAGTGAAAACCCCAAATGTATATTTCAAATCGATTCTGGTTGATGCATGATCTACTAAATTAGTCATATTTTATTCCTTCAGATTGCATATTAAGACGGATCGATTTTGTATGGAAAACAAAAAATGAGCCGGACACCAACTCAAAAGTTTTTGTTTATTCACGTAGCCGCTAAAATGAGCATCATCGCTCATGATCATTTTCTGTCTAAAAAACTCTTAAAAACTTTAAAATGTTTTTTTTTAACACCTATAAAAAATTTAGTTTTCTTGATATTCAAATGCATTTAAGATTGAAAAAGTATTGAGCTCTTCTTTCTTTTGGTGTATCGTATGGTGTGAAACCCAAATATAATATATTTATATATAATATATTTAATATATATATATAATAATTGAGCTGAAGGCAGGCGCGGATACAAGGGGGGGGGGGGGTAAAGGGGGGTAATTACCCCCCCCAAGAACTTTCAAATACTTTTTTTTCATACTTTATTTGAAGAAAATAATTATGCCCACAGCTTAAGGGTACTTTTATGTATACATAAGCGATTCGAAGGCGTGTTTTGAAAGAATACTAAAAAAAATGGTCAGAGACATTGATAAACTCTAGTTTTTTTATTGATTTCAACAATTATTAAAGTATATAAAAAAAATTTTGTTTATTTTTGTTTTGTGACGTCATTTGCGTGTAGATGACGTTTTTATGAAGCGATGCGAGAAGAGTATGACCATTTTGCTTGTAACCTTGTAACCTTTGCTTGTATGACAAACCAAAATATAATTATATGTAAAGCAAACACCTACGTCAAGGTAGTAACTTCGCATTTTTTTTTAAATGAGCTTGAAAATAAAGTAACAGATCGTTATGTTCTCAAATTTACAGCCATTTTTTAAACAATCAACTTTAAAGACGCGTTATTTTCTTACAAATAAAATGCCCTTTTTATGAAATCATTGAGCAAGTAACATTGATTTTGATTTGTAATGAGCGCAATTAAGATTTTGGCAATGCAGACCAGAGTTGCCACTTAAAATATTTTATTCTTCTAAATTTTTACTGAAAACCTGCCAAACTTTTTTGCAACCTATGTACCAACGAATTTTACCATAAATAGACGGTGCACATAACCGTCCATCTGAGACCACCATAAAGAACGTAATTACCAAATTTCGGTCTACATTCACTCTTTTGGATTCCAAGCCACCGATAAGAATGAAAAGAGTGCGTACAGAAGAAAATATTGCTGTCGTTGAGGCCAGTGTCGAAGAAAACGTTAATTTATCGATTTGTCTCTGAAAATGAGGAAGGACGACGCGTTACCGTGAATAGAAATCGATACAGAACCATGATCAATGAATTTTTGTTGCCTAATCTTCAAGATATGGATGTTGAAATACGCCCTCAAAGACTTTTGGGTCGCAAAGTGGACCTCCAGAATGCCCTTTGTGCAAAATAGTCGTGGTGGCCATATGCCCGAAATTATATTTAAATGTTAACTGCTAAGAAATGATCTACCAAATAAAAATTTTTTGGCTATTTCATAATTTGGCATGTGTTTTATTTTAATTTCAAATCAGCAAGCTCTTAAAAAAACACCCTTTATAACAGGTTTGTTTTGAAGTGAATTAATGTTACGTTAAAGTTGCTAAAATTGTATCAACTGCGCAAATAATTCGTTGCATACAATTATTGTTGTTTAAGTAAATTCTAAATTGTTTGGAATTCTGAAATTTTTCAATCCTACCTTAACTTCATCTTTATATAAATAGGCGTAGGGAAAACGGTTAAGAACCATTTTCTCCCGTGTTTTTCAACCGATTTTGATAATTCTGTTTTTAAATGAATTAGAGTGCGGAGAAGGAGTGCACCGACAATTTTATACAACTATAAATAAACAAACAAAAATTGGGCAATTTGCGACCCCAGGGCGGTAATAGTAATTATAATTGCAACAAACCAACCAAATTACCACAACCGACTTTCATGAAATAAAACTGCCACTTTTGGTCCATTTTTAGTAAGGAACTAATTCAAATTCAATTATTTCATGAACCTAAAATTTGGCAGTGTAAATAGGAGAGCGACACTAATGTTAATGATATTAACAGCGTTTTTACTCTTTGTAATAATGACATTTTTCCACTAATTTCTATAACGTTTGCTATCTTTGCCACGCTTCCTATCAGTGTAGAAACAGCTGAGCGAAGTTTTTCAATACTGCGACGATTAAAAATAGGTTCCGTTCGAATTGAGAACGATTGAATGGACTCGCATTATTGCATATACTTAGAGACATTTAAATAAATATTAACGAAGTTATTGATTATTTTGCGATGATTTTGTCATATGATATTGTCAGTAACAAAATTAAGATTTATGAAAGGTGCAGAGATCTTGATAAACAATCCCGAATGAATTTTGGCTGCTGATATCAAATATGGACTCTATTTTTCTCCATAAGTTCGAGTTTTTGGCAAAAACATGATAATCATTTTTTTTTCTGATAATATTGCTATATCTATTATATTGATCTACCGATTTGTTTTACTATGACTGATTTCAACGAAGAAATACTAGACCTTTCAAGTTTTGCACATTCAATAACAATATATTCGACAGTTTCGAAGATATCGACGTTCAAAGACGAAAAAATTTCACAATTTTACGTGGGCTGCTCTTGTTAGATTTAGAGTTTTTATTTACTTTTCGCTGAGATATTATTCCAGAAAAAGGGAGAAATAAATAAAAACGGAAATGTGCGTGTATGTGTCTGGGAAAAATGGTTCTTAAACAATTCAATAATTTCAATTCAAAAAAGTACAATTTATCTATTTGTAAAAAGGCAAAATTTTCTCAAATCGAAAATGTGTGTCTTTGATAATTTACCCCCCCCAAGATTTTTCCCAGATCCGCCCCTGGCTGAAGGAAGCTTTTGAATATCAATTTCTCACATTTTATATAATTAGTTTTGATAAGTTTTGGTTAAACCTCACCATACGATATATATTTCATATTTAATATTATAAAATGACGAAATATGGACTTTTTGGGGTCAAAAGAGTTTGTAAATGCAAAAAATTTCAAAATTTATTTTAAATAAATATATGTGTACCATACAAATCTTTATTTTTTTGCTTATCTTGGGTATTCATTCTGAAAAAATTTTATGCAAAAAAAATGAAGTTTTCTGCAGAAAAGACGTCCAGAAGAACCAAAACCGCTCCAGAAATACAGACATTGTTTTTAAGAGTTCATTTAGCTTTTAAGTCGGTGTCTTGTGAAATGTAAATTTCGATCCGACTTACTACACATGTTTAATTTTTGTTATATTCTAATTCTGACCACTTGAGGGGTTGTTGGCAATACTTCGATTTGAGTTATCTTTTCAACTTTTAGCATGGAGCCCACTAAGAAAACTTTAAATATTTGGAAAAAAATTAATTCAAAAGTAATACAAAATAAAAAAGCCCAAATTTGAGAAAAATCGGTTAAGTCACTCGCCACTTTTAAACATCGATAACACAAACTCTGCAGAATTAAGTTTAAAGTGAAGTCATGTGATTCATTACAAAAATATTTCCGATTGACTTCCGAAACTGGAAAAAAAAATTCACAATTTCTAATTTTCCAAAATCCGTTTCATAAAAATTTCTCTAAATTGTTAAATATCCGATATTAAGAACTAATGTCTTATTAGGTAAAAAATATTGGTTTTGTTTTTCTTATGTTCGCCCATCTAGTGACATATTATAGTTATAAGGTATTACTTATCCAATGAGCACATGTAGACTTAAATCGAAATAACATATTTTTAACGATAGCTCTTTACTTCACCTTTAAACGATAGGTTTTTTCTACATTTTTCCAAAATTGGATAATATTTGCGCAATTTTGAGGGATTTTTATGAAATTGATTTTGAAAATCCAATGGAAGACTTTGAATTAGGCCATAAAAGTCTATATAAGAGGTAATTTCATAGGCTATTTTGGTAGCGAGGCAATCAAACGATTTTTTCAAGATGTCAGAAATTCAGCGTTTTTTACTTTCGGAATTGAGCATAATTAGTACTCAGTAAAGGACGAATTTTAAAGCTAGTGCCAGCCAATTGGCTATTTTTACGAAGTGAAGTATGGATGAAAAATGTTCACTCAAAAGACATAATATTTAGAGAAAAATGCTATAGAGTATGCTCCAGAGAATGCTCTTCTGTAAATGTGATACTAAAAATTCCCTAAAAATAATAAAAAACCTTCCATTAAAAAGAGAAATATATAAAAATATATCGTTTTTAGAGAATAAAACTTTTTATTTTTGCGAAAGATTTCTTATTATTGAAGAAAATACTTCGCATAGTGAATTTTTTAACAAAATATAGGAATCATTTTTCATTTTCCATAAATTTTTCTCTATAAATGAGAATTTTTTGCGCGAGAAAAATACTCATCATTATTAGAGACATTGAAATATTTCCATTTCCCACAAGTGAAGAAATATTTCTTTGAAAATGTAAAAATTTATTCTAATTGAAAAACATTTTATTTGAAAAAGAGAAACTTGCTATTATCGAAAATAGAGAACTTTTTTGTAAGAGAAAGATAGGTATTTTTTTCTGAATGTGTGGGGAGAAAAATATTGAATTTTTGCTGACCCTATTGGGACACGAGTAAAAATGTAAATATTTTAGCTCAGGCCTTACAACCTTCGTACAACTGCTGAACAAGAAAAAAAAATTCAATAACGGTGCTTGCAAAATATTTTGGCCGAACAGATTCTAAACAATGCTGAAGCAAGTTTATTTTAAAACGACTGCTACCACTGCTGTTCACCTTCTGTACGGACAAAATGTCCTGTCAGTGACCGTTTTACATTTTTTTTTTGGAAAAAAAATATGGTGCTGGCCTTGCCTGAAGTTTGAACAAGGAACCATAGGTGCAAAAATTGAACGCATTAACCGTAACAACACAGCCGCTTTAATTACGTAAAATCGTTTTTATACATAAGTTCTACATTTGATAAAACCCCCTTAAAAAAAAATTCCTGGTTGCGCCCCTGCATGATTACTTATGATATTCGGTGTAAACTACTTGGACTCCAATCGTTGGAGCAAAGAAGAAAATGTTCTTCTATACACTCAGAAAAATATCAACTGTAATATTAACAGTCGGCCACTGTTATTTCAAAACACTTTTCGATTGAATGATTTGCATTTAAGTAAACAATTTTCTTTGTTGAATGAACGTTTCAAAGTATTTTTGTGCTGTTAAAATTATCTGTTAAAATATTTTTGTGCTTATGTTGAATTGTAAATTTTTTCTAAGCAATAGTTTTTAAATGTGTTTTGCTATATTTATATTATCGTTGACAATAGCTCAGTGGATGTGCACTAGACTGTCATGCGGGGGACGTGGGTTCGAACCCTAGCTGTGTAAGTATCAAAAATTGTAATTTAATAACTGAAATAATAATAATTTTGTTTCATTAATAGTTTGGTCAAAAATAACCTCCAAAATAAGTTGCTTTACAATCTTGCAAAAAAAAAGCAAATTTCATTTTTTATTTAAAAAAAAAAAATATTTTAAATATAAAAAAAAAAAATTTGTTGGCCTTGCCGGAATTGAACCGTGGACACTTGAGTACTAGACGCACACGTCAGCACACTCGGCCATACATGAATTTTCAAAACAGTGATAGAATTTCAATAAATAAGTTTTTATACGGGTTTCGTGTTCTATAGACCAACAGTCAACCGACTGTTGATTTGAAAGTTTCATTTGTTGGATGGTATTTAACAGTGAAATCTGTTATTTTAACCCATGATTTGTTTAATAAAACAGCATTTTTTCCCTGAGTGTACTTTTTATTAGGGACATTGTGGATGGTAAGATCCAAAGTCCCGAACTGTAGGAACTAATTCCCTCGTATGCACCAACAAGAGGCCTTAGGGAACACGACCGTTATTTTATATTTTTCCCCATAAAACCAATTTTAGTAAGAATGAGGTTATTTCCAGATGTCTATATCTTTGTAATTCTGTTGCTAGTCAGGTTGATTTCTGCTTAAATAGAGAAATATTTAAGAATTTATTACTTGAATTGTTACGTGATATTTAAGTTATTAGATTAAGAACTATATCAGTGAGGGCAATGACCCAGTAGATGAAATAAATAATTAAAAATTTTAATGGTAATTTCTTGTCCAAAAATATTTTGTTCTTGAACAGAACAAAATACTAACATTTTTTTCTGATTATGAACAAATAATTTTGGTTTAAAAATTTGTTTAATTGACGTTGGCCAGCAATCGATTTGTAGTTGAAGTCCGACCAATTACGGCAACCGCAACTACAGGGTATTCGAGCGGTTAACCGACCGGCCAACTAGACCTACAAAGTAATGCATTTTTTTGCAACAATGGCTCAAATCAATATTAAAAAAATTACAAAAACGAAGATTTTAATTTTATTTATATTCTTTATAAAAAAAGGAAAAGTTTTTGCAAATAGAGACATTTTCACTCGCTAACAAAGAATTGAATCCTTTTGGGAAAAAAATGCTTTTTTAATTTCATTAATTTTTCGGCAAAGATATTTTTATTCTATTGTTTAGTCTTAAAAGATGCATAAGTTACTGTTTTTAAAGATGCATATCTCTTTTGTAAAGATTTTGTCTTGCCCACAAGAATATTTTGTTAACAGTTTTCCAAAAGCATTTTTTTCTTTGATTTCTGGGTATGCTTGCAAAGTTGTCCCCAGGCGTTGTTCATGGACACTTATGGCCTGAACTGTTAATTAGTCTGTCATAAATCCAAAATCAAATCCATAAATTCCCAGTTGGCTGTCATACAATAATTAAAGTCAAAGTGCCAATTTGTCAATTAAAATTCTACAAATGAGACTCTGTAGCTGTTTTCAAGTTCTCTTTTATACTCTGCTCTGAGCTTGAGCTTCAAAGAACAGTGGAACAAATCGTTGTAAGTGGCAACGACATGCAACAAGCTGATAAATTAGCAGCACTTCACAAGAAATTTTAATGAAAATACTTATTAAATAGGAGTAGCTGTAGCTTAAAATAGGTGCCTGAGAACCTTAAATTTGAGCGCATCATATAACACGCGTTGGCATAACGACTAGCCATGGTAGCAGCGCTGCGTTTAATGACAGGGTGTTGCTGCAATTTTGTGACATTAAATTAATATTAAATAAGTTTTGCGGCTGGATCGCGCTGTTCTTGCTATGTTGGCTTTTGACGTTTTTGTTTTTGTTTTAGCTTTTTTAGCGTTTCTATGACATGCAACAACAATTTAAGCCAACGTGTCGAAAATTAATTTTTAATGTTAGAGGTTTGTCCATAAACGCTTGACAAGGTTAATGTTTTGAAATAATAGAATTAAACGAGCAGCTCTTTGTGTCAGGACTGTAATTAAAATTGGTTTTTATGTTTTGTTTTTTTTTTTTTTGTTTTTTTTTTTTGCCCCTGCCCCCTGCGCACCCATATGCGAACATAGCTAGCGTTCGTGTCCGGAGCTACTCACTTCGGTTGCTTGTTTGTTGGCAAAGCAGCCAGAAAACCTCATTTTATGCAAAATTGAAAAATTTAAGGCATGAGCATTAAATTGCTGTCAGGACAACAACATTTGTACGACACTCTTATGTGTCGACATTGCGGAGGACATGGATAATCAGTGCAGGATTATGACAAGCATACATACATACATACGTGCACACGTTATCCCTTGCGCAGGCACAACAACAACTTTGCATCATCATGTTGCTGGCTGCAGGCGAAGTCAAGATCAGAATGACAGGAATGGAATGGAAACAACAAGCAGGGCAAAAAACAAAGAAGAAAAAAAAAACACAATAAAAAAAAACAAGTCTCTTTATAGATCAAAGGATTAAGGCATGCAAGGACACTAGGCTGCAGGATATTTTTGTCAATGTGAATGTTTTTGCAAAGTTGATAAATGTTTTATTAATATTAAGTAGTTAATAAAAACTTTACTACCGCGGCGCGTCAATTTTAACCTCTCTCAATGCTAAATAAAATTTTTATTAGGTTGAATTTTCCCACAGATAGGCTCGTAAGTGCCGCCTTTCTCGTTAACGATGCGTAACGAATGTCTTACGTAGGCAATAAACATTGATTAAGGCCACTTTTCGGGCTACTTTAAAGCTACTGTCGGTAGGTAATGCTGCTTAAATAATTTAAAATCAAGCTCATAACACTTTTACGATTAAAGTAGAATTCATACATCAAGAATCAACCTCTTTGCTTAGGTGTTAGTAATGAACATTGACTTCAATCATTTCGTTTTTTTTTTATTTTTTGAATTGTGGTTCTCATCTCTGCTCTAGTTGTTGACTTTAACAGTTGTAACAACTACTGACGCTTTGCCAGCCATAACTCGCTGTACAGTCTGCTATGTTTCGTCATGGTCATCATACATAAATTGCATGTGTAATTTTGGTTGCAGTGTCTACACGCTTCAACAATGGGCTAGCATGAAAGTTTCACATTTTTTATTAGATTTTTGTCGCAAATATCGACGTGTCTGCAAAAACCTCGAATCAACGTTTATTTCATGCATGTCACCATAACGCGCACACTTAAACTCAAACATAAAGAACTGCTGCATACATACGCAGACATGCATCGAAATAGAAGTACAAAAATATAGACAGCTAGATAGACGAATGCATGGACGGATAAACAGACAGGCAGATGGAGAGGCACAAACAGCAATTATGCAGATATGCAAATGCACCATAGAAATGAGCCCTGCGGCAAGTGGTATTGCATTAAGGTTGTGTTGTTCCTATACGCATGCATACATACATACATACACTTTCATAAATATACACTCATGCCTAAGGATTTGTATACGTATGGATATGTGTTATTTTTTCGACATCAATGTTCCAGCCAGTGCATTTATGTTTCTTTAATGACTGCCCGCATGCATGGCCACAGTTTTTTTTATTCAAAATTTATTGGGCTTAAAATTGTGTGTGCAGCGTTTTTAAAAGATACTTTTTTTAGTGGCCAGTATTTTTTAAGAGGTTTACTTTGTTTGGATGTAGCTGACTGATTTTTTTCTTTTTTTAATTTTATGAATTATAAGAAGCTAGTATGGAAATTGTATTTCTAATGTTCCATTCATAGGCGATAATTAATAAAAGAATAAAAAGGAATGTACTACGTAAGCAACACTTTTATTTTTAGAATGTTCAAGCAAGCTTCTATTGTCCTTAAAAATTTGTGCTAAAAATAGCACACAAACATCATATATTGCTATAGTTTTATCAAACATCCTTCTTACTTGATTATAATACAAAGTTATCAATTTCAGGTTTCGGAAAGCGCAGCCTTGAAAAGAATAAAAAGGAATGTACTACGTAAGCAACACTTTTATTTTTAGAATGTTCAAGCAAGCTTCTATTGTCCTTAAAAATTTGAGCTAAAAATAGCACACAAACATCATATATTGCTATAGTTTTATCAAACATCCTTCTTACTTGATTATAATACAAAGTTATCAATTTCAGGTTTCGGAAAGCGCAGCCTTGAAATTTGGCAGCTGTCAAATATCATGCCATCTAAACTGGTAGGTAAAGGTTAAATTTGACCCTAGTGTACCGTGACACGTATCGGAACGAACAATTTGCAATAAAGTGAACTTTTTGTGTGCTGTATTAAGCGTTACTTTTGGAAAAAATTAATAACCCTGTATAAATTTTTTATAAAATAATTTTCACAAACTTATATCTGCAGATATTAAAGTAGAGCGGAATTCATTTGCTGAAAACTTATAAGCCTTTTCAGCTCGAAAAAAGAAAACTTTGGTCCTGGATAGTGGTACTGCTCCTAACAGTTTCCAGTTAGCTCTGTTGAGTCGGTTTGACGTCTTAGAAAATCTGTTTCCTGTGCGTTTGGAAGTGTATCACGTCAAGAGGGTTGCTATGCTTATCTAGATAATTCATCTAGGTTGTTTGAAGAAAGGTTTGTCTAGCGTGCTCATTTTAGAGCTTGCCAATGTTGGGCAAGCACATGAGACGTTTTACATAAGGGTTATCGCAACTGCAATATTTGGCGTTAAATGGTATTTTTTTCGACATGCACCCCACTGAGCCAATAATCAGTGATGACTACAAAGATCCTGGCTAGGTCTTTAGGAGATCTGATATCAGCTCACGAGTTCTGCTTAGGTTAAAGGTAGGCCAAGTTTCTTGGCTCTGGTACTAGTTGGTAGTCTTTCCCATCTTCTACACGCCATAACAAAGTAATAAAAGTGAATATTTCCCTTCAATCTGTTCAGAGGAACTGCATCGAAGGAGCTTACCTGGTCAGTTCGTCTGCTTTTTCATTACCATAAATGTTTCTAGAACCGGCAACCCATATAACAGTAATTTCCAGCTGATGACTTAATAGTTCCTTTCATGAATCCATTTTAGGAACATAATTAAATCCACAGAGCCTTTTTCAGGACATTTACCAATCAAGTTCCAACTAAATGCATTTCTTTTCTCTTGTCTTAAACTGAATTCAGTTTGTTATTAACGCCGTATGAAGTTAATTATTTCCATGTAATACTTGACCAATGACCGACTTTATGTAAGTTTTGGATTTTCTTAATTAATTATTTATTTTAGTACTAATTTGTACATGAATCATAATATGAATCATATTTTATTTTTAGATTAAATATGATTCACCTTTATTGGTATCATATAAAGCGAGACCTATCAAAAATCTATTGCATTAAGGATATGCCAGCCTCGTTGTACAAAGAAAAAACCCCACGACAACTTGTTGTCTAGACCGCGACATTGAATCACAGCCACCACATTGAATCACTGTCCTATGGACAAAAGAGCATTGCACCCATTTAACAACACCGACCTTCATTTTATAGTATTTTACTAGATAAACAAGTTTTCATAGCATACCAGTATAAATCCTGCCGAATACTATTATGGGTTATGGTATCTGGCTGCACATCATTTATACTCATTTCCCAATAGAATTATATAAAATGTTTGTATATCAATGACGGTAATCATCGGTTACTTAACTAGGTTTAATGCCTATCCCCGTGCTAATAGTATATTTTCTATCATTTGCTACTGATACGCAGGTATTGTTATTCAATTTTACATCCTACTTCCATGACAACCTATAGTGCTTCCGTAGTACAATTACATATAACAACACACAACCTCTTTTTCACTCGCTTGAAACAATATGGTGGCTGTTATCATTAACATCAAGTGGCATAACAAACGATCTTCGTGAAATTTTTATAATTTTTTTCAGTGATTATCTCACAAATTTTTTAGTTAAATATCTCAGATATTACACGCAAAGAAATTTTTCGCTTACCGCAACTGAAAAATTCACCAACTATACTTCGCTGGCGAACTGTAATTGCCGCATACGAATATTCAGTTGTCATCAACTTAAAAATATTCTTGCTTGAAACAAAAAACCATAGAAATTAATGAAATTTTATCATTTTTTTGGAAGTTCAAGTTTAGCCGAATGTGCTGGCGTTCGAGTCTAGGGACTCAATTGACCTGGGTTCAATCCCCGACAAGAACACCAAATATTTTTTTTTTAATTAATTAATGTTTTTTAAAAAAAACTTATTTTGACGGTTATTTTTGACGAAGCAGTTAAAGAAACAGAATTAGAATTTCAATAATTAAATGAACATTTTTGATGCTTACACAGCTAAGATTCGAACTTACGTCATGCGCGTGACAGTCTAGCACGCTTCCGTTGTGCTATTGTGAGATATTGAGTAGAATGAATTTTTTCAGATTATAAATTTGTCTGTGAAGTTTTCAGTTGAACAAAACAAATTTTTCGGTTGTTGCAACTTCAAAATATCTCACGTCAATGGCAAAAGAAATTAATTTGTTGCAACTAAATAACGCGTTTCCCGTAACTGACTTTTATTATGACAACTGTCCAAACGTTTCCAAAAACTGATTTTAAGAACGAAAAACGAAGTTCGTTTGCAGCAAACTGGCGATAAACGTTTTTGAAGTGAAACTTCTTTAGCCGCGTAAACAACATACGGCGAACGACACGGGTAGTAAAACCGATGAAACGAATGAAACTGCGGCGATTTAAGGTGAATTTAGGTGAATTTAGTTGAAATTAGGTGCTCGAAACACCTTATAATTTCGAAGGAAAAAAATTATCAAACAATGGTTTGAGTCCGAACTAACAATTGAATTAATCAACAACGATTTAGACCGTACTTTTTGAAGGTGGAATTTTTAACTAGATACGTTATGCTGCAATTTCCAACCGTGACACGTTAAGCTTGAATTTTCAAAAATGATTCAAAGGCCAATTTTAGGTCACAGACGGGTCATTGGCTATTTCATGTATTCCATGAATCATTTGGACAAATATGGATGAATCTATGGCCAATCGGATGCAAAGGGTCATTGCCAATTGAGGTCGCAGACGGGTCATTGCCAATTTCATGGATTCCATGGATCATTGCGACAAAAATGGATGCTTCTATGGCCAATCAGATGCAATGGGATTATCAGAGGTCGCAGACGGGTCATTGCCAATTTCATGGATTCCATGAATCATTTGGATCAAAATGGATGATTCTATGGCCAATCTGATGCAATGGGATTTTCTGAGGTCATTTGCAGGTTGTAATTGAAACTTTAAAGGATTCCATTTTTAAGTACATTTTTTTACAAGATGAACACAATTTATATTGATGATGAGAAATGGGTTAATTACGATAACCCTTAGCGCTAAAAACCATACGGCCCGGGCCGCCCAGCCATACGCAAAAAGCGACGTCAAAGCCAAATATTCACAGTGAAAAGTTCCTGCTCTGTGTTTGACCTCTGTATTTGGTGGGGCAGTGGTGTACTATAGGCTGCTACAACTAGGTGAAACTATCACAGGGCAACTCTACTGAAATCACTTGATGTGTTTGAATCGAGCATTGAAGCAAACACGGCCAGAGTGCGCTGAAAGTCACAACAAGGTTATTTTGCAACATGACAACGCTCGGCCACATGTTACGCAGCCGGTCAAAACATACCTTGAAACGCTGAAATGGGAAGTCTTACCCCTACTATTGACTATGACCTTGAGAATCAGCACTTTCGCTCTTTTAAAATAAACTTAATCTTCTCATGGCTTTATATGAACTGACACTTTTTTTACTAAGAGAACATTAAAAACTCCCTTCTTTTTATACCCTAAACCTGAAAGGTCAGGGTATATTAACTTTGTGCAAACGTTTGTAACGCATAGAACGAAGCGAGTCCGGTATAGAAAAGTTTATATATTCTTGATCAGCGTCACAACGTGAGTCGAGCTATCCAAGTCCGTCTGTCAGTCCGTCCGTCCGTCCGTCCGTCCGTCCGTCTGTGTGTTGTTCGTATACACAGGATAAGAAGAAGGAGTTGAGATTATTGTATGAAACTTGGTACACATGGTCACATAGACCCAAGGATCTGCACTATTGAAAATTTTTTGGATCCACCCACGGACACGCCTACCTTCCATACAACGCAAAAATTGAAATCTACATTAGTAAGCTCATAACTAACCTGCAACAATAAATGTTGGTGTGTATGTATTTTGTATCAACAGAAAAATGTCTTTGAAAAATGGATGTCATCCGCCCACGAACATGCCCACCTCCCATACAACCGAAAAATTGAAAACGGAATAAACAAACTTCTGTTCAACCTACAGATATAAAATTAGGCACGTGTGTTTTTTATAACAAAGCAAAGATTGTTTGGAAAAATGGACATCATCCGCCCACGGACACGCCTACCTACAATATAACGCAAAAATTGAAAACTGCATAACTCAGCTCATAATTAACCTACACCAATAAAATTTGGTATGTATATGTTTTGTATTAACAAAAAAATGTCTTCGAAAAATGGGTGTCATCCGATCACGGCCACGTCTACCTCCCATACAACCCAAAAATTAAAAACTCAATAAATAAGCCTCTGTTTAACCTACAGAGCTAAAATTTGGCACATATGTTTTTTATGACAAACCAAATACGATTTTGAAAAGTGGACGTCATCCGCCTACGGACACGCCCACCTCCCATACAACCCAAAAAGTTTAAAACTCAATAATTAAGGTTATGTTTGTCATAGAGAGATCAAATTTGGTATGTTTGTTTTTTATTCCAAAACTAAGGTGTGTTCAAAAATTGGGAGTTATCCGTCCATGAACACGCCCAGCTCCCATAGCGAAAACACAATAAAAGCATTAACTGTGAGCTACAGGAATAAAATTTGGTATGTGTAAATTTTTCATCAACATTTAAATGCATATAAAATATAGGCTTCATCCGCCCACGAACACATCCATTTTCAATAATATTTTTTTTTTTTTTTAAAAAATAGGTTTAGGGTATTTCATAGTCGGCCTAGACCGGCTTGAGACCGGCGTAGACTTTCTTTACTTGTTTGGGTTAAAGTTTGACTTATACCGTGCGTGGCGGCCACACACATATTTTTTTTTCTTTGCGTGTTTATCAGTTTCATATAAACAGTTTAAAAAGTACTGGACAATTTAAACATACCTCCTTTAAACCAATACACTAGAACGAAAGATCGATAACGCACTTCAAAAAGAGTGAAATCAAAGATCTAATTTTTTAATTTGAGAATATATTTAAATAACGATAATTATACATTTCACTTAAACAGCTAGCCTTATTGTGATGATTGAAAATTGCAAATAAAAAATTGTCGAATAATTAACTTTCGATATCATTCCAAAAAAAGGAATTTTAACAATTTTCCGGTAAAATTATTATTAATTGAAAAAACTAAAAACGACTTAGATAACAATAATTTAATAATAATTTAATTTAAAATTTAAAGTAATTTTCCTTCAAAAAACGTTCAATGCATATTTCGGTTTGTACACTATGTTGTTCAAAATGGTTTATGGCCAATAAAGCTCTTAAATGACCTTTAAACGATTTGCGCAATCTTTATAAAGCTTTTTTTTATTCCCATTAGAGGCTAAACTTTCAAAAAATGCAGGCACAAAGAGGAAAAAATACCCATAATTTGCACAACATATTCTTGAACCTCTCTAATGTAAGAATATCCTCTATCTATTCCTGTAGTCAGTGTTAGCTGAAAGGTGAAAGTATGCACTGTGCGCAATAATAAGTTGGTAGACAAGAATGCAGAAATAGTTCCATGTTTATTTTACTTAACGTATTTATTTATTTTTATGTGGCAGGTTTCCTTTTTGTGAGCGCTGTGTGAGTGTGTTGTATTTGTGGGTATGTGTGTGTGTGCAACAAAGTGCTTGTGCGGCATTTTTGTCATTTCCGCTTGTTTGTCATTATTTCTCAACGTTAGTTGTTTTTTTTTTTTTCTCTTATTACATCTACTTTTACATTGCATACTTTTGGGCATATGTATGTACTTTTGTTTCAAAATAGTTGTTGCTATTGTTGATGTTGTTGTTATAGAAGTTCTGAGCGTGCTGCAAAAGTTCTGATTGTTATGATTGGATGAATAGGTAAGAATGTGTTTGTAGAGATACATGCACATGTTTTTGAGAGTATTTGTGTGTGTGTGTGTGTATTTGTGTACGAGTAAGTATGCTAAAATTAATTGGCTGTGAAAAGGCAAAATTATGCTCAATAAAAACTTAAGTCCTTAGAGAACTCTTTACATGGGCCATTATGATGACTTCTCTTGATAGCGGAAACGGAAGTTTTTGTGTTGAGCAGTTGAATAATTTTCTTTGTGATATTTACGAATTTTTTTTTTTTTTCTTTTGTTCTTGCAAGGTTTTCACTTATAGCTTCTCTGTTTTTTATTTAGAAATTTTATACCTTTTTGTACTTTATTACCAAAAGCTAGAAAGAAAACTTTATCTCTAATCATAAAATTTTAATTCCACACAAACTCTGCGAATTCTCACAAATATTCTTGTTTTTTTTTTATTATTTTTCATTTTGTTACGACTACCCTTTGTATTTGCCTAATTTTCTCGCATTAATTTTATTCATGTTTATAATTTAACTTTCATTACAATTTGTCTACACTTCGCAGCTCTTATCTCTGCGCATAAATTTTGCTATCCTTTTAGCCAAATATACTATAATCCTTTCGCCCTATCCTATCCTATTCTATGCTATCCGAATATCTCGTACTTTTGTGCTCTATCTTCATCTCGTTCGTTGTCCAACGTTTTTTGGTATCATACTAATTACTATGCATAACAATTTAGGTACCATGAATACATAAAAAAATACAACAACATCAACTGGCATGAAGCAAAATGAATTGAAACGAAAAAGTTACCAAAAAGTAGACAACAATTAAAGCAACAACAACAACAACAACAACAATAGCTGTGAGACAAATTTAAATAAATTGCACTCATACCATTTGTCTGTGTTGAGGTCAGAAAAATATTTATAACAGTACCGAGAAAAACGTGAATTGTTGAAAAACAAAAATGATGAATGAACATTGGCTTCTACCTTAGTCTGCGGCTAAACATAGATCATGTTCTGCGATTTTGGTATTTTCATAGAAAAATTATTAAATCAGTTTTTTCTTTTATGTATTTGTTTTCAAAAGAAACTTGACTCTACGCGTTTCTCAGGAAATCTTATATTTCAGGGAAAATTTTATCCGAAGATAACATTCTACAAAACCTTTACATAAATTATTTAAAGATTGTTTTTTTATTATGATGCGAAATACTTGGTCTGAATATAAAATTATAAAAATCTAAAGAAGCGTGCATCTTTGCTTTAACTCTTAACAAAAATCGATTTAATAAATCTTCAAAATTAAAGAACTCACTGAGCCAACAAATTAAAGGTCTCTTAACTGCAATTACTTTAACGAATATTTATGACAAATGTATTTGTTTTAAAATAAAAAATTTTCAACAAATAAATAACGCGTTTCTCATATGACTTAAATGCAAAAGTTTTTAATGTTAAAGTAAAACAAGTAAAGAAAGTCTAAAGTCGGTCTAGGCCGACTATGAAATACCCTAAACCCACTTTTAAACAAAAAAAAAAAAAATTTATTGTAAATGGGCGTGTCCGTGGGCGGATGAAGTCCATTTTTCCATACCATCTTTGTCTTGTCATAAAAAACATACGTGCCAAATTTTAGCTCTGTAGGTTAAACACATGCTTATTTATTGCGTTTTCAATTTTTGGGTTGTATGGGAGCTAGGCGTGTCCGTGATCGGACCATTTCCGAATCGTCCATTTTCCGAAGACATATTTGTGTTAGTATGAAACACATACATATAAAATTTTATTGTTGTAGGCTAATTATGAGCTGAGCTATGCAGTTTACAATTTTCGCGTTGTATGGGAAGTAGGCGTGTCCGTTGGCGGACGATTTTCATTTTTCAAAACCATCTTTTTTTTGTTATAAAAAACATACGTGCCAAATTTTAGCTCTTTAGGTTGAACAGAGGCTTATTTATTGCGTTTTCAATTTTTGGGTTGTATGGGAGGTGGGCGTGTCCGTAAGCGGATGACGTCCATTTTTCAAAGACATCTTTGTGTTGATATGAAACACACACATACCAAATTTTATTGTTGTAGACTTATTATGAGCTGAGTTATGCAGTTTTAAATTTTTGCGTTGTATTGGAGGTAGGCGTGCCCGTGGGCGGATTCCAAATATTCAATAGTGCAGATCCTTGGGTACATGTGACCATGTGCACCAAGTTTCATCAAATTATCTCAACTCCTTCTTCTTATCCTGTGTATACGGACAACACACAGACGGATAACTGGCGCCCGGGGCAAAACAATTTTTTTGGCGCCCCCAATGAAATAATGAAAAAAATTAAGATATATTATATATATTTTTTAATATTTAGAACAAATTAATATAATACACTTATTAAATTACATTAATACAAATAACACTAGCGACAAAATAAGAAAAAGGTTCTGTACACAACAGTTCATTATATTTTGTTATAGATTTAGGGTCTCTTAACACGAAAATCGCAAAAAAAGTTTTTATAGTTAAGCCTAGTAGGGTAAACTGGGGTACCCTTGACTTTGGGGCACATTTGACTATGACGTTTTCGGTATGAACGAACCGTTATATTTCAATTATTTGCTTTATAAATTTTGCATCATTGTATTTCAGTTATCGTCACAAGTTTGACGATTCTTGCATTACATTAAGAAAAGTAACAGAAAAGTTTTTGAATTTTTGCGCGCGTATCTGTTATTTTCCGGCACTGATACGTAAGGACTTCCTGCCCGAGTTATAAAAGTTTATCAAAGTACCTTTTACAAAAGGTGAAACTATTTATGTTTTTGAAAATATAAGTGAATTTCAATAAAACTAAATATAAACTAAAAAAAATTTAAAAAAAAGAAGTCGAGAGCATTTGGGTGCATTTGACATTTTTGATTGGGGTACTTTTGACAAATGTTTGTTATACGAGTACAAAGATCGAGTAACATCGAGATGTTACCAATTCATTTAAAAGTTTTTTAATATATTTCTAAATTGGTTTTAATAAAAAAGAAGTGGTTCAAACATCAGAATAGTAGTATCATTAGCCGAAGAAATAAAAGGACATGAAGATAACAGAACGTTATCGAATGAAGACTAAAAGTATAAGGATATTAGTTATTCTGAGCTTTGATTATTTTGGGTTGTTCTGTAATGCTAGTCTTATTTTTTCCCAAGTATTCAGCCACTTCACTTTTAAATTCTTTTTTATGTAGAGCATTAACATCAGTGGAATTCCCAAAAGCGTTAAAGACACTTGTGATAATCGTTAACTGGCCCTTAACTACCTAACCTGTTAACTCGTATCCATAACATCTTTGCTAGCAATGTTTATTCCTAACTTTGACAGTTCGATAAAGATAACTGTTGCTTGCTTAACTACTCGCTAACGGAAATAATAAAGTTTATATATTTTTTTTCAATTAAGTAAATTTTACTATATTTAATTTTGATATCAATTGTATCGAACTGATCATGTTACATTCGATATTTTAACTCTATTCTACTCTTACAAACACGAACTAAAGATATATTGAATTTTGTATGAATAAGGCTGGTCTATTTTGAGAAGTAAAGCATGACTTTCTCAAATTTTTAAATTTCTTCACAACAACATATTTGTCAGAATTTTCACGCAACAAAAAAATGAATGTTGCGAGTAGGGTTGCCAACTCTGAAAAGTACAAAATCGGGACGAAGCCATAAAAAATGCGGGACTTGGATGAAAAATTCGGGACAACATTAGATGCAATTTTTTATTTTATTAAATATTTCCTTTTATTCTTTGAGAAATAAAGGGTATCAACGATGCCTTTACACCATCGCTTGGTTCCTTGATATTGTTTAGATCTCTTTACAACTCTTGCCCAACTCATGAAAAAACCAAAAAATAAATCCAAATCGCTTTGATAAATAAAATGTATGAAATATAAATGATATAGCCTGTTTCAAAAGAAAAGAACATTTTCGCGCATGTTTGAGAATAAGAAAATAATTTGGATAGCGTTCTTCATTCTGATTGGTCGACGTTAAAAATGAAATTGAATATTCTCTGAGCAGAAAAATAAATGAAAAAAATTAATGTATATTCCAGAATTTGGTTGATCATCGCAACTGCGCTGCGGAAGTACTGAATTTTATTTTTCAAAATCAACCAATCAAAATTGAAAAAAATGTGCGTAAAAAAATATTTTGTCATCCGTAATTCCACTTCACAATTTTTTCTTGAGAAAATAATTTATTTTTTATGTAATTTTTATTTAATTTCTCTCTCAAGATGCAGGTTGCTGCAGGCCGTCGGTGCAACACCGTACTTGTGCGATCATTTTTTCTAAATATTTGCGCATTTAAATATAAAGAAAAACAGTAAAAAACATTCAAAAAAAGCATAAAGTTCAGCAAACAGTACAAAAAGAGCAAGAAACTACGCTCTAAAAAATTTTCTAGTTTTAGATATAATTTCTCACTGCGCATCAAAAAATTAAACTAAAAAATGTTCCTCTCTTTTGAAACGAGCTATAAATTTATTTTGATAATAAAATTAAACGGTTAAGGAAACTGTGTTTCATGTCGAATTAGAAATTTAGATAGAAACAATCTTAAGTTCTCAAATGCGGGACAAAAGGTGTCCCGCAAGGGGTCGTCGCGGGACGCTAAAAAATTAGCTGAAATGCGGGATGTCCCGCGAAATCCGGGACAGTTGGGAACCCTAGTTGCGAGTGAAATTTCAAGATTTTATAAGATTTTTAAAATGTTCTCACTTTTTTATATATATTGTTTTTTTTTTCAAATATTGTCGCATATGTTGAAATATATCTTGTACACTTCTTGTTCAATATTAATAATCACGCTAAGCCGAATAAAATTTCTAATTTTCTTCATTTTTGTTCAACAAATTTTTAAATTTGGATGAGTAGTTTTTGCGCTATCATAATTCATAAAAAATCAAAAACTATTTTCATTTTTAGTGGAGAATATAAGCTACCGCCGAAAGAAATGCGTGCAAAAATACGGTCAGGAGATGCATTTGAGTGAAGACGCTAAAATTCGACATTGTACTGTATTTTACATATTTTATTCAATTTTACACTGATTGATACATTGATACTGAAATAGTAATAAGTATTTGAAGTGCTACTCTCAGGTTTGGAAAAACATCTTTTTCTTAAAATGGAAGTTCTGTTCCATTTAAATCTGTATTATAAAACTCACCCATATTTTTACAATTCTTTTCAAGATCGTTGTACGGATTATCTTTACTTAATAAATTTTCAACGTCCAGGAAATACCAAAATTTGGAATTAAGGTCCCTTGTCGTGTAATTTAACAAATTATTTCCTGATGCAGACGAACCAGAACGCTTTTCATAACGCCAGATTTTTCGCTTTTTGCGGAAAGACCATATCTCGAGTCAATTCTCCACGCATTTATCGGCGACATTTTTTAAGGATTGTTGTATCGATTCCCCATTTCTTACAAAGATTTTTAGCCTTTTCGATAACTTTTTCACATATCTCGTTATGAATTTCTTCAAGTTATATACAGAAATATACGGGAAGGTTATGATATTTAAATTCGGTTTAAGATAAAGATTGCAGCATTTCTGGTGTACCACTTGTGGCAGTATTTTCATCTACTAATTTTTCTCATAGTTCTACGTATTATTCTTGTCCCTCGACAATAACGATAACTTCTTACGCTCTGGCACTCCATCGTGTTACAGATTCTTTAACAGATTTTTGAAAGCATTTTTAACAATTTCCTTCGTAATATTGAACGTGAGAAAAAGAGGCGTATGTTATCAATTATTCCAAAACATGTTAAAAAGATTGAATCTTGGTTAGCTGTAGTAACACCTACTAAATTAAATGTGTAGTTATCACAATTTACAAATGTTGCCTTATTATTTTTTTCTATTATTCTTTGTTTAACGCCAGATATGTGATTTGACATAAGGGCAGCATTATCATAGCATTGTACCCTACAGTTGGCTAACTTTATATTGAATAAATTAATTAAAACAAATTTTTTTGCAAAATTTTGTCTGCCTTGAGAATGATTTGGCGCCCCTCTGCGAGTGGCGCCCGGGGCATGATGACACCCCCTTCCCCCCCCTCGCTACGCCACTAAAATCAAGGTGAAACGTATATTATTTAACAATGCGTTGAATTTCAATTAAATATTATGCGTTTGAGTACTTCGCAAATGCACTTTAATTAATTTTCCTCACATTTAAATCAAATGCGAATTCGCTAGGTTTAAAGTATCCCGCTTATTTAATTTTAAGATATAACCTTTAAATCATATACTTTTTTGTTTGATTAAAGTCTAAGTGGACTCCCCTTTATTAATAGAAATTTCTTCAATGGGCAAAATTGTTTACGAAAATCATTAAATTAAATGTGTTTTCTTTGTTTTTACTATGTTTTTTCCGTCATATCTTGTTGTGGGTGCAACTCTTGATATTATCATGTACTATAATCTAATTTTTGAGTTGAAAAAAAGTAGCTCATAAATATATTTATACATCAATATAAATTGAAGGAATCTCTTTTCCAGCCTGCTGATGACTCATAAACACTTTATTTCAATTATGTTCAAGAGAGTAAAATTCAAAAATTAAATAAATTTAATTGGAATGGTGCAGCTACAGAGCGTTAAGTAAAAAGTTCCATATAAATTAAGAAATACACGCTGACAATCCTTCTTAATACCATATTAATGTATATTCATATGTAAATTAATTAAGCATACATTTTAACATGGTAACATAAAGACTGAAGTAGTTATTCAAACAATTTCTTAACTTCTTCGTGCAGCACTTAAATTGTCATCAACTTTTACTGCAAAGCATTGTTGGCAACTTTCAAGTGTGGCAGCGACGAGAACACGTGCTGACAAAAGTCATGGGCTTGGTTTTGATTTAAATAAATGATTCTATCATATGAACCACACAGTATTCAGTAAAATATTTCATAAATGCTCAGAAAATTTTTCATAAATAAATATTACAAATTGAGTTTTGTTTTTGGGTTATTAAAAGAAAAGGTTTTCTATCAGTAGAGCTATTCAACATTTTCGAATATACATATTTGCTTTATTGCTTTAAATATAAGTCATTCTTTTTTAAGCCACATGAAAAAAGTTTCATTTCATGGTTATATCTCATATTTTTTTTAAGAAATCAATCGAATTTTCACATTCCATTCCACATTCCATACTATTGTCAATGCAGATAGTTCATATTTTTTGACCATATCGTATATTTAGCATATAATATTTACTTTGAGAACATTGCAACTTATTTGCTAACAAGTAGAAAAACTTAAAACTTGGTATAGCCCGACTAAAACATACCCTACACTTAGTATTTGAATTTATCTTATATATTAAGATGTGAACATTGAACTTTGTCGCACGGTTTTTGTTTAAATTAGAACTGAAGACGAATGAAACTTATATCATTTGAAAGATACTGCATCACAGATATGCAGAATGTATATAAAAATGATATATTTTATGGAGGGGGTTCCCAACCTTCTAAGAGGGAAATTTTTGAGAAAAAAACCCTCTCTTTGATCCTGATGAAATTTGATTCTGAGAAAGCTTTTAAGCTGGTCGAATTTTAGTTTTTCTCAAATTCAAAAATTTACTCAAAAAAAATTATTTTTATGCATTCACGAACTATGTAATTTGAAGGAAAAGGTGTTTAAATTCAAAAATTTTACTTTCTATGTCAATATCTTGATCGAATTTTAACGATCAAAACGATCTTTTTAATTTAATTTATCTTTTATCTATATATATAAAAATGGTGTGAAAAATGTATAGTAATTCATCAATTGAGAACGGCTGGACCGATTTGGCTCAATTTTTTTTTTTCAGTTGTTCGTATTTGCCTGGAGAAGGTTTTTACGAAAAAAAATTTTGGGAAAACCCTCCGGAAAAGTTGGAAAATTGGGAAAATCGAAATTTCATTTTTTGTATGGAAATTTGTGTGCATTTGTTCCGGAATGTTTTTTCAAATGGAAAAATATAAAACTCTTATTGAAAAACTCGAAAAATTCCGGAAAAACGTGAAAAATTTTAATTTTTTTCGACGAAATTTTGTATTTTATCGCATGATTTGAAGATTTTGGACTAGATAAATAACAGATGGCTGACGACATTTTGCACAGAGTTCGCACGACAACTTCGAATTTCGATCTTGAAATTAACGATGAGATGCGCAACGAAGCGTTAGTTATGATCGAAGACATGTGCGTGCTCATGTGCGGCAGTCTGGTGTCGACATTGGGAATGCCAGCGCCAAATTGTTCGATGAATGATGCATTCAATCGGGAACTGCAACGGGAGCAAGAATATGATCGAGATGAGCTGGCCGAAAGAGTCCGAACAAATGTGCTGCTGTTGAATGCCGAGCAGAAGAATGTGTACGATTGCAATCGTTCACATCAGCCAATTGGCTGATGAAGGTTGTTGACGATGGAACGGGAGGCATTTACTTTCTCGATGCTCCCGGTGGGACAGGCAAGATATTCGTCATTCCGTTGATTCTGGCAACAATTCGGTCAAGATCTCAAATTGCGTTGGCTGTTGCATCCTCTGGCATTGCTGCCACATTGTTGGAAGGCGGTCGAACTGCACATTCCGCTTTAAAGCTGCCGATGAATCTTCTCACGGTAGACAAGCCAACGTGCACAATTACCAAGAATTCGGTGACAGCGAAATTGATGCGAGAATGCAAAATCATCATTTGGGATGAATGCACGATGGCGCACAAACGAGCTTTGGAGGCAGCTGACCGAACATTGCAAGATTTGCGAGGTGATTCAAGACAATTTGGTGGGGCTATGATATTGCTCTCCGGAGATTTTCGTCAAACGCTTTCCGTCATCCCGAAATCTACTGTCTTTGTGGCGGCATGTAAAGAAGTTGAAATTGACCACCAATATGAGAGTCGCGTTGCAGAACGACTCATCGGCTCTTCAATTTTCGAGACAACTACTGGCGCTTGGCAATGGCCAAATTCCTGTTGATGTTTCCACTGGATTGATATCGTTCCCGGAAAATTTTTGCCAGTTCACATCGTCCAAGGAGGAACTCATCGCCAAATTGTTCCCCGGGATTGCACAAAATTTTAAAAATCTCGATTGGATTAGTGAACGGGCAATACTAGCAGCGAAGAATAAGGACGTCGATAGCTTGAATTTAATTATTCAAAGTCAAATCGCTGGAGAACTGCATTCATACAAATCCGTTGACAGGGTGACCGACGAGGATGAAGCGACAAACTATCCGACGGAATTTTTGAACTCGCTTGATGTGCCAGGAACTCCGCCGCATAATTTACAGCTGAAGATCGATTATAATCATGTTGCGGAATCTGAATCATCCAAAATTGTGCAACGGTACGCAGTTGTCCATCAAGAAACTGATGAACAATGTGATTCAAGCGACGATAATCAAGGGCAAATTCAAAGGAGAGGAAGTCCTTATCCCACAAATTCCGATAATTCCAACGGATCTTCCATTCCAATTCAAGCGGATTCAGTTCCCCATTCGATTGGCTTCTGCGATGACAATCAATAAATCGCAAGGCCAATCGTTTTAAGTCTGTGGGATTAATCTCGAATTTCCCTGTTTTTCGCACGGTCAGCTGTACGTTGCCTGTTCGCGTGTTGGGAAACCGTCTTCGTTGTTTGTTTTTGCGCCGGAAAACAAATCAAAAAAAATTGTTCATCATATCGCTCTCTACTGATTTCGATTCCACTCAAATAAATCGCATTGAAATTTGAACTATCTGTGTTTTTTTATTAATCGGGAGTTTATCTCGTTAAATTGTGGCGAGTCGAAGTTCGCCGGGTTCGCTTGTAATCTATATATGAAGGGCTTATTGTAAAAACATGATATGCCACACAAAAAATATTTCGAAATAATCGAACTTAAAGTTTTTAAAAAATGTATATTTGTATGAAATCATTAAAATGCTTACAATAACTATTACGTACACGGCCAAAATTGATCGGGTAATGGTAGCAATATTTTCAGTGGAACTTTGAAAACATGAAATATGAACTTTGAAAGCAGTGTGGCATATCATGTTTTTGCAATAAGCCCTTCATATATAAAAATGAAACGTGGTTTGTTCGGCTGCTTAAAACTTGAAAACGGCTGGGCCAAATTTAATACTTCCTTTGGCGAGTTTGTATGTAATTGTCAGGCGAAGGTTTAGGAAAAAAATATTCAAAAATTCTCAACAGGTATACGCACATTTTGGAAGTTACTTTTACCATACATCTACATTTCGGTATTTAAAACGAATTAACTTCATTATGAAACAACATGTACACGGTACTGTTCGAAGCTAGATGTATTCAGTTGAGTGGCAGAAAAGAGGTTTGCCGAAGGTACACTTTTTTCTTTGGATGGTGAACAAAATTACACCAAACCAAATTGATGACATAGTTTCCGCCAAAATTCCTAATCCTGAGATTGTTCTAGAGTTGTACGAAGTGGTGAAGACTAATATGCTTCACGGACCATACGGACGTTCTTCGGTTTGTATGTTTGAAAATAAGTGCACAAAGCGCTATCCAATTGCTTTTATTTGCTTGACTCAAAGTAGAAACGATGAATATCCACTCTATATGTTAATGGTAGAACATTCATCACTCAATGGAAAGGAGCAGTTCAGAGCGATCGATTAAGTAAGTATGCAAATACATCATCAAAGGAAGCGATATGGCGGTTATTGGCATGGAACGAAATGAAATCAGCAAGTTTCAAATGGGCCGATACGTGAACTGGAACGAAGTACTCTGGAGAATATTTTCATTTGCCATTCATGAACGTCATCCGACTGTTATGCATCTGGCAGTTCATTTGGAGAACGGCCAAAAAGTATATTTCAATACAGACAACACAGCA
The DNA here is from genome assembly GCA_958299015.1 of Tetanocera ferruginea. Lineage (NCBI taxonomy): Eukaryota > Metazoa > Arthropoda > Insecta > Diptera > Sciomyzidae > Tetanocera > Tetanocera ferruginea. The sequence continues at coordinate 156,172,447 of OY282642.1, read as the reverse complement.
CAGCGAGTGTTAAGACCAACAGCAACAACATTTAAGAGTGTTTTTTCAACTTGCGCCAGTGATCCGTTTGTAAGAATTTTGCTTTACACGGAGATGCCTCGATATTACACATGGAATGCATCGTCAAAGAAATGGTTAAGCGAAAAGCAAGGCTAATCAGTAGATGAATATCCTGATGTGTTTCAACTGATGCATTGGCACGACTTTACACAGTTCATTCAAAGAATGGTTCAAGTGCGTGGTTCAACTTCATTTGAGTCATTGAGTCTGCAATTTTTCGAGAAGCATGTCAAAAGTTACACTTGCTTGAACACGGCAATCACTGGATTCAAACGTTAGACGATGCAATTGCTTCTTCGCCTGCTAATGAAGTTCGTGAATTTTTCGCTATGATCATTTCAACATGTCAGCCTTCAAACCCACGTCAATTATGGACTACGCAAAAGAATGACATCGCAGAAGACATTTTGTATCACTTTCGAGTCGCGACGGGGTATTTTCGATGAAGCGAAAATAATCTAAAATAATCTTCTTATATATAAAATCAAATGTTTGTCCTCCTGTCTGTCTGTTCCGTATAGGCTCGCGTACCGTTTATCCGATTGAGCTGAAATTTGGACACCGAGTACCTTTCATAAAGAGAAAGAACAAAGGGGATGTAAAAAAGTGGGCGTAAGTATGTGGGCGTGGAACTCTATAATAACTTCTAAACGCCTGAACCGATTTCAATGAAATTTGGTATTTGGTATTTGGTAACTGCTTCCAAAATAAAAGATAGGCAATACAAAATTACAAAGACTTCCGCAAGAGGGCGCTTTAAGACGTCCGTTTTTAAGACTCAATAACTCCTTACCTCCTGGACGAATTCAATGAAATTTGGTATGAAGGTTTAACTGCACCCAAGATAAAGCATAGGTTAAAAAAGTGGGCGGAAGTATGTGGGCGTGCCCACTCTATAATAACTTCTAAACGCCTGAACCTATTTCAATGAAATTTGGTATGAAGGTTCAACTGCACCCAAGATAAAGCATTGGTAAAAAGTGGGCAGAACTATGTGGGCGTGTCACTCTATAATAACCTCGAAACGCCTGAACCGATTTCAATTTGGTATGAACGTTCAACTGCACCCAAGATAAAACATAAAATATAAAAAATTCCAATGACTTCCGCAAGAGGGCGCTTTAAGTAGTGCATTGTTAAGACTCAATAACTCTTAAATGACTTGACCGATCTTACTAAAATTTGGCACGTGAAATAACTTGACCCTGCAACAGAATTGAAAAAAAAAAAAGAACAAATTGGCCATTTCAGCCCTTGAAAGGACTTTGACCGAGAGGAGAGAGGTGGTGACCGATCAGAAAAATTTTCTTTGAAAAAACTTTTCGCCGCGGCTGGGGATCGAACCCGGGCTCCAAGCATGCTAAGCCACACACCTAACCTGCATGCCACGGTCACCACTGCAACAGAATTGAGGCTACTTAAATTTCAGAAAACTGCCGTGAAAGGGCACTTCATTCAATCAACTATGTTGATTCGTTTGATCCGTTTGACGTCAAAACGGATGAACCGATTTTGATAAAACTTGATAGTCATTTGTATCTGTTACTTAAATAGATTCTATGCTTTTAAAAGTTCTTTCGACAAAATTAAAGGAATCGAAAATTTGCCTACGGCTCGTAGGCAAACCAAGTCAAGAACCAAAGACGAACGAAAAAAAAAAAGTTAAACAAACACGAGCAGAAGCTATTTCAAGATGAAAAACATCAACCGAACAGTATCGACCAAAACCGAAGTTGAACGAAGACAATCCGAAAATCGAATTGATGCTTATAGGATTTTTTAAAATTGGAATTTATTTGAGATAAATTGCATATTAAATGCATGCTAAGAAATACTTTAAACGTATTTTTCTCGAAATGACTTTTCAAACTGCACTCAGAAAAAAGTTTTTCGGAATTTGATAAAAAAGGCATCATATTAAGAGAAAAATGATTTAGACTTTGCTCCAGAGAATGCCTTTCTCTTAATGCGATCCTAAAAATTTTCTTAAAATTATAAAAAAAGTTTCTATGAAAAAGAGAAATATATTAAAATATATCAGTTTTAGAGAAAAAGACTATTTATTTTGAGAAAAAATTTGTTTTCATTGAAAAAAATACTTCTCATATTGAATTTTTTATCAAAAAATAGGAAAAATTTTTCATTTTCAGTAAATTTTTCTCTATAAATGAGAAATTTTTTTGTGCGAGTAAAATAATTATCATTATAAGAGACATTGAAATATTTCCATTTTTTAGAAGTGAAGATATACTTCTTCGAAAATTTGAAAATTTATTCTAATTGAAGAAAATTTTATTTGAAAAGAGAATATTGCTATTATCGAAAATGGATAAATTTTTCACCGGAGGAAGATATGTGTTATTTTTTGTGTGTGGGTGTCCATTTTCCTCAGAAACCAGACGTCAGATCGAGACGTTGAAGATGTCATTTTTTTGTTTTAATCATGTCTTTCTACGGAAATTTGACTAAACACTTTCGACGCAAGGAGGGGGCAAAACCCCAAAAAATGATAATTTAAAGAATTTTAAAATTCAATTGATAATTTTAAAAACGTAAAAATGAGAGCAGTTTTGAAAATTGTCCTCTTTCTATGCTCGAGACACAACCCCGAGTAACACCGGGTTACATCCGCTTGTCTAAAATAAATATTCTTTATAACATGTTATAATTTTTTTCAATTTTTTCATTTAATTTTTTTCTGTCAATTTGTAACACGTTATAAACTGGTGAAATGTTTTTATAATATGTTGATAAACTCAAAGCATCAAATATATACGTATACATTTTGAAGCGTTTTGATAGAACTTACTTTTAATTCATAACCAGGCTATAAAAGTTAAGCAATGCCATCTTCAAACTTCTTTACCATCAATTAGAGCTATCAAAGTCGTAAACATGGATGAATTTTGATTTCAGTTGATAAGAAATAAGGAAAGAATTAAAGGAAGGTTAATGCTTACGGCCATGGCCATGGTTTAGTGGTCAAACAAGCTTTCCTATCGACTTTCGATGTTGTTTTATGCCACTCTTTTCTAAAATAGGAATACTGAAGTGGATCTTTATAAAGAGAAGGAAGTTAAAATCAAAATTATAAAATGATTCTCTAACGAATTCTTATGAAGTTATATAAAATAATTACCAATGTTCTTCCATTACATAGCGTTGATCTAAACATTGTTGCAGGTCAGTGCTTTGCACTATATGTAGTGTTTTTTGAAATTGTGGTAATACTTTTCTAAGTAGTGCTTTCTGTGCTATAAATTTTATTTGCTTTTATTTTGATTTTAGTGTGAAATTATTAAGGAAGTGTATTGTATACTGTTTTTAAAGATCTTATTACTTCTAACATTTTATCACTCATCAAACCAGTTGGTTCAAGAATTGCTAACCTACATCAAATAATTTTATTTTGCAATACATGAAGACTTATCCAGATTATACAATAGTTTATTAGTTTAAAATAGTAAACTTCGCCTAAATAAAATGATTTCAACCTTTGTTAAGGCTCAAGGATATTCTAAATAATTGTGCAATGCAATTTATGCAAACAATTACTAGCAATGAACGCAAATTAAGTCAACTGCTACTGTTGGGAAAAACTCTTTGCAAATTAAACACGAACATCATCCAAAAAGTATGCAATAGTAATTGCATCAAATAAAGTATGCATGCGACGTTTATGAATCATTTAATGAATGTTAATAATTTGTGTAATAATTATTTATTGCACAAGTAAAACCACAATTTGGCATACAGTAAAAACAACAGTGGCAACAACAGCAAATTACAAAAACAACTGCATTACAATATGTATGTATGTGTGTATGTATGTATATGTGTATAGTATAATATTTACAATGGCTGACTGACATTGTATATGAGCTTTGCAAGCTTCCAAAGTGCATTTTACGCATACTTGTTTATGAATGTCGGCATGTATGCATAAGTGAGTGAGTGAGTGAGTGTATTTAATATATGTATGCATTTGTGTGCTGGACACAATTGGTTGACCCTGCAGTCAACCGCCTGCATGTTTTGCTTCAGCAGCGATTCCCAAGCCACAGCTGAAGTGCTGCAGGCGCTGTCCAAATCGACCGCTGCGCTCGCTGCTTGACGGCTGAAACTCTATTTATATAATGTTAAGTTAAACGAAAGGCTTTTTATGTCCTGCGGGATTTTATTAATTTTTTTTTATTTATAAGTGTAAATAAATGTTGTAAAGGATACTTTTTCTGCCTGCCACACGCATTCATTAATTTTCTGAATCTTTTTTAAAAATATTTAATCTCTTCTTAGAAACGAGCTACTACATCTGAGCTGGCCATCAATCAAGCTTGCCTTCATCAAAACGTTTTGCTTGTTTGCTGCACCTCCTGTTGGGCCAGGATCAACTTGTTTTGTTTGTTTAATTTTGCATAACTTTTTAAAATCAATCGATTTGGAGGCATTAAAATTTATTTAAAAAAGTAAGTGGCTCTTGCTTAACAACAACAACAACAACAACAACAACTCACAAGTACTGTTGCTATTGATGTTATTCATGAGTAGGCCGAACTTGACAGTGATAAGCTTTTTTCTGCTTAAAGAAAAAAAAAAAAAAAACATATCTATAAAAAAGCGCGTCTGTGCTTTTGAAACTTTTGTCCGTTTTTAAGCTCTTCTGATAAAATTGTTCACTTCGCTTACTTTTTATTTTTGCGCTTTTTAATTTCGCAGAATGGCCGCCGAACAAAAAAAAAACAGCTATAATAAAACAAACATCAAAAAGGTTTGGCAATAATATCCAAATTCCGTTGGCTCTCTGCTATGTAAATGAAGCTGCTAAGATGTTTATGCAAAATAGCACTGAGCCAGGCTAGTCGGCCTACTTGACAGTATAATTAAGTATTTTAATCAGCGGATGCTTGAGAGTGGTTCATGAATCTAATCGATGGGTTCGCTCAAGTGGTCTTCAGCTCTAATTGAGTTCAGTGTTAGTCAAATTTTAATTTCACTCTTGAGAATGTGTTGGTTTCCTAATTTTTTATTTTTTTTTTTTTTATTTTGGTGCCAGCTGAATTTTAAGTGCTGCGTCACTGCGTTGGTGGGTGAAGCTTGCATCAAAGCTGCGACTTGACTAACGAAGAGGAGGTTTTATTCGTTTTATGGCTACACATTAACAGTCCTTTCAGTCAGTCGATTATTTTGCTACAGTTTTTCTCTTACAACTTTAAGCATACGTACTTACATATATGTTTTTTATATATAAATACAAAAATACTGAACTATATTAAAATTGTATTTAAATCATGTTTCTACTAACAAAAGATGTTCAGCAGCGAGTGAAATGAGCCAAGATACAAATAAATTGAGTGCATTTAAAGTCAAAGCAATTAAATGCACTTTGACAGTAATTAACAACTGGCAGGACTAAAGCAACAAAAATAATAACAACAACAACAACAACAACAACAACAACAACAATAGTCACAACATAAAATATGCCATGTATATGTACCATGAAGTTGCAACAATAATGGAAAAGCAAGTACAAAGGCAACCAGACAGGCAGAAATAACAACAACAACAACAACAACAACACAATCACAGTTAAAAACTTTACTTAATGTAGTTATAAATAAAATATGTATGTATTTTAATGGATACAAACACAAGCAGACACACACTCACTCATTCACACACACACACACATGATTGTGTTGTGCGAACATGTTCATTTAAGGCCGTTTACAACAACTTTACTAAAACACCGTTAATTATAGAGCGGCGTTGCCACATCGAGCAGAATAAAGCCGCACGAAAAATGGTGCCAACTATTAACACACAAAAAAAAAAGGAAAAAAAAAATAGAAATCAAAACACAACAATAACAAACAAACGAGCTACGAAACGTACGCAATGCAATTCTAAGTGAGGAGCTGCTGAGAGAGAGCACCCTCTAGCGTTAACAACAATAACAACAGCTACTGAAACTTCTGAGTGTAAAATGAAAACAACCCAACAGCCAACAAAAAACCCAAATAAAAAAAAAAAATAACAGAACTTATATAAAAAACAACGCCGAGATTTTTGCGCCAACAGCTATAACACCAAAGAAACAACAATTTAATAGTGTTAGTGTAGTCGCATACACACACACTCACGCAAACACACAATGTTGCTTGTGCTGCTGCCAAAAAATTATTTTGCTGTGTTGCACACATAAAATTCGACATTTTATGCGCCAATTTTACTCCTTTGCTGCTTCTTGCAGTTTGCCGCGTAAGATTTTCCATAAACTTTTAATATTATTTCGTCGACAGGCAACAACAGAGTTTCATTTTTAGCAGTATTTTAGCTGCTCTACATGTGGAGCGGTAGTAGTACGAGTAGTAGAGCATTAACTATGCTTTAAGTAGAAAGTCTGTTACTGTTTAGTTGAATTTTTTTATCTGGAAATTAAACGAGTTCTCAAGGGTTTTATGATTTGTCGAAGTAGACGTTAATTCTGGCTGATATATTTTTGAATTTTTTTTTTTTTGTTTGTAACTCCTAAATGATATATGTCACTCATAACATTTTATGAAAATATGAACAATGAGCAATTAACAATTGACTCTTTTTTTCCACTTTAGCATTAACTCATTGATTCATATTATTAAAAAATGTTACAAAGCGGCTAAAACAAGTTAATGTGGGAAAAAATTAACCTATAAAAGTATTGGTTGTGCTCTGAGATATCACAGGACGTTACTAAAAACCTTGCATATACATTAAACCGATTTATTTTGTAAAACTGCTAAAATACTTTGGTGCGCATCAACTTCTCAAGAGTTCAATCCAAAATGAACACAGAAATGATTTCAGCAGGGACCGAAAATAACTGTTATTTTACAATTTTCTAGTGAAAAAGACATACTGAAAAAATTGTCAAAGGACTTTTTCAAATATACCATTATGATACAAATGACTTAGCTTCACAAATATCACGTGGCTTTTAAATTTTGGACTGATTCTATAAAAGTTTAAAGTTAACTGTTATTTTTTGCTTTTTATTTTTTCGGGCAAAAATAACGGTTACCATTGTCTTTTATTTTTCCGGTCAAAAATAACAGTTATTTTGTGACTTTTATTTTTTCGGTAAAAAATATCAGGCAATTTGTGTTCTTTAAAAGACCACTTCACTAATTAAAAAAACTGTTGATACCATATGTAATATTTGCGCATCGATGAGATGAAGTTATTGGTGTCAATAGCTTTTTATTCGGTAAAACAACCTTTAAAAAAATTCAAATTGTCTGATATTTTTGACCGAAAAAATAAAAATTAGAAAATAACTGTTATTTGCGACTGATTAAATAAAATTTAAAAGTAACTGTTAAATTTGCCCGAAAAAATATAAGGCACAAAATAACTTTAATTTTTGTCGAAAAACAGTTAATATGTGACTTTTTAGTTAAAAACCATAACCGTTACGGTCCCTGAATTTCAGTCCAAAAAAATTTGAACCCCTGACCTTTGGAGAAAACGCTTAAAGGTTATTTTGAAAACATACAGGACCGGAACAACCTAATAAAATATGGTGTCGTGGCAATATGATATCCAAACCAACCGTGGTGACCGTGGCATGCAGGTTAGGTGTGTGGCTTAGCATGCTCGGAGCCCGGGTTCGATCCCCAGCCGCGGCGAAAAGTTTTTTTCAGTAAAAAATTTTTCTGATCGGTCACCACCTCTCTGCAAACCTCAGAGAGTAAATAATGCCATGTAAAGCTTCTTGAGAACATGAACTTTAGCCGTTCGGAGTCGGCAAAAAACATGTAGGTCCAGTTCTCGGTCAATTGTGTGCAAACATTTAATAACACACACAACACAATTGATCATAAGAAGCTCGGTCAAAGTCCTTTCAAGGGCTGAAATGGCCAATTTGTTTTTTTTTTTTTTGTCCAAACCAAAACAGCTTTTAAATTTATTTTTATGGCTTATTTTAAGGACTTATTTTAGTTTTTTGTTTTCTTTTAACGGTCTGATTATTTTTGGTGAAATTTTGATCCCGAAATTTAAAAAAAAAAATTTTTTTTTTTAAATTTTTTATCATTAATTTTTTTTCATTAATGTTGCTCCACCGATGATATTATGCTTGTAATTATGTATTTTTGGGCAAAGCTTTAGCTTCATTTTCAGTATATCATATTTTATTTCGGTGGACAGGAAATTGAAAAAGAAACGTAAAAACTTAATATATAATTCTTATTCAAATTTTTTTTTTTTTCAAACATATTAATTTTTATTTAAATATTTTAATGTTTTTCTGTGATTATCTGCCACTTGCAGCAAATATTGTTTTTCTCCTCATTTGTTTTCATTGAAGTATTGAATTCGGTATTCAAAGCCACAGCTCTCTCAGCAGAGTCATTAACTACTCAAAAATGTGTGATTATTGCACGTTTGTAGCTTTATAAGAAAAAATTATTCAACACCGAAGTAACTCCAAGTCGTTTTTAGGTGCCGCTATAAAAAGCTGTGACAATAACAATACTTCCTGTATACTCCAACTTCAAAAAGGCATAACTCTTTGACGAGTTCCTTTTCTTCTTCAGACATAGAGAATTGATGTTGGAACATCCAAATTTTTAAAGCCAAAATGGCTTTTCACATCCACTTTGCTCTATGCATTGCTCCAGGGTGTCTAAAAAGTAATTTTTATGACTAGTCCCCACCGAAAACAATTACTATGAGCTCTAACAACGCAAAACTCACCAGACGAACACACCTTTTCTTTACATAAGCGTATCGAAATATTAATAATAATATAATATTATATATAAACTGAAGGGTTATTCTAGAAGTTTTCAAATAATTGTTTTTTTGCAAGTTGTTTTTTCTTAGGGTGATTTGTCGTGTTTTTAAAGTTCATTCTTGTTATGGTCCCCCAAAATTGGCAATATGATAAACTGTAGAAATGCTAAATCTTTGCCCAAAAATACAAAATTACAAAAAATATATCGATCGAGCAAAATAAGAAAAAAATTGTATGATAAAAAATAAAAAAAAATTTTTAAAAAATTCTTAGGATTAAAACCTAAAATAATCTAAAAATAATCAGAAAGGTTTTTCGAATATAAAAAATAAAATAAAATAAGGCCAAAATATTCCTTAAAATATGCCAATAAAATAAATTGAATACATGTTTTGGTTTGGAGACCATATTTTATAAGGTGACTCGGGTTCTGTATATTTTCAAAATTACTTCAAGCGAAAGTACTTGCAAAATTATTTCTGCAAAGTTCAGGATGTCTTTTTTTTTTTTTTGGTCTGAAGCTATTTCTGTATTCATTTAGACTTGAACTTTTAGAAAGTTGAAAGTTGATAGTTTTTGTATGGAAGCCCTATGAAATGTAAACTTTTCCGATAAAATAATTAAACATGAGAATAGGCGAAAAAAGAAATACAATTTTTCAAACCCATATTGGGTACTTTTAATGTAATGAAATTTTGTCTCTAAGAAAAATAAATGCGTTTCAATAAAACAAAAATTTTATTATAAAAAATAACAAATTTAAAAAATTAAAAAAAGGTAAGATTACAAATTGCCTTAAATTCAACATAAATTAATATGAAATAATTGTGTCAACATACTTCTTTGATATCGAATAAATATTACTACACTAGTTATTCCGGGCAGACGTTATCCTGCCACATATTCAAATTATTTGATGTATGTCTTTTAGAATGAGAAATCTGACAAAATACCAAAAAATAGTTCGTCAAAAATATTAACAAAACCAAAATTTTGATGTCAAGAGCAGCGCTATCTATCAGGCCCAAAACTATCCTTCTTCAAGCTGAAACCAACCATACACATTCACAAAATTTCATTAAAACCGGTTGTGTCGTTTCGAAGATGAGCGTAAACCAACATAGTGACACGTGATAACTAAGATAACCGTTACTTAAGGTGCGGTAAGAATTATAGAATTTTATTGTAACATAACAGTATCTTCAATTCTAAAACAAAATTAAGTAGAATACATTTTTGAATGTGTACCCTTATTTGAGATAAGAAATCTTATCTATTATTGCATAATTTAATATGATTATATTTTCAGATTTCATCTATGAACTAAACTAAATCTCTAAACTGAGAACTAAAATGTATTATTTTAAACATGATATTTGTGCAAAAGTTCATCATGACTGCGCGAGTGTTTGATAATCTTCATTCGAACATAATTATTTTAAGTACATTTAAAAACAAAACATAGAAATGCACAAAATAATGCCAAATACTATTGAAATCAGCATTTTCGCACAAAGAACCTACTTGCATGTGTCTGTCTGTTTATTTGTATGTTTGCTTGTGTGAGTACATGTTAGTTGAATTCATTCAAAAATATTTATTTATGTTAGCGAAACCAAACCAATATTATATTTGAAACAACTGCGAATGTGTTGATAACGTGTGGCAACAATTACAGCAGCAGCAAAAGCATGTATTTTGCATTTGTTGTTGTTTTTCTATAATTTTACCTGTACATCTGCACTTTTGAGCGTTGTTTTAATCCTTGTTAAATTTGTTTTTTATTATCATCTACTTTGTTTGTAGAAATCAAGTAAGCTCTTTAAATAATTCTGTAGATTTGTACGAATTTTAATTTTTTACATGTCTTTTTTTCTATTGTGAAAACAAAGAAAAAAATTATTGTTTCAGTTTGAAAATATTATTTATAACAACGGATCAGTTCAGATTCAAGATCGAATTTTATACTGACAAACCAGAAACGATTCAGGCACGTGAACAAAATATTGTTTGAACTAGGGTTGAAATAAGAATCGAAACGATCGATGCACAAGGCTTGAACAGACATATATTTGAATGAAATTGTATTTTATTTCAAAATTACATAATCAGTATTATCTTTTAGTTAACTTTAATACAAGAACTAATTGAATTAAATATATTCGAAATTAGCGAAAATCTTAACATCAAAAGTCAAAACTTTTATTTTGTGACTATTTTGTTTTATTTATAGATACCTTTGTTAAACTATAGAATTCATTGTACTGAGGCTTTTTATCGTTTTAAAGATAAGTACATAGTTTTGATGTCAAAAGAATTATTGAGATAACAAAGAATTGTTAAGAATTCATTCAAATTTAATTAATCGTTACTAAAACTACCACTCCTTTTTTCCTCCCTACCAATAATGTAGTATACCCTTCTTCTAAACTAATACAATGCTTACTCATTTATAGGGGCGTTGGTTAATACAAAAAATCTTACATTTTTTAAGTTATTTTTTCATATTTTTGCGACTATATAAATTTTTTTCTAAATTTCCTATTTTATTTTTTCAAAAAGCGTTGAAAATTATTCGTAATTCTGTCAAAATTCACGGCATTGTCTTTTTTTAATATTCTTATTTTAGCTAATAACTCGTTTACATGATAAAAATAAAACAAATCAAGAAAAATTAAAATTATAAGATTTCCAATTTAATAATGTATAAAAATAAATAATTTTATAATTTAAAAATGTTTTTCTGTCGTTTCTTATTGTTTACTCTTTTGATTTTTTTAAAATTTTTGCAAGAATTATTAAGGAAAATTTGATTTATGAAACTTTATTATTAAAAGTAAGTTTTACTATTTCATGGTTTTCATGATCATACTTTATAATAATTCAACCTTGCCCTGCACCAAATATCAGTTCCCTAGCATCAGTATTACCGATTTACAGTAGTTTCCTCAAAGTGCCTTCCGCTATTTATAATCTATCCCACCTTTTTAATTATTCTACCTGCCCACCTACCAAATATTAGTACCCAAATTTCAATATTAACTGAAATGCAGTGTTTTTCTAATTGTGACACGCCCCTTTGTTGAATCTAACCTACTTTCTTGATTGTGTTTTGTTATAACTCTATCTATTTTTGTATTGATTTCAATACATTAGTGTCAATATTGACTGAGATATAGTGTTTTTTCTAATAGCGACACCCTCGTTGTCGAATGTTGCCCACTTTGTCATAGTGTTTTCAATAATTCTACCCATTCTTACAATGAATTTTATCACCCTTGTGTCAATATCATACAATTTTTTTTAAACACTGCCACACCTATTACTTGACGCCCACTTTCTCGGTATTCATTTGTAATAATTATGCCTACCTCAGTATTTTATTTCAGTACCCTAGTGTAAATAGTATTCGATAAAGTGTTTTCTAATATTGCCACAATCTTTATGACGCCCACTTTATTGACAGTAATTTGTAATAAGTGTTTCTACAATATTAATATTATTCGAGATAAAGTGTTTTCCCAATATTGCCACACCTCTTTGTCGAATAACTCCCACTTAATTAACCGTCATTTTCTAGAATTGTACCTACCCTTGCGTTTTTCTGTAAATGTCAGTACACTAGTGTCAATATTTACTGAGATACAGTGTTTTTCTTATAGTGACACGCCCCTTTATTGAATGCCACCCACATCATTGGCAGTAATTTGTTATGCTTGTGCCTACCTCTGAACAAAATTTTAGTATCCTAGTGTCAATTGTATTCAAGATACAGTGTTTTTTCAATATTTCCACACGCCTTATTAAAAAACGCCCATTTTTATACCCTAAACCTGAAAGGTGAGGGTATATTAACTTTGTGCAAACGTTTGTAACGCATAGAACGAAGCGAGTACTGTATAGAAAAGTATATATATTCTTTTACTTTTACACAGGATAAGAAGAAGGAGTTGAGATAATTGAATGAAACTTGGTACACATGGTCACATGCACCCAAGGATCTGCACTATTGAATATTTTTTGAATCCGCTCACGGACACGCTTACCTCCCATACAACCCAAAAATTGAAAACTGCATAACTCAGCTCATAAAAAGCCTACAACAATAAAATTTGGTGTGTATGTGTTTTATATCAACACAAAGATGTCTTCGAAAAAAAAAACGTCATCTGCTCAAAGACACGCCCACCCCCCATACAACCCAAAAATTGAAAACGCAATAAATAAGCCTGTGTTTAACCTAAAAGCTAAAATTTGGCACATATGTTTTTTATGATAAGACAAAGATGGTTTTGAAAAATGGACATCATCCGCTTACGGACACGGCTACTTTCTATACAACGCGAAAATTGAAAACTGCATAACTCAGCTCATAATTAGCCTACAACAATAAAATTTGATACGTATGTGTTTTATATCAATGCAAAGATGTCTTTGAAAAATGAACGTCATCCGCTTACTGAGACGCCCTTCTCCCATACAACCCAAAAAGTGAAAACGCAATAAATAAGCCCCTGTTTAACCTAGAGAGCTTAAATTTGGCACATATGTTTTTTATGACAAGACAAAGATGGTTTTGAAAAATTGACGTCATCCGCCCACGGACACGCCTTCCTCCCATACAACCCAAAAAGTTTAAAACTCAATAAATAAGGTTATGTTTGTCAAAGAGAAATTAAATTTGGTATGTAAGTATTTTATATCCAAAACTAAGGTGTGTTTAAAAATTGGGAGAATCCATCCATGAACGCGCCCACCTCCCATAGCGAAAACACAATAAAGGCATTAACTGTGAGCTACATGAATAAAACTTGGTATGTGTAAATTTTTCATCAACATTTAAATGCATATAAAATAAAGGCTTCATCCACCCACGGACACGCCCATTTACTATAAAAAATTTTTTTGGTTTTTGAAAAGTGGGTTTAGGGTATTTCATAGTCGACCTAGACCAACTTTAGACTTTGTTTACTTGTTTTCATTACAAAAATTTGTAGTAATTGTGCCTACCGCTGTACTAAATTTCTGTACCCTAGTGTCAATATTATTAAAGATACAGTAATTGTCTTGTATTGTCACACCCCTTTGTCCAATAACGCCCACTTTCTTGATAGTTATTTTCAATACTTGTGTCTACATCTGTACAAAAATTTCAGTACTCTAATGTTAGTTTTATTCGAAAAACAGAGTTTTTCCAATATTGCCACACCCTTTTTTCGAATTACGCCCACTTATATAATCGTAACTTTTAATATTTGTGGCTGCCCTTGTAATTTTACTGTGAATTGTATTACCCTAGTGTAAAAATTTACTGAGATACAGTGTTTTTCTTATAGCGACACGCCCCATTGTCAAATACCTCCCACTTTTATAGACGGGCACCTCCGTGTTGATGGTTTCTATATGTGGACAATCGGGCACGTACTTTAGGAGTACTCGATGTACATACATTCACAAAAAAAAAAAAAAAAAAAAAAAAAAAAAACAGGAGAAACCAACCAACTTGAGAACCTCCTCCTTTTTGAAGTCGGTTAAAAAGTAGTCGGTGATCGTGGCATGCAGGTTAAGTGTGTGGCTTTGCATGCTCGGAGCCCGGGTTCGATCTCCAGCCGCGGCGAAAAGTTTTTTCAATTAAAAAATTTTTCTGATCGATCACCTCCTCTTTGCAGACAGTGGCAAACCTGAGAGAGTAGGCAATGCCATGTAAAGCTTCTTGAGAACATGAACTTTAGCCGTTTGGAGTCAGCATAAAACATGTAGGTCCAGTTCTCGGTCAATTGTGTGCAAACATTTAATAACACACACAACACAATTGATCATAAGAAGCTCGGTCAAAGTCCTTTCAAGGGCTGAAATGGCCAATTTGTTTTTTTTTGTTTTTTTTTTTTAAAAAGTAGTCTGTTTTAAATAAAATCGATTTCAAGAGAAAAACCTTTACCAAAATAAACGAAACAAGACGATTGCAACTCGACGAACGTGTACACTCGTTACGGCAGTTTTGACATTTTACCCAAAATGAAAAGTTTTTGAACTCGTCTTAGCTAATCAGCTGTTAACCGGTTTAATGCATATAAATGCCTTGTTCATCTCTAAGGATGCAAATTAAATCATTAAAATATATTATCATGTAATAATTGATAAAAATTCATCAAAAACTGATATAAAAATACATTGAAGAATTGGTTCTGACGAATTCAGACGTTTAGAGTTCGGTTCTTATGGAACAAATCGTCTCTTCGCAATGTTTCGTTCAATTTCGTTCAGTTACGAATGTGCTTTTTGGGTATTAATAGCCGAAACACATTGACTGCAACAAACAACAAACGACAAACGTCAAAGAATAGAACGCATGTTTTCTTATTTAAATATAATTTTTGGATGCAGCACGACAAAGAGAAGATGTGACCACAATTGTTGCAGTAGCAGACTTCAATCAATTTCTTATTTGACAGACGACAAAAAAGGACTTTGAAGTTTGTTAACGTTTGTGTTTTAATTTTATTCAAGCTAGCAGTGCGTTTTCCTTTGTGTGACTCGTTTGATTATTTTTTTGTTTAATATAGTTTGTTAGTAAGCTAATAAATGTAAAAATACAGATTGTTGTTGTTGCATTCATTATAATCAAGTCGTCGAGAACACTGCGATACAATTCTCTCTGACGACTAGTTTTCATTTTGTCGTTGGACGCATGTTGCTGTCAATATGTATCGGCTATAACATTGCTGTCCATTTGCTTGAACTTACTCGTAACGTCTCGTTATGTCTATTTTGGTTAAGCCTAAAGAGTGCAGTTCGTTATTGGAAGGGCTGAAGAATTGATGGTGTAAATTTTTAACAAACACATCACATTCTGAATACCCCAATTAAGTTTTGTTTTTCTTATTTTCATGGCAGTTTTGACAGTTTTGTATTTTCTCTTTTATCTTCTATTTTGAAGCGATAAAACATGTGCTATAAATCGATCCGGAACGTAAAAATAGTCGTTACTGAGTTATGTGTTCTTAAATTCATCCAATAGTTCTCGTGTGATATTATGAGAACTGAGCAACAATTTTAAAATTCCATTTTTGGTTTCCACATCATTCAAAATGCTCCGCAAAATACGAATTTTTTAAACAAAATAACTTTTCTACTGATTTTTATCTGTTACAGTTGAAGATAATGCGTATTTTTCTATGTTTTTTATGATTTACCTTCGCAGATTTCAAAACTTAAAAAAGTTCACTCACTAAATTAATAAAAATAAAAATTACCTCTCTTAAATGAACCGAATGATAGACAATGTACATTATAATGAAAATGTAAGAAAGCAACTCATTTTCTTCTAGCCAAAGCATGAACGTTAGATATTCGTTGAATTTCCCAACATGTTGGCGTTATCGTTGCTGTTGTTGGGCGTAATACAGCACTTTGTTGTACATGAATTAATTTGGACGACTGCGTGCAGTATTGGAAGGGCGTGATTTGTATTTATTACAATTGATATAGTTTTAATTTTATTGTTGTTGTCATTGTCATTTCTTTAACTATACAAACATAGTGTTGTCATTTGACACCTAAGTCACGACAATTTATATTTCCTTCTTACCGGGCATTACATATGTAGAGATATATGAAGTCTATAATTAAGGCGAAATAGTAGATATTGTATTGGACTGCGTGTTGACGGAGAGTTGCATTGTGTGGTTAGTCAATAGATTAGCGTGTTTAAAACCGCAATAATAAGATTTCTACGTTCTTCTTACAATTTTTATGAGAGTTTTTTAAAAACACATTAATTAAAATTGAATTGAAAAATACTCTTTAAAGCACAGAGTTCGAGAAAATAATAAAAAAAAATAACTTAAATGAACTTATGTAGTTAAAATTCAGCCGCCTACTCAATTAGATTATTTCAACAATCTGAATTGCACTGTAGAACAAAAATATTAAAATGTATCAAATAAGAGCTGAATGACTTCAAATTTAACTGTGATACTAACGTTTTGAATACAGACATTATTTTATGGAATAACAATAAAGGATTGAGTTCAAAAAACAAATTTTAACCTACATTTGTGCCTATCTATTTAAAAAATAACAACTTATAGCTCGTTTCAAAAGAGAAGAACATTTTTTAGTTTAATTTTTCGATACGCAGTGAAAAATTATTTTTGAAGCTAGAAAATTTTTTAGAGCATAATTTTGTGCTCTTTTTGTACTGTTCGCTGAATTTTACGCTTTTTTTACTATTTTTCTATATATTTAAATGCGCAAACATTCAGAAAAAATTATCGCACAAGTGCACCGATAATTTTTATCGGTGCACCGATGGCCTGCACCAACCTGCATCTTGAGAGAGAAATCGAATCCAATTTAAAAAAAAAAATAAATTATTTTCTCAAGAAAAAATTGTGAATTGAAATTTTGGCTAACACATTATTTTTTGACGCCCCCTTTTTTTTCAATTTTGATTGGTTGATTTTGAAAAATAAAATTCAGTACTTCAGCAGCGCAGTTTCGATGAACAACAAAATTCAGGAATATACATTAATTCTTTTTCATTAATTTTTCTGCTCAGAAAACATTAAATTTTTTTCAATGTCGACCAATCAGAATGAAGAACGCTCTCAAAATTATTTTCTTATTCTCAAACATACGCGAAAATGTTCTTTTCTTTTGAAACGGGCTATAACAAATTTAAGCTGCCTGCAACTTATACAAGTTATTTATGCGTTAACGCGTGAGTTAACTACGTTAACTTATTTAATTTTTACTTTTTTCCTTTATGAAATGAGATATTTTTGGAAACATTTAATGAAAATTTCAAGAAAATTGAACGAGTACTATTTTGGTGATTTTTTTTTTTTTTTTTTGTGTAAAAGTCCAGGCAACAATATTTCATACTTCTTTTTTTTATATAACATAACACACCAAATTTAGTGTGCATTATACAGGATTGAACTTCAGCTTTCGCCGTACACCGACTCAAAAGTTAAAAAGAGTCTTAAAACCTGTTTCTCCATGTAGGTTTTGGTTCCTTTCTTGGTCAAACAATTCAGATTTTTAAACTATGTTTTGATTTAACCACACCATATCAATGGAAGGAAGAGACCAAATCATGAAAAAAACATGTTTTATAGGTGTTTTAAAAAACCTCTTTTCAAAAAAGGACGACTTTTTCTGAGGTCTCAAAAGAATTTGTAAAGATCAAAAATTTCAAAATTTTGTTCATTTTTATTCTGTTAAAATCTTTACTTTTTTGCTTATCTTGGGTATGAGTTCTGAAGCAAACATAGAGTTGTATCGATTAAACCGATCCAAAAAAGAAGATGCAGAAACAGTTTTTAAGAGTCCTTCTAACTTTTGCGTCGGTGTCTGGCTGACTGTTTTCTTCTCCATACAAACCGATGTGCATTAGTGTGCATGAAAGTAGGCCTCAACTGTTCTTCTAACTTTTGTTGTTTTGAAGATATATCCAGTTTTGTATGTTCTTGAACGTTACATTTTTTTGCAGTCTGCATTTTAAAAAGATTGCTGAAGTTGGCAATGGAAAAACCTGAATTAAAAACCTATGAAGCAGAAAAAGAGGGATAAACTAAACAGCTAAAATCGAAATAATGATTTCCAAAATGTTGTTTTGCACTTCTAGGCTCTAAAGTGTGTGGTCTTTAACGTTACATGCTTATTACTTTTTGTTCCTATATGATTGTTTCCCTGCCCGACACAGATGAAAGAGCGTATGCTGTGAATGGGATTTGTATGGCGTCGTTTTAACAGATTTTTTCAAGGCCATGAAACTTTTTTGACGAATACTTTAGGGTTTACCTACAGCCTCAAATACTCATCGTTCAAAAATAATATATATACTTAAATATCAGATATATCCTGCACTAAATGAATATCTAAGTTTGGATTTTGTCACTATTATATTAAAGTCATAAAATAGTAAAATATAAGAACAAAAATGCATGTGTTTATATAAGAAAATCAATCATCAGCTGCTTATGCTGTGCCTGCTGCTGATTCGTAGGCTTCTTTATTGGGTTCTTGTATGTACTACTTCTTTATTGGGTGCTTGTATGTCCTACTTAGAAATGAGTGCTCTATTTTAACACAAAATGTCAATCACAACCTCTTTTCAACTCAGTCAATGAACTCAAACTGTCAAATTTAACGAAATGGGTCGGTGATCCGGTTAGATTTAAATCCTATAAGAAATCGAGTTGGATCATATATCGTTTTATGCTTTTACCCAATAGATGGAGTAAAACTTTAATTTTTGTTATACCCTAAACCTGAAAGGTCAGGGTATATTAACTTTGTGCAAACGTTTGTAACGCATAAAACGAAGCGAGTCTGGTATAGAAAAGTATATATATTCTTGATCAGCGTCACCTCGTGAGTCGAGCTATTCATGTCCGTCCGTCCGGCCGTCCGTCTGTCCGTCTGTGTGTTGTCCGTATACACAGGATAAAAAGAAGGAGTAGAGATAATTAGATGAAACTTGGTGCGCATGGTCACATGCACCCAAGGATCTGCACTATTGAATATTTTTGGAATCCGCCCCCGGACACGCCTACCTCCCATACAACGCAAAAATTGAAAACTGCATAACTCAGTTCATAAAAAGCCTACAACAATAAAATTTGGTATGTATGTGTTTTATACTAGCACAAAGATTTCTTTGAAAAATGGACGTCATTTGCTCACGGATACGCCCACCTCCCATACAACCCAAAAATTGAAAACGCAAAAAATAAGCCTCTAATTAACCTAAAGGGCTAAAATTTGGCACATATGTTTTTTATGACAAGTCAAAGATGGTTTTGAAAAATGGATATCATCCGCCCACAGATACGCCTACCTCCCATGCAACGTGAAAATTGAAAACTGCATAACTCAGCTCATATTTAGCCTACAACAATAAAATTTGATGTGTATGTGTTTTATACAAACACAAAGATGTCTTCGAAAAAAATATGTCATCCGCTCACGGACACGCCCACCTCCCATACAACCCAAAAATTGAAAACGCAATTAATAAGCCTCTGTTTAACATACAGTGATAAACTTTGGCACGTATGTTTGTTATGACAAGACAAATATGTTTTTGATAAATGTACTTCATCCGCTTACGGACACGCCTACCTCCCATACAACCCAAAAAGTATAAAACTCAACAAATAAGGTTATGTTTGTCATAGAGAATTTAAATTTGGTATGTATGTATTTTATACCTAAGGTCTGTTCAAAAATTGGGAGTAGTCCGTCCATGAACACGCCCACCTCCCATAGCGAAAGCACAATAAAGGCATTAACTGTGAGCTACAGGAATAAAACTTGGTATGTGTAAATTTTTCATCAACATTTAAATGCATATAAAATATAGGCTTCATCCGCACACGGACACGCCCATTTTTAATAATATTATTTTGTTTTTGGAAAAGTAGGTTTAGGGTATTTCATAGTCGGCCTCGACCGACTTTAGACTTTCTTTACTTGTTTCATTTTGAAGTTAGTATTTAAATTGACTGTAGCTCGAAAACTATATATCGGGCAGAGGCGAAAGTGGCACCAATGAAACTGGCATTCGCTCAGCCATATTTTCAATTAAGTCAATGAACTCAACCTGTCAAACCTAACGAAATGATTGAAAAAAATTTGACAAATTCCTTGTTTCTTTTTGCTTATTTTTAACGTTTTCTTTGTTTAAATCTCGATAAGAAGTCCATAATTGAGTGAAGAAGAGGTAAACTGAATTCTGCGTCTACACTTACGATACTATCGAAACTGTTTCATTTTTTTTCTTACAAAATACATCAACCAACACTAATCTCTTTAAAAACTAAAAGTTCACATAATTTTGTTGCCTAGTGTTATTGGAATTCTTCGAATGCAGCGGAAATGCATTTGCATATTTTTGTACATTTAATGATAGATACAATAATCATCGAAATAGTACAAGGTAGAAGCTAGAAGTCGGACTCTCGAACATATGGCTTTAGTTTAATAACAAGCACACCAACAACAACAATAACAATTAACTTGGCTTTTTTTATTTATAAAACAACAATTGCAAAGTTAAACGCATCATTCTTAAAGTTGTTAACAACAGGAGCAGCTCTAAGCTTAGGAAAAGCGCCATCAATTCACTTGAAGAAAAAACAAACATTTTCAGCTATAAATTCAGCCTGTGCTGCGAACGAGTACAACAACAAAAAAACAACAACAATTACCACAGTCGCTGCAACACTTGAAATAAAGTCAAGCAATCTATTCGTTGCACTCTCTAATATTGCAAACGCATAACAAAATGAAGCTTGGCACAACAGTTGCTGTGGCAAAGATGCTGCCGCTGCTGCTCCTGCTAGTCCTGGCATATTCAATGTACGAGGTGAACGGGCAAAAACCACGACGTGATGAAGCGGTGAGTGGCTTTAATTGCAAAACCGGTAGCAGACTCTATTGTTGCCCACATCCGAGAGTTGCTTTTCAATTCTAGCTAGCAATATTTAGATCACAGCAGCAGCAGCAGCAAGGAAGGGCTGGCTGAGCCCGGACTCTATTGTTGGGCGTTTGGTTTTTGTTGCTGCTGCTCTCTGCTCGAATGAATTGCGTTGTTATGTTACAAAACAAAAAAAAATGGCAATAGAGAGAGAGAAAAAAACAAAAAAAAAAAAGAAATAATTGTCTCTTTGTCCTGCACACTTTCATGGTATTTAATCATTTTTCTTCATTTTATTGATACTTTTTCTGCTCCTCAGAGTTGGCCATTTTGCAACATGAATGACAATCTTAATTAACTCTGCACATTTAGCTGTTCATTTAGTCAAATCAATCCTTTTTTGTTTTATTTTGCTTGAGTTTTGGTGTTCTTATTTTTTAATGCAAAAATCCTTCGTTTTATTGATTCCAATTTTTTTTTTTTTTTTTTTGTGCTCACCTTTTTTGCAGTATCCTCCGCCAGAGTTTATAAAAGGTTTTCAGATAATACACGATGTTTGTGTCGAGAAAACGGGCGTGACAGAAGGTGAGTTTTTGTATATCAAAAAAAAATTACACAATAAACAATAAACAGCTACAAGCGAATCCTTTTTAATGGCTCATTCCTTTTAATTTTTATTGCTTTCGGCTATTGCAGAGATTTTCTGGGTCTTTTATTGTTACACAAAATAAAAAATAACACCAACTTATCAGTTGTCGATAAAAGGAATAATTTAGAAATTTATCTATTTTTAAACGTTACATAAAGGTCACTCCAGCTATTGGCGCATTTTTATGAAAACTTTTTGTTTTAATTTTTTTTGCAATATTGGAAGGATAACGCAAATTACAACGCAGTTTATGAAGGATTCATGTACGAATGACTTTCGAAAAATAATTTGTTTCACATTAGAAACGAGTACAGAGGCATTCTTTGTATATATCTGCTAACGGATGAAATTCGGTAGAATATCAAAAAATTTGCCAAGCATTACGTAGTGAAAATGTTCACTTATTCTCAAATTCATTATGGCATATAAAAGTGCTGTTGCATTATACCATCACGTTCTACACAAACAGTTTGAACTTCAGAAATTATGACAATTAATCGAATGTCCTTTAAAACATAATACTTTATTGTCTAATGATCAGTTCATAATATACACGCTATTGTTTTTAATTTTCTTAAAAATTCTGTAAAATTTATTGTAATATTTAGTTGTTGCGTCGTTTTTTTTTTTTGTCATTCGCAGCCGCAATCAAAGAGTTCAGCGATGGCGATATACACGAGGATGCCGCTCTAAAATGTTACATGAACTGTCTCTTTCACGAGGTCAACATAGTCGATGATGACGGTGAGATGCATTACGAGAAGTTGAAGCGCGTCATACCCGACAGCTTAAAGAACTTTATAAGCCAACTCGTGGAGGGTTGTGAGACACATATTCCGAAGGGTGCTACACAATGTGATCGTGCCTGGTCTTGGCATGTTTGCTGGAAACAAATCGATCCAACGGTAGGCAACAACTATTGCAATGCATTTCAACTACAACCTGCTGTTAATGAAATTTTTTTATTTCTCTCTTCCTACATAAAGCACTACTTCCTACCCTAATTCATAAAAAAGAGAAATAAGAAAACAAAAACAAACGTATGCTTGTTCTGCAATATGCCAGAACATGTGTTTGTCGTCGACGACAGATTTCTATGAAAAAGGACTTGCCTTGATTTTTACATAATTAGGTCTACAATTAAACACAACTGGTTTAACTGGTTTTTTTTTTTAGCTTAGCATACTTTTGGGGCTTATTTTTTGTTATATTATTTCTAGAGTTTCCGCATAACATGAATTGGCAATAAAATGAATTTTGCATAAAATATTAAGTTGTAGTTAATGCGTGCCACACCAGCTGCCGTCAGTTTGGATCCTTGCTAGCTTAGCTGTGAAGTTCATCTGTCATGGCAACCCTTTTTAACAGCTGTCTACACGTGCGTTTACAACGGCAAGCAACGGTAACCACACTTACTTGCTCGCTCGCCTAACAAGCAATCAAATTTACATTATCCTTTTAAGATTTCCTTCTTCTTGTCTTCAGTGAAGTGATGAAAAAGCAACAATTCTTAGTATTGCAGAAATGCTCAAAATATTATTTTCTGAGAATTAAATAATTAATTGTACTTGTAGTGCTCCTTCCTAATTATCTGAATTTTAAATGCTTACAATTCTTGCATCTGTCGTCATTTCAAGGATAATGACAGTTAAGCTTTTAAATTTTGATTTCTGCTTATATATATCCTGACATGCTGCGACAGTGTTATTAATTTTTGAGCGTATCCTTTCGGCTTCTGCTGCTTGCTGAAACATTGGGCAAATGTATTCATAAAATGTGAATTTGTGCGTGATTTTATTTTGATGAGAAACTCGGTCAATACTAGCTGCTATGAAATTTAATCAAATACTCTTAGTAATAATTGAACATTAAAGATAAATTTATACATTTTCTGAAGAAATAACTTTAAGGATGATGCAAGTTCTTTTGCAGATGAATGTAACAAAAACACGAGGCATTTACAAAATTTTTTTATAAAAATCACAGATGATGGTTGAATGATAATTGCTGAACAGTAATTGCTACAGACTGAAAAAATTTACAAAGTAGACCGACTATGAAATACCCTAAACCTAATGTTTAATAATACAATAAAAGTATTTAAAATGGGCCTGTCCGTGGGTGGATGAAGCCAATATTTTATGTGCATTTCAATTTTAATAAAAAATGTATGTATACCAAGATTTATCTTACCTTTACAGAGTTTTTGCTATTGTGGGTTTTATGGGAGGTAGGCATGTACTTGGACTGATTTCGACCAATTATTGAGCACATCGTAGTTTTGGTATAAAATACATGCAAACCAAATTTTATGCAATTTTATAACGAGCATTAGCTTATTTATTGAGATTTCCATTTTTGGGTTGCATAGGAGGTGGGCGTGTCCGTGAGTGAATGACACCCATTTTTCGAAAATATCTTTGTTTTGATATAAAATACATGCAAACCAAATTTTATTTTTTGTACGTTTATTAAGAGCTTAATTATTGAGGTTATAATTTTTGCGTTGTATGGGAGGTTGGCGTTTCCGTGGGCGGATACCAAAAATATTCAATAGTGCAGATCCTTCTCAACTCCTTCTTCTTATTCTGTGTTTACGGACAAAACACAGACGGACGGACGGACATGGATAGCACAAGATGATGCTGATCAAGTATATACAGGGTGGCCCAGAAAGTCCGAAGTGGTGTGAATTTCTTATAACTTTATATTTAAGACATATTTTTTTAATTTTTTGTTTTTTAAATACAGTAAATTTATAGGGAATATTTTGAGATTAGTTATTAAAACTGTTAATGATACAAGTGGTGGCCATTTTTTGCTTCGCACAAATGTGCTCTTTCCAACTTGTCTTGTTGTTAATTTCGTCTCGAATATTGGTTTTTAATTCCTCAATAGTCCTAGGCTTATTAACATAAACTTTCCCTTTTAAATAACCCCAAAGGAAACAGTCTGGAGCAGTTAAGTCCGGGCCAATTAAAATTGCTTGTACGCAAAATTATTCTTTCACCAAAGATGTTGCGTAAAGAGCCATTGTGGCCCTCGCATTGTGCGCTGTGGCTCCATCCTGTTGGAACCATATTTGCGGATGGTTTTCCACGGCTGGCCTTAAAAAATTTTCCAACATGGCCCGATATCGATCACCATTGACGGAAATGGCGACATCTCGTTCATTTTCAAAAAAATATGGGCCAATGATCCTTTCTGAAGAACCACCGCACCAAACAGTGCACTTAACTGGGTGTAATTGTCGTTGATGAAGTACTCTCGGGTTTTCCGTAGCCCATATCCCAGTTTTGCTTGTTAACGAACCCATTGAATTGGAAATGGGTTTCGTCACTCATAACTAAGTTATGAATAAAATTAGGATTCTCTTGTGCTTTTTGCTGGAAATAAATTGCATAGTCAAGTTGTTGCTGGTAATCTGGCAGTTTCAATTCTTGGACAAGTTGAATTTTGTATGGAAACAATCTTATGATATGCAAAATTCGCTGCAGTGACCCTCTTGAGGATCCTCCCAAATACTCTCCCGTACCAGTTCAATATTGTTCAACGTGTGCACAGTTCGTAGTCTGCCGGAACCAGGAAGATTCCTTACTGCTCCTTGTTGTCGAAAATTTGCAACCAGATGGTTTATTGTTGACTGAGAGGGTGCAACCCGCACATTAAATTGACGACGGTATGCCCGCTGAGTCAACACAATCGAACGTTGATTTGAAAAGTAAATTTCAACGATTTGGGCATGTTGTTCAGTTGTGTATTGCTCCATTATAAATTGTCCATGTCTTTTTTACAAAATACTGAAAAGAAAAGAAAAACAAAATTATAATAAAAAAGTTATAAGGAATTCACACCACTTCGGTCTTTCTGGGCCACCCTGTATATACTTTTCTATACCGAACTCGCTTAGTTCTATGCGTTTCAAACGTCTGCACAAAGTTAATATACCCTGACCTTTCAGGTTTAGGGTGTAAAAATATAGTAATGCTAATAAGGATATTTCAGCAGCTAAAGAGAAGGAAGTTACATAGCTATTACTGTTCAGTAATTACCATCTTTACTCAGGTAACTATTTCTAAAGTAGTGAAAAAAATAATAAATTGATTAATGGTACCCAAAGAGGGTCTTTGGGGTTAAGCCCCTTTTCATAGGTACCCAAAAGTTAACAAAACATGCTTTAGGCGTAATTTTTATCCAATTTTCTGAAATTTCACACACAAAGTACGTTTTATGTATCAAGTCAATTCATAATTTTTTCGAAGAATTTTATAAAGGTTTTGATAATTTTGTAAATGTCTCTTTCTATGTGAAGTAGTGCAAGTAATGTAAGTATTCAAAAGATTTTTGTTGAATTTCATCTTTATGACATCTTTCACCTCATAAAATTGATTTTTAATGCAATTGTAAGAGATTTTCAGTTTGTATGACGTATCGTTTTATAGGTGGTAGGGGTGGTTTTCATACGATTTGGCTAATTTTCAAGTATTCATTTCAGCGTGAGTATTAATGTTCTTACGTGCAAAATTGTTGGTCTTTACATTAATTTTTCTGTTATTTTAAGATATTTACCGTTATGAGTAAGCACTTTTGTGTGGGAGGTAGGCGTGGCTTTCATTCGATTTGGCTCATTTTCAAACTAGATCATTATTTTTAGAATAAAAGTCTTATATATCGAATTTCCTAACAAAATTAGTGCTTTAGTCGTGTCGACAGACAGAGATACAAACAGGGTTATACATCAAGATTAAACAGTGAGTCACAAAAACTGTTCATAAAAAATTATATTTTTATATTTTGACTTTACTTTGAGCCCGGGTGTGATTAAAAATAGTTGTTGATTTCTTTCTCACATTTTGGCTGTCGCAAAGTGTTATGAGCAGCTTTTGGAATTGAAAGGAATTTTCTTATTTTTGAATTGATATAAAGTTGCAAAATTATTGAAAAATCATTCGTAATGCACGGAGAAAATTACTTGCGAGTGATTCATGTATAGTTCTTTCATAAATCTAGATGCTCCTACTATTTTTCAATTCATACGACTTAACACTTAAATTGTGGCCTTAACTCACGTATGCAGGCATTTTTATGTTTCATTCTTGAATATCTTGCCACCTAAAGTTATGCATGACCATAAGCGCAACCAAAGGGGGGGTTTCGGGGTTTAAACCCTCCCCCCCCAAAATTAGTGTAGTACCAAGCAAAATAGTATTCAATCAAAGAGAGGCACATGAAAAGCAATCACACGTTTTATGAAATGAGTGAAAACCCCAAATGTATATTTCAAATCGATTCTGGTTGATGCATAATCTGCTAAATTAGTCATATTTTATTCCTTGAGACTGCACGTTAAGCCGGATCGATTTTGTATGGAGAAAAAAAAGTGAGCCGTACACCGACTCAAAAGTAGAAAGTACTCTTAAAAACAAGAAAATATTTATTTTAAACACCTATAAAAAATTTATTTTTCTTGATACACGGAGAAAATTATTTTGCTTGAATCAAGCCATTACTTTGATTAAACGCAAATCAGCAAAATTTTGCTCAATAGCGGTTTGATTTTATAAAACGTTTTATAAATTGAAATTACTTCTCATATAATTTGAAAAAAGCAAAATTAAGATAAGTTTTAGCAATAATTTGCTTACTTATTATAAATTCAAATAGCGAATTTTGATTTGATTCAAGCCAAACTTTGCTAAGTTATTATAAGGTAATTGTGTTCAGGCAAAAGCAAAATTTGACTCAATGTATGCAAAAATTTGCTCAGTTATTATAAATTGATATAGCAAATTTTGAATTGATTCAAGCAAAAAGTTGCTTGGTTATTGAAATATAAAACAAAATTCGAACTATAAATAGAAATACCGTGGCATGCAGGTTGAATGTGTGGCTTAGCATGCTCGGAGCCCGAGTTCGATTCCCAGTCGAAATGGCCAATTTGTTTTTTTTAATTTTTTTTTTTTTATTTTTATAAATAGAAATAGCAAATTTTGATTTAATTGAAGCGAAAATTTGCTAAGTTATTTTAAATTTAAATAGCAAAATTTGCTTGATTTTTGCTGAAAATAAGCAATATTTTGAGGTGGCTGAGAATTATGCTCAAGTTTTGGTTAATCTCCGCCCAAATTTAGCAAACAGTTTTCTCCGTGTATTCAAATGCATTTAAGATTATTGGAAAAGAACTGAGCTCTTCTTTCTTTTGGTGTATCGTATGGTGTTGTTTAATTTTTCAAAACTGAGTACTATGAAAAATGTGTTTTTTATAAGTGTTAAATAATATAAATATTCGAAAATCATGAATTTTGTACTAGAGCGCTATCTGGCGCATATTTAACTAAAAACTAGTTAAAAGAAATCGATTTGCGTACCTAAATACTCATATGTACCCACCAAAATTTGCCAAAATCAAACAGTAATTATGGCAATTAAATAATAATTGAGCTGAAGGAAACTTTTGAATATCGTTTCTCACATTTTATATAGTTGTGGCACTTAGTTTTGGTTAAACCGCACCATACGATATATCAATGGAAAGAAGAGCTCAATAATTTTCCAATAAATTTAAATTCATGTGAATATCATGAAAAATACATATTTTAGGCGTATTTTAAACAACCTCTTTTCGAAAATGATAAAATATGGATTTTTTGGGGTCTCAATTTTGTAAACACAAAATTTTTTTAAGTGTATCATGAAAATCTTTAGTTTTGTGCTTATTTTGGGTATGCATTCTGAAGAAAAAAGTTTAGCAAAAAAATTCGTTTTCTGCAGAAAAAAAGGTTCAGAAGAACCAAAACCGCTCCATGGGGATTTCTCCGATCCAAACAAAATCATACAGAAATTTTTTTTAAGAGTCCCTCTTACTTTTAAGTCAGTGTCTAGTCAAATTTCAATTTCGATCCGTTTTACTACACACGTTTAATTTGAGGAAAATCGGTTGAGTCACTCGCCACTGAAAAAATCAAAGAAATTTCCCGTTAAATTGTTATTTTTCGTCCATTTTTAAAGTCATTTTTTAAACATCGATAACACAAACTCTACAGAATTAAGTTTATAGTGAAGTCATGTGATTCATTATAAATATAGTTCCAATTGACTTACGAAACTGGAGAAAAAAATTTACAATTTGTAATTTTCCATCGTAGTTTCCAAAATCCGTTTCATATAATTTCTCTAAATTTTTAAATATTATCCGATATTAAGGAATTATGGCTTATTAGGAAAAAAATATGTTGGTTTAATTTTTCATGTGTTTGCCCATCCAGTGACATAATATAGTTATTACGCCTTATTCATAATCTTCCATTGGATTTTCAAAATCAGTTTCATGAAAATCCCTCAAAATTGCGCAAATATTAACCGATTTTGGAAAAGTGTTGGAAAGACCTATCGTTAAAAATATATTATTTCGATTTCGTCAGCATTTGCGCATTGGACAAGTAATACCAAACGATTTTTTCAAATTCAGACTCTTCGTTTTTCATCCCAAGGTGTCAGAAATTTAGCGGTTTTTACTTTCGGAATTGAGCATAATTAGTGCTCACTAAAGGACGAATTTTAAAGCTAGTGCCAGCCAGTTGGGTATTTTTACAACAAAGTTATGTATGGATGAAAAACTTTCACTGCGCTCAGTAAAAAGTTTCGCGGAATAATTAAAAAGACATAATATTTAGAGAAATATGTTATAGAGTTTGCTCCAGAGAATGCTTTTCTCTAAATGTGGTACTAAAAAATCCCTAAAAATGATAAAAAGCTTCCATGAAAAAGGGAAATATATCAAAATATAAATATAGTAGGTATTTTTTTCTGAATGTGTGGGGAGAAAAATATTGAATTTTTGCTGACCTTATTGGGACCCGAGTAAAAATGAAAATATTTTAGCTCAAACCTAATAACCTTCGTACAACTGCCAAACAAGAAAAAAATCCATTAAACGGCTTGCAAAATTTTTTGGCATAACAGATCCTAAATAACGTTGAAGCCAGTTTATTTTAAAACGACCGCTACCACTGCTGTTCATCTTCTGTACGGATAGAATGTCCTGACAGTGACCATTTTAATTTAAAAAAAAAAAATATGGTGCTGGTCATGCCTGAAGTTTGAACAAGGAACCATTAGTGCAAAAATTGAACGCATTAACCGCTACAACTCAGCCGCTGTAATAACGTAAAATTGGTTTTATATATAAGTTCTACATTTGATAAAATCCCCCCCAAAAAAAATTTCTGGTTGCGCCCCTGTGCAGGACACATGGTTATAGTTCGCAAACAGCACACTCAACAAATCACGTGTTAATGTCTTCTTGTTCATGATTTTTGAGAACTATTTTATGAGCCATATTTTTTGTGAAAAATTATGTCATATTTTCTGAACAACTATTGCATAACTCTTGTTTTAAATTTTTACAAATATTTTGTTTATGATTCCATATTGAAATAGAAGAATAGAAGAAATTCATTGCCTTGATGGTCGAGTGCGTTGAGAGTTGAGTTTTTATAGCATTTCACGTGGGTACTAGTCCGGATAAAATCAAAATATTTTTAAAGAAATATAAATGTCAATATTAATAGTAATAAAAAAACAAGTAAAGAAAGTCTAAAGTCGGTCTAGGCCGACTATGAAATACCCTAAACCCACTTTAAAAAAAAAAAAAAATTTATTGTAAATGGGCGTGTCCGTGGGCGGATAAAGTCCATTTTTCCAAACCATCTTTGTCTTGTCATAAAAAACATACGTGCCAAATTTTAGCTCTGTAGGTTAAACACATGCTTATTTATTGCGTTTTCAATTTTTGGGTTGTATGGGAGGTAGGCGTGTCCGTGATCGGATGACGTCCATTTTCCGAAGACATATTTTTGTTGGTATAAAACACATACATATCAAATTTTATTGTTGTAGGCTAATTATGAGCTGAGCTATGCAGTTTTCAATTTTCGCGTTGTATGGGAAGTAGGCGTGTCCGTGGGCGGACGATGTCCATTTTTCAAAACCATCTTTTTTTTGTTATAAAAAACATACGTGCCAAATTTTAGCTCTTTAGGTTAAACAGAGGCTTATTTATTGCGTTTTCAATTTTTGGGTTGTATGGGAGGTGGGCGTGTCCGTAAGCGGATGACGTCCATTTTTCAAAAACATCTTTGTGTTGATATAAAACACACACATACCAAATTTTATTGTTGTAGACTTATTATGAGCTGAGTTATGCAGTTTTAAATTTTTGCGCTGTATGGGAGGTAGGCGTGTCCGTGGGCGGATTCCAAAAATATTCAATAGTGCAGATCCTTGGGTACATGTGACCATGTGTACCAAGTTTCATCCAATTATCTCAACTCCTTCTTCTTATCCTGTGTATACGGACAACACACAGAATGTGAATGTTGAATAATTTTGATGTAGCTGTATCGCTTTCTTGATTTGGGGTTGTTTTCAGCTAAAATTCCTCTGCATATAAGGGGTTCTCCACTCTTTGTCGATAAACATTAACTGTTGTAAGCCTTTGGCTGAGAAAAATAGGCTTTAAAATCTTATAATCCTGAATTGGATTGAACTATTTAAACTAGATAGCAATTCAGAAGCAATGAATAGTTTTAAATATTTTTTTTTTCAACTGAAATATTTTTGAAATTCACTTAATATTTTTTGAACAGAACTGTGCTTTTGAATTATTATATTTAAATATTGTGTTAGAGTAACTTCGGGTAATGTGATATAGGTATTTTTAAATTTATAATTACTACAAACTTTCATAACTTAGCTTATACCGCATTACACAGTATATTTTTTGATGCATTTTGCAGTGGGGCCTCGGTAGTCGAGTGGTAAGCGTGCTTGACTGCCAACCCAGAGGTCCCGGGTTCGAATCCCGGTCTAGCCATGGTCCTACGCTTTTACCTTTCTTTAATTCTTTCCTTATTTCTAATCAACTAAAATTAAAAATTCATCAATATATACGACTTTGGAAGTTGTAGTTGGTAGTAGAGATGTTTGTAGAATGAGGTTGCTTAATAACTCGAATTGACTGAGGTAAAGGCATAACACTTGCCTCAGATTCAAATTCGCAAGTTGGTATAGCACTTTGCCACACATACAACATTCTACACTTGTTTCACTTGATTTCCCTTTCACTCCTACTTATCTATCTTCCCATTTTCCGAACCAAGGCAGACTTGACTGAATAGGTTTGACACCTGAAATCCTTGGTTCAAAGCTAAAAAAAAAAAAAAAAAAAAAAAAATTAAAAAAAGTCATGTAACTCCCTTAATGAAATTGGCGGCTAAAGTGATATACCACGTTTGGCTAATGTGATATACCATATATACTAAAATCACTTACCCGAATAGTGTTCAACAGCATTATCTATTGTTTTTTCAACCAAAATTTTTAAAAAAACCATGTTATTGAATAGAAAAAAATGTTGTTTTAGTGTTATTTATGTTGTTGTTGATACAATTTTATTATTTCAGTGGAATTTACATAAAATAAAATAAAAATACAAACAAAATCAACTGAATACAAATACGCATGTAACAATTTAATAAAACAATAACACAATGTATAAAATTAATGGAATGCATAGATATGGTATGAATATTATGGTATATCACATTACCCAACTTTGCATATATCACATTAGCCGAATTCGGGTTTCAAAATAAAAAGGTTACTTTTGTAAAAATACGCTGTAGAAAATCAAAATCTCACCTCATTTGTGGCTAACTAAATTCAAACTCTTACAAATTGATCTATTTTAGCTTACAATTCTGCTCGATTTTTTGTAAATCACTCGCAAAGCGCACTCAAAGGAAATATCAACTACACCGATACAACAATTTCACAACAATTAGAGCAAACACAGCGAATGAGAGCGCGCATTTAGCTGCAGCACGTTTCTTTTTTTTTTGTTGCCGTTATATTCACATGTTAATTCTTGTCGAAAATTGTGTATTTAACAAAATATGTAGATATATCACATTACCCGACCATATCACACAATACCTGAAAATTGTGTATTTAACAAAATATGTAGGTATACCACATTACCCGACCATATCACACAATACTTGAAGTGTGATATGGTCGGGCAATGTGGTATACCTACATATTTTGTTAATAATTGTCTAATGTTGTATTTTAAAATTCTTTTATAACTTTTATGCTGTTAACTAAAGAAAATTTTATATTTAATGACAAACATCATTTGTAGTTATTTCTGTATAAATATTAAGGCGGTCTTCTCATTCAAAATCCGTTTTTTGGACCCTTTTTAAAAAAATTCTTATTTGAAAACGCAAAGAATAATGAAAACTTTTTTTATTTATTGTATTACAAAAGTTTCAAAGTAAATAAAAAAATTTGTTTGCCTCGATGCGTGGGCTGTTCAAAAAGTAATGAGACTTCAAAGTTGGTGGTGAAAAAAAAGGTGTCGTCACGGCGGCCACGATTCCGGGTCTCCGGAGCGTCTGAAATGAAAAAAAAAAAACGGGGTTATAACCAGTATAGATGTAATTCTCGGGTGAACCTCAAGCTTAATTTTGTGATTTTTTTTGACAAAATGGCGGCCATTCAAAAAAAAAATTCAATTTTGGACTTTTTTTTTTTAGTTTAGTGTAAAAAAAAAATTGTTAAAAAATTTTTTAAAATTATGGTCGAGGTTCACCCGAGAATGGTGGCAATTCTGCGTCGATTCCACTTTGTTTCATGAAAATCGGTTCAGTTGAACTGGAGATATCATAGCCGCCAGTTCGAAAAACGTGGTTTCGAGATAAACGCGTTTAAAGTTTGAAGTAATGATGCTTTCAGTTGAACACCTGGACTCAAAAAATGCTTCAACCCTTAAAATAAGCAGAAATGTGTATTCCTTTGTTTGTATGAATATGTGTGCAAACACGTTTTTACCTAACAATAAACATTTTCAACAGAATTCGGTGGTTACTTTATGCCGCTTCGTTCGAAAATGAGGCGAAAAAAAATAGCCATTTTGACGAAGACCTTGCTTCACAAAAAAGGCTATATCTTCTAAAGTATTTCGAATTTCTAAAAATCCTTTTAAAAGTCGAAAAAAAAGTTGCTCAATGAGAAGACCCCCTTAAAAAAATTAAAAAATAATTTTTGCTCATTTGAAACTTATTCCGTTAAAACAATATATTTATAGTTAGTAACTGATTTTTTTACTAAATTTTTTTCCATAACTATTAAACAATGCCTTAAATAGCATGTCTCATGCTAAAAATTCATTTAACGAAAAACTGTTGTACGGTTGCTCAAGACGAAATCCTACATTTCTGAGCAACTAGAACACAAACTGAACTTAATACACAATTGAACTAAATAAAATTGTAAAAACGAGGCCAAAGGTTCGACACACAGACAATTGTAGTGTCCATTGTTGTTGTTGTTGTTGGCTTGGTTGCGTTCTATTTAGAACGACGTAGTATGATTTGACGAAGAAGTATTAGTAGTCTGAGCAGATTATGAAAACCTAATTGTTCCTTTATTTTGCGGAAAATTAATTAAATTTTTTTTATATATATTTCTTGCCTTTGCTTTTGTCTTGTCAAGGTTGATTTTCTTGGGTATTCTTTTAGCTCGTGCAACGATCGACGTATTTCAGCTAAAGCTACTCGTACTTTATGCTGGCATTGATGGAGCTTCTTTCGTCAAGTGCTTAAAATTTCTTATTGCACGTTCTGACTTACTTTCATTCTGACTTTTATTTTGTTTTTCATGCTAGTTTTATTGTTTTCCTTTTATTTTCGTCAGTTTGCTTGTGTGAACTTGTGGACACTATGTGTGAGTGTCTGTGTAGATATCCTAATATATATATGAATTCCTTCCATTGTTTGATTTCTGTCATTTATTTTAGGTTTCTTTTTTTTTATTGCTTTCGCTTTTTCATTTCTCTGGATGGCGCTTCTGATTCTGATAATGATTCCCACATGGTTACATGGTGTCAATGATTCCAGAGTTGCTGTTTTTGTTAATTTACTTTTTTTTTTTTAGGCGAACAGTTTTATTATTCTAGAGATAACCAAAAAATTTTTTTGTTTTTTGGACTAAGCCGTATATCTTATATTGTATTTCGATGGTATTATATAATTTGATATATGTACAACTATTAAATAATGTATTGTGAAAAATGCTGTATATTTCTATAGCTTATCTTTTTTTACAATTACTTTCCATTTTAATAAATGAACAATTTTGCTGAATCTTTTGCAGAAGATTGTTGATATTAAAAAAAAAAGTTCAATAAATGATTGAAAAAACTTATTGCTATGCATACCTTATGTCTTCTACTAACATCATTTCCATTTAATTCGCCTCTAATCACGATACTCGTATACAGTCGGTCAGGCATGTTCATGACTAATCTTCACTTATTTTAATTATGTCTATTTGCATTTATATATGTATCTTAAATGCCGACAGGATTTTTGCCAAGGATCTCGAGTATATCAAGCAAATATAATATTCAATTTCATTTATTTAACTTTTCTCTTGATTTCATTATTCCTAGCCTAGTTATTAAAAGTTAGCTGAACTTTTAAGTTTATGTAAGATTGTTATTGTTTTTGTTTTTGTTACTGTTGTAGTTGTTGTTTTGCTGCTATTTTCATGGCAACGTAAAATAATTAATTTTACTTTAAATGAGTTTCTATGCCATCACAAACAACAACAAAAAAAAAAAAAAAAACAACCAACAAAGCCATGTTCAGTTCAGTTGGACGCAGCCCTCTATGGACGCTGCTAAGAAGGATTTAAATAAACTTTCTTACACTACAAGGACGCACAAGAACAAAAAATACAATAATAACAAACACAACAACAACAACACGGTACAGTACAGCATTCAAATAAGTACGAGTATAAAACAAAAATCATTTAATTAAAAGTTTGTGTCAAACATTATTTCAAATCTATTCTTTAAGTATGCAAAAGTTAGACAGACTCACCCACTCACTCACGCACGCATACAGCTATACAAACGCAAACATTCAGTAAAAAGGTCGAGCTATATAAACACACATAAAATATTTTAAGTTTGTGTACTAATTCGTTTTGTTATGCTCTAAGCAACAATTCTAAAAATAAGAAAAATTGAATTTTTAAATATTATTTCCTTGAAATATTTGTAAAAAACAAAAATCTTTTTATATTGCTACACGGATGAATAGTTTGGAGAAGGAAGTCATTCATGTGTGCGTTTATGTGATGCATGTGATTTAGTCATATGTCGTCTTAATACGAATAACCAAGACTTTAAGTTTAAATATTTTTTCAGTTTATTTTGCCTCTTTCTATTGCACTTATCCTAATAGCTTACTTGTCCCCAATTTATGTCATTTTGGTATTGTTTATAAAAAATAAAACATTCTAATTTGTGTCCAATGTATATCATTTAAGAAAAGTTAGTAAAAAAACTAGTAAGCTATATCTTCGACTTGGCCGAAGTAAAAATACACCCACGGCCGATTCTTAAGGTTGGAAGAATCTTAAATTGGAGAGCTTTTTGGCCTTTTTATAAAGTTTTAAATTTTGGGGTTGTATGGGAGGTGGGCGTGTTAGATTGTGTATGACGCCTATTTTTCTAGCATACCTCAGTTTCGACATAGAATTATAGATTTATAGATTTTTCAATTTTGGGGTTGTATGGGAGGTGGGCGTGTTAATTGATGGATGACACCCATTTTTATAACACACCTCAGTTTTGACATTAAATACACAAATACCGAGTTTCCATCTTGTAACTTTAATATTAGCCTCTTTATAGATTGTTCAATTTTGGGGTTGTATGGGAGGTGGGCGTGTTAGTGGGTGGATGACGCCCATTTTTCTAACACACCGCATTTTTGACATTGAAAACACAAAAACCGAGTTTCCGTCATGTAACTTTAATATTAGCCTCTATATAGATATTTCAATTTTGGGGTTCTATGGGAGGTGGACGTGTTAGTGGGTGGATAACGCTCATTTTTCTATGACATCTTAATTTTGACATAGAATATACATATACCAAATTTCAGTATTGTAGCTTTAATATTAGCTTCTTTGCAGAGTTTTCAATTTTGGTGTTGTATGGGAGGTAGGCGTGGTTTTCATCCGATTTAGCCCATTCTCGAACTTGACCTTAGTTTTTTAAAAAAAAGCTTAAATATCGAATTTCATTACGATATCTTCAAAATTACGGCTGTAATCGTGTCGACAGACAGACGGACAGACGGGCAGACAGACGGACATGGCTAAATCAACTCAGGTGGTGATGCTGATCAAGAATATATATACTTTTCCATACCTACCACGCCTCCTTTTGGGTGTTGCACACGTCGTGACAAAATTAATATACCCCTAACAGGAGCAAAAACTGTCTGAAAATGATAATTTGAATAATGCTTTTAATATTTATTAAAACAGAATTATGTCGTTCGTCTGTTCATTTTTTATAAACAAGCCCAAGATTACAATTATTAAGCACAACTTGATGTGTTTATAAAAAAATTTCAAAACCATTTCTGGCATAAACTGCTAACGTGAATTGCATGTTTTGATTTACGCAGAAAAAAAATTTATTTGCCACAAACATAATGGGAGAGGAAACTATTATGTTTGTAAGCTTAACGAGAGCAAACAAGATTATTTTTACTGGAAACATGTTCCTATTTTACGGTTACCAAGAATAGTTTGCGTAAGCAAGTTACTTTGTTACGATTAATAATATTGTGTTCACAAGCAACTATTAAATTATGTTTACTCTGACCAGTTATGAGACAACTAAGTTCATAGTAAGCTTAGTATACAATTAGAGAGCGAGCAAAATTTTTATTTCGTGGTTCAGTTGGTTAAGCGCTTGTTAGTTTGATTTGAATTTGCATATCCCAGGTTCAATTCTCAAGTCAAACCAAGCTCTAATGCTATTTTGTTTTTATTAAAATTTATACAAGCAAATAATTTAAGGAAAAATTACATATCATTACAATTTGACATCACCGGGATTTGAACGCGGACCGTCGTTCATCGAAGTCCAACACACTAACCATCATGCCAATCGCCTGATGGCGTCTGAGCGAACAAAATTCAAACAAAACAAACAAACCGAACACGAATATTACTTGGACATATAATGTTGTATACGATCATGTTGTATGTTTCTGACAAAAACGATATGCTCATGGCAAAAGAATTACTGTTTTTGTTGCAAACATATTGCGGCTATGTTCTCAACAAAAATATTTTTTTTTATCGCATCTATCAAAATATGTTTAATGGCAAAAATAAAATAATAGCAACATGAATAACAAACAAAGTATGGTCAGAATTGTAAGATATATTCACAGTAAAAAGAAATATGTTGGCTACAATAAAAATCGCTTCAGTGATTGTTCAGTGAAGTGTCATTTTTCTGCGTGTATGATTTTGAACTCTATTGAGCTAATTTCATTAACGAGCACTTTGAGCTTGATTTAAGCACATTTTTTCTCTTCGTGTGTATTCGGAAATAATTTTCTCATTTTAAATCTATATAATTAATAGGCTAAGGTTTTATTGTGACTTCAACTCCTCCCAGACCAATGGACCGATTTTATCGATTCAGATGTCATTAAATTAGGCTTGAACTATAGATGTGCAAACCACTTTTAAAAATTGTGATTTCGCTTCCCTTTTAAAACAGAAATAAAATTTTTGTACAAAAATCCGCTATTTAATCGATTTGAAATTTTGTTTGAGAATAGCTTATAAGTTGATCGAATTTGAGATTTTTCAATATTTAAATTTTTAACCAAAATTGTCTTTTATGCATTCCTCAAATGTCAATTGTCCGAAAATGCAGTTTCAAAATTAAAAATTCCAATTTCCGAGCAAACAACTCAGTCAAATTTTAACGGTTTCCAAATTTGTTTTGTTTTTCTACATGTTTGTTTAATTTTCTTTGAAATATGTTGACAATAACGGTAATTAGTTTTCCAAATGTAATTTGAATGAATTTTCTTAATATTTTCTTTAGTTGTTTATCGTGTAGACGAATTTGTTTTTGTTTGACAGA
Organism: Tetanocera ferruginea; assembly: GCA_958299015.1. Classification (NCBI taxonomy): domain Eukaryota; kingdom Metazoa; phylum Arthropoda; class Insecta; order Diptera; family Sciomyzidae; genus Tetanocera; species Tetanocera ferruginea. Next base: position 156,133,497 of record OY282642.1, on the reverse strand, counting down.
AAAATTAATAAATACTATGTGTCATCGAAAAAACAACGCTACCCCCTATGATTTTTTGCTCGGAATTTTTTTTTTAAATGTTGTTCTTATATTTTTTTGAATCTTCAACAAGCTTCAAAAACAATATATTTGAAGAAAATTGCATTAAAGATACAACCAATTAAAAGTTACAGCCACGACTCTGTTTTACTCATCCTGCCTATCTATATAATTAATAGGCTAAGGTTTTTTTGTGACTTCAACAACTCCCAGACCAATGGACCGATTTTATCGATTCAACAAACAAAAAACAAATTGGCCATTTCAGCCCTTGAAAGGACTTTGACCGAGCTTCTTATGATCAATTGTGTTGTGTGTGTTATTAAATGTTTGCACACAATTGACCGAGAACTGGACCTACAGGTTTTATGCCGACTCCGAACGGCTAAAGTTCATGTTCTCAAGAAGCTTTACATGGCATTATTTACTCTCTGAGGTTTGCCATTGTCTGCAGAGAGGTGGTGACCGATCAGAAAAATTTTTTATTGAAAAAAACTTTTCGCCGCGGCTGGGGATCGAACCCGGGCTCCGAGCATGCTAAGCCACACACTTAACCTGCATGCCACGGTCACCATTTATAACCGGTCACCATGATAAAATCGATTCAGATGTCATTAAATTAGGCTTAGGCTTTAGATGTGCAAACCACTTTTAAAAATTGTGATTTCGCTTCAGGGGGTTCCCGACCTTTTAAAACAGAAATAAAATTTTTGTACAAAAATTCCACTTTCCGAGCAAACAACTAGTCAAATTTTAACGGTTTTAAAAAAAAATTTTTTTTATTTTTAAATTTAAATTTTTTTGCGTTTTTTATCGTAATGTATTATAAATCGTTGTTGTAGGTGTTCTGTAAGTGTTTTTTTTTTATCAATTTCTTAATTATATTTTGTTATTATTTTGTGTCTTAAATCTCTTTTTTACTTCGTTTTTATTAAAATTAGTTACGTTTTATAGCTTAAAAAGTTAAGCTACGATGTTTTCGAATAGTAATAATGTTTGTCTCAGTAGTAATATTAGTGTAAGTCCGTCTTCGTATTTTGACAGTTACATTTAAAAATTAAGTGTTAGATCATACGTTTTAAGTCAAAGCATTCAGATAATAATCTTTATACCATTATTGAGACTGAATTAATCGTTATTACACTCAGAAAAATATCAACTGTAATATTAACAGTCAGCCACTGTTATTTCAAAACACTGTTCGATTGAATGATTTGCGTTTAAGTAAACAATTTTCTTTGTTGAATGAACGTTTCAAAGTATTTTTGTGCTGTTAAAATCATCTGTTGAAATATTTTTGTGCTTTAAATGTGTTTGCTAAAGTTTTTAAATGTGTTTTTATATTATCGTTGCCAATAGCTCAGTGGATGTGCACTAGACTGTCATGCGGGGGACGTGGGTTCGAACCCTAGCTGTGTAAGTATCAAAAATTGTAATATAATAATTGAAATAATAAGAATTCTGTTTCATTAATAGTTTGGTCAAAAATAACCTTCAAAATAAGTTGCTTACAATCTTGCAATAAAAAAGAAGGAAATTTCATTTTTTATTTAAAAAAAAAATATATTAAATAAAAAAAAAAAATTTGTTGGCCTTGCCGGAATTGAACCGCGGACACTCGAGTACTAGAGCACACGTCAGCACACTCGACCATACATGAATTTTCAAAACAGTGATAAAATTTCAATAAATAAGTTTTTATACGTGTTTCGTGTTCTATAGACCAACAGTCAACCGACTGTTGATTTGAAAGTTTCATTTGTTGGATGGTATTTAACAGTGAAATCTGTTCTTTTAACCCATGATTTGTTTGATAAAACAGTATTTTTTCCCTGAGTGTAAGGAAAAAAGCTTCTTGAATAGAATATAATATATTAAACGCTATAATGTTTTTAACATTTAATTTTTATTGAATTGCTCGAATTCGTGCAACAGGTTTACTAGAAGAAATATATATCAGTTAATAAATTGTTGTACATAATTGGCTTCGTGTACATCGATTGGCAACCTAGCATTTGTCACAATAATATAGAATCTATATTATAGATAAGCAGAGGAACAAACTGATTCTTTGCAAAATGCTTTCAGAGATGAAAAACATTTAAAATTTGGAGTGAAACACTCTAAAACATGTAAGTTTAGTTCTCGGTCAATTATCTGTAAACATATCATAACATAAACAACAAAATTGATCGAAACCCTTTCAATGGCAGAAATGGCCAATTTGATTGTTGTTTTTTTTTTTCACTAGCACTAAAGTAAAAAGTAGGTATGATCCTTGGAGCCGGATATCATTACTAATTGAAATAGTTAAACAAAGCGTAAGATTTTGTTCCTATATATTAAAAAATTTAAATATTTTATTAAGATATTTACGGTGTTTTGTTTTCTTTTTATTCCTCATATAATAAGACAATTTATATGAATTGCATTTAAAAACAATTCTATATCAACTTTATAAGCTTACAAAAATAATTATCTACTTTTGTTTTTAAGTGTCCAATTCGTAAACATATTCTTATACATAAAGCAAAAATACACAAAAACCTTACTTACTTCAATTCATCAACAAACTCATTTCCAAAACATAATTCTACTTCATCACAATTCTGAATATTTAACAATTTTGCTTTCACTTCTTCAAAAATAAATTCGCTGATTTCTTAATGACTTGAGCAGAAATTTTTTCCTGTTGACAAGTCATCTTTAATTTTTTTTTCTTCTTCGTCTATTCGACTATTTTCTTTTTCCTCTTAGTTCTCAGAAATAAAGTTATGCAATCAAATTAGAATTCAATTTTTTACTCAACTAAAATTTATACTTGACAGAAGTAAGCAGAGAACCAATTAAACTAATAACTAACACAAAAAAAAAAAAATAAAAAATTAAACATTCGCACTCCACTACAAAGTCCAAAAATATAACAACAAAACAAAAAAAAAACTTACAACGAAAGGTAGTAAGTAGAAAGCAAAAAAGGCACAAAAACAACCTGCACCGATAAATCCAGTCATAAATTTTTAATATCATTATTTCGATGGAAGTCATTCATGAAATCGTTGAAATATTGAACCATGAACCAATGCTTGATGCAATTTAAAACGTTTATTATAACGAAATAAAACCGAACTTTGTGCTATGCTATGCTAACAAACAACGTCCGTACTTCAGCACTCCATTAGGGGAATTTTTTTTTCTTTCTATTTTTTTTTTGCGTTATTTCCAACGACCTTTGAAGTGCTTATGACGATGGTGACGATTATGATGATGATGATTTGAACTTGAATTTTAAACTTGACATTTTCCTTTTGCCTCGCATAAACACTGTTGATGCTAGTGATGGTGACAGATTCAGATTCCGCTTCGGCACAGAAATATTTCCATAGCATGGACCGTTCATTCGTCCGTTCGGTCGAACGGTTACACTCGAGAAAATCTATTCAAACACCAACCCCTCGCATATTTCATATTCTTATTTCTTAAATAATATTATATTTTTTTTTTTCCTTCTTAGCACAGGTCTGCCATCATTAGCAGCAGCTGTCAGGGTTTCCATTCCGCCATAGCCCCTGTTTATTATTAAATAGTTAACAATTGTGTCGCAACAATTTACAATTTTGCCACTTGTCGTTTGAGCTTAAGTTCGTAACATAGCCGTTACGTTATGCCATCTCATTAAATTGAAATTTAATATTAGAAAAAAAAAAAAAAAAAGAAAACATTGTTGAAAACGTATTTCATGAAGTAGCAAACGAAATACTCTTAATTCAAGCGTGTTGCTTTTAGGCGCGTTGCCTGCCGCTTTGCCCTGAACTCAAAAATTTGCTATTAAAAATGTTTGCAATTGTATTTCATAATTCTGCCAATAGAAGGCAGGCACCATCTGGTATTTCAACATTTACGACAATTTCACAGAGTGGATCGAGCCCAATAAAGAATAGCGAACAATATTTATTTTTTTTTCCTTCTTCGTTTTGGTTGTAATTTTTTTCAATTCATTATGATTGTTATCGAAGAGTTTGCGATAAATGAAAATAACGAAGAATGAAATGAATGGAATCAGCTTTCTTGGAAATAGGTAAGTAAATTGAAACACTTGTTACCCAAAATTTTATGGTGCTCTGAAATTCATAATTGTTTTATAATTGAATAAATAAGTTGAATGATTTTCATGTTGATTTTAATTTGGTGAAAACCATTGGAATTTAATGCATAATAAGTTTGAAGGTCAGCGAAAGAAAAATTACCAAATGAGGTCATTAGTTTTTTAATGTTATTTTAATAACTGAGACGATTTTGGAATAGGATTTGAAATGTGGTTTTTGAAAAGAGAATTTTTTTTTTAAGAGTGGAGTTGAAATTGATATTACTTTATAAAGTTGATTTTTTTTTAAATATTCAATAAGAATGATAACATGTGCCAAATGAAGTGCGTTTTTTTGTTAATACAGCCACAAAGCGTATCAAAGCAGTGTTTTTTCAGAATGGAAATTTGTCCCATTTTAAGAAAACAAAGGTAAATATGAAATTACTTTGAGATTTCAAATAATTTTACTGTTCTCTGATTATACTGTTTACAAATGGAATTTGCGCAAGATTCGATTCAAGGTAAGGACATTGTATAGGACAAGAAGTACCTCTTTTTGGCTCACCTTATATCAGACCAAAGTAGTTGGAGAAGGAAGTGTTTAAATGTATCAAATTGCTTATCACACATTTTCTTGGAAATTATCACGCACCCATTTACAATGTTAAAATTGAAAATGTGCCAACAGCTTGCAAACTAGGTATCGCTAAAAAATCGACACACTCAGAAAAATATCAACTTTAATATTAACAGTCGGCCGCTGTTACCTCTAAACACTGTTAGATTAAATGATTTCCGTTAAAATCAATAGTTTTCTTTGCTGAATGAACGTTTCAAAGTATTTTTGTGCTGTTAAAATCATCTGTTGAAATATTTTTGGGTTTTTGTTGAAACGTCTGTCTTCTCTTAGCAATAGTCTTTAAAAGTGTTTTGCTATATTTATCTTATTGTTTCCCATATCTCAGTGGAAGTGTGCTAGACTGTCATGCGAAGGACGTGGGTTCATATCCTAACTGTGTAAGTATCAAAAATTTTAATTTAATAATTGAAATTCTAATTCTGTTTCATTAGGCCTGTTCACGTACTTTACTTGTAAAAACTTGCTGGGAGAGATAAAAAGGATAATTGAGAACTAGCAGAAACTTGTAAAAATTTAACTAGCAGAAACTTGTAGCTACTTTTTCTTTCTCACTTTTTTATTCTCTGTTTGTCCTCTCTCGTTGCAAGTTTTTCGAGTTCGAGTAAATTAGTAAATAAATTATTTTATTTGGTAAACAATGGAGATCTTGTGAAAAATTATTTTTCTGTATTAGGTAGTTTTGAAACTCATTACGAGAACTTGAAAACTTTTGAAACTTAACTAGTTGGACTTGGTTTTGATATAATTGTAATGGACTTGATCAATTTTGAAATTGATTATTATGTTAATTTTTTAAAAAAAATACTTTAAATTTTTACTAAAGTGCTTTAAATAATTTATTTCTTAGAAAAAATTAGAACGAATAATTTTTTATTTATACTTAACCCCTCAATGGCTTTGCTAGAATAATCGAGGAAAATTTTACCAATCTTTTAGGCTTTAAAGGCTTTAAAAAGATTAAAAAACATCTATCTGATTTTAACATGCGCTGCTTTGCTTTTGGCCGGCTGTTTAATATAATGGACAAAACTATGATAACGTTGTATTACAATATTTGAATTCAACTAAAACAACCGGAGACCAATGCAAATGCGTTATTTATGATGTTATTATAGAAAAAAAATTATACTTTGCACACCAATCACAATAACCACTTTTTTTTTGCAAAATTTATTAACACGCGAAATAAAAAAAATGTAGGCTTTGTTGGGCATAAAATCGCAAATCCAACTAAGTTAAACGTTATATATCTACTAAAATTTAGTTTTGTCATGTTGGCACAACTTCATTTTATAGTACCAACCTATTTGATTTTAGAAAAGACGTTGGAAAATAAATATAAAATTATTTTCCAAAGTGTCCAATATAATGGACAAATCCATTGAAAGGGTTAATATTGTAGAAACATGGAAAAGAACAATACATTTTTTCGAAATATATAAAATAATAAAAAACCAAAACGAGTTAATTTGACCATTTCAGGTCTTGAAACGACTTTGTTCGAGCTTCTTATCATCAATTCTGTTGTGTGCGTTCTTTAATATGTAAACAAAATTGACCGAGAGCTGAACCTATTTTATGCCGACTCGGAATAGCTCAAGTTCATGTTCTCGAGAAGCTTCATTAAATTTTTACAATTATTAAGTACAGTCTAATCTAGATCTAATTCTGACATAAATACCAACAAGTTAAATTTAAAGTTGACTAGAAGAAAATTATTAAAAACCTCAAGCAGAAAATTTTAGCGACAACTGTTTTTTCAGGAAACTTGAAGTTCAATTTAATTTCAATTAAACAAGTGAAATCAATGTGAAGATCAAGTGTCAATGTCACACGAACCCAATTCAATTATAATGGAACAAGAATGGAAATATTTATATAATTAATCGTGACAAATTATTTTCCTGCTTCAAAAAAAAAATAAAAAATATACTCAAAGTTCTTCCAGAACTCTTACAAGTAAAGAGCATAGAAAACATGTTTGTGTGTATTATAAGCCTGACACTCTTCCATAAGCACATGCTACTCGTACAAATGTATGTCGCTCGGCAACACTTCAAGAGCACAGAAACACGTTAACCTGTGCGGCTGCTTAAAACTGGATATTTATTTTGAGCAAAAGGTGTTGCATAAGCACAGGCACTTCAAATGAATATAAAACACATTAACATGGCGGTCCCCTGGGGCAGAGAGGGGCACTTGCCACCAGTGTTGCCGCTTGGATCCAAATGGTTCCATTTGGATATTTTTTTTCTTCAAAAATTGTTGGATACTTGTTTCTTAGCCTTAGTGAAAATTTTAATACTTTTATTGAAAAATCTTTTAAATATGAAAAAATAAAGGTGATTCATGTCATTTTGTAAGTTTACGTAAATCGTATTCTTCGTATTTGAAGTTGACATGAAGGAACTTTTAGAACTTTCGTATTTTTTTTTTTTTTTAAATTCTCATTCCGTGTGATTGAGCGCTCAGGTAGCGAAGAAGCACAAAGCGCTAGTTAAAGTTAAATTCCTACGAAAATTTGTTCGTCGAACCATCATCAAATGAAAATAAGTTAAAAGTGCCAAGAGTTCAAAATCATTTATTTCTTCTTGGTCTTTACCCTTAAGTATGAGCTTTTAAAGATAATGCCTGTACAGAAACATACAGCTGGTTTGTTCGTAGCTCCATCAGTACCTTGGGTAATTTTGCCAAGGCCAACTGTGACACCATATTGCAGGCGTACGCATACTTTACTCCAGATTTGTGGAAGGAGGTGCATTGAGTGCTACTGCCTATCAAGAGTTTTGATTTCTTGGTCGAAAGGTCTGGTAGAACATTTTAAATTTAAACTATATTCATGTGAACACAAGACAACTCAGCCAGACCCATGACTTTTGTTGAAGAACACCTGATGGCAATCAAAATAAAAATTGATTGATTTAAAAGTCAAAAACTACTTTTTGTGTATAAAGGTGAATACAATATCGTTTTTTTGCAATTTGATACCTGGATACTTGTTATTCTTTAATTGCTTTTCTTAAGTGCTAAGTGCTATTCGTTAAGCATTTGGATACATTTCTGACCCTTTTAATGGATACTTTTTTTAGAACCGTCGCTGCAACACTGCTTGTCACCCTCAAAATTTCAGACAAAATTGTTTTATTATTGAAATAAAAAACATTTAAGTACTTGAGATGATTATAAACATGGTTAGGTGGCACTTAAAAATCAAAAGAAGGCAAAATGAACATTGAAAAAAGGCCTTTATTAAATTTTATTAACCGAATTGTTACAATTTTAGACGCTGTTATCACTTCGTTTATTTAAACGTCTTTCCTGTAGATCTTTAAACATCATCCAAGATTTAATTATTTAATTTTCAATTATTTTTTCTGGCAATTTTAAATTTTATGCATTTCTCTTATGTACGAAATGGATGTATAATACCGAAATGGAATTTTTTTTAACAGCGAAATGGAAAACAGGCTCTTTAAATATAAGTTGAAATGTTGCCACAAGAAAAAAATAAATAAATGAATTTCTTAAAAAATTTCAAAAAATGTTAGTTGATATATTGACAAAATTTGAAAAGTGTTAAAAAGGCACAAAATAGGCAAAATATTGTAAAAAAAAGGCAAAATAAAATGTTGTATTTATAAACAGAAACACTCAAAACGTGTGATTCTCTTATCCCGAAATTATTATAACGCCAAAAAAAAAAGGCAAGGTCATCAAAATCCGAGCTCTGATTAAAAGATACTTATATATGTATATTAGCTTTATTTAAATACAAACTCATGAAACGAAAGTATTATAATATATAAACTATTGATATTTTTCAATATTTATTTTTAAGGAATTACAATAAATTCGTTTGAAAAGATCAACTTTAATTGCCTTTAGATAAGTTTTTTAGGAAATATATAAATATTCATTGATTGGTCTGTCGAATTGTTATAAATTGAATAAAACTTTCAATTAAAATTGAACTGAAATTCTTCGGAAGTACCGAGCAACAATACCAACATGAAGAAATTTATTTGTACGATAAACTTTAGGTTACACGTGTATTACAGTGTACCTTATTTAAATAATTTAAACAAAAATTTTTGATATACTTTCAGAACACTTTTAGTTTCGTTTTTAAATTGTTTTTGCTTTAAACCATGATTCAATAATTTATAAGGTTATCCCGATATTTGACATACCTTATTTTTTGTAAACAAAAAACTATTCTCTCTCGAAATTGAATGACAACCAGGGTTTTGTGTTCTCCTCAAAAAAATTTATGTTTCAGTGTTTTGTTGTGTTTTGTTTTTTAATAAAAAAGTATTCGTTTTCAATATTTTACTGCTTACAAAAAAAAATAAGTATGCATTGCATTTTTTAGGGCAATAAATTCGTGAAAATGTTTCAAGCTTGAATGCTGTGAAGTAACAGAACGTTTTAAAATCATCTGATGGATGCTTCAAAATACAAAAGTAGCAGAAAATGTATTGACTCAAAATTTTTAAGATATGTTGCACCTACTTAGAAATAGTAAGATATTCAAGCAGCTGTGGTACTTTTGTGTCATTAAAAATGCTCTCCTCTTCAAATAAGGGTATCTATCTCTATTTTCGTGAGAAGACGTCAAATATCGGGATAACCTTTTAAATTATTGAAGCATGCTTTAAACAAATTTCTACCCAAAATGTCAGCATTGAAATTCACACTTCATTTTTAATCTAGGTTTTACATAAAAGATGTTAATGATTTAAATCGGAGACGGAGACTTTATTAAATAAATAATAACTTCTTATAAGAACTTTTTAACTATTCCGAAATAGTTTGGCTTGCCTTATATACCTTTTCACCCCCTTAAAGTGTAAATCCTGTGAACGCTCATGTATATGACATATAAGCAAACAAATTAAGTGTCATACACACGTACTCAAGTAAACGTAAGAAAATTCATAAATACTCGCATAAATATGAAATTTTAAATTAAAGTCACACACACACATGCCACATTTCAGATTTAAGATTTCTAAAGAGAGCATAAAAGTATGCAATAAAAAAGTCTACCTATATTTTATGTTACCGTGATTTTCATGCATAAAAGAACAGCTGCGGTAACAGTTTCGACAGCATAACAAACACAAATATTATTGAACAATGGAGGTTAAAGCTGAAAATTTAACGGTTCTTTAGCGAAAACTGCAAATTTACGATGTGAGCAAGTTAAGAATACGATGTTTAATGCTTGAGAATAAATGACCTGCCATAAGATTGTTTATTTTTATGTTGGAAAAGAGATAAAGTGCAGTCAGATGTAGTAGAAAAAAAAAGTAGTAGAAACTTGAAATTCTTATGAAACTATAGCTTATTATATATGCTACAAAAATTAAAAAAATAAATTTGGCAAGTGTGAAAACAAAAAATAAAATTAATCGTATCAATAAAACTTTTTCTTTTATAGTGCATGAGTTGCAGTTTTTAGTCTCTCAATAGTGTAGAAATGAATGAATGATAAAGAACGCATATTTAATGAATATTTGGTAATTTATCACAATTTTCATTTATGCAGCATAATTTTTCTGTGCTGCCGCATATATATATTTATTTTTTTTTTTTTAATAACCACCAACAATGTTGTTATTGCTGTTGTTGTTTTTGTTGAATGTTGCAACTTGTCTTATCTTTACGCTTCCGGGTGAAAGCATTTCTTAACATTACGCTTTACTTAAGCTGAGCTAAGAAAAAATATAAAGCAAAAATGAATAGAGCAAAAAAACAAAAAATGCCAAAGTAGCACTGGTCGCCGTCATGGTCGCATAACGTGACCGACCAACATTCTGCTACTTGTTCCGACTGAATGCAGCGGCAAAGCATTCTGGCTTGTAAAAGAAGTAGTGCAAAGCTGCAAACAAAAAAAAAAAAAAACAAAAACAAACAGCAAATAATGAAAAAAAAAAAAAAATTCAATACGTTACACAAAAAACAGAAAATAGGGCCAGCATAAAAAGTAGCAGAAAAAGCGTAGCAAAATATCATAAAAATGTGAAGTCATTTTGCTGCTACCATATTTTGCTGCTTCATTGCTACGGCTTTTTACTTGGCTTAAATGCAATTGGCTTGGAACACATTTTTCCACTGATTGTCCGCATTTTTGCGCTATTCATGGTTTATGGCAAGCATCGCAAAAAGCCGTTCGCAAAAAAGAAATGTGCAAAAACGGGGGACGGTCATAAAATGAAATATTAAATTAGAAAAGAAGCACATTTATTTCTTATATGCTTAAGCAAGTATTTCAAAATAATTTATTATAAAATTTTATAAAAAGTAGCAATACTTTTTCATCATGAGCAGAATGTCCAAGAAGATATTTATAATAAAGTGACTTAGACAGTCACTTCCGGTTAGCTATATTGCAAATGCATTTCCAAGTAAAAAATTTGAAAAATGTTGCTTGCAATGCTCAGAACATGCTCAGCAAAAAGTAATGGTAGGGTTTTTTTTTATTAAAGGAATAATATGGTATTATATGCTAAATTTTAGTAATTTTCTAAAGATTATTTCTTCATGTCAACAATATTAAAAATCATAAATATTTTTTATTAATGGTTTCAAAAATAAAAATTCAACAAAAATACCTAGATATAATATTATGAAAATTAAAAATTAGAAAACATGTTCGAAGAAGCTTTAGTAAATCGTACGTATGTAACACGCCAAATGGTCAATTGCGCCTCTGTAAAGGTATATCTTTTCCCCTTGAGTTCCTGTGTGCGTTATAGACACCCATCTTTTATTAGTTTCATAACACAGTTTCAAAGTTTTAGGATCGGCATAATTTTTACTAGTTTTCACGTTAGTACCCAGTACTATTTTTGCAATCGTTGGAAAATCATATTTTCTCGCTAGCCCAAATGGTGTAAAAAGTAGATCGTTATGCCTTCATTTAAACGTCACTGAGCTCGAACCACGGCATTAACAGTGTTTCTACTTTTTCAACATTCCACTTTTTTCAAAAAAAATTTCAATTATTTATTAGTTATGAATGAGAAGGTCTACAAAGGTGCCAGTAGAAAGAGAAAGAGAAAGAGAAAGAGATAGAGATAGAGATAGAGATAGAGATAGAGATAGAGATAGAGATAGAGATAGAGATAGAGATAGAGATAGAGATAGAGATAGAGATAGAGATAGAGATAGAGATAGAGATAGAGATAGAGATAGAGATAGAGATAGAGATAGAGATAGAGATAGAGATAGAGATAGAGATAGAGATAGAGATAGAGATAGAGATAGAGATAGAGATAGAGATAGAGATAGAGATAGAGATAGAGATAGAGATAGAGATAGAGATAGAGATAGAGATAGAGATAGAGATAGAGATAGAGATAGAGATAGAGATAGAGATAGAGATAGAGATAGAGATAGAGATAGAGATAGAGATAGAGATAGAGATAGAGATAGAGATAGAGATAGAGATAGAGATAGAGATAGAGATAGAGATAGAGATAGAGATAGAGATAGAGATAGAGATAGAGATAGAGATAGAGATAGAGATAGAGATAGAGATAGAGATAGAGATAGAGATAGAGATAGAGATAGAGATAGAGATAGAGATAGAGATAGAGATAGAGATAGAGATAGAGATAGAGATAGAGATAGAGATAGAGATAGAGATAGAGATAGAGATAGAGATAGAGATAGAGATAGAGATAGAGATAGAGATAGAGATAGAGATAGAGATAGAGATAGAGATAGAGATAGAGATAGAGATAGAGATAGAGATAGAGATAGAGATAGAGATAGAGATAGAGATAGAGATAGAGATAGAGATAGAGATAGAGATAGAGATAGAGATAGAGATAGAGATAGAGATAGAGATAGAGATAGAGATAGAGATAGAGATAGAGATAGAGATAGAGATAGAGATAGAGATAGAGATAGAGATAGAGATAGAGATAGAGATAGAGATAGAGATAGAGATAGAGATAGAGATAGAGATAGAGATAGAGATAGAGATAGAGATAGAGATAGAGATAGAGATAGAGATAGAGATAGAGATAGAGATAGAGATAGAGATAGAGATAGAGATAGAGATAGAGATAGAGATAGAGATAGAGATAGAGATAGAGATAGAGATAGAGATAGAGATAGAGATAGAGATAGAGATAGAGATAGAGATAGAGATAGAGATAGAGATAGAGATAGAGATAGAGATAGAGATAGAGATAGAGATAGAGATAGAGATAGAGATAGAGATAGAGATAGAGATAGAGATAGAGATAGAGATAGAGATAGAGATAGAGATAGAGATAGAGATAGAGATAGAGATAGAGATAGAGATAGAGATAGAGATAGAGATAGAGATAGAGATAGAGATAGAGATAGAGATAGAGATAGAGATAGAGATAGAGATAGAGATAGAGATAGAGATAGAGATAGAGATAGAGATAGAGATAGAGATAGAGATAGAGATAGAGATAGAGATAGAGATAGAGATAGAGATAGAGATAGAGATAGAGATAGAGATAGAGATAGAGATAGAGATAGAGATAGAGATAGAGATAGAGATAGAGATAGAGATAGAGATAGAGATAGAGATAGAGATAGAGATAGAGATAGAGATAGAGATAGAGATAGAGATAGAGATAGAGATAGAGATAGAGATAGAGATAGAGATAGAGATAGAGATAGAGATAGAGATAGAGATAGAGATAGAGATAGAGATAGAGATAGAGATAGAGATAGAGATAGAGATAGAGATAGAGATAGAGATAGAGATAGAGATAGAGATAGAGATAGAGATAGAGATAGAGATAGAGATAGAGATAGAGATAGAGATAGAGATAGAGATAGAGATAGAGATAGAGATAGAGATAGAGATAGAGATAGAGATAGAGATAGAGATAGAGATAGAGATAGAGATAGAGATAGAGATAGAGATAGAGATAGAGATAGAGATAGAGATAGAGATAGAGATAGAGATAGAGATAGAGATAGAGATAGAGATAGAGATAGAGATAGAGATAGAGATAGAGATAGAGATAGAGATAGAGATAGAGATAGAGATAGAGATAGAGATAGAGATAGAGATAGAGATAGAGATAGAGATAGAGATAGAGATAGAGATAGAGATAGAGATAGAGATAGAGATAGAGATAGAGATAGAGATAGAGATAGAGATAGAGATAGAGATAGAGATAGAGATAGAGATAGAGATAGAGATAGAGATAGAGATAGAGATAGAGATAGAGATAGAGATAGAGATAGAGATAGAGATAGAGATAGAGATAGAGATAGAGATAGAGATAGAGATAGAGATAGAGATAGAGATAGAGATAGAGATAGAGATAGAGATAGAGATAGAGATAGAGATAGAGATAGAGATAGAGATAGAGATAGAGATAGAGATAGAGATAGAGATAGAGATAGAGATAGAGATAGAGATAGAGATAGAGATAGAGATAGAGATAGAGATAGAGATAGAGATAGAGATAGAGATAGAGATAGAGATAGAGATAGAGATAGAGATAGAGATAGAGATAGAGATAGAGATAGAGATAGAGATAGAGATAGAGATAGAGATAGAGATAGAGATAGAGATAGAGATAGAGATAGAGATAGAGATAGAGATAGAGATAGAGATAGAGATAGAGATAGAGATAGAGATAGAGATAGAGATAGAGATAGAGATAGAGATAGAGATAGAGATAGAGATAGAGATAGAGATAGAGATAGAGATAGAGATAGAGATAGAGATAGAGATAGAGATAGAGATAGAGATAGAGATAGAGATAGAGATAGAGATAGAGATAGAGATAGAGATAGAGATAGAGATAGAGATAGAGATAGAGATAGAGATAGAGATAGAGATAGAGATAGAGATAGAGATAGAGATAGAGATAGAGATAGAGATAGAGATAGAGATAGAGATAGAGATAGAGATAGAGATAGAGACAGAGATAGAGATAGAGATAGAGATAGAGATAGAGATAGAGATAGAGATAGAGATAGAGATAGAGATAGAGATAGAGATAGAGATAGAGATAGAGATAGAGATAGAGATAGAGATAGAGATAGAGATAGAGATAGAGATAGAGATAGAGATAGAGATAGAGATAGAGATAGAGATAGAGATAGAGATAGAGATAGAGATAGAGATAGAGATAGAGATAGAGATAGAGATAGAGATAGAGATAGAGATAGAGATAGAGATAGAGAAAGATAGAAACTCAATGTTACAATTTATCTCTTTCCCCATTACCTAAATTCATATAATGTTTGAACCATACAGACAGATTTTATGACATAAGAAGCAGAAAACTAACTCAGTCCTCATTTATTTAGCCCAAAACTGAAACATGAAACTTTGACATTAGTCAGACCAATTTTTTTATTGTTATTTTAAGATAGAAATTCAAATATAATTCATGCTTCCACTACGAAGATTTGAATTCTAACCTAAAATTAAGCAATATATCTCAGACAAATTTTTTTCAGGACAGATAAAATCGTAAAGTTAACAAAGAATATTGATGTTCGGACTATAAATCTGAATATCAAAAGAAAGTATCGAAGTTTATTAAAGTAAGCATTTGAAAAAAATTCAAAATTTTAGGTCCGAAGATCGTTCTTTTCTATAAAAAATTCGGTAATTAAATTTTTTGCTCAGTAGGCGTATAAATGCTCAAATAAAAATTAACTGTTTATGAATGGAAATGACCGTAGACAAGGGTATTTTGGGATATAAACCCCCTTAGGGTCCAGAATGTCCAACAGTAAAATATTAGTATCCATTTTATATAACATATTTGCGCATACTTACACCTAGGTCTATACGTCTGTAATTTTCTTCCATAGCTCTCTATACATCTGCACATCACATGAAAATGTATTCGCAAAGAGTTTTGAACCCAAACTATGGTATGAAAAAGTTATTGCATAAGAAAGGAACCCACCTTAGAACCCAAATTTTTGATCTTTCATCACGTTTTCTGAAAAATCATGTTTTTCAAAATGGTCATGGCGATTTTTCAAAAACAACACGATGAATGATGACTTGAATTTCTTTTATCTTAAAGTCGATTACATTATTTGGACCCTCAACATAAATTCGGATGATATGATGAGCAAACAAGTAAAAAAGTAACGGTTCTTTCAAATTCATGTGTTTGTAATAAAAGGGTTTTTATTGAAATTATAGGTTCAAGCTGCTTGTATGTATGACATGGTGGCTAATGACCATAAAAAAAACTTTCTTTGAAAAATCAACAAAATCACCGTTTTTTTTACCTATAGACGAAAACCTGCCTTTTAGTAATTATTCAATTAAAATTTTTATTGGTAGCTACCAGTTCTAGTTGAGTTAGAAATTGAAATTTTAGCAAATTTATAACTTTTTCTCAATGAAAAAAAAATTTAGTTCGGAAAATTATTTCTACATATATTGTAAGAAGAATAAAATGATTCCTTAAAATTTTCAAAATTTCGAATTTTAAGGTTAAAAACTACTTGAAGACTTCTTCAACAATCTTTTTCGGGTGCTTTTCAAATATTACAAATTTAAAATAAGTTAAAAGTTAAAGTTAAGAGTTACCACTATCAAAACCTATCGATATTTTCTTTTACCAAAACACCCCTGGGAAAATCTACTCTACGATCCTGAATGAAACAAGTTTAAGCTCTTCGAAAGAGAAAAAATCTATCTGTATTCACTGGTGCAAAACCAAGGCATAAACAAAATTTCCAAGACATTGATCTAAGCTAAGGAAGAGTTAATTTAAAGCACTGATAACTTAATTCAACAATCAAATAAAAAAAAACACTGTCAACAATGTAATTCAGTTGCACACAACTGTATTTGAACATATATTTCAAAGAGTGCATTTAACACAATTTAAAGGCTTTACCACTTGCTGGTGATGAGTATCTCTGAAAGCTCTTTCTTAGATATGGTCAAGCAGCTAATAAAGTTTAAGCCATGGCCTTTGTTCATATCAAGTCACTCTCTATAGCCATGACCATGACCCTCAAACAGTGGTTAATAAAGTTGTTAATATTTGGAATAGCCATGAACATTAACACTTACACCTCCACCCCATGTCACACCCAATCGTACAACTCAATCATAAAGTGTGCTTTAAGCTTTCACACGCTTACCTTTGGCATTTGCTACTTCGTTGCGAATTCTAAAATTCGCTTTAAGCTCTCGCTGTTAATTTAAATCGCTTTGAGGCCAATTGAAATGAATGTTTGCACAATTTTACACTTCAAGAAGTAATGTAGCGGTAGGAACAGCAGACGAAGCAAATCCTAAGGGTGCAAAAATACGCAAAAGATCAAAACTTATAATTTTCCTTTTATTTTTTTTTGTTTGGTTCCTAGAAAAACCAGAGAAAAAAATAAAACTTGAAGCACTTCTTACAATCTTTATTTTTTATTTTTTTTTTGCTTTGTATGCTATTTAATTATGTCAAGTTTTCCATTTCAGTTGAAATCGCTTTGGTGTTCAATTTGCTGAATATAATCGAATAGAGTGCATTGAGATTAAAGAAAAAAACAAAGCAAAAAAAAGAGCAGACCAAAGAAAAGGAAAAGAAAATGAAGTAATTCAAGATCTTTCATACCCTCGCATAAAAATGGTTCGTAATACTCTGCACAAAATAAAAAATTTTTGATTGAGGCAGGCATAAACAATGGAGCAGTTTTAAGGGTTTACACTTTTAATCCTGAATGATAAATGTTGGATGGAAAAAAATTGAAAATTAATAAAATTTATTGCCAATCCTTCTTCGTGAAGGATTGATTTTTTTGCTGGTAGATAGCTGAAAACAGAAGAAAAGATGTTATTTTTAATGCACCAATAAGAGATGCATCAAATTAACATCATCCAAATTGAAAGGATTGATTGGCATCAAAAAAAAAAAAAAAAAAAAAAAAACAAAAACCAAAGGGCACATTTTTTGGTTATGGTCGGTTGAGTTAAAAACAAAAGTGGTTTGATGGAAGCTACGAAGTGTTGAGTAAGAGTTTTAGTGACAGTTCGAAAAGAACTAACGTCCGGTTAAGTTAGTTATTTTTATATTAAAATAATAGCAACCAGATGGAATAAATATATGTAGTTTTGTTTCAATATCTTTTGCTTTTGCAGGCAATTAAACCATATTCCAACACAGCACTCTCTACAAAAATTTTTAATACTATACTATGTTAAGCTTATTTTAAATAAATTAAAATTAAAATTAAGTTTAATAGTTTTTATTTCCTTTAACAAATTGCAATGACTATGATTTATTTTTTTTTAGTTTAGTTTATAAATTGAAAAATGTAATTAAAACCATGTACACACCCACATTTAAATGTTAACATGTCTGATTTTGTAATTTTGTTTTTAATTTTTGTTTTTTATTCATTATTTTTATTGCCATAGATATAAACAGCTTTTAACAGAGCTTTCATTAAAATTACATACATTTGATTAATTGTAGCCGCACCGCAGATAGCAATTAGTTATTGCTTAAAAAACAGATTGTTGTTGTTTTTGTTGTTGCAACAAGGCATAATTGATTACAATGGCGACACCAGACCAGACTTTATTAAATAAAGTACTATTAAAGTACACTTAAAATAAATATTTTGTTGAATTTCGTCAAAAGTACACGCAAAGAAAAAAAACGTTATTTTGCAGTTTGCTGCATAAAATCTTTTATTGTCATAATAATAGTTAGCTGCGGGAAACGCGTTATTTAGTTGCAAGAAATTAATTTTTTTTTGTCATAAACGTGAGTTGTTTTTAACCCTCCGGCGGTCGGATGATTCTGGCCAGACCTTTTTCGATTTTAATTGTATTTTAAATGTATTTCCAAGTAAGCTATAGACTTGAAATTTTTTGAAATTGACATTGATTCGTAATCACGTTTAAATTTGACACCAATAACGCTATTTTTGCCATATAAATAAATATAAATGTATAGGGTTCTGGGCAGACCACAGCTGACCGTCGAAAAGTTATCGGAACATCCGGTCGACGGAGGGTTAAATTGCAGCAACCGAAAAATTTGCTTTGTACAACTGAAAACTTAATATGTAAAAACAAACAATCAATTTCTCATAACAAAAGAATTACTAATTTAAAAAAATTTATTATACACAATATCTCATTGGAAGTGTGCTAAACTGTCATGCGGAAAACGTGGGTTCGTATCCTGGCTGTGTAAGTATTAAAGATTTTATTTTAATAATTCAAATTCTAATTCTGTTTCATCAACTGCTTGGTCAAAAATAACCTTCAAAACAAATTTGCTTGTAATCCAGAAAAAATTGTGCATTTAATTTTTTATTTAAGTATTTAAGTTTATGACAACTGAATATTCGTTTACGGTAAAAACAGTTCGCAAACGAAGTATAGTTGGTTTCAGTTGCGGTAAACGAAAAATTTCTAAATTTAAAAATCGTTTTTTTACTTATTCTTTGTCAAGAATGCTTTATAGTGCGTTTCAAAAGAGAATAACATTTTTTAATTTCATTTTTCGATGCGCAGTGGGAAATTATTTTTAAAGTTAGACCATTTTTTAGAGCGTAATTTCTCTTTTTGTACTGTTCGCTGAACTTTATGATTTTTTTGAGTATTTTTTACTATTTTTCTATCTTATATATTAATACGTGAACATTAAAGTTTGTCGTACGCTTTTTTGGTATTAATTAAAACTCAAAATAAATGAAACTTATATCATTCGAAAGGTTATGTTGTCCAGATGTGCAGAATGTATATATAAATGATATATCTGCTAGAGGGGGTTCCCAACCTTCTAAGAGAGAAATTAAATTTTTGAGAAAAAACCCGCTCTTTGATTAGTGTGAAAATTAATTGGGGGATAGTTTTTGAGTTGGTCGAATTTGAGTTTTTTTTAAAAGTAACAATTTCTTAAAAAAATTTAGTTTTATACATTCGTCAATTTAAAAATTAGTAAAAAAAATGTGTTTTGAATTCAAAAATTTGACTTTCCATGTAAATATCTTGGTCGGATTTCAACGGTTTTTCAATTTTTCTAATTTTTTCTAAAAGTTTGTTAAATTTTCTTTTAAATGTGTTAAAAATTACAGCAAAGTTCTAACCATAAGTATTTTTAATGAATTTTCTAAATATTATCGTTAGTTATTTAGCGTGTGTTTGAACCAAATGCCAAGAGAGAGAAAAAAACTGTCTCAAATTGAATGTTCTAAATTCTGAAGCAAATATCTCCGCCATTTGTAAATAGATTTTATTTATTTCTTTTTTGTATTTAAGTCTTATCTATTATCTTAAAACAACTTTTAAAAATAATACCGTTTTTTGTTTGTTTATATTTAAATTATTCCTTTTAAAAAAAGACCATAAAATTTGATTTATTCCTTAAATATGGTGTAAAAATGATTTTTGTTGTAAGAAAACAAAAACTCAAAATTGCATTTTTGATTTTTTTTCAAAGTCTATACCGAATTTTAGGTGAATTTATTTTGTCTTGACACTAAATTAATAAACTGTCCGTGCCATCAAAAAATCAAGGCTACCCCCTATGATTTCTTTGACAAAATTAAATTTTTTTAAAATGTTGTTTTTCGGTTTTTGAACAAAATAATAAAATAAAAAAATAATTTTTTTGAAGAAAATAGCTTTATAACTCCAATCAATTAAGAGTTATAGCCTCGAACTTATTTGAACCATCTCGCATATAATTATAAACAGGCAATCAATAAATTGGTCGAATTTCGACCCTAGGCGATACTATAAATATACGAGTAATGCGCAAACATTCAGAACAAATGATCGCACAAGTACGGTGTTGCACCGACGGCCTGCAGCAACCTGCATCTTGAGAGAGAAATCAAATACAAATAACATAAAAAATCAATTATTTTCTCAAGAAGAAACTGTGAAGTGAAAACTTTCAATTTTGATTGGTTGATTTTGAAAAATAAAATTAAGTACTTCCGCGGCGCAGTTGCGATGAACACCACAATTCATGAATATACATTAATTTTTTTTCATTTATTTTTCTGCTCAGAGAATATTCAATTTTTTTTTAATGTCGACCAATCAGTATGAAGAACGCTCTCAAAATTATTTTCTTGTTCTCAAACATGCGCGAAAATGTTCTTCTCTTTTGAAACAGGCTATACTTCACTTCACATTTTTATGCTACACACATTTTAATGATTTTAATACAGTGCCAAATCGCTAGTCCGAACGGTGTTTAACAGAATTATTACGAATTATTCAGTTAACCGAATTGGATATATGACGCGTTGCACACTCTATAGTCCGCATTGATTGCAGCTCGCTTAATCGAATTTTCATTTTTATTCTTTTGTTTCTTTATTTCTGTACCTAGGTTCGAAATTTTTTTTTTTGTATAAAACATGAATTGAATTTTTCAACTAACAGAACATCATTGAGATACATGTATGTATGTTTCTATTACCCAATAAACCACGTAGCGTACTTAGTTTAGTTTCAAATTAGTAACGAAACCGAGAACTCGGATTATATATCTTGTATTCGATTCGAATTAGAAACGAGTCCGCAATTGCGTTAAATAAAATGCATTTCTAAATTGCTGCAATTAATCTACGCAACATTTTTGTTTTTTTTTTAAATTCGTGATTCCGTCAGATTTATTCAAAACTCGAAAAAAAAACACCAAATAAAAAAAACAACAATAAATTTTGTTGCCTCAGCTGGGAGTCGAACCGACGTCTTCAAGCGCTTGTTTTCATAATGAAGCCAATAAAGCAGATATAAATTTACAACTGCGAAAGGCTAGTGGATAACGTAGGCGACTTCCATCAGAGTAACGTGGGTACGAATCCTGAACATGTATATTTTGTTGTCTCCTTTATAACAATAATAATCTTATAATTTTTAATCATAACAATCGATTTGCGTAAAACACGAATATATTAAAAAAAATTAATTTCAAAAAAATATTGCTAAAATTTTTCGAAAACGATTTGCCAATGTTGATATTCTCGTTTCGGTAGTGATTCGATTACAATAAAAAATCTCGTATCAAGAATGAAATGTGCATTTCTCCCGCCCTCGGGTTCATTAGCAAAACTTTTTCGAAAAAAAAATCCGAGATCTCGTATTCAACTCGAATTCGAGGAAAATTCGTTTGGTTTAGTGGGTAGTTTAGTACTTCCATAGATTGGACAAAGGAACGAGACACACAAACCGATCATATAATACTTAGGCAGGCGTTCAAGATGTTGTCGGTCTAAGCAAGAAAATACACAATTTTTCACAAAATGATTGCTTATTCTTCCACAGTGTCCTCTTTCATCTCGAAAGAT
The DNA here is from genome assembly GCA_958299015.1 of Tetanocera ferruginea. Classification (NCBI taxonomy): domain Eukaryota; kingdom Metazoa; phylum Arthropoda; class Insecta; order Diptera; family Sciomyzidae; genus Tetanocera; species Tetanocera ferruginea. Next base: position 156,111,424 of record OY282642.1, on the reverse strand, counting down.
TGAATAGTAACATTTCTCAAGATCTTCGAAATACGCTTCAATTTCAAATTTGATCTCTTCATTCACCTCACCTCAAATCACCTTCCCTGAACCTTTTTAAGTTTAGAAATAGATAATTGTCGGCCAAATTGGGGACCAATCTGAAAAATATTTGGTGTGCGGAAGCAGTTTTTAGTGTTACTCGTGCAATTTGGCAATTGTTTCGATTGGTTTGTGAGTTGGAGTATTGTTTTGCAAAAAGATAAATGGGGCCGTTTATTTGCGATTTCGTTCTTCAATCGGTCCAAGAATGTGCAGTAATAGTCTCTGTTGATTGCTGTTACTTTTTTTCAAAAATTCGGTGAAATAAATGACACTTGTATCCCAATGACATAGAGGTCAACGTATTTCCAACTCGTTCGCTTTGGTGCACTTCCACTAGCACCTACCTCACACTTTTGCTGATTCTTTCGATTCTTATGTATAGTGGTGGGTTCATGCTTCATCCGTTGTCACTATTTTCCGCAAAAAATCAGTTGGACTTTGTTTAAACATGACCGAATGTTTTTGGAAAGTGCAAATACGTACAGTTGCGGTAAAATAATAGTAGTGCCAAATATAAAAAGTTATCAAGCACATTATTTTGTAAACAACCCCCTTTTCTCTCGCCACGACTGTTGTATACCGTTATATGTTGAGTATACAATCTGATGACCTGATCTTGTAAACAACAACTATTTGTTGGTTATGTGTTTTTCCAAAATGGGACGAGAATAGATAAAACAAGTAAAGAAAATCTAAAGTCGGTCTAGGCCGACTATGAAATACCCTAAACCTACTTTTCCAAAAAAAAAATAATATTATTGAAAATGGGCGTGCCCGTGGGCGGATGGAGTCTATATTTTATATGCATTAAAATGTTGATGAATAATTTACACATACCAAGTTTTATTCCTGTAGCTCACAGTTAATGCCCTTATTGTGCTTTCGCTATGGGAGATGGGCGTGTTTATGGACGGATTACTCCCAATTTTTGAACAGACCTCAGTTTTGGTATCAAATACATACATACCAAATTTAATTTCTCTATGACAAACATAACCTAATTTATTGAGTTTTAAAATTTTTGGGTTGTATGGGAGGTAGGCGTGTCCGTAAGCGGATGACGTCCATTTTTCAAAACCATCTTTGGTTTGTTATAAAAAACATATGTGCTAAATTTTAGCTCTGTAGGTTAAACAGAGGCTTATTAATTGCGTTTTCAATTTTTGGGTTGTATGGGAGGTGGGCGTGTCCGTAAGCGGATGACGTTCTTTTTTCGAAGGCATCTTTGTGTTTGAATAAAACACATACATATCAAATTTTATTGTTGTAGGCTAATTATGAGCTGAGCTATGCAGTTTTCAATTTTTGTGTTGTATGGGAAGTGGGCGTGTCCGTGGGCGGATGATACCCATTTTTCAAAGGCATCTTTGTGTTGATATAAAACACATACATATCAAGTTTTATTATTGTAGGCTTATTATGAGCTGAGTTATGCAGTTTTCAATTTTCGCATTGCTTGGGAGGTAGGCGTGTCCATTGGCGGATTCCAAAAATATTCAATAGTGCAGATCCTTGGGTGCATGTGACCATGTGTACCAAGTTTCATCTAATTATCTCAACCTCTTCTTCTTATCCTGTGTTTACGGACAACACACAGATGGACAGACGGACGGACGGATGGACGGACATGAATAGCTCGACTCACGAGATGACGCCGATCAAGAATATATATACTTTTCTGTACCGGACTCGCTTCGTTCTATGCGTTACAAACGTTTGCACAAAGTTAATATACCCTCACCTTTCAGGTTTTGTGCATAAAATAAAAATTAATTTACGAGGGCAAAACATACTAAGAGGTTGAAAATCTGCTCAAACATTCATCAACCACAATTTACAATGCCTTAAAATACACTAAAAAAAACCAAAAACACGTGGACGCAAGGCAGTTATGACGACGAAATTGATTGAAAGAGTGATACAGTACTATAACGCCAATTCATTTGCCTCTGCAGTACAAATAAAAAAAGTGCTTTAGGTGGACGCAAGCATACGTATTTAACATTGACTTCTTAAGGAACAAGATTTTAGAGCGCATAGTCCTCGTAAAGTGCCACTTTTAATCAAGTACCGTCTCCAAAAAGGATTCAGTTCGTAGGAGACCATTCTTTGTAGCCAAATGAAAATGAAAAAAAGAACATTTGATGGTCGGACAGGTCCAAAATTGTACTGGAACGTGGTCGTCAATATGTTCGACGTCTCAAAAAATAGTCAGTACAGCCCGAAGTTAAGCACGGTGGTTGCAGAATCATGGTTTGGGCATTATTTTCTTACTATGTTGTTGATCCAATTTAATGTATAAAAAAAGTAATAGATTAACATCTTTACGTCAAAATATTAAAGGAAACTATGCCCAAGAGGAGTTTCCGCTTATATGGGTTTATCAACAAGTTAACGACACGAAACATACCAACAAACTTGCGAAGAATTGGTTCTTGGACAATCGGATCGCGCTCTTGGAGTGGCCTGCTCAACCGCCGGATCTTAATCAGATTGAAAATTTGTGGTGTGATTTTAAGAAGGGCATTTCTAACTTTAAACCTTCAAACAAACATCAGTTTAGGAAAGAGGTTGAGCGAATTTGGTACTCCTTACCTATCTAGAGATGTCTGGATCGTGTAAACTCAATGCTTCTTCGTTGTAAAGCAGTATTTGCTTACAAAGGTCATACAGCTAAGTTTTAATTAAACGAAAGAATGACAATTTATCGATTATTTTTATATTTTTGTTGAACTTCTTACACTTATATTTTTTTGACCGTTGTAATATGATCATAAGTAGCTCGGTCAAAATCCTTTCAAGGGCTGAAATGGCCAATTTGTTTGTGTTTTTTGTAAAATGATGCAAGTGGCAAATATTTTAATTTGTTAATACAGTACAACTTCGATAATCCGGACACATATAGTTTTAGGGTCGTTCGGACTATCGAGGTTGTCCGGACTATAGAAGCAAACATTTTTGAAACAATATTGATGAAATTAAATAAAGTTAACAATTCGTTTGACATATATTTATTAAAAACAAAATTTGTATTATATTATATATCATATTAATAATATATATTATATAAATAACAAAATTAAATAAATACACAAGTTTTCGCTTACTAGGAAAGAGAAGTTAACTTCGCTGATGTAACGACAAGGCTAATAAACTCATGCAACAATTGCACTTCAATACATACACTAAGGGAAAAAGTTATGTAGTCAGTACAGAGACAGCTATGTAAAATCTATGCACTGCAACTTGTATGAGAACGCAACAAGAGCAGTATCAGGGCTGCCACTCTCAAACATTTTTTTCTACCAAATTTAATCCAAAAATTTACCAAAATGAAAAAGAATTTACCAAACACAAAAAAAATTTATTTTTGAGTTAAAGAAACAATACTTTTATACATATTTTTTAATAAAATTAACATTTATTATACGCTTGAAGATGTTTCATCGCTTTTCACATTCTTTCTAATAACATATCTAAACAGAAATAACATAATCGCTTAGAATATAAATTTTACGAAAATCAATTTATAAAAAATAAAAACTTACTTATCCATTTTTGCCATGATACAAGAAAAAAGAAAGTATTGACAGCTGCCTCATTCCATACAGACGAGTGTGACGTTTTGACTACTTTATCGTGCTGAAAATGGTATTAACCGGTTAAAATTTTAGCAATTTACTATAGGCTTTTTTAGAAGATGCCCCAAGGTTTCAAAATGCTAAAACATAATGCAATTATTTATACTAGTTAAATAGTTTCATTCGCTTAAACACTTGGGACGGGTGTGACGAGCACAAGTTTAAAAACTAAAAATTCTGAGTTTAACATTGAAATTCAGTCCATATACCACAATGAGACCATTTTTGACATATATTCACTTTTAATATTTTTTCTGTTGAATATCAGTTATCATATTTTGAAAAAATGGCGATAACCATTCTTTTTTAAAATTTTAAATGGGACGGGTGCGACCAACTTCTTGTAACGGAAATGAAGAATAAAAAGAATTTATTGAATGAAAAAAGTTAACAAATTTATGTTAAACAACATTTTTACTTTAAGTAAGTTTTATTCTTATCATAAGCCCATGTTGCTTCTTAGGAAAACTATAGCAATTTTCTGGGACGGGCGTGACACTGAAAAAAACACTCAGTTTAAATATTTTACCTTTGTTAACCCAGTAACCAATCCTTGTTATAAACTGTTCTTGGAAAACATTGTTATCTTTTTTAACATTGCTAACCTAATTTTTTTGAATGTGCATCAGGAGATGGCTGTTTTCAACGTTTTATATCTAAACAAAATATTTTAAGTTTTTCTCAACTCGCAGTTTGTTTAGTTAAATTGTCAAAAAAACATAAAAAAGCATTAAAACTCAAAATAATTTTGCAACAAGAGTAACTTAAAACTCCATTTTAATGCGCGAACCAAAAATTATTTCAAATGAAAACATTTCAGGATTCATGTTTCCGTTCCTCATTAGTGTGGAATCAGCCAGCTGCTTATTTTTTCTTCAGAAGGAAACTGGCTGCTGTCAAAAACGGCAGTCAAAGCAAAACAGTTACTGGTCACATTCAGCGTAGTCAACTGTTACGACAGTGTACCTAGGTAAGCTATGTTTTAGCTTAATGGGTTGCTATATGAAGCGTCTTGAAGTTGTCAAATTAACGAAATGTTAGTCTATTTATGTATAGCCTATTATACTATTACAATAATATTTCTATTTTAAGTGCACATGTAATTCATGTGCATAGTTTTGATTTTTAAATACTTAAAAAATATCTAATATTAAACTGCACCCTAAAAAAATCATACAGAACTTATAAGTATTTTACTATGTGTTGAAAATTATTTCCCACCTTCTCAGATTGATGTATATGTAATAAATTAACACAGATTCAAAGTTGAAGTTTTAATTTCTGAACAGTTGAGACAGTAACGAACATTTAAGCGTCTCCCACCTCATCAGTTTTACTGAGCGCTATCAAAATTTAATTTTACTCGAGTGTTGGCAATATTGAGTGTGCTGAATGTGCCCTTTGTATTATGTTGTTTGCTTATGAGCGCTCTTTTCTGCGATATATTTTTTGATAGTTTGAAGTAGTCGACGGATACGTCAATACTACTAGTATATTTGTATCATGATCTTAGCGATCCATCAATTTCTTTCCTAAACCGACCATCTAAGCAACTGCCAAATTCAAATTTTTGACATTTTGCTTTGCGTTCATTCGTGTAATTTCACTTGATGCTTTCAATTATATATCTTCAATTATTTTTAATCCTAAGGATAGTGCTGCACAATGAGCATGATTGATATAATTTTTATACAATCAGTTTTTGAATTGTAACATATTTTAAATTTTCATTGATTTTAAATTTACCAAACCAAAAAAAAATTTACCATTTTACCAAGTCGAAATATTTTTACCAAATTTGGTAATATTTTACCAAAACGGCAGCCCTGAGCAGTATTTACTGAGTAAAGGGAGCGTGTACTGACTACATATCAATTTATTCACTTTTTAAAATGAATAAAAAATGTATTCAATACATCATGTTATGTGTTGAATACATAGCAGACTTCAATAGATACAAGCAACGTGTACTCAATCAACGTGTTATGTATTTACAAAAACTTTACTCAATACATAAAATATGGACTCAGTATACGTCCCCCTTATACGATTGAAATGACACATTTATTCAGTACATAACATATGGACTCAGTACAAGTATCTGTTGCACATCGGCACACGATTTTGCTGTTTTATTTCATTCGTTTTTTGATTTTCAAATAAGCAACACCTCCAAAGCCTTTTTAAAAATCAGATTGGGAATGAGTTTATCCACTGTACTCTAGAACAAAAGGGATGATTGGATATGAAATAAATGGCGGTGTTTCTATAAGTAATTGCCAATTATTTTGTGAAATCTAATCATTTTTTATTAAGTTATTTATTGCATGTGTTGAGAGGATGATTTACGCACAGACATTATGCATGTACTCATTGCATAAAATTATGTTTTTAACATATGTAATGAGTAAATGATGTATGTACTCATTATATAAATGTATGCACTAAAAATATGTAATGAGTAAATTTTGTATGTACTCATTACATAAAATTATGCATTTAAAATATGTAATGAGTAAATAATGTATGTACTCATTGCATAAAATTATGTACTCCAAATATGTAATGAGTAAATTATGTATGTACTGAGTCAATAATTTATGTAATACGTACATAAGATCTTTACTCATTACATAAAATTATTTGTTACAGTTTGCGATGAGTACAGTGAGCATGTACTCACCACATACATCCATGAATTCACGACACATATTTATGCGTTGAGTACATAAAATTCTTTATTGACTACATAACCGCTTGAAAGCATTATGTAGTCAATAAAGATTTCAACATGTACTCAATACATGAAAAATGTAAAATTTTTGTGTGCAGAAAACTATGCGATGAGTAAATAAATTTATGTATTGAGTCCATAGGTTTTTCTCTCTGTGTACATACATTAATAAGTGTGAAAAAATCAAAAACGGTAAAATAACTGCTCTTTTTCATAAGAAAAAAATTTGTCCGGATTGTAGAGGTAAAAATTTGGAACTGTCCGAATTATGACAGTGTCCGAATTATTGGAGTGTCCGAATTGGCGCAAGTCCGGACTTTAGAAGTTGTACTGTAACTTGTTTTAGTTCAAAGTTGATAGATAAGATATGGAGAACACTTAATCTTAACAAAAATATTTAAATCCAAGAACATGTAAGTTTTATTTTTAATTTTTGTAGAAACGTTGGGGGCAATACTATTTATTGACCGCAGCTGTATATGTTTACGAATGATTGTTTAACAAATGCGGCACCCATCTTACAGTCAGCTTTCACCAAACTTTAAGAACAGATAGTAATGAAGTAAACTGAACAAGGCTTACCTTTTTTATTATAAAAACACTTAAATTCTTCAAAACAGTGATTTTCTTTTGAAAATGTTTAAAAAACTTAAAAATCTTTGTATAGCAGTTGAAAATATTGCTTATCGTTGAACGGTGGATTTAGACGTATAACGTGATGGATCGATGTAGTCAAGGTATTCCTTGTCAGAACTCAATCGCCCTTAAAATGGAGATTAATAATCCACAACTAAACAAATTCACAAAAACCTGCAATAATTTAATATTATTCTCTACAGCTACTCAAAGTCAAAAACAGTAACTATGGCAAAACATATTGTTAGCATCAACATCTTCTTCATGCTCAACAGTGTCCAGCAGCATCAAAGCTTTTGCTGCTGTGATTTTTTTGTGATTTATTTTTTTTATTTTTTTTTTTAATTTGACATGCTCACTAGCCAAAACCATCTATCTTGCTTAGTGTCAATCCCATGCTTTACCACACTCTCACGAACACATGCACATTCACACACACACACACACACACTGGAATAAATGTCGCCATAACTAATCGAATTTGCGCCAAATGCATTTTGCAGCTAAAACATCACTAACACAGTGCAACAAAAACAAAGACATTTTCCTCATAAATTAGCAAGAAAAGCCATAAGCGTTTGTATAAAGCTGGTTTAGGGTGGCAAAGACGACCTTTACTCAAGCCACTTAAGTAAATAAACCTTACAATTTTCTAAATGCTTTTATGATTTGCTAACGACAGTAAAACATCAGCATTATCAACAACAGCAACAACAACATCAACGCCAACCCACCAACCAACGCAAATTCAACAGCTACATTTAATGACGCCCAACTTCATTTCTCAGAATGTTGCAATATTTTTAATGTTGTTGTTATGTTATATTTTTTTTTTTTTGTTTTTTGGTCCAGGGCAGATGGCACTTGCCTGCGGTCGCTAACAACGCTACAAGCCACGCGTTCTAAAGTGAGCTGAAGACAACCAAAGTTTTGCAATTTGTATTTGAAGATGTCCTCTCTGTTGTTGTTGCTGTTGTAGTTTTTCTTGCTCTTCCTGTTGCTTATACGCAGCGTCAGGTGTCGCATTTTAATAAATAATGCATTTCCCACGAAATGCTTAAACAATGGATGGATATTCCTACCATACGCTACACTTTTATAGCAGCGAATATTCTGCGTTACCTTTTAATGCAGGAAACGAACGAAGGTTTTCACTTCTGTTGGGCGATAGAAGGCGAATTAAAGGATGTTGCTACATATCCATTAGTTGGCACTTTCATGTTTATATATACATATATATATTTTGTGACAGAGGCGGCATCGAATGTGACCCAGAGCAGCATGGTTTCATGATTTTTATAGCAGAGTGTGCGGGTTGAAATCGCGATTGGGTTTAAATTTATTCATTATTTGGTTTTCTCACAATCTAAATACCATATGGAAGAAATCTTAATCCTACAAGTGCTAAAATCAATTAAAAATTTCAATTTCAAAATTATGACCACTCAAAAGAAACAATTTAAAAAGTCAACACAACATATTTAACCAGACATATACATGTTTTTTCAGCTGAAAGCAGATTTTATGAAGATGATTATCATTAAGCATTTTTTTAAAAGTGTGTTTAAACTTCCTACACTCAGAAAAAAGTGTCTCGGAATATGATAAAAAAGGCATCATATTTACAAATTTTTTGTGCGAGAAAAATACTTATCATTATTAGAGACATTGAAATATTTCCATTTCCTAGAAGTAATGTAATATTTCTTCGAAAATGTGAAAATTTATTCTAATTGAAGAAAATTTTATTTGAAAAAGAGAGAAGAGAGAAAAGAGAAATTTTTTACCGGAGCAAGGTATGTGTTTTTTTCGCAGTGTACGGTTTTTGTTTCCAAAACTATTATTTCGCATATCATAATTTTCAACATTTTTTTTTTAAGCCTAACACTAGAAAAACGCTACTGTCACTGTAATAATCTTTGCCATTGGTTAGGTCATTTGCGTCATTAAAGCGGGTCCATTCAATGACCAATTACATCACACCCTCAGCCTTTGACAGCCATAGAACTAAAATAATGTTAATATCTATTGTTCAGAACAACTAAACGACAGACTTGGAAGTAACGATTCAAGCGCGTGTCCTTGAGCCACATCACTAGGACCTTCCACTTATACGTACGTTTTTTTTTTTCTTGCCTCCTGTAATCATGAACGCCACTTTTAAAGAGCAAACAACGCAGCGGTGGGATAAATCAGCATAATTTTTTGTGGTTTTGTGTGATAGTTACCTAATGAAAACCGTTCTCAAAGGAACGATGTCAACGTAGATGTTGTGTCAAGGCTTATTAGTAGCAAAATGTGTACCTGGCAGGTTGTAGCAATGAGTAGCAACAATAGCATGAATGGACATTGTAATAAGCCCGCTTTCCAAGCTTCAGGTCAAGAGTTACTAGTTCCTTGTACAACTTTTGTTGCATAATTTTTACTCATCTTAGGGTTCCCAACGTACATAAATTAGAGAAGTGTAAACTTTTAGATTGAAATAAAAAAGACTAGTACTTAAATATCATTTCATTTTCAAATACAAATTTGATAAAAAGCACCACGTACCACAGGCTTTGATACAGAGTGAATTTCTGGAAGAAATTATTAAACAAATTATATAAGTATTATAAAAAAATTAATTGTGCAAATAAGAATAGTTGGAAGATACACTTGGTTCTTTTAAAGAGATACAGGAATACTATTTCAGTCATTTTGAGTACTAAGCTGAGGTAGAATTTGAATTTTTAAAAACTATTTAGAATTAAAAAAAAACAATCTCTGCATTAGAACCTAAAACATGTTCAGTTATAAATCGGTAACACTAGACTAGAATAGAGGCGAAACATATTTTAAAAGTTTTCGTTTCAAATAAAAAACAAAATTAAACATAATTAGTGGCCCCATGCAAAAACGCCTCACTGATCTGCATAAAAGGATACACTTTTTAAGGAAAATATATTATAGTCTTTCATGCTGCAATTCAAACACTGGTTTCCAAGTAATACAGAAATGTTCATGGATTGAATGCACTTAAGTTTAAAGCGCAACTTTCTGTGCAGGATTATTCCAAATTCTTTAATGAAGATGATTCTGGTGACTGAGCAAAATTTTATGTCATCGCATATAACAGACATAGAATAGATATCATGCAAAATTTCAAATATATCTGCAGTCTTTATACTGAAGAGAAGTTGTTCTATCTTAATGTCTTAAGGTACACACGACAAGACAAAAATTTCCTCAGACAGAGTACCCTAACATTTTACAAATTAGTTTCTTTTACAAAAAAAAAAAAGACTTAAGCCAAGGACTTAAGGAACCTGCACTCAGAAAAAAACTCATATCTTTCTCAGGTAAAAAATTTCTCTATTTTTTCATTTTTCTCTTTTTCAAATAAAATTTTCTTCAATTAGTATAAATTTTCACATTTTCAAAGAAATATTTCTTCACTTCTAGGAAATGAAAATATTTCAATGTCTCTAATAATGATAAGTATTTTTCTCGCATAAAAAAAAAATCTAATTTATAGAGGCAAATTTATTCAAAATGAAAAATTTTTCCTATATTTTGATAAAAAATTCACTATGGTAAGTATTTTCTTCAATTCTTCAATAAAAATAAATCTTTTCTCAAAAATAAAAAGTAGTTTTCTCTAAAAACGATATATTTTTATATATTTCTCTTTTTCTTAGAATCTTTTTATCATTTCAAGAGAATTTTTAGTATCACATTCAAGCATTCCTTGGAGCAGAGTCTATACCATTTTTCTCTAAATATGATGCGTTTATTATATTTCAAGAAAATTTTTTCTGAGTGTGGAATATTAAGTTTTTCTCGTTTTTAGTTGAGACGTAGTAATAAATAAGATAAAGGCTGAATAATAAGAATATCTGAAACCATAAGTTGTAAGATTTGTGATGGTAAATCGTCTTTTACGGAATCCATGTTGCTGCTGATATCTTTATGTTAGTTTGTGCTTTAGTATGTGTCTTTAGTATAAGATGTCCTAGTGACTAAGTCGATACTGAAATTTCTCTTCTCTACATGGAGATTCAGTGAGAATATGTCCAACGTCCCATATTTTCAAGTCGAGCAATTTTAAGCTCTACACTTACACAGCCGCACAAAAAAAGTCAAAACCCAAAGAGAAGACCCCACGTGCACTACGTATTTTGAAGTTTTTACCGATATATGACAGAAAATATAAGTTTGAACTGCCTAACTTCATCCCAGTCCCTCTTTGTACAATCCCAAGGGGTCAAAAATTAGTCTAGTGTGCAAAAACTGATCCTGATGAAACAAAATTTTTGCAACCCCACAATCACGACTTAGACCACCCAGTAACCACCTTTTATACCACCAGGAGATAAAAATGATGAGTTATTTTTGCTTCGACATTGTCGAACATAATTCTTAATTAGTTCAAGTTACTTTCGAATCAGAAGTTTCGGTCAAAAAAATCACAAATTTAAAGCCATCTATGGCACTGGTGACCTAACAAATTATATAAAATGTAATACGCACAGAGAAATGAGTTCATTGCTCTATTTAAGCAAAGAAAACACAGAATAATTTTGCAGAGGATAGTAAGTCACGTTTGTAAAAATAAGAAAGTGACAAGAAAATGGCTTAGCATATCTTGAAAATATTTCAAAAAGTAAAAGATTTATTTACTCATTGCAAAAAATAAAACCTTATTTGAATTGCTTTAAATCGTTATTTTAGTAGCATGTTGGTAACCCTGATTTTTTTTATTTTTTTAGTGCGCTGCTCGTTGCGCTCAATTTTTCAGCTGTTGACGGATGAGTTTCAGCTTTTGGCGTCATGCTACCTACAACAACATCAACTGGCTGCTGTTTGGTTGTTTGGTGGCAGAGTGGAGGGCATGGAAGTATCCATGCGGGATATGGACGAGAACCCAATTTTATGCGCACAATATGCTGCCACCACCTCGAATGACTTATGCTAAATTAGCGATGCAAAATATGTTTCCACAAAGTCGTTATCCTGCGTTTACATTAAACACAGCATCGCGGGTAAAAATTACAACAAAAAACCAAAAAAAAAAAAAAAAAAAAAAGGAAAGTAATATGAAAAACAGCAACAGCAACAAGAAGAACCAAAAAAAAAAAGACGTTGTCAACATTTTATGCAGGATTTATTGCTTTTTAAATGCCGCGTGTTGCGCTGTGTGTTGAACTGGTGTGAGTAAGTGTGTGTTTGTGTTTGTGTGTGTGTGCGCAAGTTTAGAATCTTTGTTTGCATGAATTGGCGTTACTGTCACTGCGTGGAACTGTTCGGCACACACTTGACGATGCGCTTAAGTATCTCTTGATTGCTTGCTTTAATAAAAACGAATTTCCTTTTTCCCACTCAGACCCACCCACTATTTTTCATGCATCCTGCAAAGCTCTCTGTCTCAGAGATATAATGTTAAATTTTATACAAATTTCATATTTTTAATGAGACATAATTTGTATTTTATTTGCGCTGCTTGAGTTTGTCTTACATAAAATGCCAAATAAATATTTATATGGCCGCGATATAAAATGAACCAAAACAGTTATGTGTGCAATAACTGAAATTAAGCCAGTTAATTGTGTGATTTTGGAAGGGTGGAAGGTGGAAGGGTTTATTTATGCGTACTTAATTTGAAGAGAAGTAGGATAGGCGTTTTGAAAACATCTCGCTTTGAAAACATCACGTCTCGGAATGGAATAACACATATAAACAGTATTTCTGATCGGTGAAAATGGCATTGATTAAGTATTATTTCCTTTAATAAAAATCATTTACACACTTCCAAAATTGTTCGAATTTTTTTTAGAGCGATATTTCTCCAGTTATGATTCCATAACTTCAAAAGTATTTATTGTTACTAGTATCGCCTGGGTTCGAAATTCGACCAATTTATTTATTGCCTATTTATAATTATATGCGAGATGACTTATAAAATTGTGGCATTTTAATTGTTTATTTTAAGATTATAATTCTTAAAAAACATATTTCTTAAGTTCGAGGTTATAACTTTTAATTGATTGGAGATATAAAGCTATTTTCTTCAAAATATTATTTTTTTATTTTATTATTTTGTTCAAAAACAGAAAAACAACATTTTAAAAAAATTTAATTTTGTCAAAGAAATCATAGGGGGTATCCTTGATTTTTTGATGGCACGAACAGTTTATTAATTTAGTGTCAAGACAAAATAAATTCACCTAAAATTCGGTATAGACTTTAGAAAAACAAAAATGCAATTTTGAGTTTTTGTTCTTTTACAAAAAAAATAATTTTTACCCCATATTTTAAGAATAAATCAAATTTTATGGTCTTTTTTTAAAAGGAATAATTTAAATATAAACAAACAAAAAACGGTATTATTTGCAAAAGTTTTTTTAAGTTAACTGATAAGACTTAAATACAAAAAAGAAATAAATAAAATCTATTCACAGATGGCGGAGATATTGGCTTCCCAATTTAGAACATTCAATTTGAGACAGTTTTTTTCTCTCCTTGGCATTTGGTTGAAACACACGCTAAATAACTAACGACAATATTAAGAAAATTCATTAAAAATACTTTTGGTTAGAACTTTGCTGTAATTTTTAAGACATTCAAAAGAAAATTTAACAAACTTTTAGAAAAAATGAAAAAAATTCAAAATCCGACCAAGATATTCACATAGAAAGTCAAATTTTTGAGTTCAAAACACATTTTTTTACAAATTTAACAATTGATGAATGCATAAAACTACATTTTTTTAAGAAATTGTTACTTTAAAAAAAAACTCAAATTCGAGCAACTTAAGAACTCTCCTTCAACTAAATTTTATATCAATCAAAGAGCAGATTTTTTCTCAAAAATTTAATTTGTCTCTTAGAAGGTTGGGAACCCCTATCTATCAGATATATCATTTATATATACATTCTGGACATCTGGGCAACAAAACCTTTCGAATGATATAAGTTTCATTAATTATGAGTTTAAATTAATACCAAAAAAACGTACGACAAACTTTAATGTTCACGTATTAATATATAAGATAACAAATTCTAAACATATTCAGAAAAACACATTTCAGCCCTTAATTAAAGTCAGCAATTGTTCTGATCTGACGATGTTTATAGAAATTTTCTGAACAATTCATTTGTAAAAGTGTTCAAAAAATACCGCTTCTTTTACATTATACAGGGTGACGTATACAGGGTGTCCCGCAACTGAGTGCAACTATTTACGGAGGTGAAAGGTAATGTCGAGTTGATCAAAAAATCGTTTTGGAGGGGGGAGGGCATTTTTTCACATTCTTAGGAGCTACAGGGTTAATTAGTATTTCACGATTTTGATTCAAATTATTGTTTCTAGCACAAAAATTATTTTGAGAGCTCATTGTAAATGCAATAAAATCACCTTTCTAACGGTATATCAACAAACCCCACCGACTTAAACGTGGGGGGAGCTGTGCTCGTCTGAAGATGAAATCAATCGGTGGAAGCAACTAAATTTCAACTTTGAGTCCAAATTTCTCAGAATTTCACGTAATAAATTAAATTTTTTTCATAATAAATCTTGTAAGTTATTTCAATGACTCTTTTCAATGACACTTAAAACATAAACATATTTCTAAAAATAAAAAAGTTGACAATACTAATAAAATTATACTTATAAGAAATCAATGATATTATCTAATGATATTGTATCCTACCTCCATATGTTTTCTAATAAGTATAATTTTTTTAGTATGGTCAACTTTTTTAATTTTAGAGATGTTAAGGATCATTGAGATGTTTAAGGTCATTGAAAACAGTATTGAATAAATTACAAGATTTATTACGAAAAAAAAATTAAATTTATTTCGTGAAATTCTATCAAGTTAGTTTAGTAGTTTCCACCGATTGATTTCATCTTCAGAAGAGCACAGCTCAGGAACGGTTAAGTCGGTAGGGTTTGTTGATATACCGTTAGAAAGGTGATTTTATTGCCTTTGCAATGAGCTCATAAGCGAAAGAATGAGCTCTTTCTTAGCGTTAGTTTTTGTGGTAGAAACAATAATTTGAATCATAAACCTGAAATACTAATTAACTCTGTAGCTCCTAAGAATGTGAAAATAGATCCCCCCTCCAATATGATTTTTTGCTCAACTCGACATTACCTTTCACATCCGTAAATAGTTGCACTCATTTGCGGGACACCCTGTATTTCTGTGTGTTGTTTTTTAGCTAATATAAAAAATTATCTTTTTCCAAAAATTTTGCGAAAAATTTCTTATTAATTTAATTTAATTCTTGCTAAAAACTTTCAAAAAGTTTTAAAATCCAATCATAAATTTTACTTAATCTTAAGATTACTCATACCCAACCGGGTGACCATTCAGATTTTCACTTGTTTATTATTCAGCAACGAAAAGAAATATGATAACCGCCCTCACTGCATGTTAAGTGCTAAACAACTTTAAACTTAATGTCAAAGAGCTTTTTAAGTTGTATGAAATAAAAAAAGTATAGCACATCTAGTGTTAAAGAAAAGCAAAATATTATTGGTCAAAAATTTTCTAAAACCAAATTCGCAAAATATAGTTAAACAATTTAAATTTACCAACACATTTCTTCGTCATAATAAATATTAGTTAAATAATTATTATTTAAATTTTTGCATTATAGTTTGAAGTAGATCCTTATTAAAATAAAGTTTTGATTTAGTGATATGGTTCCTTAAGGAAGTATTCCTGGTTGGCAAAACTTTTTTTTGATTTTTTTTTTTTTTGCAAATTTGTAGAGCTTGGATATTTGAGAATATCGTCCTAAAGGAATTTTTTGAAATTCGAATTAGGAGATATGGTTTTTTTTTGTTTTGCTTAATTTGGCTACTTTTTGAATGCAACGGTTTGAAGCAACCATCGAATTTCGTTCAACGCGTTCTTTATTGGGTAATAACTTGTTTGTATACGCATTTTAAAAATAAATGAAGAAATAAATAAATGAAAAGAAACACTGGGAGCAATTGAAAAACTCGTCACTTGAAACACCAGTTTCGTGGTAACCAACACGAAAGAAATGAGCACACCGAATTCACAAGTACATTGGCAAAAGAATTTAAAAATAATAAAAACGAAGACATAAGCATTGACAACAAAACGGAAAATTGCATTTTGAAGTTTTATACAGTTTTCTCGGAGATTGCTAATCTGGTGATATGTGCCAAATGTGAAGGAAAAATCGAGTTTAAAAAAACAAAAAAAGGTAGAACTGCCCGAAGAGCCGCTGAGTCCTCATTTTTGAAGTTTTTGAAGAAGAGAAAGGAAATCTTTATGGGGCTGGCATTGCAGATTGATGTATGTAAGTATATCACAAAAAAAATGTTTTGTTGCCAAAAATTTTCTTTGAGTTTTTTCAAAATCACGTTTTTGAACATCGAAGCCACTGTTCTCCGGTTCTACTGAACCTATTTTGATGAAACCAAGTGCAAAATTTTGAATTGTGGAGTTAAAGTCTTAAGTTGTCAGAGTAACCAAGCACAAGTCAAGACTTTTAATTCTCCAAATTAAAAATTATAAAAATACTTCCTTTGAAAAAATATGCATTTTTTTCCTTTTTTTTTTTTGTTGGTTTTGAAATAAAAAACAAATAAATTCTTGTTAAGTCTTCAATTCTTGAAAAAGAATAACTCATTTCAACAATAACAACTAAATTTATTTTATTTTGAACAATTAAAAAACGCACAATTTTATGTAAAACAAAATCTAAGTATTTAATAAAATTTAAATAATACAACAAGTACTTGCTAATTAACTAAAAAGTATGTAGCTGTCGTTGATCAAGTCTTTGAAATCACCAACACTCCAAATTTTTGTTTCTAACATATGCAGTAACATACAGTAAATTATATAAAAAAAATAAACAAGCAAAGCAAATTAAGTTTCTTCATAGCTCCTATGTTGTCAACGGCATTAAAACACAACAACAACAACACAAGCTGAACATAATGCCGCTGACTTGTATCTTGGTTATCAGTTTAGCAATCATCAGCGATAAAAACTCCAAACAACCAACCAACTGTAGTGATATCCATGGTAAGGAGGTTACTTAAGAGCATCAAGGATTAGAAATCATAAACATGCGTTGCTTTCAAAAAATGCGTAAATTAGAGTGTTTTAACACACTCCTCTGTCTGACACACAAAATAAAAACGAGCTGTATATAAGTTGGATAATTTATGCTTTGAAGATACATATAACGAAATTCTGGTATGAATGTGTAAATGTACATATATATATATATATATGTATATATTATATTTTTATAGACGAGTGTATCGTCAACTTATGACAGTTTAAATGGCTTCGCAATTCTGCAAATGTGTTTTTCTTTGTGTTTTTTTGATGCCAACAACAACCAAAGAAGGCATAGAATTGTGTAGACATTTAAGACTTGGCGGTATGTATGTGCTTAAATATGAAAATTTTATTTTTATTTTCTGCTATCAGTTAACATTGTTTTGTCTCAGTTAATATTTGCTTAAGTTTCTTTAGGCTTTTATGATCGATATTTAATATTTAGTAAGAAATAGCCATAAATAAATAATTACTTGTAAACCTGTTGCCCGAATTCGAGTAATTTTAACAAAATATAATGTTAGAAAAATTAATGTTTAATGCATGTTTTACTATTAAAGAAGTATAGTTTTACTCAATAACGCTATATCAAGTAATGAGATAAAAGGGTCATTAAATGGAAGTTTAAACTTAAAACGCTAATATCTGGTTCTAACTTTTCAAACGTCGCTGTTAAATATCGAAGATGGCCTAATATTAATACCGATCTAAAAATTATAACTATTATAAAATATCGGATCTTCACTTTCCAAATTATAAGACATAACTAAATATAATGAAAACGAAGTAAAAAGAGATTCCAGTGAACAAATAATATTACATAAAATTAAGAAATAAAATAAAGACACTCACAAAACACTTACGACATCGATTTATAACATATTTCAATAAAAAAACGTAAAAAAACCAAAAAAAAATGTTTTCTTGAAAACCGTTAAAATTCGACCGAGCGGTTTGCTCGGAAAGAGAAATTTTTGAATTTAGAACTGAATTTTTCATACAATTGACTTTTAAGAAATGCATAAAAAATAATTTTGGGCAATAGTTTTTAGTTTTAAGAAAAACTCAAATTCAATCATTACATAAGCTCTTCTCAAATCAAATTTCAAATCTATTAAATTTCGAATTTTTGTACAAAATTGTTATTTCTGTTTTTAAAGTTTGGGAGTCTCCTGAAGCGAAAACACAATTTTTAAAAGTGGTTTGCACATTTACAGCTTTAACCTGATTTAATGGCATCTGAACCGTTAAAATCGGTCTATTGATCTGGGAGGAGTTGAAGTCACAAAAAAAAAACTTAGCCTATTAGTTATATAGGTTGCCAATTCTTATTTCAAGCACATCAACATAATTCGAGTGCAATCATTTTATCAAAACCGAGGTCAAATTTTATTTTATTGTTCTTAATTTTAAGTAAGTGAATTGTTTATATCCGCACTGAACAAACTCGTCGCCCACCGCAAACTGCATTGATGTGTATTGACGGTCGGCAATGGGTTTGTGTTGTTGATGTTCAGTGCGGCCTTTTGACACTTGCTGTCATATGTTTAGTGATTTTTCTCCCGTTTTGGCTTTTCTCTCGCATTCCTTTAACCGCGTTGGTTCGTTTTTTGGCGTATGGAATTTAGTTGGTTTTAAATAAATAAAATTAAAGAAAATTAAGTACAGAAATTGTGTTCGTATTTATAATTGTTTAAACGCGTCAGTTTTTTCGCATACTTCAGAGTGCATACTCCGACACAAGGCTCCGCCACCAGCAGCAACATCATCCCCACCGACTACCAACGCACCCAGGAGAAACCAGGCAACACCAGTAACACCCACATAGTGTGTAAAAAGTAATACGTTCTAACAAGAAACGTAACTAATATAAATAAAATTCTCATCATTTTTACCATTGCGTTTTTACCAATTTGCAGGTGGAAAAAATATATTCGAACCAAATGTTTTAAAATATACTAATTTCAGTTATTTTTTAAGTCTTATGTATGCAATGGATCTAAATGCATTGCCGTCTACATCGCAAACCGCAACAACATCAACAAGTAACGAAACTCATTTGAAGCATTTGCCTTCGCACGATGTTGCTGTTTTTGGTGCATCTTGTGATTTGAGTGGACTCAATCTGCCAACGAAACAGGATATTTTAAGATGTTTTTTTTTCTTGGCCGAACGTGCTAAACTCGAAAACAAAATGTTTTCGTATAAAACATTCGTACCGCACGTAACAGACAAATTGATTGAAATTTGGAGTCAACTTAATGTTGAAATTATAACAAAAAAAAGTGTTGGTAGAAAATTGGGTACATTGATTGACAAGTATCAAATCGAAACTAAATATCCAAAAATCGCCACATTCAGAACGTTCGTGCAATCTACAAAAGAGTTATTTTACATCGGCAAATGTCAATGAGACTTAAAGGCAGCATTATGCTCATGTGGATTGATTCCAGATCATTTGAAAGAGTTTATGCGAGATCAAAATAATGTCAGAAGATTGACGATACCGGAATTCGTGCCAGAAGTTGAAGAGCCAGCACCAACGTCAACAATAATACCAACAAGCGTTGAAGAGACCCATTTAGCATATGAACCAAGTACTGATGCAGATGAGCCAAGTTCAAATCCACAAGATGTTCCGCCACTGATACGAGGACCGTATACTCCCAGATACGATGCTTCGAACTTCGCTGCGATGTGTGATCGATTTGGTGTGTCAGATAGAATAGCAGCAGCACTCGCAACATCCCTTATGCAAGACATTGACGTAAAAGATGCACATGGCAATCCGATCATCATGGATAAAAACAAAGTGCGTCGAGAAAAAGCCAAATGCAGAGAAGAATTGCTTCGTAAGCAGTATGGTGCATCCAATTTGATAGCATTTTCATTCGACGGCCGAAAAAATGATGCTTTAACAATGGAAAAAATCGATGACAAGTTGCATCCAAGGATGGTGAAAGAACCACATCTAGTTGTTTTGAAGGAACCAAATTCTCGATTGATAGGCTACACAAAAGTCGAAAATGAAGATGCTGAACACAAATTGATGACATTGAATGGATTCTTCGTGGAAAAAGAAATTGCTCTCGATGCATTAATCGGCATATGCTGTGATGGTGAGCCAACAAATACTGGCGTAAGAAATGGGATTTTACGTCGATTTGAATTGCATTTAAATAGACCGCTGCATTGGTTTGTATGCCTTCTGTACTTCAACGAGCTGCCATTTCGTCATTTGTTTAACACTTTGGACAAATCATCGACCACTGGACCACGAACAACAACCGGAACGTTGGGCAAACAAATTGAAACGTGTGAAAATCTTCCGGTATGTATCATTTTTCACATCGATTTTTTCCATTATTAAATGGTAAAATTGCATTTAATTCATCTAATTTCTTTTTTTTCAGCTTATAGATGAATTCGAGATAATCGTGCTAGAGAACATGCCACCTGATTTAGATCCATTTGAATTATCCACCGATTCAAAGTACCTATACAAAATGTCAACTGAAAATCCATCAAGGAATTTGAAAATTCTGGCAACATACATAATGAAAGTGTATGTGCCGATGCACTTCAACATCAAGTACTATAATTCGGTGGTCTTCGGTAGTGTATTATTTCACAAATTCATTCGTTGGACACAATACTTGGATACAAATCTACGCCAAGTTGTGAATAATGTCATTAAAGACAATTCATATTACGCACATTCCGAAAATATTCTGTTAGCGATGTTATTTGATGATAAAAAAGAGACACGAAACATCGCAATCAAGAAAATTGTACACTACCGAAGAAATCTGTACGACCCGGCACATCTTAGAGTTTATCAAAAACCTTTCATAAACTTCAATTGTGCAGATTATACGAATATGATTGATTTAAATAAAGATGATGTCTTATTCGAACCACCGTTTACGCATACCATTCCGTATGATCATTTGGAACAATATATAGAATACGATGATCCACCATTGCCTGATCCAAGAATTCCGGTACACATACAAGCAACGGAAAAACATGTTCAGTTGCTGGCTAGCGTTTCTAAACGTGTTTTAGAAAAAATCGACACAGTGTTATGGCAGTTACATCAGAAAGCCGTGCAAAATACCCCAGACTGGAAAGCAAGAAAGACTTTCAAAAATAACTTATTTCGCTTTTCTTCCACTGAATTCATTTTTTTGTTTTTTTTGCACATGTTCTTAGTTTTTAGGTTCAATTTCTGTTGACAAAAAATAAAATAAAGATCAATATTACCGAAAAAATTTTAATTTTTCTCAGAAAATAGACGAAAAATAGTTAAAATATGCATGAAACGCCCTCTGGCGGTGGTCATAGGTAAAAATAAAGATCAGAAATGAATTTCTCGACCCCAAAAACCCCCCATATACACATAAAAAAGATAATATAACGATGAATAAAAAATCGAATTTTGAATCAATGATGTTATAGGGGAAAAATCATTTTTTGAAAAGTGGGAGACTCGAAAATCGAGATAGACCTATGGTTCCTTCACCAAAGTTGCTTAGAATTGTCCATAGAATCATCCCAGGGGGTGGCTTTAATCGAATTTTTGGGCTCCATACAAATTGGCCCGGCCTAATTTATATATATTTAAACCTTAAACAATCACAATTAAATAAAGGTAATTATAAAATGTAGGTAAGAAGAAAACAAAAGGACATCAGTAGATATCTACTAAGAGGAAGTAAAGAAAGATAGGACAGATTGCCTAAAAATACCTCTCCTACTAATTTCCCTAATCCTACGTGGTAGTGCATTCCACAGTCTAATGGCGTTGATAAAAAAATAGATATGACGAATTCAATGAGTTATGCCTAGGGACAATGAGAACATAGCTTCTTCTCGATACACTAAACTGGAGCTTGTCATACAGGTATGAGGGTGTTTTATCATGTATGAGTTTATGCAAAAATAAGCAGTTTCGTGCATTGTGATAAGCTGTTATGTCACAACCAAGCATCGCATTTCTAAATCTTGAAAGGTGGTCAAACTTTCGCAGCCCATAAAAAATAACGAGTTGCATAATTAAAAGAAATTTGTAACTTCAATCGGGAGGATGAGTCGAGTTTACTATAAACAATATCAGAATATGTTATTAAAGGCAAAATGAGTTGAATTACTAGTCTTCGTTTTATATCAACAGAAGTAACACTCGACGACATTCTTAAATTACGCAGGACATAGTAAACTTTTTGGACAACACTATTTACATGATCTACACAGGACAGCGAAGAGTTAATATAGAAACCCAGATTTTTAATTTTGGACACTACGGCTAGCTTATTTTTACCAATAAACAGATCAGGGACATCAACAACACATGTTTTGTTCTTACAGATGGGTAGGACATATGATTTGGAAGCATTAAGTTGAAGGCCATTACATCTAGCCCACATATTGATACTACTAAGATCTTCATTTAATCTACAACACAGATCTTCAAGTAGTCCAGTTCTTCTTAAGAGATAAAGCTGGACATCATCAACATATGCGTGAACAGACGCATGCTTGCAGACACTAAAGATGTCATTGATAAAAATTGAAAATAAGAGTGGACCAAGAATCGAGCCTTGCGGAACACCACTTAAAACTAATTTGTGTTCTGAAAAGTTTTGACCCACCTTGACTCTTTGCAATCTATTACACAAATAACTAGACATAAGATTGACGACACTATCACAAAATCCAAAAAGAAACTTAAGCTTACGACATAAATACGAATGGTTCACTTTATCAGAAAAATGCCTTGGAAAAATCAAGTAAACATAGTAAGGTCATATATCCACCATCAAATTCAGGTCTAATATCATCAATCACCTTTACACTGCCGTAGAACAACCATGCACAGGCCGAAAGCCAGATTGAAATGGGGATAACAGGTTTTGTTCAGACAAATATTTTCTTATTTGTTGAGCCATGAGTTTTTCGCATACTTTTCCCAGTGGTGATAATATGCTTATTGGCCTTAATGAATTTTTTTTTTAAACAATTTTTTATAGAATACTATTATGTTTGACAAACTCAAATTTTAATTTAAAAAGTTCATTAGCTCATATCATCTGTTTTTCTTACATTGTGAAAAATGTATTATTAGTATTAATAATTTAAATTAACTAACGTTCTAAGGTCTACTAAATTACTTAAGTTCTCAACCTAAGCTATTTTCAAAAGTTTCATTTCAAAAAGTCAGAATAAAGAATTCGTCTATTCGATATTTAAGTATATGTAGTAGCGTGATCCTTGTTAGCTAAGAACATGGACGGACGAATATGGACATGGATTTATCGACTCTAGTGGTAATGCTGATCAAAAATATATGTCTTCTCTATACCCTTCACGTCTTCTTATGAGCGTTAGGCACTTCGTAACAATATTAATATGTCGCTTATGCAGTGCGCATGGGTGTATACAAATTCTGAATTATGGGTGCCTTTCACTACAGTGCAGAGTTATCTCCTTTTTTCGCAAATTACTTAACTTGAGATAACCTAACCTCACCTAAATTAACATTAGGTTAAACAACAAAAATATAAATATAAATAAACCAACATAGCCTAACCTAAGCTAAGCCTAACTGTACATAACTATAGATTCCATGCATTAAATTACTATACTAAGAAATATATCTGTGTCGACAAGAAATAACAGCTTAACTCATTTTGAAAATTTCAGAAGAGCATTTTTCAGATGAAAATTGCTGCTTAATGTCAGGTACAACCATAAAATTTGAGTACTAGTATTTTTCGTTGATAAAAAAAGCAAAAAAATTAATAACCTCATTTTGTCCTTACTCGACTTTAGCGGTTATTCCTTGTCGATACAAATATTATACATATAGCCTAGCTCACCATACTTACTATCTTACTTAGGTGGCCATGACAACCCGTGGTCGGGTTACGGCCGACTTCATCAGCTCTGTATGTTTTTGTGGGCCAATTTTGATGTTTAATTATGTATTATATGGAGGTTTAACGGCCTGTACTTTGTATTGCAATTTTTTACAACAATAAAAAATTCAATTTTTTCCCGACGCTTTGTTACTTTTTTGGCGACATCTACAGGGGAGATCTAATTTTTCTAAAAACACACATAATAGATTCGTAAACTTTCTAATGTTAGTCTTTTGTTTGTTTTGTTCTCTATTTCTTAAATTTCCACAGTATCAAAATCAGCTGTGTGGCCTGTTTCAGCTCTCGCCAGGCGTTTCGTCAGGCGCTTCGCGCGCATCATCTCCAATCTCTTTCACCAAGCGCGGTTAGGGCTTCCTCGGCCTGATCAATCCATCGGAGGCATGGTCTAACTCTTTGTCGTCGACCCTCGGCTTTCGCCAAAAACACCTTTTTCGCTGGAGCTTCTTCATCCATACGAAAGACATGACCCAGCCATCGTTCCAATAGGCAATTAAGCCAGCGCTCTTCAAACGAAGGCCTGCATTGTCTGCTACTTTTGAAGACCAAACACATCCTATCCTCTCTGCTCATATGAGCCCTTCTTGAAAGCCATCTTTTTCTGCACAAAAGGCAGCACAACAAACTTTTTTCCCTTTAAAGACTAACTTTTCATATACTTCAGGGCAACTTTTTCGTTTAAAGTCAAAATTTATATTAGTTTAAAAATATGACATAATAATGGCCCTTCTTACTGATGTATCTTTTTTTATAGATTGAAATTAATCTGACATAAAAAAACATAGGAGAGAAGATAAAACCATAGAATTAAAAAAAAAAAGAAAAAGGTATAAAAGAAAAAAATATTTTGTTCAGTACTTTTTGTTAAACACTTCTTTTACCCATTCTTAAGAAGTGCTTCTATCAGGCCTCTTTTGAGCTATCGGAGCGGAAGGCCTGCGAAATTTTCCCATTTCATATAAAAAAGAAAGTATACTTGGATATGAGTGTGGAAGCACTTCGAAATCCATATGAAGGAATGCTAGTAGCGCTTTGAAGTGCTGCCATTGCCGACTGGGGTAGTCTGTGAACTCGTATAGTTCGTGTTTCATTCGAATTCGATAGTCGTCGCCAACTCGAACAGGACCAAAGATTTTGCGAAGAAGTTTCCTCTCGAACAGGCCAAAAGCGGCTGCATCTGTTTGCAATACCACGCATGCCTCAGCGCCATAGAGAAGCACAGGTAGAAGTATAGGTAGAGTGTTAGTTTTGTCGATCGAGAGAGACATTGTTGTTGCTGTTTACGTCTGTGACAAGGTATGTAAACTCCTTGACAACTTAAAAGTTATATTTGCCTGCTTTAAAATGGAAGCCTAGACGTCGCGCTTTCCTATTTGCAGACAGCATATAATATCGATATCATCAGCATACGCAAGGAGCTGGACACCTTTGTATAATATGGTTGCAGTGCTATGTACATTTGCTTTTCGTAGAATCCCTTCTATGATGAAATTGAAGAGATCCCATGATAGCGGGTAGCCTTGTATGAAACCTCGTTCGGTATTAAAGGTTTCAGGGAGGTTATTGCAGAGTCTTATCAACTTTGCAGGTATACCGAACTCAGACATTGTTGCGTAGCTTTATCATCGATAAGGTGATGGGTGTCGATTTGATTTTCGTAGGTTTTTTTGCAGGATTTGGCGTAGTGTAAAAATCTGGTCTATGGTGGACTTGCCAGATCGAAAGCCATGCTCAAATGCTCAAAAACCTACTTCTTTTACTTTATTACTACTTTATTACTAATTTTTACTTAATTAATTAATTTTTTTATTTACTTTATTAACTTTATGTATTTATCATAAATTTAGCTTTTTTATATTTTTTTTATTATTATGTCTTAAAAAATACTGAAAGGGTTTACAAATTAAACTATTAGACGTGATTGTTATACGAAAATAATAGGAACTAAATATCGTTCTCAAATTTCTTGACAAAATAATAGGAACCAAATATCGTTCGCAAAATTTCTTGACTTTGAACATGAAAAAATTTAAAAATAAGAGAAAATAGTTATGTCCAACCAAAATCAAACGAAAAACTGCTGTTCTGCAGCATCAAAAGTAATGATGCAAATGTTTCTTTGATATTTTTGTTGTCCCTATAAATCCTATCTTAATATAGTTTTGTTAAAATCTCAAATATTATGATTCTCTTTCAACATCCTCGAACAATGTTCATTACAAAAACATTACTTCAATAAACTGATGACAAGAATGTATTTCTCTAAGTCAAATGTAACCACCAAAATATCAACCTTCTTATGGCTAACTACCAACGAAAAAATGTCAATGTACACCATGTATATTCGTACAATATATCCTTACTTCTTTCGAGCACTTAATCAATATCGCCAACAATGAGTACTTTAGTCACTAACGTTAAGACCAACATTAACATCAAGATTTTAATCACGACAGAAAAAAAAAAACAAAAATAAAGAGAGAAAGAAATTTATAAACACGAGTTCCACTAAAATCACTGACAAAAGAATTCAATTTCTAAGGCAACCATAAAATTGCTTTCATTACCAAAACGTCAATTATTGTAGAGTTCAAGTCAGGCAATGTACCAACAAAAAGAACAACCAACCAGCGAGGCAGTCAGCCAGGCCATCCAACAACAATGACCGAACCAACAAACAAGCGGGTGCTGCTCAGAGCATGGCATGGAATGACATGAAATGGTGCTAAAGTAGTAAAATTCCTTCGGCAACATTTCATTATGGCGAGTAATGGCAGAGGAGCTGTTTAATGTTGAAACTGCAACACTTTCCCATCATTGAAGCCCATTACAACGACGGAAACGGTGTCAAACATCATTATACGATGGCAAACCGGAAGCTGGCTACAAAACTATATCAGCTAACAGGCTAAAGGAGCAAAAAAATAAACTAAAACAAGTACAACCAACAACATCGATGGTTTCAAGGATACGAGTACAACCAGCTGCAGAGACAAGATTTTAAGGGAAATGCTAACACACCAAAGCCAAAACAACAACGACACCCAACCACCAGAATCCAACTCATGCCAGTAATGGCTGCCGATGAACAACACTTCCGCTTCAAATTTACGCTTGCACTATATTTGTGGGAAGGGTATTGGTTGGTAATGCTGGATGACGATGGGGTATCAGTTGGCTATATCTTGACACATGGGATGCTTTGAATGAAATTGAAAAGGAGCGTGATTGCAGAAATATTTTTAAGGATCATTAAATATAACACTTAACAACCCCAAACTGTCAATCCCGTTTAGCCAGCAGTCTGTTGTGAGTCGCCAGCGATAGTGGAGCATTTTTAAGCTTCATCAACGAGAATGGTATCGTAGGTTATCAGTTGATATTCTAAGCACTAAGATGCCAGCTTCAAGGTCTTTCGCACTTTGTCTCATTCGAAATGGTAAGACATTCGGTTTATATCGTACATCGACTAGAATGCCAACTTGTATATCAGAGCGTTATAAACTGATTTGCATATCTGATTCCAAAAGATCTGTTTTGGGTATAAAAAAGATGGAATGTGACCCAATTAGCTATAGAGAAAAGATAACTTCGTATATATCACAGCATTATACAAATGTTTGCGCTGTGAAATAAGTTCACTTTATTTGATTTGCCAAAGAAGTTATTCTCCATAAAAATTATGAAAATGTTCAACATACTCACAGTTGCTTTTTTTATGGTGGGTTTATTCTTAAAATATTTTACAGCTATGCGAAGTTATCACGGTGTTTGAAAACAGAACTCGCACTTCTTCTTGTAGGTTTTATTTAAAATATTAAAGCTTCCAAGCCACGAGTAAGCTATTTCCACTAAAAAGTTACTACAATGAAATAAGAAAGCAGCATTTGCTCGATAAAAACATTTTTATCGCTTAACAGCTATCTTTATCATTTTAGCACTTGTATCAATGTCGCCATTCGGACCACGTAAAATTCCTTCAATAATGAACAAAATTGTTTCTTAGATTCCTGGATAATGTTATAAATACCTATTATATTTTATTTCCCTCCGCCATCAACCCTACCCTGAACTCTGGCCATTGCATTGCCCGGCCAGTCTAAACACTACCTACACCTGCTCACACCGGGATAGCAGTTGTTGTCCTGTCTATTAAGCGGACATAAGAAAGGTTCGTTTGGTTATTCTTCTTCCTTTTTTTGTTGTTGTTGTTGCTGTTGTTGTTTTTGTTATTGTTGTTGTTTAATTCCTTTTCCCATTATGTTACTTGGCTGAGAGCTCGTAAAATGTAGTTCAGTGTGATGTCTAAAGAAAAGAGAAAAATACTAAGGCATAAATATTGCCAACGGCAAACAGTGGCCATATTTTTCCACTTTACTTCCGTTTAACAAAAGCTTTAATGACAGGTAACACGGCCAATATGTAAAAGGTACACTGTTTGTGTGTGTGTGTGTGTGTGTGTGTGTGTGTGTGTGTGTGAGTGTTTATGTATTCACGTGTTGAAGTTTTTTATTTTTTTTTTTTTTTAATTCTTCAAAGGTCTGTTCTCTGTGAAAACTACAACGTGCGACAGTGTTTGTATTTGGTTGACATCGACACCAAGAATACAGTTTGTTTGTGCCACCATAAAAGAAAAGAAGCAAACTATTGAATCTTTTTCAATGTAATTCAATTACATCGTGTAAAAGACAGCATTGAATTTTTAAGTGTTTCGAATTATTTGAAATTTAGCAGGAACTCAAGTTTATAGAAACAGCGCAAAACAATGTTAAAGAAGTAAAAATATGTTGGCTTAAAGGTAAACTTTAAAAAATGTGAACATTTTTATCTTCATGGTTTTTATTTGTTTTACCAGTAACGGAATTGCCAAATTTAACGTTGTCGAAAAACGTTGTCGTTATCGATCATTGTTCGTGCCACGCTAATAAAAAATGACAAGCCTGGCCTGACCGGAATAGCCTGGATGATATCGTGGCCGGGATAGCCTGGCCGGTATTCGAACCAGAGACCTCTGGGTTTGTAAGCAAGCACGCTTTGCACTCGACTACCGAGGTTTCCAAAAACACTCTTTTTAAAACTGGTTTGGTTTTTCTATAGCCAAAACCTGATTTAATGACATTTGAATTGTTACAATTGGTTTATTGGTCTGAGAAGACTTAAACTCTTTGCCTATTGAAAGATTATAAGGATTACTTATTTTTTTTGTCTGGAAATCATAGACTTTTGTTCAGTGTTAAAAAAAGCCAAATAGTAGAAATAACCCAAATAGTTCTATAGACAGTTTTATTTGTCAAAAAATCATTGATGACACGGTGAACAGCTTAAAAAGCCAAGAGGTTTGAAAGTCAATCTTACCCCTGCAGATAAATGGACCAGATTTAGAATAGTTCTAAACTAGTTCCAAAAGGTGCCAGTACTGGTCCCACTTCAATACCCTTTAACATTGAACAAACTGTCGTTTTTTTACGGGTTGATGTCATAGGCAAAGACAATTGTCCCCATAAACATCCCTTTTTCCCTATATCTGTCCTAGTTCCATTATGAATAGTTCTAAACTGGTCCGTTTTGATATAGTCAAAAAGTGGTCAGTTGAAAGCCCTATTATTAGCCTTATTTCGAATACGGGTTCGTACAATAGAACTAATTAAATTATGGTATATAGTTTTGCCTGTATATTTACCACTTAATCATTTTCATCGAAAATGTTTGCAAAAGTTCAAAGAAGTGTGGAATCTAAATGAAGAAATAACACGTTTTGAACATGTATGTATATTTTTTTTAATTTTGTTTGTGCCAGCTGACAAGAAAAACAAAGAATATAAAAATAAATTCAAACTGTTCTATTCTGAGCGTCTTTTGTACTAGTTCGAAACTAACTCCACACTGAAAAAACAGATTCGTTGATTTCATGGAATTTCGGACTTGATTTCAGTGAATTTTTACTATGATTTTTGGTCATAGAGTAAAATTATATGATATAACTAATTATAATTCGTTGTTCATGAGAAACAAACTTTCGTTGATCCTGCAAATGGTTTCTTTGTTTCAGAGAAAAAATATGATAAATCGAATACAATAAATAACTAAAAAATTAGTTGATTTATGTCATTTTTGAGGTGATTCTTTGCTCTGTAGAATTTTTTCTTTGATTTTTAACTATTTAAAATTGGTTGAAATACATAATTCATTAGTTAATTTAAAGAAAAGATTTGATATATCATTTAATTAATTAAATTAAAATTTGATATATTATATAATTGTTTCGCTGATTTTACCACTTTTTAATTCGTAAAAGTGAAGAAAAAATTCTTCAAATTATAAAATTTATTCTATAAACGATGATTGGAAAATTCCTTGATTCAAATAATTTATTCTCTGATTATACAAAAATTATGTTCTTGCAACCATAGAAAATATTGTTCAATTTAACCAATTGATTCAGTGTTTAAAAGAACCTGGAACTGAAAAAATCAGTAAAATAAATTGAAAAAAAAAAATATTTTTGTATATCGTTTTTAAATTTTTATACCCTAAACCTGAAAGGTCAGGGTATATTAACTTTGTGCAAACGTTTGTAACGCATAGAACGAAGCGAGTCCGGTATAGAAAAGTATATATCTTCTTGATCAGCGTCACCACGTGAGTCGAGCTATCTATGTCCGTCCGTCCGTCCGTCCGTCTGTGTGTTATCCGTATACACAGGATAAGAAGAAGGAGTTGAGATAATTGGATGAAACTTGGTACACATGGTCACATGTACCCAAGGATCTGCACTATTGAATATTTTTGGAATCCGCCCACGGACACGCCTACCTCCCATACAACGCAAAAATTTAAAACTGCATAACTCAGCTCATAATAAGTCTACAACAACAAAATTTGGTATGTGTGTGTTTTATACCAACACAAAGATGTCTTTGAAAAATGGACGTCATCCGCTCACGGACACGCCCACCTCCCATACAACCCAAAAATTGAAAATGCAATAAATAAGCCTCTGTTTAACCTACAGAGCTAAAATTTGGCACGTATGTTTTTTATAACAAAAAAAAGATGGTTTTGAAAAATGGACATCGTCCGCCCACGGACACGCCTACTTCCCATACAACGCGAAAATTGAAAACTGCATAGCTCAGCTCATAATTACCCTACAACAATAAAATTTGATATGTATGTGTTTCATACTAACACAAATATGTCTTCGGAAAATGGACGTCATCCGATCACGGCCACGCCTACCTCCCATACAACCCAAAAATTGAAAACGCAATATATAAGCATGTGTTTAACCTACAGAGCTAAAATTTGGCACGTATGTTTTTTATGACAAGACAAAGATGGTTTGGAAAAATGGACTTCATCCGCCCACGGACACGCCCATTTACAATAAATTTTTTTTTTTTTTTTTGAAAAGTGGGTTTAGGGTATTTCATAGTCGGCCTAGACCGACTTTAGACTCTCTTTACTTGTTTTATTTAAATCTATAAGTAATTACAAGTAGTTGTATCTTATCATTTGCTTATAAGTAAAACATTCTACATCGATGCCTTTTTCAATAAAGTCCGATAAAAGTTCTTCACATCCCCAGTGAATTAAAAGTTGTTGTTCTTCAGGAACCAATACAACATTGGTTTCAATCGACTCGACCTGGTTGCCTGATAAGGTTATAATTTCGATGTTGTCGTTATTCTGCGTAAATATATCTTGCGAACTCATTTCTTTCGCTTTAAACGATTTTTTTTTAATTTATATTTTAGAGAAATCACTAATTTAAATGATATATTAATTTTGTAATAACTAAGAAAAAATTCTTTGATTTTTCTAATGGCACCTAAGGAGTTATTTAATTTAACTAACTTTTTCTTTAAATTCTTAAAATCAAAGAATGAATTTGTTGATTTGAATAATTCTTTTTGTGCAATGAGGAAGATCAATGAATTGTTTCTTTGGTCCATAGTTTTTTTTTATATTCAAAAGTAGTGTAAATTACAGGAATTTTTATCAGAAGAACACTGATATATGTATAAATCATCAAAAAAAATGATTCTCCAATGTTTTTGGATCTCACAATATCACTGTTTTTCACAATTGTGGTATTAATAAGTTTTTATACCTAATTTACTAAGCTAATCAACACACAATTTTTTTTTTAAAAACCTTTAAAAAAAATTAACTTGACCGAACTCGATAAGTGCTTCACTTTAACTGATCATTTACATATACGAATGTGAACGCCAACGCCAATTCAATTCCACTACCAAAAGCTTAATAACGGGACAATAATATCACAATTGCAAAAATCAAAGAATGAATTTGTTGATTTCAGTAATTCTTTATATGCAATGAGGAAGATCAATGAATTGTTTCTTTGCTATATGGTTTTTTTTCCACTACCAAACGGGACAAAATATCACAATTGTAAAAATCAAAGAATGAATTTGTTGATTTGAGTAATTCTTTATATGCAATGAGGAAGATCAATGAATTGTTTCTTTGCTATATAGTTTTTTTTTTTATAAGCAGTGTAAATTAGCGGGAATTTTTATAAGAAAAAGAATGCACATTGAAATAAATATAATGTAGCAATTATCACTGTTTTTCACAATTGTAGTATTAATAAGTTTTTATACCGAATTTACTAAGCAAATCAACACACAATTTTTTTTCAAAAATATGAATATGAATATGAATATGAACAAATTTCTTATAAAATTAATGAACTGAGAAGTCAAACAATTAATTTACGATAAACAACAGAATATTAGTTTCTATATTGAGTTCCATGTACATTTACTAATTTGTTGAAACAACAAATTTTATCTATATTTTAAATTATTCAAGAAATAACTATTTTTTTCCTCATTTCATAGAAAACTTTTGCAGAATCAATGAAACAGCTAATTCGAAAAATCATATAATCTCAATTGTTCAAATCAAAGAATGATGTTCTTTGATTTTTTATTTTAATTCGAAATATCAGAGAAAAGTTTATATGATATTAAGAATTTTTGCCCAAAGAATTGTAATTCTTTGATTTCACCAATTCCTTTTTTTCTGTGCAATTTCACTAGAAATAAACTAGTTGGTTTTTCCAATTGTCTCCAAAATAACTACTGGGACATAATACGGATTTTTCTTCACCAAGTCTAAATTTCGTGTAAGACTACTATGAATATGTTAAAGTTACATACATTTTTGTAAAACAAAGTATTACTTGTCTAACTACTTAAAAAGTTGAAAAGCTTGGTTTTCATATAATAAAATTAAGCTAAACAAGGTGATGTACTAGGTTTTTTCTCTGTAACGTCAAAATATTCTGTTATACCCAGTTGAAAATTTAATTTTTTCAAATGCTCAGAAAAAGTTTAGTCTTATTATAAATATATACATTAGACCGGATCGAAATTTAGATTCCGCCGGTCGGGGTCTCAAAAGTTAGAGGAACTCATTAAAATGATTTCTGCATACTTTCTTTTCAAATCGGAGAAAAACCGCCGAAGCAGTTTTGATTCTCCTGAAGGTCCTTTTTAGTAAAAAAAACATGTGTGAAATGTTATTGTTGGAAAGGTATTAAGTTCTTCTTTCTTTTTGTGTATCGCTTTAATCAAAGCTGTGTGCGAAAACTGATAGAATGTGAGAAATCGACTTTAGAAATCTGATAAAATGAAGCATTTTTTATTCATGCAAACAATAAATTTAATTTGTTCACTGCTTTATCGTCCAGTTTTTGATAAATTTTTTTTTTAATCACATAGCTTTGATGAAAACGATATACAGAACGAAAGAAGAACTTAATACCTATCCAACAATAACTATTCCACGTAAATTAATAAAAAATGTGTCTTTTACAGCGGTTTTAAAAAAATGCCTTTTTAAAAATAGCAAAACCTTTCAGGTTTAGGGTATAATAAAGGCTCTTAGTAAAAAATATCAAAAATAACAAAATATTTTGATTTCTTAACGAAATTTGCAATTATTTTGTCTTTTTTTGGAAATTTTTCTGAAAAATAAAAAAAATCCCCGAAATTTGAATTTATTCCGCCAAAACTAACAGCTCGAGCAAAAAATGATGTTAGCATTGTTTGTAAGAAATTTTATTAGCTTTTATTTGATATATCATTTGTTTGATTACTGTTGTTGGTTCTGGAGATATAAGCAATTAAGTGGAACCAACTTTTTTTTTTCGTTGAAAACCCTACAGTGGGCAATATCTCGAAAACGGAGTGACAGAAAAAAAAAAAAAAATTTTTCGGAATCAGCGACCGATTTTACATGAGAAAAGAATAGTGGCATTCAAAGTACAAACAACTTTTCGTTATTTGTAAACCAGTGTTATCGTATTCATTAGGAATTAGATTATTTTTCTTTAAAATTTGAAATTTTTGAATTTTGAAAAATAAAAAAAATCTGAAAAATAAAAAAAATCCCCGAAATTTGAATTTATTCCGCCAAAACTAACAGCTCGACCAAAAAATTATGTTTGCATTGTTTGTAAGAAATTTTATTAGCTTTTATTTGATATATCATTTGTTTGATTACTGTCGTTGGTTCTGGAGATATATGCAATTAAGTGGAACCAACTTTTTTTTTCGTTGAAAACCCTACAGTGGGCAATATCTCGAAAACAGAGTTACAGAAAAAAAAAAAAATTTTTTTTCGGAATAAGCGACCGATTCTACATGAGAAAAAGATAGTGGCATTCAAAGTACAAACAACTTTTCGTTATTTGTAAACCAGTGTTATCGTATTCATTAGGAATTAGATTATTTTTCTTTAAAATTTGAAATTTTTGAATTTTGAAAAATAAAAAAAATCTGAAAAATAAAAAAAATCCCCGAAATTTGAATTTATTCCGCCAAAACTAACAGCTCGACCAAAAAATTATGTTTGCATTGTTTGTAAGAAATTTTATTAGCTTTTATTTGATATATCATTTGTTTGATTACTGTCGTTGGTTCTGGAGATATATGCAATTAAGTGGAACCAACTTTTTTTTTCGTTGAAAACCCTACAGTGGGCAATATCTCGA
Organism: Tetanocera ferruginea; assembly: GCA_958299015.1. Classification (NCBI taxonomy): domain Eukaryota; kingdom Metazoa; phylum Arthropoda; class Insecta; order Diptera; family Sciomyzidae; genus Tetanocera; species Tetanocera ferruginea. The sequence goes on along the minus strand of OY282642.1, from coordinate 156,076,266 downwards.
AAACAGAGTTACAGAAAAAAAAAAAAAAATTTTTTTCGGAATAAGCGACCGATTCTTTTGTTAAGGTCGATATCGTTGTACCGTGTAATTGTTCAAGAAGTCCAAAATAACTTGTTGTATTTTAAACACAGAGCACTGTTTACAAAATTTTATTAAAAATACCAAATTTATCAAAAATACACAATACAAGGGCAAATAAACTACATCGTGAATATCCCTTTTATATGATATTCGTAAAAGGCTCACTTTTTTGTTTCTATTTAAGGATCTTTACAATGATGTTACAAAAAAATTTTAAGTTGCTGTTATAGTCTGGAGATAAACTTTCATGTTAACGCCTGCTCTCCTGCTCGTGGGCGTAGAGGGTTGAAACTTCGAGCGGGAGGCCTTAGGGTCAGTCGTATTCCGCACACAAAAAACTTAGTAGTTTTTTCCCCCTTTACTGGTGCGTTTTCGCCGGCATTAGTGAGTACATTTTTACTAGTAAAGAGTGGTTACGAAATGTATGAACTTCAAATAGAAATGCGTGCAATTATTCAATTGATCTGCATTAAGTATCGGTATTTTCCACAATGTGATTGATTATCTGCTCATCCACGAACAACTCCCAGAGTTGAACACATATAGGACAAAATCAATATCGAAAGAACTCGAACACTTACAACATTTCTGTGCCAAATTCTTTTTTGCAATTTCCGACACATCGATAGGCTGTTCTTACAGGCTATGTTTGCGACACTTCGGCGACTCTATTTGCAGCACCTGCTTCGGCAGTTAAGCCCTAACCAAAATAGACGATTTGCTCCGTAACGAGCGAAGACGAAAATGTTCGCTTGAATGCAATTCAATGTTGTTGCCCAAAATAAGCAAACGTAAACACATCGAAACTGAACGAAACGGATTGACGAGACGTTTTGTTCCGTAAGAACCGAACTTTTAGCGTCTCAACTCGTCAGCAACAATAGTGCAGAGTATTTTTACATCAAATGTTGTTGCATTTTTATCAATTAGTTCAAGAAACAATATTTTAATGAATTAATAGCCATTGTTAAGGATGAACAAGGCATTTATATGCATTTGAAACAGTTGGCAGCTGACAGCCTAGACGAGTTCAAGAACGTTTCATTTTGGGTTAAATGTCAAAACAGACGTAACGAATGTACACGCTCGTCGAGTTGCTATCGTCTCATTTCGTCTATTTTGGTTAGGGCTTTAGTCGCCAGTGTGGCTTCAAAACGATTTGGTAACGCTTTATCGTCGTCGTTGTTTTGTTATTGTCGATGTTTAGGTGCTCAGCGTGCATTTCTGCGGTAAAACATATATCAAGTCATGATCAGTATTGAAAGGACCACCATCATTCGAAAATATTAAGTTGATCACTCAGCCACTCATTCTCTAGAATGGCTTCCAATTCACAAATTGATAAACTTTTTTTCTTGAAGATACACGAGAGTTCATCGAAAATCTGACCCCCAATTCCGGTACCAAAATTAAATAGTACATGAAAAATCATTTCGATTGGTGTAATTTTTTTTATTTGAACCAATTTTGGCGTCCCCCGAAATGCATTTTTGTGCATTTCTTATCAATTTTTGTACTGGAGGCCCATTAATGGCTGATTTAAAAAGAAAATCAAACTTATCAATCAATTCCTTTCATATAAAAACACAGAACTGCAAATTTTCATCCCTGTTGATATAGTATATTGCTCTGACGAGATAAAACAGTTTTTTTCGACGTGAATCTACTTGTTAATAATATTAGATATGTTAATTTTTGTATAAAATACATACATACCAAACTTGATCTCTCTATGACAAACATAATCTTATTTATTCAGTCTTAAACATTTTGGGTTGTGTGGGAGGTACACTCAGAAAAAAAAGTACATTAAACAACCGTAAACTTAACATTTTTAGTTGACAAAAGTCGTCCGACATTAAAAAATGTTAAAATTGATATTTTCCTAATGTACTTTTAACATTACGAAACCTACATTTAAAAATGTATAACTGTCACATAATAATGTTATTTTAACACTTAAAATATCAAAAAGTATCAGTAAATTAATGCAGATAAAAAAAAATGTATTGAAAAATAATTTTCCACGAGTGGGATTCGAACCTGGGCTCCCGGCATCCAAAGCCACACTCTTAACCTGTGTGCCACGGTCACCTGTATGTCTAAACGGCTCAGCTCTTAAATAAACATTACATCTGCTTGTTGTTGACATCTACATTTATAATGTTAAATGGATATGAAATACTATCAATTTTACAGTAAAAAATGATGAACTAAAAACATTTTAAATGTTATTTTAACATTAATAATTGATATTGCAACGTAAAACATTACATTATCAATTTGATATTTTTCTTATCAATTCAACACAATACATGTTAACTTAACATTTTCTAACGTAAAATCCACATTTTCTGATTTACATTGGAAATAACATTAAAAAACGTTAATTTTACATGGCAGCTTTTTTCTGAGTGTAAGCAAGTCCGTGGGAGGATGACGCCCATTTTCCAAAACCATCTTTATTTTGTCATAAAAAACATACTTCTCAAATTTTATCTCTGTAGGTTACACAGGGGCTTATTTATGCAGTTTTAAATTTTTGGGTTGTATGGGAGGTGGACGTGTCCGTGATCGGATGACATCCATTTTTCGAAGACATTTTTGTGTTAATACAAAACACATACACACCAAGTTTTATTATTGTAGGTTAATTATGAGCTTATTTATGCAGTTTTCAATTTTTGCGTTGTATGGGAGGTAGGCGTGTCCGTGGGCGGATGATTTCAATTTTCAAAATCGTCTTTTTTTTTGTCATAAAAAATGCACGTGCCAAATTTTATCTCAGTAGGTTAAACAGAGGCTTATTTATTGCGTTTTAAATTTTTGGGTTGTGAAGGTAGGCGTGTCCGTGGGCGGATTCCAAAAATATTCAATAGTGCAGAACCTTGGGTCCATATGACCATGTGTACCAAGTTTCATCCAATTATCTCAACTCCTTCTTCTTATCACCACCTGAGTCGAGATGGATAGCTCGACTCAGGTGGTGACGCTTATCAAGAACAAATATACTTTTCTATACCGCACTCGCTTCGTTCTATGCGTTACAAACGTTTGCACAAAGTTAATATACCCTGACCTTTCAGGTTTAGGGTATAAAAATAAAGCTCTTAAAATATCATTAATCTTTTGCTCAGGAAGTATATCGATATATCCAGCAAAACTATTTTTAAAAAATTTTTGAAAATTTTTTGCCGATCGTAGGGCAATTCCCTTTTTTAATTTTCATCATATCTTCGGTATTAAAAGTCTGATCATATTGAAATACATATCGATGTTTTTGTTTAAAAGAGAACAATTATTTTTTCTCCAAAATAAAAAAAAAATAAACCTACAAGTCCTTGGAAGGCCTTAAATTCATTTTGAGGAATTTTAAAGCTCGTAAAGCTGTTAGGAGTTGGCTAGGTATGACAGTTCAGATAGGATACGTAGACCTTTCTATGTATTATCGATACCAAAAGACGGCAAAACGATATCCTTTACCAAATATATTTTATGCATTTGCAATTACAACTCGTCGGCGTTATTGGGTGAGAACTATTATATGCAATAACAGTTCAGTTACAACAGCTTTTTTGCATTTTCTCAGCCTCAATTCCCCGCTTAATACCTTTAGACAAGGTGAAATGAATCATGTTTAATGAATTTTATTCAAGTTTATAACATAATTGGATCATTTTTTTATATTTTCCTATCTTTTGAATACACCTCTGAACTGGTGAAAAACTTTTTGTACAAAATGTCGGCCCTGCAGAGAATTTCCTCGGGTGGCTGCAACTGTCAAAATTTGTTCACTTTTTTAAAATAAAAGGGGTTTTTTTCTTCGGTTACTGGTATTTTAAAAGGCAGAATAAACCAGTAAATTAATAAAAATGTTAAAAATTAAAATTTATATCGGCTATTAAATCGAAGGTATATATATTTTCGACTATTTTTCAACAGTTTTGACCCCAAAAAAATTATTTATTCATACAAGTTCTTTAAACTTAAAGGTACATTCAGCCTTCCGGTACTACTATAAAAATCAACCTGCCATAATTCCAGTCTGATCGTCAACAACTTTTTGAATTACAGAACGAGCATGTTTTGAAAAAGTAGTTTCGAGATAATCACGTTTAAAGTTTCGATACGGTATAACTATAAGTTTAAGTGACCCAGTGGCGTAGCTAGGGTTAGTCGCACCCGGGGCGGAAACAAAATTGTGCACCCCTTTAGAAGATTTTTTTTTATAAAATAGGTCCATGAATCTTACAACATATTTTCATATCAGCCTCTACAAAAATGACATATTTTAGAAGAGATTAAATAAATAAACAAAACTATGATATCCATAAATATTTGATAAAAGATATAAGAATCTAAAATTTTCAGAAACTTAAAGAATTTTCTCTGAATTGTTCCAATATTTTTGTCTACTGGGCTTATAAGTTGTAAGAGAAAAATTTACTATCAGTAAACCACACAATATCAGTTTTAATGTAAAAACTTAAGTTAGTTTAATATAGAAAACTTTGAAAAATTTACGAAAAATTTTGAATAATTGAAGAAAAAATAGGACCTGGAAGCAAAACGTTGACAAATTTTCCCTAGTGACCCTTAATAACTATTAATATGAATTTTTTTTTCGAAATCAATCCCCATTTTCTACATAAAATTTAAATGAAAAATTAATATAAAATATTAAAATTCTTTTATAAACATTTTTCATCATTTTTATCAATTTCTTTATAGTACACTGAGGAAAAAATGTGTTAAAATTAAAAAGAGCTGTTTTACAGCTAAATTCAATACAAAAGTTTTTGTTTTTAAAACAATGTTTTTGCTATGAAAACGAAATTTAAAACAAAAATTTTAAAATTCAAAACACATGTTTTATAGCATATTTTTTCGGTGTCATTTTTTTAACTTTTCCGAGTTTTTGCACCAGATTCACAACCAGCTACCCCCGGGACCTTCTGAATACCAAATCTTAACTCAATTCGATGAAGTTTGCATTTGAAATATTTTAATATTTAATAAATTAGTTTTTATTTAATCATATTTTCAATATTTGTCAAACCAATTCAAAAAATTTAAAAATTGTCATTGAATTAACAATTGAACTGAACTGAACCGCCCCTTTTTCATTTAAACGTTAAAGACTAAATATGAGCATAGATATACTTATCGTGTTAGAAATAGGCCGACGATATACTGTATAAAGAGCCTTCCCAGCATTACGGAACAGTAAAATTTACAATCTATTGTGAAAGAAACATTGCTCTGCCCCAAGCACTCCGACTACCTGTAAAGTGACGGTTATAAACTCGGACGTTTTTGACCATAACTCTGTAAATATTAAATATTTCACTTTTACCTTTTGACATTATATTTTTATTGTTATATTCGAAATACGTAAAAAAAAAAATTTTATCGAAATTATAAAGGTATCTAACCCCTTAAGTGTTTAAATTGCAATAAACAGAGCTGAAACGATATCGCACACTAAATACAAAACAGCACAACTGAAAAAACATAAATTTAAAAACTCAAAAAAAAAAATAAAAACATGCTCCTCAGGAGAAGCAAAATAAAAATAAAACTATTCAGTTGAGGATACAGAAAAATACAATTATCATAAAAACAGACAACGTAATTTTTCCAGAAGAAAGTTATGAAAAATAAACGTTTGCTGTAAATAGAGATGTTTATTTTGAATTGATATACAATGAAATTATACATATAATAAAAATTCGATTTTGGAAAACTTTGGATTGTGACTGTTTTGTATTTAGCGTGCGATAAGTTTATATGTGCGATCAGTGATGATATGTCTTTTTTTGCTGATATTACACTCACCTTTATTATCTCGCAATTTTAAACAGAAAAATTTTATTTTTTTTTATAAATTATTATAACTCACTAAGTGTGGAAATGCGGATGAATACGAAATCATGCGCCTGTTTTACCTTATTTTTTTCCAACGTGCATCTCTTGACTTATCTTTACTATCGCATCGTGAGGAGTTTTCTTGAAATTGATTGAAGCTATATTTTAGCATTCTTCTTACTTTTTCTTCTTCTTTTGCTTGAACCAAGCATAACCGTTTCATTCATTCTTCTCTACTAAACATACATTTAATACGTTACTTTAATTTTAAACATATGTTTTTGAATCACATTTTGCTGATTAAAACAAATATTTTTTAATTTTAAGTTGAGATAGTTTAAATTCAACGACGTTTTCTTCGTTTATTGTATAAAAACATAAATAATAAAATGAACACGATCGGCCACTTTGGCCACAACATTAGAGTACTTTATAGGAGTGGGGGGTAAAATTTATGATTAAGCTAAATTATTCATGTACATATTCGAAACTAGGCTCGGTTTTGAAATGGAGTAGTTTTTGTGAACTTTTTGGTGCATCAGATAATTTCACAATTTTAGCACATGATTCAATCGGGTGAGAAGTTGTTTTTTTCGGTCTTTTAACTGCTTTTTTGGGCTGCTTTTGTGGCTCTTGTGATACAGGCTCCACTGGAACAGTTTGAGATGCGGATTCGCCAGCATTATGAAAGAGTTTCGAAATAGTGATAAGTTGACATTTGAGTCTGGTGTCTATATTTGGAATAGATCGCGGACTTAGGCGGCTAAGTAGACCGGTTTTGTAGAAAAGCACGCGCAAACGTTGTCGGAATGTATGAACTGCTTCAACTTGTTCTAAATCGGTTGTATTTTTTCTCGGTAAAGCCGTTACAGTCTGTGACGACTGCACACATAATGCACGAAAGCCCATCAAAGTGGACCAATTCGGAGGCAATCGATAGCCCAGCATATTAACTTTTGGTGCAATATACCGAGGTTTTGTGAGCAATTTTTCACAACTCTTGGCAATACTGTGTGGCAGCGTAATATCTCTAATAAAGGGTTCATTCATAGGCACTTTAAAGCCACAAGCATTCTCAATTAGTATTAAAGACTGGTACTTGGTGAGTGGCTTGGTGCAAATGTCCGTTCCTATTTTAAAATTGTAAGAGTACTTGAAGAAATGATACATTTCCAGTTCGATAGAACGTAGTCGGTCTACTAATTTTACTGATTTTCGCCTGTGCTTTCTTTTTGATTTTTTTGTTGAACTTTCATTTTTCTCATGTGTATCTTGAATTGAAATTTGTGGTTGCCATCCTACTACAGGTTCTTTTTCGGGTTTTTTTGGGGGAGGGAGAATTTCTTTTGTCTTCTTCGTTGAATTGAGACACGTAGGATCCCTTCCCAATTCAGCAATCTTTTCAACCCAATTATCAGTCGTGATATCATTATCTGTTCTGCGTGGTTTGCTTGGAATATCTTTAATGGTGGCATTCGGATTCTTAGCTAGAAATTTTTTTATTGTAATATAACGTGTGCGGCAACTTATGCGTGTGTGATGGCCCATTATTTCAGCACATTTTGTCCAGCTTGACTCTCCATGTTCCTTCACAAAGTCCATAAGTTTTTGATTATCTTCAGCGGACCAACTTTTTATTTTTTGGCGATTCATTAATGTGTTTCTATAGCGACCACGCAATTGTGTGGAGGACCGATTCGGAAACAGAGAGCGTGGAATACAACCAAAGTTTTGACCATATTCTTCGACAGCTGCCAACAGCGTAAGATCCTCTTCTGGTGTAAATGGTTCTAGAAAACAATATATATACATTAATTTATTTTTCAAGTAACTAATGCAAACTTACCATGGCTTATTTTTGGATCAAGCGTATATAAATAACGTGTTGTTACATGCACCTTATTACGGCTGGGCATTCTTGAGCAAACTGCATTCCAATTGATGACGCCATTCATGGTATAAGTGTTGACTAAGGACAATAGCTTAGTATCTTCTTCCTTGGTCCATTTTATTTTCTTTTTATTCTCTAGAGAAAACATGTTGCTGTTGAAAAAATGTATGTAGCATTGATAGTTGGAACGATTGCCAATTTCTTCTGCAATCGAGTTCCAGTTCTCATAATTAAAGCGTCTAGCGGCTTGTAGCAGACGCTCATTTTCTGCAGATGTCCAGGCGGTTCGCTTCAACGAGGGTTTAAGATAAACATTCCACATGGCGTTACAGCTGTGAACCGAATGTCGATGCTTCACGTCATGAGATGATACAAGATTCCAATCTATTTGAAAGTCACTGTCAACAGATTCCCAAAGCTTGGCTAGATTTTGTGTATGCAAATCAACCTTCTTTTTAATGGAATTCTTCGCCTTTTTTCCCTTGTCTTTTCGGAAATCTAAATAGTCTAAAACCTGCCAATAAACAGCATTGCTAACATGTTGAACTAATTTTTGTATGATTTAAATGATTGTTATGTACCTGTTCTTTTATACCCTTCACAATGCTGACCTTGTCTCTTATGGACCAGACGTGTCTGCCTCGAAGCTCAAAGTCCATGGGAAACATTTCATGCTCTACTTCACTGCGATATATGTAGTCAGGATTGTTTGGACAATTTCTGCAGTTGCTGTCTTTGAAGAACATGTTGCCCTTGAAGTAGAAAGTGCTTCCTCTCAAATAGGCGCCACGCATGCCGATTCCTCGTGGCCTGCACTTCATAGTTTGTTTAAGCTTCAGCTCGTTGGAAGCGTATCGTTTCTTCACACACTCCAGCAGTTGCAACAGTTTATCACGTACCAATACTAGTTTCTCTTGCATTACCTTGTTGAGCGACAGAGCGTTCGTACAGTTGACGTCGCTGCTTCCTTTGAGCACCAGTTCGATTTCGGACAGAAGATCTTCATTAAAAGGACCACTATCCTCATCTATACTCTGATCAATATCCTTGCTGCAACCAGCCACATCACTTTCGCTATCTTCATCTTCCTCTTCATCCACAGATTGATCAAAATCCTCATCATCAGCGTCATCATCCTCATCGGCTGCCCAATGCTTTTTACGGCTATTCGGTATTGCCATGGCTCCAAGCTTCAGTATTTTTACGCTATTTTGTCGGGAGAAATTCGCAGATTTATGGAAGAATTATATTTACGTATTTTGTCGCCTAATCAGCTGTTCACTAGATTCAATACAAAAAATGTATGGCATATTCACAATGAAAATCAGCTCGTTGACATTGAGTAGTGCTGGTAGCCAGTGGCGTAGCTAGGGTTGGTGGCACCCGGGGCGGAAACTAAATTGTGCACCCCTTAGAATGTTATAGTAAACCTCAAAAGAGTAATGTTTTAAAAATACCACAAAATTAATATAAGTTTTTTAAATAATAGCTTACTGTTATCATTCATAAATATTTTAATTATTTGTATAGTTTATACAATTCGGTAACAATAGACAAAACTTTAAAATAATCTCATCGATATTAATATATTTGATATCATTTGAAAGATATGTAATTTCGGAACTTACACAAAACTTAAAAAATTTAATTGAATTTCAAATTTGAAGTATATATTAATTTTTTTAAAGCAGGATTTTTCCGCAATCAAGGAATTTTTCACAAATGTTTTGTTAACGCAAAATTTTGATTTGCAACAGTGAATAAATCCCTAAAGATCTATTTTGAATAAAATTTTTCACTATTTTTGTCTAAATTTTACAATAATTGTCGATGAATCCGAGTACATATTTTTGAATCAACCTCTACAAAAATTACATATTTTAGAAAAGATTTGGAAAAAAGCTTATAAGGGCATATAAGTTATGCGAGAACAATTTACTATAAGTAAACCACACAATATCAGTTTTAAATAATTGGAGAACTGGGTGAAGTTTTAAATAATTGGACTTTATGAAGTTATAAAAACTTAAGTTAGTTTTTTAAAAAAAATTTTTAAAATTTTTCGAAAAATTGTGCTCTCAGAAAAAACAGGACCAGGCACCGTTGGCAAATTTTCCCTCGTTAACCCTGGTAATATAAAGTTAAATATTTTTTCGAAATCAATCCATGTCTTCTATAAAAAAGTTAAGTGAAAATTAAAATAAAGCATTACAATTCAGTTATAAACTTTTTTCCTTAATTTTATCAACTTCTTTATAGTATTCTATATTCATCTCAGCTTCGACTTTGATAGACATAACTGAGGTCTGTAAGATTTCGTCGACTATTAGTACCACTATATTACAGTGATACCAAATTATTATCAGAAATTTACATAATTCCCAAAGCAAACTAGCCCTGGCTGCACAAGGTCAAGAGTCATGAATGGCCAAAAAAAAGCTGACAATTATAAGACACATTCGGTGACCGAGAATAAAATTTAATTTAAATAATTAGAATACTTTTTAAGGATCTGTGCATCCTCTGTTAAAAACTGTATTTTTTACAGTTTTTGTTGGTAGATTTAATCATAATAATGATAACTTTAGTAAAGTTAAGGAGTCAGAAAACCATCTTAGAGCTTTTAATAGACATCTTCTAAATAAAATAAAAAAAAAACGTCAGAACGCCTTAAAATTATTATAAAACGCCATTTATTTAATATAAATAAAAAATTGAATGCATTTAAATCATAATTTAATTTTTTTAGAAATTTTTAAGCATGTAATTAGTTGAATATTGATTTTTAAATTGTTTCATGTAACAGGATACTCAAAAACATATTACTATTAAAAATTATATTCTAGCAGATTAAGAGCTGTAAATAAGGTTTGATTTATGATGTATTATCTCAGAACTTAGCAATCACAAAATCATAAAGCATATTTTTATTCTTGAAATAAATGACATGAGCACGTTTTTCTGAAAAGTTCTGGAGAAATGTATTGCTTATAAAATAACTGACGCCTCCACTTATCATACTCTGAAAATCATGCAGATTTGCGAAAAATATTGGTAATAGAAATGTATACTATACGAGTAAGTTTGAACACTTCTTAAAAAAAATATAATAAGAATATAAAAAGAATGTAACATTATTATATAACATTTTTCTTTTTGTACTCTATCTTACCGTCATTAAAATTTGAATTGCATTTGTTTGGCAATTGCACCCCTAACCAATGACAAATTAAATTCCGAATTGACTTAGGTTTTAGTATGAGCGTTTGTTTATACTGAAACAAATTTAATATTAAGTTGAAATTTTAATAAATACGAAGAACAAAATATTTGCATTCACTTTTGCACCCTCTTTATATTGAAAACATAAAACCGCAGTCATTAAAGTGTTCTTATTATTAAAAAAACCAAAAATTGTGTGGTGAAAAGTTCTTTTATCAAATTTTGCACCCCATTTTAGCGTGTACCCGGGGCGGACCGCCCCCCCCTCCCCCCCCTTGCTACGCTACTGCTGGTAGCCAGATATAAAAATATTATATGCAATCAAAATCTTATACTATTTTCACACTGAGATCAAATTAGGTAATTTCGTGAGATAATTTCGAAATTGTGCAAAAGTGTTCACACTAGGCTTGGATAATTTCGTTTGACGTTTGATTTATTTTTTTGTCAATTTTTTACTGGCCACATTCAGCACTCTCAACAGTTGCCAACTTAAATGTTCAATTAAAATAGAGAATTCTTACTCAAAGTAAGTTTGCAAAATTATTTCGCATAAAGCCGCACATGTTATCAATTTTGCAACTTTAATTCATTGAAAACATCGCTCACCTAAGTTTCACTGAATGGGTTGCTAACCGAAGGGTCAAAACAGCTAAATATCTGAATGTGGCCATTATCATGTGTCTTGTATAATTTTGACGGCTTAAAGCCGCTTTACATTGTCCTACTGTGTGTTACGACATGTCAAAATTTTTAATGTGTGATAGAATGTGGGATGTTGTAAACAACGAAAAAGAAAGTGTGTTCGAATCTGTTTTGATTTTTTTGACATGTCGTACTACATTTTGTTTTTAGGTTTGTTTCTAATTTCATCACACATTCTATCCGACCACAGTTGCAATAAGATAACTATAAATTTTAATTTGATTTTTTTTTGTTTTTTGTGCATAAAAAACACTTTTGACGCTTATTACAGCAATTAGATCGCTGGATGGTCATCAAAGTTGAATTGACTTATCTTTTTTTTAATTTAAAATCAAACAATTTTATAAAAAATGTGATGCGATTCTGTGTGAAAGTCTAAACATGAAATATGAATTTTTTTATACAAAAATTAAAAATGACAGTGTGATGAAATTTGGTTATACTTTCTATCTCACATGTCGTAACACACAGTAGGACAATGTAAAGCGGCTTTTAGCTGGAATGGATAGCAAGATTGTTAATACGCCAAAAAAAGGGTGTGTTTAATTCACAATATATTCAGATTTCAGGGTTGCATTGCATTTTTGCCTAATTTCGTGAGTAATTTAAACGAAATTACCTTGTTTGAGGTAATTTCCAAATCAACAAATTGTATGGGAAATCACCATAGTTTTTAGATAATTTCAGTCGAAATTACATAAAAGCTCGAAATTACCTAATTTGATCTCAGTGTGAACATATTATTATCATCAAATTATAAAATCCACTTCGGACTATTCATGACAGAAACATAAGTTAGGCTCATATTTTTATGGCTGAGTCCCCACAAGCAAGTGCAAGTTCAAAAAACTCAATACATTCAAACATTTTTACTACCCCATTCACGTAAGTCAATTGTAGCCCACTTGCAGGTCAGAGAAATTTCAGAGGCATTGGATGTCAAACAAGGAAAAAACCAATGTTAGTACCTTATATGATTATATGAAAGATTCTTATGGGGAGTTTTTAATATAATACGGCTTGGAGAATGTATAGAAATATCTGTAATTCCAATAAATATTGTAAAATTTTAAAACAAATTTAACTGCTCATGGAACTGTTACGCTACAGCCACACACGACAATATTGTCAAGACAATTGATAATGCGTATAAACTGTCAAACCATTGTCTTCAGCCAAGAAATTTCGATTGTGACGTCGGCGGCCTGACAAAAGCATGACTAACAGTGACAATTAATGACATTTCATTATTTATCACTTGTTGTTGTACTTTTAATATGTAGACATATTTGATACTTGTAGCAAAACGTCAAATTATTGTCAAATTATTTCCAGCACGTTGTCATGCTGACAATTGCCTAACAGTTTGCAGGACAATGTCAAAGTGTTCATGCATTGGTGAAAAGCTGTAAATGTATTGTAATTGTCATGACAAAACTGTCTCGTGTGGCTGCCGTGTTATACATTGGCTACGTTTAGCAGTTACAACAATTAGTCAACATGTTTAGTATTTGATCAATATCACTTTATGCTACTTTTGTGCCTGCTAAACGGTGTGATAATAGAGGATTTATACAATGAAACTTGTCGCATGAAACTTTCTTCGATTTTCTTTTAAAGTTTCATCTTCAAATTACATGATGAAACTGAGTTGCAGAGACTTTGCTCTTAAAATTCAGTCAACGACGAAAATATGAAAGTATAACGTCAAAAAGTTTCATGAAATCACTTTTGACCCTCACTTTTGACAGTCTCATGCAACTAGTTTCACTGTATAAATCCCCTCTAAGTTTTCTGTCGAAACGGAAAAGTATATTCAACTTTTATTAAATTGCGTGCACTAATTTTTCAAAGAAATTATTCAAAATATTAATTATATTGATTTTTTAGCTTATATAGAAGGCACACTTAAATTTTTGCGTTGATTTTAATATTTCAAACTGTTGAACTGCTAGTCGCAACACGTTCAGTGAATGTAGCGGAAAAAATAAAGTGGTCACAAAAACTAATTCGACTCCACATGCTGAGCTGATCAGAAACTAATTTTTGCGTTCAGCAGGTACACACTCAACGGTTGTTCAACTGTTGTGATCGCTAAACGCAGCCATTGTGTGCGTTTTCGAAACACAATTTTTTGCAACAGTTGCATAACTGTTGAGTAAAAGTCTTCTGAACGGCAATATTCAGTTTCCGCTACTCACAACATGTTGTGAATTCTTGGAGCGCTTTATTTTTCCACTACATTTACTCAACATGTTGTAATTTTGAATTTGACATATTCACATAGTTTGACACATTTAAAAGTGATAATTCTATAATGAAAATATTAATTATCTCGTCAAAATTCATATATTCAATATTTATTAAAATTTTCGCGTTCAAATAAGTCAATTCTTGGAAGTGTTTACAGAAAATGAAATAACCGTTCAGAAGACACACAACGTGTCGTCAACATGTTGTATGTATCACTTTCCGCTACTTTTGTTTTAGAAACGCACCCATTGTGATAATCTATATATATAAAAATGGTGTGAATGGTGTGAAAAATGTATAGTAACTCATCAATTGAGAATGGCTGGACCGATTTGGCTCAATTTTTTTTTCAGTTGTTCGTATTTGCCTGGAGAAGGTTTTTACGATTTTTAATTTTGGGAAAACCCTCCGGAAAAGTCGGAAAATTGGGAAAATCGAATGTTTTTTTTTTGTATGGAAATTTGTGTGCAATTGTTCCGGAATGGCTTTTCAAATGGAAAAATATAAAACTCTTATTGAAAAACTCGGAAAATTCCGGAAAAACGTGAAAAATTTTAATTTTTTTCGACGAAATTTTGTATTTTATCGCATGATTTGAAGATTTTGGACTAGATAAATAACAGATGGCGCTGTGGTGCGATTAGGCCACAACCCCATAGATGGCGTAATACGTTGACTGAGGCTGAGCGCAATTTGACAGGTGCATCGCATTGAAATTTGAACTATCTGTGTTTTATTATTACTCGGGAGTTTATCTGAAGGCGTTAAAATGTGGCGAGTCGAAGTTCGCCGGGTCCGCTAGTATTATATAAAGTTTCAAAACATTAAATGAAATGATTTGTAAAACAAAAACTGTTTTTTTCTTTGATTCTATGTAGCTTTTTGATTTTTTCGGAACAACACTAAATTCAAGTGGTTTTATAAAAAAAAAAAAAACAAATTGGTCATTTCAGCCCTTGAAAGGACTTTGACCGAGCTTCTTATGATCAATTGTGTTGTGTGTGTTATTAAATGTGTTGCACACAATTGACCGAGAACTGGACCTACATGTTTTATGCCGACTCCGAACGGCTAAAGTTCATGTTCTCAAGAAGCTTTACATGGCATTATTTACTCTCTGAGGTTTGCCATTGTCTGCAGAGAGGTGGTGACCGATCATAAAAATTTTTTATTGAAAAAACTTTTCGCTACGGCTGGGGATCGAACCCGGGCTCCGAGCATGCTAAGCCACACACTTAACCTACACGCCACGGTCACCACAGTGATCGTAGTGGTTTTATAACTAAGCCGAATTTGACTTACATAATTACATAGAGAATTATAATAAGAAAACCAGTGAATAATAAGAAATTAAATCACATTTATAGGACTTTATTACTAATTTAATTATTATAGAGCATATTTTGAGTGTAGCTCGCAAACTACACATCGGACAGAGACGAAAGTGTCACCAATGGAAAGGGCATTCGTTCAGCTTGAGACATCACCATCAATTAATTTTTTTAAAAATCGGGGTCTTCACTTTTTTGAAATTTGTAGTAAAATTTATATATTTCAGTGCTGCTTGCAAACTATACATCGGTCAGAGACGAAAGTGGCACCAATGCAAAGGGCATTAGCTCAGCTTGAGACACCACCACCAATAGATTTTTTAAAAAATCGGGGTGCTCACTTATTTTGAAATTTGTAGTAAAATTTATTCATTTGAGTGTAGCTCGCAAATTATACATCTGATAGAGACGAACGTGGCACCAATGGAAAGGGCATTCGCTACGCTTGGGATATAACTACCCGATCAAATTTCTTACTGCAACCAGAAATATCGCTTTCGCTTTCTTCTTCTTCCTCTTTAACCGCAGATTGATCAAACTCCTCATCATCTTCATCGGCTGCCCAATGCTTTTTTTGCCTATTCGATACTTTCATGGTTCCAAACTTCAGTATTTGTATGCAATTTTGTTAAATTTAAACGTTCCTATTGGTTCTATATATATCGAGATTCGATGTCAACATTGGGTACAACCTGTTTTTTTACCGTTATCAAAATGTAATTGTATAGTTCAACTACACTTAAATGTCTAGTAAAATAAAAGTCCAATTTTGTTTTTATCTCAACATGTTTTAAATTATTTATTTTACTTTTTTTATAAGATAATCCATTCATGTTAATTTCTTGTTTTTTATTTATAAAAAGAGAATTGTTTTAATAATAATGAGATATTTGCTAGCGTTTAAATGACAATTTTTAACAAAGTTCTTATAGTGAATAATAATGAAATAGAGCCAAGCAAAAAATCTCACCTACTGAAACAAAAAAATTACTTTGAAAATTTGAAGTGACACGAACACATTTACAAAATGTATGCGCGCGCTTGTAATAATATTATGAAGTATTCAATTAATGCCCAACGAAAAAAGGCGAGACAGTTCTTATGATAGGTTTCAACGGCCAGTTGACGACAGCTTAAAACTAATGCGTTTTAGAAAATATGTAAAATTAACACAAAATTCAAGTCAATAGGATACATTAATGTTAGTTGTTAATGTTAACACCAACGTACACACAACAACTACAGAAGCAGAGCGTGTAACGTAAAGTGAAGGTAAGTATACGGATGAGAAAAAGGAATGTCTTTTTCATTTTACAAACATAAATTAAATTGCTGAATACAAAGTAAGTTCATGTTAAAGAATACAATTATATGTTTAATAAGAACATAATTTTAGAAAGATTCTCATTCAATAAAACAATACATTCATCTTGGGTTGGGTTGGTTTAGTTTGTGAAGTAATAAATAATTTTCTCAAGTTGTTATTCTTGTTAAATTTACGGTTTGGTTTTTAGTTTAAAATTCACTAAATATTCTTATAAACGAAAAAGTTATTCAATTGAAAATTGCATCTTTCTTCAAAAGATTTTGTTGTTTTATATATTATATATATATATAATGTAGAGTTATTAATTAAAAATACTAATATTAAATTAAGTTTAAGTCCTTATGAGCTAATTTTGCATTTAATCAAAACGCGTGTGTCTGCCGTCACCACCACCAGCACCGCCTCTGCTGTAGCCATTCTCTTGGGCGCCGCCATAACCATTACTGCGTCCACCACTACCATAGCCGCCACGTGATGAGCCACCGTTACTGTGACCACCATAACCACGACCACCTCCGCCAATGGTGCCCTTCTTGAAGGTGCCACCGCCGCCATAGCCACGACCGCCACCACCACCACCCCAACGTGAACGACTGTTATCGAAGCCACGTGAGTTGCGTGCCAAATTTTCAAGTGCGGGGTTGATGTCCTATGCGACAAAAAAAAAAATTATAAATATGCCAAAGTCCAAGACGCAGCACATTTCAAATTACCTGATTAGCCTCTCTGAGCACATCGACTAGCCCTTTCGACTGCTTAGCATTATTTTTGGTGAAGAATGCATATGAAGTGCCTTTAGTATTGGAACGTCCAGTACGTCCAATGCGATGAATGTAGTCTTCCGACGATTGTGGATAGTCAAAGTTGATGACGTACTTAATGCCATCGACATCTATTTTCATTAAGATGAATGAAATAATTAAAATTAGAAAAAAGAAAAACAAAAAATTAGTACATTTAAGCAAAAAATAAAATCGAGATCAACTTAAAATGCGTGATCATCACACATACACATACAGACACAGAGACACAAGTCCGAAATATCATTCATCATATGTAATTTTGTAGGTTATATTTATTTACTTCTAGCAGTATAAGACTTAAATGTTATATCTCTTTTGTTATGAGTTAAGTAGTAGTTAAGAGCGAAAAAGGAGAAAAAAAGTTTAATTTTACTTTACCTTTTTGTGGGCAAAAAACTCTTCTCTTCTGCGGTTAAAGTAGTAGAAAAGAGCGTGAAGTAAAGTTTTAAACTTGCTTTCTAGCTTTTTGATTTTAATCTTTCTCTCTTTCTATATCTCTAGTCTAGACAGCTAGACAGACAGACACACACCATACTTTTTCGGTGTCAATCGCATCCACAGGCATGTTGTTTTGTTATATAATTCTCTCCTCTTTCTCTCTTTATGCATATCCGCTTAATCCAAGCTCACAAATGTGTCCTTTGTCCAAAACGTCTGAATTATAGTTGTTTTTGTTGCGTTTTTTGCCTTGATCTCGAGACGTGATGACGACGACGTATGTCTACTGTTGATTTCTGGACTTTTCAAATGATGAAGTGTTGGTGTATCCAGCTGTAACAGCTTCTCCACATTTGTGTTGTGTCCAAAAATATTCGTAAACGTCGCCCCCATTCCGATTCGTTGTTAAAATTAAGGCAAAAATACTGCGGTCCCCCATACAAAACCCGAACGCAAAGTTCACCCACCCCCAAAAAATAATTCAAAACGGACACGCGTTGCTATTATTAACCAAAGAACACATACGTTTTGCAGAGTAGGGAGATGCATTTGTTGAGTTGTTGGAGTCAGTGCCTGCTTCTGTTGAGATTGAACGCCTTTTGGATAAGAGTACGCCGCGCTGAGTTGAGCAAAGTGTGAACTGCGTCGAGTCAATTTATAACAGCTACCCACCCGACTCAACGCCTACTATATTTCACAACGTTTACTTTCGCTCTCTTGCGCGGCTGTGTGTCTCATTTAATATATATTTTTTTCTAGTTGTTGTTCTAAATTCCCAATATTTAAAAATTTCAAACTCAAAAATAGAGCACATTATAGTAGAGTAGTTCAGAGGCCACATTTGATGTTTAATGATAGGGATATTTTCTAAACAGGCGCCATTTAAAAATATTTGGCGCAGTGTTGTTTTTCAAACGTCCATCCACAATAACTCGGATTGTTGCTTTTGTCTTTTGCCGTCATTCATTAATTCATTCTATGTCGACAGTATGTGTTTGCATAACATGCCGAGGTATATATTTATTCGTACACGACCACGCCGCGGCTTCGAATATACCCCGCCACACTGCAAACCAATGCTTGTTGCTTTGCTTCTATAGCTGATCTGATCTGTACGCCGTGCTACACCTTTTTCCAATGGCTTGTGGTAAAAAAAGTGTTGCTGTGCGCCTTCTTAGTATTCAAACACATGAAATCCAATATTTAATGGATTCTCTACATTCGTGTTTTTTTTTTTTCATTTCATTTTGCAACAAAATCACAAATTCTCATCATTGTGTCAGATTACAACAAGTTGAGTTTTTTTTATCCCCACCATACTACAATAAACGGCCTCTGTAAAGGAAACAAAAGAAATTGGGAGAGAACAAAGAGAGGTGGAAAAGGAAAATTTTCCAAATTTATTATTATTGCTCCATTATTGAGTGCTGAATTTAATTAAAAGCTAGGATGAGTTTGATTTTTGTTAAGCTAAAACTATGGGAATGGATGATTGTTTTTTTTTTTCTGATAATTTCGTGGTGAACTCGGTAACGCAAAGTGGATTGAATGTGTTTTGTTTCGCTGTGATATAAGTCGAATCATTATAACGACGCACCACTTTGCGTTCTTGGTCCTTGACTTAATTCCAAAAAGCTGTTTTGTTTTTTCTTTTCTTTATAAACTGCATAGAATATCATTTAAATGATTGATTGATTTTGCCAACAAAATGTTGCATCAGTTGTTGGTAATTGCTCAACAGATAATTATTAAAATACAATCAAGTAGGAAGAAATGCGTTTAAATAAAAATAAACTCATACAATAGCAAATTAATGCGATTGCCAACGTTTCAACTTACCTAGACCACGAGCTGCAACATCAGTAGCCACCAGAATATTTGATTTGCCTGAACGGAATTCGCGCAAGACAAAGTCACGCTCTGATTGCGACTTATCGCCATGAATGGCACCGCAACGCACACCGAAGCTGCGAATGTAGCGCACCAAGTGATCAACACGACGTTTGGTTTCCACAAATATGATAATTTTGCCGGGATTCTCGCTAGTGTCATAGATCTCTGATAGCAGAGCTTTAAGTCTGAAGAAAATTAAGGAAAAATAAGACTTTCGCTCAAAAATAGGCGAGCTACTTTAAGATACTTACTTCTCCTCTTTGTCATTTTCATCGCACACATCGACCACCTGTGTAATATTGTGATTGGCAGAAAGCTCCAAGGAACCGATATTAATTTGAACGTAATTGCCCAGAAAATCCTCGGCCAACTGCTTTACTTCCTTTGGCCAGGTGGCGGACCACATGAGGGTCTGGCGATCGGGACGAATTTGTGAAAGAATCTTACGAATTTGGGGTTCGAAACCCATGTCCAACATACGATCAGCCTCATCGAGTACAAGGTAGGTGCAACGCTTCAAGTTGGTGGCACCTGCGGCCAAGAAGTCAATCAAGCGACCAGGTGTGGCGATAACAATTTCACAACCACGCTGTAAATCACGCATTTGTCCGTGCTTGGGTGCACCACCAAAGACGCAAGTGTTGCGTACATATGAAGATGAGCCAAACTCGGTGGCGACCTGTTGAATCTGTTGGGCCAACTCTCGGGTGGGAGCCAAAACTAGAGCAATGGGTCCATCGCCGCGTTGCAGTGGCTGCTGATTATTAATATGCACAATGGCGGGCAAGATGTAGCCCAGAGTCTTACCGGAGCCGGTCTGAGCAATGCCAACAAAGTTGTGGCCACTCATGGCTATTGGCCAACCCTGTGCCTGAATAGCTGTAGGAGCGGTGTAACCTTGGCGTTTGATTTCCTTAGTTACATAGTCGGGGAAGTAAGCCTCGGTAAAGTCCTGTATGGGATTGGGTGCTTGACCACGCAGAGTAATCTGGTGCTCATCCCTGAAACGTTGCACTTCAAATGGTGCACGAGTGGCAACGGTTTGATGTTCTTGATAGAAGTTCTTCTTGAATGGCTGCAAGTTGGTAAAGTCCATATCGTGAAGAGTCAAATCTTGTGCATTGCCACCTCCACGACTGCCACCAAAACCACCACCACCACCTCCGAAACCACCACCACCGAATCCACCGCCGCCGCCACCACCAAAACCACCACGTCCTCCACGATCACCACCGCCACGTCCCTTTTCTACACGACCGTTGCGAATGCCGTGATAATCACCTCCACCACCGTGACGTGCGCCTGCACCACCACCACCACCACCGCCGCCGCGACGATCATCGCCTCCACGTCCGCCACGACTGCCGAAATTTCTATCATGAGGTGCCCTAAAAACAAGATTATAATTAAAAATTATAAAATAATACATTAAAAGTAAACGCTATCTTCTTACATCATTTTATTTAATATAGAAGAATTTGTGCAAGTTTAATTAAAGTTTTCAAATTGCAAAAGCAAATTTACGAATTTCTAGATTTTTGAGTACACAAAAAATTTCAAAGTTCAAAACCTGAAAACTATTTCGAAGTAAAATAATTAAAGCAAAGTACTTGAAAAAAAAAACTTCTGAGACAAAAACGAGGGTACGATTTCGTTTAATGTTTCGTAGTCATCAAAACTAAATTGAAAATTAAGTAATTTTATTAATGTACCATCCAACAGTACTAGCCAAGAAAAGAAGGTATGTATAAATAAGAGTATGACAAGATTCTTTATATATACAAAATTGAAGCAGCCAGTCTGGGCATGACAACAAGCAATTTATAGATAGACAGCCGCCGAATTGAAAGCAGAAGGCAGATAGACACGACAAACAGACAGGTAGGTAGATAGTCGTCAAACAAGTCGAAGCAGAAGGCAATAAATTTGTTGAGAGCCAGGCCAGGCATGTGAGCTTGATGAATAAAATTATATTCACATAAAAATAAAACGCAAAAGAAATTTCCACACACTCTACAAATTGAGCTAAAAATGCTGACGATGACGCAAAAGTCAAAGTGTGTCCATGTGTGTGTGTGTTTGTGGACACGTTGGAGTAGTACGGCGGCAATCAAGTGAAGCGAAATTAACTAACTAAAAAAAAAAAAAAAAAAAACAAAGATAAGCACCTATGAAACACGCGGCAACCGGATGGAACGGTTTTTCTTAAAACAAGCAAACTAACGATATGAAAGACTGATTCAGGTATAAAAAAAAAACTGCGAATTATAGTTGGCAAAATGAGGGTTTGAGTGTTCTTGCCTGATATGCCAGGGTTGAGAGATGATATAAATGTCATTTATTCATTTTTTTCAGTTTGTCAAGTAGTACAATAGGATATGTAATCAGCCCTATCATGAATAATTTTTCCCTCGGAATTGGAAAAGGGTGTTTTCATTTTTAAGATCGCAGATAAAGACATCACAATTTATTTATTTTATTACATTCATGAATATTAAAGGTTGATGAACAAATTTTCATGAAAAATTTTCAAAAAGTTCTTCTGCTTTATCTTAAAAACAGAAACGTTCGTTTCCAATTCAGAGGGAATATTTTGTTGTAATTGGGCTGAATATCCAATAGTAAAAAATGAATTTATAACTGTGTACAAAAAAGGGTGCCCCTCCTGAGCAGAGCAGTACTGCTTCTATTGCTATCCCAAGAAATTATAGTTTGATTTTGGTCATAGAACATACTTTCCAGGCATACTTTATTATTTTTTTGAAGTGAATTTTATTTTAATAATAGGGAATTGTCATTTAACTAATTAACTTCTAACTAAATAGGCAGTTCAATTAAATTGTCATGAAAAAATGTTGCAAGAGAACTGTTGCGAGTATTTTTCACAGCGAAACAGAGTACAACTTTGACGAACATGTGAAAATTTTCACGAATATTTCACAGCTATTTTTTTTTAAGGAAATTTGAGTGAAATTTCACATAAAACTGAACTGAGTACCAGGCTTTAGAAGAAAGTCTTTTTTCATAAAGTCGGCAGTATAATATTTGTATTTTCTTTGATTATACATTCGAAGATGAATTTGATAATTATACAGTGAAACAAATACTAAAATAAATTAAAAATTCTTATATACCACTATATCGAGGTGAAATAACTACTCCATGAGAGCAAAACCTTTTGCTTGAAATTGTATGAAAAAATTATTATTTAGCCTCTTAGCATCAACTTTTCCAAAAACAGTCACAGGCTAACTCCAATTGTGGACAAGTTTCAGACCAACAACTAATGAGTAGAATTGCAAATAAATCCATTATGCACTTAAATTAAATTTGTCAAACAAATATGTTCCGCACCTAGGGTTCCCAACTGTCCCGGATTTCGCGGGATGTCCCGCATTTCAGCTAATTTATTACCGTCCCGTGACGACCCCTTGCGGGACGCCTTTTGTCCCGCATTTGAGAACTTAAGATTGAACTTAAGATAAATTTCCAATTCAACATGAAACGCAGTTTACAAAAACTGTTTAATTTTTTTATCAACTTTAATTTATCATTTTTTTTTCATACATTTTTTTTATCAAAACGTTTTGGATTTATTTTTTTGGTTTTTTCATGAATTGGGCAAGAGTTGGAAAGAGATCTAAACAATATCAAGGAACCAATGCGATGGTGTAAGGGCATCGTTGATACCCTTTATTCCTCAAAGAATAAAAGGAAATATTAAATAAAATAAAAAATTGCATCTAATGTTGTCCCGCATTTTTGAGCCAAGTCCCGCATTTTTGATGGCTCCGTCCCGATTTTGTACTTTCCAGAGTTGGCAACCCTATCCGCACCTAAGTTTGCTAAACACCGATATGTAGGCTTCACATCTGCCGTATCGTAGTACCGAGTTCATTAACACTTTACAGGTAGAAAAAAAAAGACTGTTACTAGTTTTTGACAACAAATTTAATTCTGAATAGAATCCGCTGAAGTCGAGTTAGGACAAAAGGTTAGGTTATTACTTTTGTTCCTTTACTCGCCACAAAATACACTACTACAACGCAAATTTGAATGGTTTTATCTTGAAACTGAAGTGTTTGAAGTAATTAAATCTAAACAGTAAGACACGGTTCTCTGATCTGAGGTAGCGATTACTTTAGCTGGTATTCCTTGTCCACACAGATATTGGGAGGAATTAATAAAAACTGAGTGAACGAGTGGAGTGGAGTGCTTGAGTGTACGTTTTGAGGTTGCGATGTTAGTTGAGTAGAGTGTGAAATCCGTATTAAATAAACTCCACTTCACTCGGAGGGCAAAAAAACATCGCTTGAGGGTTCACTCATGACAGTAGCTTTGTTTAAAGTGTGAAATAAGGCGTTTTCGTTTATTTGATGAGAGCAGAACAAAGACTGTCACAAATGACAGCTGAGACACATGATGTACGGTTAATTTTTTTTGATAATTCAGAGAGTTCTGAAAGAACACAGAGTAGAGATTTTTTGAAATGTATTTAGTGGGTCTCATCTGCTCTCACCTAAAGTTGTGACCGACGATTCCCCTTTCAATTGGAAAGCATTTAACATGAATATGTTTTTTTATAAATCAGAAAAATTTGTCAAGTTTACAAATATGTCAAGATTTCATTGTAAATGCTTGACAGGCACATAGGTATGTGTCAAGCTACACTTCAATGACAATAAAATGGAAAGCTCAAGTGGTAGTGATAATTAATTAAGAATTAATTTAAGATGTCGAAGAACTTTTGACCAACGGATAAATAAGGATTTAATCTGGAAAAATTCCGAGTTGCAAAAGCTTCAGCGGAACATATATTATTTACAATTAGGGATGACAGAGCATCCACAGGTATAAAACAAAGTTTTATAAATGTCAAAATTTTATAAAACAATGAATAATCAATCAACTGAAACGAGTTTTAAGAATTGTCACCTGCCAATTTTTATAAAATTTTGTGCATTCCATCTTCGTCTTTTTCATCGGAATCAAATAAAATATACAGCAAAGAGGCTATTTATTTGAAATTAAACCAAAAAACAAGTATTTAAAAAGTTTTTAATGCAAAATAAATGGCAAATATGAAATTTGTATAAATTGAACAAAAATGAGGCAGCTAAATAGCACACTCAACTTTTGTTGAGTGCTCTCAGTTTTTATTAATATGAAATAAACAAAAACTGAGTGTACTGGAGTGTGCGATGTTTATTCTGAGGGAACACTCAACGTCAAAAAAAAAACATGAGTGGAGTGGAGTTGAGTTATTTTTATTAATATGCTTTATTCATACCGATCAGAGTAAAGTCGAGTGAAGCTGAGTTCACTCCACTCCACTCTTTTTATTAATTTGTCCCATTAGCTCTGCCCAATTTTATAACGAATTTTATTAAAATCCAACAAAAAAATTAAAACTCATGGCAAATATAGAAAAACAATAGCCAAGAAAGAACATTAATCACCTAATAGAGAAAAATATTGGCAACATTTTTTAAACAATACGTAATTAATATTCGAAATCAAGATAAAGATGTACGCAGTTGTTAAAGTTGAGTTGAATGCGATAAAACATCAGCCACGTGTAGCTCTTAAAAACGTATAATGCTTGTATGTATAGAATAAATAGTTTGATTAACAGAATAAAAACTAATATTGCTAATATGGCAGGAATTCCGAATTTGAGAAGATTGGAGTCATACATTTATTTAAAACACTTTCATCAAGTACCAAAAGCATTCTTAAGTAGATTTTGATTAAGTATTTTGATGAATAGTTTGCAAGTATTAAAAAATATATCTTAATGAATCTTCTATTCTTGCTAGGCAACTTTTAGTACACCCTATTCTTTCTTTAGTCCTAGCAGAGCTTCATCTGTATTGCTTGGAATAGTTTATTTTCTAGGTTATTTAAAACAGAGCCGATAAAATAAGCATTTTTGTCTCAGCTCAAATGACGGCTCCCTCCTAGCTACTGAGACAGCTAAAATTGTATTTTGCCAAGGTTTTTTCACTGCAAACTCAACGATTTTCAAACCTACTAACATATAAACTGCGTCTTGGACAAGTCACCACGCAGTTTGAACTTCGATGCTAATTTCAAGGTTAGAAGAGAACTTGATAATTTTATACAAAAGTATGTATGTACATATATGACAAGAAATTAAGTTAAATACTTTGTTTAAAAACCAGTTTTAAATAAAAAGAAACAATCATCATCATCACATGAAACAATTCAGATGCCACAGTTGCTTGTTAAATATTTCTCTACCCTAATTTAAGTATACAGAACTCGCTCGAAACATCGAGTAGCAGGCAAAACGAAAAACAAAATGGCGATGTGTGGAAAAAAACCCAAGTTAATGCGGAATGACGCATCGCATCCGCTACCAACGAGGTGGTGAAAGTTGCTATACAGGCAATCAAGCAATACTTAAAATTCTATCGATTATTTAATTTTCCAATTACTTCAGATACATATAGATAGGTTAATAAATAAAGATATTAAAATTTTACTCACATATCTAAATAATCTTCTTCGTCTGGATCTGAATAGATTGAGTTTCTGTTGCTTGTTTTTTTGTCAGTTGCTGCAAATGAAGATTCCACAGATTCTGAGCTTGAGTTGTGAATAGCTCGTTGTACGATTAAATTTGCTAAACTTCCAACACTTGATTTTAACCGGATACAAGTTGATTTGATCTGCGTTGATGCACTGTTTTTATTGCTTAAGCAAGTTGCTGGGTGCTCCGCTGATGATTTGTTACCGTTGTGTGGAAAAGCAAAAATTGGTTGTCTGTTCGTGGACGAGAAAAGAAAATGGCGTTTCGGTGATGAAATAATTAAATTTTTGACGCAGGAAGCTGCGGCATCGATTTTCGTAGAACTACACGAGATTTTGGTTAAATTTTGCACTAAAATCTTAAACATTTTAAATGTTGAATGTAGATACACTTTTAAAGATATTCACGAAATATTTAATGAATTTTAGTGAAAATTTTCCAACAATTTTTCCACTGCCTTGCAAGGGTGGGAAAACTCGTGCAACTCACTGAAGATAGAAAGACGTTCTTACCTAACCTCGTCCAAAAGTGGAATGACGCATTGCTCGAAAACCGAACGAAAAAGTAGAAACGAGAATAGAAACGAGTATCGAAGACAATTAGAGTCTCGCGAACACAACCCTCAAATTAAACAGAGATGTTATATAAATTGAAAGTAGCGAGTAATAATAAATTCATGTATTTGATGACAACGCTATGACGTTCGTTTAAACATATCGTTTACATTAGACATTACTGTTAAGACAATCAGGAATATGATGTCAGCCCCAATAATAATGTTATATAAGCCCCAAGTAACAATCCAGGGTTTCACAAGAAGTGCTACACATACAATTGTCTTATGAATTGACTTGTACTGTCCCAGCTACTGTCTAGTCAACTGTCTTCAAAAAAGTTTAGACAGTTGACAACAAAATAAATCAAACGTCAAACGAAATTATCTAAGCCCAGTGTGAACATAGCATTATACCATGTTCACACTGAGATCAAATTAGGTAATTTCGAGCTTTTATGTAATTTCGACTGAAATTATCAAAAACTATGGTAATTTCCCATACAATTTGTTGATTTGGAAATTACCTCAAACAAGGTAATTTCGTTTAAATTACTCACGAAATTAGGAAAAAATGCACTTGCAACCCTGAAATCTGAATGTAGTGTGGATTAAACACAGCCTTTTTGTGACGTATTAACAATCTTGTTATCCATTCCAGATGAGCCGTCAAAATTATACATGACACATGATAATGGCCGCATTCAGATACTTAGCTGTTTTGACCCTTCGGTTAGCAACCCATTCAGTGAAACTTAGGTGAGCGATGTTTTTAATGAATTAAAGTTGCACAATTGATAACATGTACGCCTTTTTGCGAAACAATTTTGCAAACTTACTTTGAGTAAGAATTTTCTATTTTGAAATGAACATTTAAGTTGGCAACTTAAAATATTATTCAATTCAACAACATCGCTGCTTAACTTTTAAAGCTATAAAACACAACTAATTTAAATAACAACGAATTATAAAATAGATTTTAGAAAAAAAATTACTACTAAGATAAAATTAAAAAATTAATTAAAAATACTTACAGAACACCTACAACACCAATTTATAGCATATTTCAATGTAAAAACGCCAATTTTAAATTTTCAAAAAAAAAAAATTTTTTTGAAAACCGTTAAAACCGGTTAAAAATTTTTAACCAAAATGAAAAAAATTGAAAAAAATTCAAATTAACGGTACAAATGTTAAAATTTTTTTTAAGTCAATTAATTGCATTTCTCTGTAGTGGCGTTTGATAATAATACACGATTAACAACTAAAGAAAATATTAAGAAAATTCATAAAAAATACATCTGGTAAGATAATTACTGTAATTGTCAACACATTTCAAAGAAAATTGAACAAAAATTAAGAAAAACAAAAAAAAATTTTGAAAACCGTTAAAATTTGACTGAGTTGTTTGCTCGGAAAGTGGAACTTTTGATTTTGGAACTGCATTTTTCGGACAATTGACATTTGAGGAATGCATATAAGATAATTTTGGTTAACAATTTTTAGTTTTGAAAAAAATTTAAATTCGATCAATTTACCAGCTCTTCTCAAACTAAATTTCAAATCGATTAAATAGCGGATTTTTGCA
The DNA here is from genome assembly GCA_958299015.1 of Tetanocera ferruginea. Classification (NCBI taxonomy): domain Eukaryota; kingdom Metazoa; phylum Arthropoda; class Insecta; order Diptera; family Sciomyzidae; genus Tetanocera; species Tetanocera ferruginea. Next base: position 156,047,757 of record OY282642.1, on the reverse strand, counting down.
CAAAGATTTTATTTCTGTTTTAAAAGGTTGGAAACCCCCTGAAGTGAAAAAACAATTTTTAAAAAAGGTTTGCCCAAATTCAGCCAAAACCTGATTAAATGACATCTGAATCGATAAAATCGGTCTATTGGTCTGAGAGGAGTTGAAGTCACAAAAAACCTTAGCCTATTAATTATATAGATTATAATAATAAATCTTTAAAATATACTCCACGTTTTACTAGAATTAATGTTCTATAAAACCCAGGTTGTATAGTTCTATACAAGCCTGGACTACAAAGAATGTTTTGTTTTTTTGTTTGTTGGACAGAGAAATCAAAAATTTTGAAAAGGCCAGCCCAAATAGGCCACCCCAAACGATACTACATGTCGGATGGACCTGTCATGTCGACGCACATGTAGTACCATTCGTGTGCTTAAAATGAAGTTGGATAGACATGTCCAATGAAAGACAGACATTTTTGACTTTTTGCTTGGTCCATCCGACATATAGTATCGATTGTGTGCGTGTCCATCATTAACTTGGTGCGTTTTGTCATTCGATAACAATTTTTGAGAGAAGGACATCTCGCGCATGAAAGTGACGAATATAATAAATGTTAATAATAAATTTATTTTGAAATGAATTTGTTGATATATAAGGAAATCTCACTTGAAAGAAGAAAGAGAAAAGTATAAAAATAATGCAAATAAATAAATTTTAGCGTTTAAGAATAATAAGTGCACTCAATGTTTACTCCACGAAATCTATTATATAATGAAGTCCATCCGACATGTCCGACCGCGTAGGACCAATGACAAAAATCTATTATAATTCGGTAGAGAACTGCAGAGAATTGACTGCTACTGCGCAATATGTCCCATTTTAGACACGGAGATATTGCGACGATTTTACTCTCGCCAATTTTTGGAAGTTCGATCAAACCTCAGCTTCTTTCGGCTCATACTGGCTGACTGATGAGAAAACCTCATCTTCTAAACTTGCCCAAGTTCTTTTATTTGTTTTTTGGCTTATTTTTGTTAATAATAAATTCCAAACAGAAACTTACACAATTTAGAAGTAACTGTTGTTGGCATTTCTAATAGTTAGTTTCCCGAACGCACCTAAAATCTAGCTGAATGCATATTTTTATCTAATAATTAGCATACTTTATTTATAGTGGAAACGCAAGCGTTGTATTGAGTTCAAGGGCAAAACGCAACTTTGTACTGGAAACGCAAACTAAACTTTCTGTGTAGACTTGGCATTACATCGTGGTTGTTGAATACGGGCATTAAGGTCAAAATTTTTGAGAAATGCACATGATTCAATATCAGATGTCCGAATTATATTTGAGAAAAGAACGAAAAAATGCAAAAAAAATCAAAAAGGGGAGAAAAAATTCCAAAGTTTTTTGAAAAAAGAAAACCCTATTAATATTATGTGAAAGCCAATAAATTTTTTCCCACATTAAATTTTTGGCTTCTTCTTCCCCATCACATCGAAAAAAGTAACAATTCTGTGATTTAAAAATTAAGGATGAGTATCGCCTCTAGTGGAATCGCCCATATGTTATCTACTTGCAAGTGATTGCGTGTGCGTGTAGTTGCAGGGTAAAGTTGATGTTTATGATATTAATATCATAAACATATCATAAACATTCTCCACAAACGTCCAGTTAATAAGATATTCACGATTAAGTGCACTTGCCAGTGCAGTTTAGGACTTGTTCAGTTGTGCAGTTAGGTTTTCGTGAACACACCACACTTTTAACTTAGATTATTTTTATTGAGATTTCTATTGAGATGATTATTACAATTTGAATCAAATTTTATTAATCAAGTAATTTATACTTAAACTCTTAAATAATGCATCACTATTTCAAAGCTGTACAATTTTTCAATGCACGAAACTGCTTAAGTCCTCTGAAGGACTTAAGTTCTGAAGTTTATGGCTATAGTAGAAATGAAGTTGTGTAGATTTTTGACATACGCATATTTCGTTTTCGTAAAGTGCACAAGTCCTCAATGCACTGAATACTGAATACCCCTAATGTAAAATATTTCTTTATTTCTGTAAAAGAGTTTAGATTATTACTGCATACATCTTAGCAAAATACACATTAAGCAAAAAATGCAGTTGATAAAGGGAATCTATTATAATTATAAGACTCAAAACCTATGAGATATTTTGTATAATTTCCTTAGCCCCATTTTATTTTGTTCACAAGAGGAATAAATATGATTTAACTCTGGGATAACTATCTCGAGGTTAATTTTATACCAAGAGTATAAATCGGGAGAAAAAAAAAATGGTTTTGTTCACATTTTATTCCAGCTTTATGCTTAAAGTATAAATTCGCTCTCAGTTTATATAGACAAATTAAAATATTTTGTTTTTGTTTAAATATGTATTTTGACACAAAATAAATGAAAAACTAGTAAAATGAGAGCGATAAGATCGAGTAAAAAAGCTTAACTCCCCAATATGTACGAGATAAATATTTCTAGGGTTAAGCTATCTCGCCGCCATTTTTCTCTCCCACTCAGGAGTTTTACTCTCTGAGTCTTAACTCTCTGTGAACAAATGAAAAAATGGAATTATCTCGGAGATAAATTTATCCCTCTGTGAACAAAATGGCCCTTAAAAGTATCTAAATAAAAAACAAGTTCGAACAAATTTATTTTTGTCTTATATATTTATAACAAAATCAATATGATTTAATATATTTTATACGCATACTTAACTAATATAAATAAGTAATAATCAAAAACATTAAAATTTAAGCGAAATTAAAAACAAAACACTTGATTACAATCCTAGTAAATTACAGAAACTGCGATACATCTTAGCATGCCTGCCTTTAAGACATCCGTATAGATCATTGATTTTCAAACAATCTGTTTTACTTATAGTTTTGCGTTGCCCAATACGTATTCCTGGTTGAAGTGGTGTCATTGTGGGTTTCTCGCCTTTCTTTTTGCTGAAGTAAAATTCTCCATAGTGCATTACGGAATTGTAGTCATAGTCGAAGGCATACTTGCCTCGCTTCTTCGAAATAAGCTTGAAATTCTTGCGAAATTTAGGCACAATATTTTCCCAGTGTATCTTAACGAAATTGTCACGATCCGCACGTGACTGTTCGTGATAGATGCCAATTGCGTGCATTAACTCGTGCATAATACGTCCTTCACTGCTAAAACAATGCAGACTTGAATCGTCGGGACGTTGTAGTGATACAATTTGTTCACCTCCTCTTTTACCTACAAAAGACCAACATCCTTTGGGCCCGTCTTCAGGTGGCGAAATAAGCAAATAGTCTTCTTCTTCACCATCGTAAGGTCTAAATTTTATGCATGTCAATGAATTGAAGGTCTTGAGTGCACGCACAATAGCCGTTCTCTCCTGGTCTCTGTAAAGAGTACTTATTTCGAATGGGATGGTCCGATTGGGCCAGAGACGCTTTGGATGTTTCATTGGATTAACACCCAACCGCAGTGTTATGTAGGTGTAGGGATCAATAGCGATGTCACCTTGAAATAGACGTGGCATAGTCTCTGGATCATCCATTTTGTCCTCTTCAGAATCTTCATTGAACTTGGAGCCCACCATAACGAACTCATCTGAAAGAAAATAAAGTAAAAGTATATAGCAACAATTTTTTATAAGGTTTTATTAGATAAAATTAAAAAGTATCCACAACATTTCTTTTGAAAAATCCTAGGAGAACATGACTGTACATAAGAAATCTCAATTTATTGTTGTTTATCGAAAGTTAACATAACTGCAAATTTCAATTGGTATAAATCAATAGCACACAATTTTCATCTTGGAAATTTGCTTCCTTGACAAAAATTCCTAACGGGCTGTTAGGCTGTTGTGTATTTAGTACTATTTTAATAAAGTAAAAGATTAACCTTTACATCATTGTTTTTGGTGATGCCTAAAATTATGCAATACTAATTTCAGCGTGGCAATTAAATTCCGGTCTTCAAAATTGTAATAGTTTTATGTAGATTTGTTTTAGGCTGCATGCATAGTGAACGCCGATTCAGACAGACGGGCCGACAGAGTGTGCGAACAAGCAAGATAGATAGCTATTTGTATCTCGATTGTTAACAGAGATTTTAGCCTGTCTGTCTGCCTGCCTGTCTGAATCGGCGTTTTCTATGCACGCGGCCTCTGCGCCCACAAGTGGTTTCGAAAATAAGTGAATCTTTGGTTGATTTATAACATATATATATAAAATCAGGTATAAAAATATATTCATTGGTTCTTTATAACAAATATTTAAAATCAGGTATAAAAATTTGGTTCCAGAAGTGAAAAGGTTGACCCAAACATTAAAATTGTGTCAAATTTATTAGAAACGAAAGCACAAGTTTTAAAGCAAGATTGATTTATACCACTTTAACCAAAGTTATATAACACCAATGACTTTTGAACAAAAAAAAAAAAAAAATAACACTGTTTTTATCATAATAAGAAAACAACCGGTCAATTTAATAACTTTAAAAAAATTAATTTTAAAAAGTAGATTTTATATTAAAATTTAATAGGACAGTATTAATTAACAGTAAGCCGGATCGATTTTGTATGGAGAAAAAAAGTCATCCGGACACCGACTAAAGAGTTAGAGGGACTCTTAAAAACTATTTCTGCATCATTTTCTTTGGACCGGAGAAATCCTCATGGAGCGGTTATGGTTCTACTGAACCCTTTTTTTGGCCAAAAAAATCAAGTTTTTTGCATACAACTTTTTTGTTCTTCAAAATGCACACCCAAAATAAGCGAAAAAGTAAAGATTGTGATAGTACACAAATATTGGTTAAAAAATTTTGAAATTTTTTGTGTTTACAAACTTTTTTGAGATCCCAAAAAAACGATATTTCGTTATTTTCGAAAAGGTGTTTTTTTAAATACCTATAAAATATGTATTTTTCGTGGTATTCTTTTATGCTTTTAATCTTATTGGTGGTAAAGTATTGAGTTATTCTTTCCATTCGTATAACATATGGAGTGGTTTGATCAGAACTGAGTACTATGAAAACTACTTTTCTTGTGGGCGTTTAAAAAAACATATTTTCAAAATTCAAGCTGGAGTTTCAGCGTATTCAGTACTGGAGCTCCATCTGGCGTAAAATTTTCTAAAAAATGGTGGTCAAAGTTCGATTTTGCGTACCTAAACACCCTTATATACCAAGATGTGTCAAAATCTAACGGCAATTATGGCAATTAAATAATAATTAAGCTGAAAAAAGCCTTTTGAATATCAATTTTCAACTAAGTGGAACTTAGTTTTGGTTAAACCACACAATTAGATATATCAATGGAAAGAAGAGCTCAAAGCTTTTCCAGTAAGCTTAAGGAGGGACATAACATTCGCGGCAGAGAAAACAGACCTTTTATTAAAAATTCATAACTCAGTCAAAAACAAACATTTTTCCAAAATGTTTTTTTATTATTGTAGAGGATTGAACAAATTACAAGAAAAAAAAATTTTAAAAATTTTTTACTCCAACATGGTTTTATAGAGATCCAAACTGGCGGTCTGGAAAAAAATGACTTTTTTAAATTTTAACGAAATTGGTAATCTTGTGACAGAAGCTTTTTTAAAATTTTCTTAATTTAATTTGAACATAAAAAATCGAAAAAAATTAAAAAAGCTCGTGTCATACGAAAGCGAATCAAGCTTAAAAAATACAAAAAAAAAATATCGTCAAAAAATGAACCCGCTGGTGCTACAACCAGTACGAATAACATGGTTTCGAGATAAACGCGTTCAAAGTTTGTGAACAAAGAAAAAAATGGCGAAAATTAAAAATGCGCTCTCACTTATGCAGCTGTAACTTTTGAACCCGTAGGACTTTTTCCATGAAAGTTTTATTTAGAATTTAAGAATATTTACTAAAATAGAAAATTATAAAAAAACTAGTAAGGTATATCTTCGACTTAGCCGAAGTTAAAATACCCACACAGCCGATTCGTAATGGTACAAAATCTTAAATTATAACTCTTTTTATATGAGATTTCAATAAATTATACAATTTGATAATGTCTAAAAAACATTCATAACAAATTGTTTTCCTGCATAGTAAAGACAAGCCTCTCTTTTATAAAGTTTTCAATTTGTGGTTCACCAATTTCAGTTCTGTAGCTAAAATATTAGGCTATTTATAGAGTTTTCACTATTACGGGTTGTATGTTAGGTGGGTATTTTTGCAGGCGGATTACTCCCACTTGTCTTCCACAATTTAGTTTTGATATAAAAAACAAATGCATCAAATTTTTTTCTGTAGCTTAAAGAGAAACCTTTTTATAGAGTTTTAAATTTTGGGGTTATATGGGAGGTGAGCGTGCTCGTAGCTGAATGAATACCTGTAAGGGGTATACGCAGTACGCGAGGGGATATAAAACTTCGACTTAAAAAAAACGGCCAATGTCATGTCCCTCCTTAAATGTATGTGAATAGCTTGAAAAAAATACATATTTTATAGGTGTTTAAAAGAAACATCTTTTCGAAAATGATGAAAAATCGACTTTTTGGGGTCTCAAAAGAGTTTGCAAGGACAACAAATTTCAACATTTTTTTTTAGCCAATATTTGTATACTATCACAAACTTCACTTTTTTGCTGATCTTGGGTATTTTATTTTGAAGAAAAAAAAGTTATAAAAAAAAAAAACCTTTTTGACATAAAAAGGGGTTCAGGAGAACCAAAACCGCTCCATGGAGATTTCTCCGATCAAAAAAAAAATTATGCAGAAATAGTCTTAAAAACTATTCCCTCTAACTTTTGAGTCGGTATCCGGCGATATCTAAATTTCGATCCGGCTTATTGTACACTATTATAAGAAACGTTTGTTCGGGACGGCAGAGCTCAAAAATGGTGTGCATTATAAAAAAAGTTGCCACATCCCTTTTACCACCCACAAATTGCTACATTTTAAACGGTTGAAGTCGTATTAGACTAAAAATTGGCAATTTTGTTCGCATAGTTACTGTCAACAATTGTACTAAAATTGATCGCAGTCGCTACTTTTTCAGAAATTATTAAAATTGGCTACAATTAAATTGGCCGATAATCTTCCAAGTTAACTTTCTTAAATTTTTGAATTCTAAAAAATTAAATTTATTTTGCTAGCAAAAACATTGTTATATCTTCAAAACTATGTAAATTTCTAGTACATTGAAATTTTGAACATAACATCTGACCTTTTAATGAAAAAATCTAATAGAAATTCAAAGTTCTTATTTTCGATGCAAATATCTCCGCTGTTTTTTAAAGTAATTTTTTAATATATATGGCTCATTCCATACAGACGAGTGTGACGTTTTGACTACTTTATCGTGCTGAAAATGGTATTAACCGGTTAAAATTTAAGCAATTTACTATAAGGTATTTTAGAAGATGCCCCAAGGTTTCAAAATGCTAAAACATAATGCAGTGATTTATACTAGTTTAATAGTTACATTCGCTTAAACACCTGGGACGGGTGTAACGAGCACAAGTTTAAAAACTAAAAGTTCTGAGTTTAACAAATGAAATTCAGTCCATCTGCCACAATGAGACCATTTTTGACTTGCATATATTCAAATTTAATTTATTTTCTGTTGAATACCAGTGAAAAATATTTTGAAAAAATGGCGATAACCATTTTTGACACTTAAATAAAAAAAAATAAGTTTTTAATTAATGTATTAATTTAAAAAAAAAATATTTTTTTACAAAAAATTTTTTTGCATGAATTTTTTATCAAATTAATACCTATATAAATAATTTCAAGTTTTTAATATATTTAAAAAAAAAAAATTTTTTTTCAAAAAATTTTGCGCATGAATTTTTGATCAAATTAATACCTATACTAATGATTTCGCTATACATGAATTTACAAAACTTGTTTTAATCAAAAAATTTCATTATAAGAAAAAAATTTTGAAAACCGTTCCGGATGTGACCAACTTCTTGTTGCGGAAATGAAGAATAAAAATAATTTATTAAATAAAAAAAGTTAACAAATTTATGTAAAACATCAACATACTTACTTTAGGAAAGTTTCATTCTTATCATAAGCCCATGTTGCTTCTTAGGAAAACTATAGCCTTTTTTTGGACGGGTGTGACACAAAAAAACACTCCGTTTAAATATTGTGTACTTTGAAAACGCAGTAACAAATAATAATACAATCAAATAATATTCTAACAAAACATTATGTAATATCTTTTTTAATATTACTAACCTTATTTTTTTAAAAGTTGTATCAAAAGATGACTAATTTTAAGGTTTAAATTAAATCAAAATATTTAAAAATTTTTTTTCCACTCGAAGTTTGTTTAGTTAAATTGTCAAAATAATATAAAAAAGCATTTAATTTAAAAATATTTTTGCAGTAGGACTAACTTAAGATTCCACTTCAATTCGAAAACCAAAAATTACTTTAAATACATGCATTTTAGAATTCATGTTTCCGTTCCTCATTTCTGTGGAATGAGCCATATGTCATTTCTTTTATAATGAAACAAAACAAACATAATTATGAGTTTTAAAATAGTGGCAATTTAATTTGTTTAATTTATTTTATAATTCTTAAAGAACGTCTTCTTTAAGAATACTATTTTGAGATTAATGCCAAAAAATTCATGAAGCAACAGGTTGCTACAACAACAAAATATTCCTCAGAAGAACCGAGCAGACTAGACCATGGCTCGGTTCTTCTGAGAAATATTTTGTTGTTGTAGCAACCTGTTGCTTCATGAATTTTTTGGCATTAAGCTCAAAATATAATTCTTATACATTAAATATAAAATTATAAAATACATTAAACATAATTATTTTTATATTTTTAATTTGAAGATTCAACTGGATACAACATACATTAATTTTAAGAGCTATACTTTTAAATTGGTCTTTAATAATTTACCAATGGTTTTTTATATTATTTTTGTTTTTAGCAAATTGATCACAAAATACGAATTTATTTAAAACCAAATCAAAAACAATCCTGAAAAAGTACATATTTTCTTGTCTTAGTTAATGGTAAAAATAATTTTTTTTTCCCTAATTTGAGAAATGAATTGAGAACAGTGTTGCCATATGGTCCGATATATAGTATTTGTAACGATTTTCAGTCTTGTATCCGATGACTTGTTGTATGGCCATAATTCTCCAAATATAATAATAATCTCCAATAATTATTTATACATCCCTAACAGTATGCAATGCTTATTTTGTAATTATTGTATTATGAAAAATGTTTGACATAAAGTATTTTTTAGTTAGAAAATAAGACTGAATTTTAATAAAAAATTGTAAAACATGCACAATTTCTTTATTTCAAGTCTGTTGAGCTAACTGTTCTTTCGGAATCTAACATTCGTTTGGATTCAGCACCTTTCTGAGTACTCGAAAATGCAATGCAAAAGAGGTGAATTTGGAAAATTTGTATACGTTATAACTTCTTTTCAAACTTTGACTTCTTTAGGTCGAAATTTTATGTTCCATTAAAAATAATTGATCAGAAGAATTGCAAACTCTTTTTTATGAGAGTAATCATGAACAGAATGTTGAACCAAATTAAATTGAAAAAAAGATTTAAGATTTCGAGTTATATTCTTTGAAATAACTAATCCATGCTTTTGTCAAAAACATTTATTTCTAAAAAGATTTCAGAACCTTTATTAGAGTTTCATATACATTAAAACACACCTGCTTCAATGCTTGTAAATTCACGTTCAAATAAATCCATTGGTGCTAGATGATGTTTTGGCGCCACTGTTGCAGTTTGAATGATGTCGAAGTGTATCCAAAAGATGTATATTAAGAAATACCAACAAACACTTTCAATTATCCTAAGGCACATTCTGCAAGCTTAGTTTTCTTCACTTTTCTTATTTTTGTTTTTTTTTTTAATTTACATAAAAATAATGATATGACTTAATATGCAATATATTTAATACAATATTTGAATTAAAATATTTTTAACACTTAAAATAAAACACTTTCAGTTAATTTAAATTTAAAGTTCACTTTAATATCGGCACGAACGAGTACTCAATCAAAGCATTTCACGCGTCTTTGTTACAAAAACTAAAGTTGCGATCGCTATTGCGGGACTTTAACACCCAAAACGTTAACACGTCTTACACACTAGCTCAAACGCTAAAACATGCTCAAGTTCAGTTAGTATTCAAGCAAAACTAAACAATTAAAAAAAATGTGCGAAAAATCAAAACAAATATCGAGCAATCACGTTAACACGTTTAAATATCTGGTAACTAATAACTGAACGTTACGATCGCCGAGACAGTCGAGAGCCAATTAAATCAAACACCAACAAACGATCATAGTTGGTCAAGTGTGGTCAACAATCGGTTAAGTTGTATAAGAAGAAGAAGAAGAAGAAGAAGCAAACGACAAAGACGAAGCAGCTGAAATGTAAACAAACTCAAAATATTAGGTATACGATTAGGCCATAACCAGCCCGCGCTAACAAGCCGCTATAAATGACGCTCCTCCGCTACGTTGGTCAAGCCAAAAATAATTTCGCAAAAATTTGAATAAAAACTTGAGGTAGGTAAATCGGTGAAAAAATTTTATTGCGCTAGTAAGTTGCATAAATAAAGCAATACGTCCAGCTACTATTTTTATGGCCATGCGAGAAATACTGTTCAGACATTAACTTGCCAGACAAACTTAACGACTATGCAGGAATTTTTGTTTTTTGTTGATTTAATTTTATTTAATTTTATTAATCACTGAAATTGATACTGACGCTGTTCAGTATGTTCAGTAACTACTTAGCGATGCTCATAATTACACTCTGTGGCAGGAATTTTAGGAACGTTAGGAATTTTACAAACTTTGAAATACCGAGTTCAACATTTCTTCGGGTACAGAAAATGTTTTCAATTGAATTTAAATTTTCTGTTTCGGCGTAACCTCTCAGTAGATAACGGCAAAAATCTCGGAGAGTAAATAACACCTTGGAAAGCTTTTGGAGAAAATGAGCATTATTCCTTGGGAGACAACATATCACTTGTTGCTCCAGACGTACAAAACAATTGATCATAAGAAGCTTGGATAAAGTTATTTCATAGGCTAAATGGTCAGTTCGTTGATTTTCGATGATTCGACACCCATGCCTTCAATGAGAAAACTACATTTTCAAAACTAGCAGAAACGTGCTACTTTGAAAAACGTTTAACCCACACTTTGCACTTCTAACATTTATATTCTTTTTCACAAAATAACATTTTAAAATGAGTTTTAAAAGCTAATTCTTCAATAAATATGAAACAATCGAAAAGACGTCGTAAAACAACCATATGTCTTGTACAACTGGGTTTTTTTAACATGGGGTAATGAATTACCGCCAAGGGTTAATTTAGTTTAATGATTTTAAAGGGGACATGACATTGGCCATTTTTTAAAATTTTGTATTTTAGTAACTATTCTTAAGATGCTAAAAAAAAAATTCATGGACAAATTCTGACGGGTTCAAAAGTTACAGCCGGATTAGTGAGAGCGTATTTTTATTTTTCTTTGCAGTATTTTTTGTTCACAAACTTTGAACGCGTTTATCTCGAAACCATGTGTTTTGTACTAGTGCGGCACTAGCGGGTTAATTTCTTGATGAAATTTTTTTTTTTTTTTTTAATTTTTATAAGCTTGATTTGCTATCATATGACACGAGCTTTTTTTTAAATTTTTTTTTTTGTGGATTTCTCATAAATTTTCATGAAGTCAATATTTTTTTCGAAAAAAACACACTTTCAAATTTGGAAAATCACCAAAAATTGAAAAAAAAAATTTGAAAAAAAGCTCCTGTCATGATAACCAATTTTGTTAAAATTTAAAAGAGTCGTTTTTTGCAGATCGGACAAGTTTTGCGACTCCCAGCGCTGCAACCATGAGGCCCCGTTTTTTTCTCTGCCGCTAGTTTGGAGCTCTATAAAACCATTACAGAATAACAAGGTAGGCTCATATTTTTACCGCTGCTTAAATGTCAAATTTTACACAAATATCAAACAGCTGACTTTGACATCTAGCTCACTTCCTCTCCAATATGTGCCTACCTTGTTATTCTATCATGTATAAAACCATGTTGGAGTGAAAAATATATTTTTTTGAATTGTTTTTCTTGCAATTCTCTACAATAATAAAAAAAAATTTGGAAAAATTTTTGTTTTTGACTGAGTTATGCATTTTTAAAAAAGCTCTGTTGTCTCTGCCGCTAATGTTATGTCCATCCATTATTAAGTTCCAACATTAAGTTCAGAGCACACGCGCTCTGCTGCTGAACTTTCATGTGGAAGCCATGCCATATCCTTAAGAAAATAATGGACTCTTGGATATATGAAATGAAAAAATTTAAAAAAAGGCGTACTGACGGATAACGTTCACGAATTTTGTTTGACAATACATTTGCGTCTTTATAAAGGGTGCTTTTTTTATGAGTTTTTTTTTCAATATGGATTACTCTCATGGTGAAATAATTGAAAGGTGTTCTCATCCCATGACATTTTTCAATATTTTTTTTGACATGCTGCCTTATTTTGACAATTATAAGGGTTTCAGATACATGTTTTTTAATGGTGTTGTTTTGAGTCCGTTAAGTTCTCAATATAAGTACTTTTTTCTTATTTTTGGTAAGTAAAACGCACAAGTCGTGTGCGTTACCTAAGTTTTGCACACATTGATATTTTAATTTTTCTTTTAGATCTGGCAACGCTAGTTAATTACATTTTCTTGCATTATATATTGTATTCTTTTTATTGTTCTGAATTTGAAAGGCAGTTGGAAAATAAACGCCAAACATTCAACACGCTAGTTAACTGAAAAGCTTTCTTTACTCTTATAATTGAACTTTTAAATAATTCCTATTTTGTATTTATATATCCTGACATGTGTTTATATAAAAAACTTAATCCTAGTTATTACAAAAAAACCGAGAAACCTAACATAAAATTTTTATAAAGATGAAACTTGAAGCAAGATTTTCCGAAACATGATTATGACTTAGATTATTATATTAGATTATTATTATTTTATTAGATTATAATTGCTTTTGACTACAGATATAATGAATATTCATGTATACTAGTATCGCCTGGGTCCATGGTATAATAATTAATAAGGTAGCATTGACAAGTGTTGATTTTCTCATCTGCAAGTAAATGAGTTCCTGTCAAAAACAGCTGTTCGTTGTTATATGCGTTGGCCACATTCGGCTGTGTCAACTGTTGTGATAGCAACACATCGGGGAGCGAAGCTATTGCTACGAAAGTGTCAGAAAAGTTGTCAAGTTGATGAAATGTCGATCATTGTATCAATTACCAATGGAAACTTTACTGACAAATAAAAAATTTTCTATTTTTAAATGTATTTTTATGCGCAACTTCTTGAGAAGACGTCAAATATTGGGAAAGCCTTTTAATTTATTGAATCATGATTGTTTCCTACCACCTTGTAAATAATTATAAAATTTTTATTATAAAAAATAGTCGGTGCTCTCCTTCTCCACGCTCGGAAAAAAACAATAATCAAAATCGGTTGAGAAACACGGGAGAAAATGGTTTTTAACTGTTTTCCCTACGCCTATTTATATAAAGATTAGACAGTTAGTTTTGAGTTTTACATGAAGATACTCTAGAGTGCGTTGCATGTTATGTAATAAGTAAACTCAATTTAGAAGATTGTCAAGAAAAGTCTGATCGTGGGCTTATGTTGTCAAGTGTCAAGCGGTCCTCTTCTAAAACCGAATGCACTCTTCATAGAAAAGATCAAACTTGTGGAAAGTATCTAAAAGTTGATAGTATATAAGAGCTAAAATTTACTTATTTCAAAAATTAATAAGTAAATGAGTAAATAAATTATTAATTAAAAACTAAAATTTTAATGTTACATGTATAATAGTATCATATTCAAGTAGCATCTCAAAAAAGTACTAGTATCAGGAAAGTACAAAAATATGCAACCCTACTACGATTTCAAAAGAACTTGTCAAAATAAATAAGGCCTCCTATTTTTTTCTGATATTGGGGATGAGAACACCTTATATTCATTTCACCATGGATTACTCTATTGTCTGAGAGTTGTTTTGACAGTTTAAAGTGACGTCTCTACTCAGTACTGTTTGGCAAATCATCATGAATAGGTTATTTTTCATGATGTTGAAATTTATTTTCAAAAACAGTGTTCAATTAAAAATGTTTATAGAGCACTTCGTGAATTTTATGGTGCACATAATCGTCCATCTGAGATCACCATAAAGAACGTAATTACCAAATTTCGGTCTACATTCACTCTTTTGGATGCCAAGCCGCCGAGAAGAATGAGAAGAGTGCGTACAGAAGAAAATACTGCTGTTGTTGTTGCCAGTGTCGAAGAAAACGACAATTTATTGATTCGTCGTCGTGCGCAAGAAGTTGGACTTTGTCCATCGACTTCATGATATCAAATCTTCAAGATATGGATGTGGACGAAATTTGGTTTCAACAGGATGGTGCCACTTGTCATACTGCTGGCGAAACAATCGACTTATTGAAAGAACATTTCAACGACAACATTATTTCGAGAAATGGACCGGTGAATTGGCCTCCGCGTTCGTGTGATTTGACGCCACTTGATTATTTTTTGTAAAGATACGTGAAGTCATTGGTTTATGTGGATAAACCAGCAACGATTGACGCTTTGGAAACCAATATTCAACGTGTCATTGCTGAAATACGCCCTCAAATGCTTCAAAAGGTAGTCGAAAATTGGACCTCCAGAATGACCTTTGTGCAAAATAGTAGTGGTGATCATATGCCCGAAATTATATTTAATTGTTAAATGCCAAGAAATTATCTACCAAACAAAATATGTTTTTTTTGGCCATTTCATAATTTGGCATGTGTTTTGTTTAAATTTCAAATCAGCAAGCTCTTAAAAAAACACCCTTTAGGTTCACATAACTAATTCTTTTATTTTACATGGACTTATGTATAGATACTGCACACGGTGGTGACCGTGGCATGCAGGTTAAGTGTGTGGCCAAGTATGCTCGGAGCTCGCGTTCGATCCCCAGCCGCGACGAAAAGTTTTTTTCAATAAAAAATTTTTCTGATCGGTCACCGCCTCTCTGCAGACAATGGCAAACCTCAGAGAGTAAACAATGCCATGTAAAGCTTCTTGAAAACATGAACTTTAGCCGTTCGGAGTCGGCATAAACATGTAGGTCCAGTTCTCGGTCAATTGTGTGCAAACATTTAATAACACACAAAACACAATTAAGAAGCAAAAAAACATAAGAAGCTCAGTCAAAGTCCTTTCAAGGGCTGAAATGGCCAATTTGTTTTTGTGTTTTTTATGTATGGATACTAGTGTTGTCATATGTCCCATATTTCACGGAACGTTCCGTATTTTGCTTGATATTTCAAATGTCTCGCCGGGACAAGGTTTGTCCTGTATTTTCAATAATTTTTTTTAAAGAAATGATATTTAATACAAACATGTGCAAATATGTAGGTACTGATACTTTCAGAAAATAATTGTAATCCAAGTGATTACAAATTACTCTTGTAGTTTCGATTAACTATAATAATAATTTGGTACTTTGATAAATTTTTTTTTTTATTATTACTTTTTTGTTACGAATTTTTCCAATTCTTTAATTTGTCCCGTGCATTTTTCAAAATACCGTTTTTTCATACAAATTTTGCATTTTTCCCGTATCGCTAAAATGCATCTGATCTACATACAAAATTGATCTAAAGTTTTTCGTTTAATATACCTCTTTATTCTTCTTCTATGCAATAAAAAATTAAAATTTATAATTTTTAAAAGATTTATACAAAAATTAAGCTTTGTTTTATATTCCAAATATTCTTGCGTTGGATATTTTGTTTAAATTAATATATTTTTCGAATTCAAAAGATCACTTCAACCAAGAGATTTATTTGAAAAGCTCATAATCAGAGAACAGTCTCCAAATCTCTTTAATGTATCTCTATAATGTAGTATACGGCATTTTATTCAGATATACTAATCAACACAATTTTTTCAACTTTTTTTGACACGACATATAAGAGTCGTTTTCAACTCTCCTCCGCGATGGTGACAGTCGCATGTGCGCTCATTTTCTGATCAAAAAGGACTATTTGTTCGGGAAAAAATGGTACCCTACCCGCGACTCTTCTTGAAGATTCTTCTTCGAGTCAATTTTTAATCTTGAATATGATCAAAAAATTATTAAAATACGACTCATTTTCCACTCATTTTCGAGTTATTTTCGAGTAATTTTTTGATCTAAAAAATACAAAAAAAAAAAAATAAGAAACGACTCGAAAATGATCCCTCAAGAAGAGGCTTGTGTAGGGTACCAATTTCTCCCGTACAAAGAGTCTTTTTTGATCAGAAAATTATCGCACAATGGAGGAAAATCGAAAACGACTCTCATATGTTCAAACATTTCATAAAATGCTGGCTGGGACAAGTGATGTTTAATATTGTGAGATCTTTTGTGTATTTTGAAGTTAATAGAACCGAAAACTTCTTAAATTTGTTTAATAATTTCACAAACAGCAAAGTTGACTTTACTCCGAGATTGCTCTGTGGAACTGAGCGATATGGCGTGCAAATATGATTTGTCCAATTTTCCGTTAGTTTCCACAAAGAAAAATTTCTTTTCTATCGCCTTGCCGATCAAAATATGCTTCTGCACACGCTTTGTTCAATATCCAATAAGTTGCCTTGAAAAATGCAGTCAGTTTTTGATCGTTGAGCGGACTAAAATATGGTTCCGCACAGGATATGTATTTTGTTTTTGTGGATCGTCAAGTGGACTCGAAAAAGACTCGTTTAGGTGATAGTTAGCAAAACAGTCTTCCAAATGCTAGCTGTGTTTGTTCATTCTTCAAATAAGTACTTGACATACCGCAGCTATTTTAACACTCTCATAACCATAGTTTATGGTACAACAAATCTTTTGGCAGCAACGTAATCATTATCTGAGCTATTATGTAAATTTCTTCATTTTCTAACTTTTAAAAACAGTTTCCATCTTGGATGGCTATTAAAATGAAACAAAACAACGTTAAAACAAAACAATAAGTCACAAAACAATTTATCTAAATTACATGCGATGTTGTTGTAACGAATACTCACGTGAAATGAAGTTAGATGCCATCTGATGATAATAATGTTTTGTTCATGACATTTGTATTAACATTCGAACACCTTTTCCGTACCAGTTTTGAGCTGCGATATTAATTGTATGATAAAATGTTGAAACTTGCGACAGTAACTTAGATACTGAATGCTGTTTCCAGTCAGGCATAACTGGTTGGCTAGCTGATGCGACAACATTTTGGTAATGCATGAACCTAATGGTGCATTTGTCAGTTATGCTGCTGCACTAGCCCTTGTTATTATCATAACGATGATGATGATGATGATGATGAGTTATATGAGATTTGCAAGAAATGCAGATGTGGAATAAAATCTAAATAATAAATCAACATTTCACTTAAAAAAACAGTTCATATTAAGTAAATTATTTTAGGATTGGCTTTAAGCAAAATATGCGGGAAAGAGGAACGACTTGTTCGTTAAAATATATTTTAAAATACTAAAATATGCTTAGTTAGTTAAAATATGCTAATTGGATAGTGCTACTCTTAATATGTATTAACGATGGAATCGCTCATTTGATGGATAGCTACAGATCTGAGGTAGATTTTAGTGTGATATTCAAATGTTTTCTATAAAATATGCATATATATATATTTTTTTTTGTAAATTTTAATTTGTAAGTAATAATTTTTTCTGGAATTTTGTAAAATTTTTTAAAATATATTATAACATATGGGCATTTCCAAACTGGCGTTATGTACGTTTTGTACGAAAAAATTAAAAAAAAAAGAATGAAGAAGTCTAAGTTTTAAAAATTAAATATTTTAAAATATTTGCGTTGTTATTCAGTTGCTCTTTATTAAGTAAAAAAATTATAACAATCGACTCTAAGAATTAAAAGATATAAGCAAAAATATGCACTAACGTGACGTTACAAAAAACAGAAGTGGTTTTCAACTTAGATTAGAAAATTTGCAAAACTTTGCGAATTGGGCAAGACTTTTTATGCAAAACTTTATTTAGAAGAATTTAAAATAATATGAGTTTATTTTAGTGGTTATCAAATTAAAAAATCTTTTCTCGGTTTTTGTTTTAATAGGCTAAGTCATCTGGCGTGACGTTACTGAAATTTCCATCCGAACATTTTAAGTTAAAATTTGTCTAAAAGAATATTTGACGTAAGTAAAACATAAAGTTTAGCTATTATCTATTTTAAAAAATAAAATGTTTGTCTGTTTGTCTGTCTGTCTGTCTGCTCCGTATAGACTCACGTACCGTATATCCGATTGTGCTGAAATTTGGACACCACGTACGTTTCATAGAGAGGAAGCTCATAGGGAGTGTAAAAAAGTGGGTGGAAATATGTGGGAGTGGCACTCTATAATAACTCCTTAATACCTGGACCTATTTCAATGAAATTTGATAAGATGGTTCAACTGCGCCCAAGATATAACATAGGCTATAAAAGTTTCAATGATTTCCGCACGAGAGCGCTTTAAGCAGTGCATTTTTAAGACTCAATAACTCTCAAATGACTAGACCGATTTTACTTAAATTTGGTACGTGAAATAACTTGAATTGAGGCTACTTAAATTTCAGAAACTTCCGTAGGAGGAGGCTTTATTCAATCAACTATTGTCAACTAATCAACTAATGTCTGGCTCATTGACGTCAAAACGGATGAACTAATTTTGATGAAACTTGGTAAACATTTGTATCTGTTACTGAAATAGATCCTATGATTTCAAAAGTTCTTTCGACAAAAATCAAGGAATCAAGGCAAACGAAGTCAAGAACCAAAGACTAATGAATACAAATAAGTTTAACGAATACAAGCAGAAGCTATATAAATATGAACAAAAATCAACCGAACATTATTGACCAAAACCGAAGTTGAACAAAGGCAATTCAAAAATCGAATTGATCCCAAAAGGATTTTTTAAAATTAGAATTTTGTTTTTGAGATAAAAATCCATATTAAATGCATGCTAGAAAAACTTCTCGTGTTTTTTTTTTTGGAATGACTTCTTCAAACTGCGTGATCATTGTCCTCAGAACCCAGATGTCAGATCTAGACGCTGTAGATGTAACTTTTTTTTTAAATATGACTGGCAGGTACTGTTTTACGGAAATTAGACTACAAACTTTTGACGGAGGGAAGGGGAAAACCCCAAAAAATGATAATTTAAAAAATTTAAAAAATTAATTTATAATTTAAAAAATGTTAAAATGAGAGCAATTTTAAAAATTTTACTTTTTCTGTGCTTAAGGCGCAACCTCGAGTATATTACCTCGCATATTATATTATATATTTTTAACTCCAATCCCATCGACCATGAGAAGCTCGAAAAAATTCCACTAAAATACCTGCAACCAAAGTCAGTAACGTAATCAGGCAAATTTCGAGCAATGTGGCGCGACGTCACTCACTTTTCAAATTTAATATAAAATGAACGGTTTTTCTTCTTCACGATTTTTTTATAAAATTTACTTAACTTTATTAAAATTTATTGAAATGCAAAATTTTACGCACTTTTGAACGTCAGAGTAGAAAAAATAAAACTAAATGCTTTTTGTCTGGCGTGTCGTTACCTCAGAA
This sequence comes from Tetanocera ferruginea, assembly GCA_958299015.1. Lineage (NCBI taxonomy): Eukaryota > Metazoa > Arthropoda > Insecta > Diptera > Sciomyzidae > Tetanocera > Tetanocera ferruginea. The sequence continues at coordinate 156,028,067 of OY282642.1, read as the reverse complement.
TATCATTAAGCGCAAATCAAAATTTTACCGTTAATTGATATTTGTTTGCTCTTTTGCATTTATTTTGCGGTTAGTTGTTGTTGTAGCAAAAGTTTTGCATAAGAGTTCAATTGCACAATTACTCTTAGAAATGGAAATTGTTAAGAGAAAATGCTCATAGAAATAAACAAAGCTGACAAAACAAACAAACAAACAAAAATTGGCCATTTCAGCCCTTGAAAGGACTTTGACCGAGCTTCTTATGATCAATTGTGTTGTGTGTGTTATTAAATGTTTGTACACAATTGACCGAGAACTGGACCTACATGTTTTATGCCGACTCCGAACGGCTCATGTTCTCAAGAAGCTTTACATGGCATTATTTACTCTCTGTGGTTTGCCATTGTCTGCAGAGAGGTGGTGACCGATCAGAAAAATTTTTTATTGAAAAAACTTTTCGCCGCGGCTGGGGATCGAACCCGGGCTCCGAGCATGCTAAGCCACACACTTAACCTGCATGCCACGGTCACCACGCTGACCAAAACATTAACTTTAACTTGGTAGCCCCATATTACAATAAACAAGGTAGCTGCAGGGCTATCAATCCTCTCTCTCTCTCAGAGTCGGAATTGTCAAACTCAATACAAATTATTTGATGTCTCTTTTTGCTGCTCTAATTCGTTCAGTACTTTTTGACAATTCTGACTTTCGACTCTCAGCCCTGCAGCTACCTTATTTGTTGTACTTTGGGTAGCCCAATATCTTGCCAATGCAACATGGGAAAAATTTTAACTCTTTGATTAAATTAATTTTGAATATTTCTCTTTAATAATGCAAGTAAAAAAAAATGTTGGGAACTTTTCTGCGGAAATGCCCATATTTTGAATAACTTTCATTTTATATATCTGTAGGATTTGATAAAAATGACCAAAGCCCGAATAAAATGTTTTATTCAAAAAATAATTTATTTAACAAAAGGCAACCGATTTCTATGATTTCAGCAAACGAACAAATAAAATTTGAACAATGAAAATCTAATAAAATATTTCAAAATCAAAGCTAACATAATTTCAATTCAGCAGGAAACAACAAGTAGGTAATAACAAGTAATGTGAAATGATTGCTTCAGCATTACTACACTCGGCCATCCTACTCAGCATTCGCCCCGGATGCCTCATTAATCAAAGTGATTTCTACTCCAAGGCTTCATATTATCGGCACTTGTCGATGATTTGCCAGGCCCCTCATGATCACCAACTTTCGCAACATCATACCGATCCTTGCCTGAACATTTGATGACTTGGTAAGGTCCATGATACTTCTGTCGCAGCTTCATTCCGGTTCCAAATTGAGTGCGAGATATGCATACTAGATCACCAACTTTATATTGCGTTGCTTCTCTTCGTTTCTTATCAAATAATGTTTTATTTTCCTTTTGGATGGATGTTATCTGTTGCTTTGCTTTATCTCTAAGTTCATCTCGTTCTCGATTAAACTCGTTAGCTACCTCAGCTTCGATTAGTTGCGCAATGTTCATGTCATCTTTTGTATTCATTGGAACTCCAACCATTAACTGGAATGGTGATGTATTTATCGATCGGCTTATCGTCTTATTAAGATACTGCTGTATTTGACTCACATACTGATACCATTTCTCTGGATTATTTACTGCGAGCTTCGATAGTACCGATATTATTGTTCTATGCATTCGCTCAACTTGACCGTTTCCTCTTGGCACTCCAGTGGTGGTAAAAACTAAATCAATATTTTGATTTCTGCAATGTTCTTGAAAAACATCTGCTGTGAACGCAGTTCCTCTGTCAGTTATTATTCGTCTTGGGTTCCCAAAAATATCTGTTAGCGTTTTTAATTTGCTTACTGTTTCCAACGCAGTGGTAGATTTTGTAGGAAAGATCCACACAAATTTAGTGAAGGAATCAACAATTGTCAATAGATGTTTATAATTTTTGCATGTTGATGGCATTGGACCGAGGTGATCCATGTGCCAAGTGTCTAGTGGAACGCTTTCCTTAGGTATTGGATGAAGAAATCCTTCATGCTTGCCTGCTTTCTTCTCAGCCAAGATACACGGCACACAGTTGTGTATTACACTGTCAATGACTTCTTTAAGTTTTAAAATGTAGAACTCTTTCGTGATAACATCCTCCATTTTCTTGTGCTTGAAATGTCCCTGGTCATGTACCTTTCGTACAATACCATATTTCATCGCATCTGGTACGACGATTACAACATTTCCGTTGAAATTTTTGCATAATATGCCATTTTGCATAATGAAATCGTCATAAGCTCGCAACCTAAGGATTTCTATTATTGCTTTTAGGTGTTCGTCGTTTGCTTGAGTAGCCTTGATGCTGTTAATAAGACTTGCATCTTGAATCAAGTGCATTCGGCTTAATGCATCAGCATGTTTCATCTTCTCTCCTGGCCGATGAACCACCTCACAATCATATTCTTGTAGTAAAAGTGCCCAACGGGATATTTTTGGCACATCTTTCTTCCTCATTGTTGCTTCGAATGCTTTACAATCAGTGACGATCTTGAATCGAAGTCCTAATAAATAAACTCGAAATTTTCGCACTGCTTTTACTACAGCAAGAACCTCTAATTCGTAGCTATGGCATTTCTGTTCGGCTTCAGATGTTTTAATGCTCAGATAGTGAACTGGATGCAGTTTACCGTCGTCGTAGTCTCGCTGCATGAGAATTGCTGCAAATGCCCACTTGGATGCATCTGTGTAAAGCTCTGTTTCTGCGCCTTGTCGAAAAATTGTTAGCACTGGCCGTTTGCATATGACTTCTTTCAATTGTTCAAATGCATTTCGTTGTTCTTCACCAAATTTAAATTGATTATTCTTTCGAAGCAGGTCACTTAACGGTCTTGCAATTAAAGCGAAGTCTTTGATAAACTTGCGAAAGTATCCTGCTAACCCGAGAAATCTTTGAATTTGTTTTTCTGTTTTTGGTTCTGGAAAGTTGCGTACGACCTTCGTCTTCAATGGTGATGGCTTGATTTGGCCTCCTTCTATCTCGTATCCCAAAAATTCAATCTTGGTTTGCAGCAAGTTGCATTTCTTCCACTTTATATTTAAGTTATATTCTGCTGCAACGTTTAAAACAAGTTTCAACCGCTGAACTGCCTCTTCTTCGTTCTCTGCTACGATGATTAAATCGTCCATGTATATCATAACGATGCCTTGGATCAACATAGAATTGAATATTGTATTGATATACCGTTGGAAGACTGCTGGACTGGTACATAGTCCAAATGGTACTCGGAGAAACTCGTATTGACCTAATGGTGTAACGAATGATGTGTACTTACGGCTTTCTTCTTCTACTGCAACGTGAAAAAATCCGTTTGCCAAATCGAGTGTGCTGAACACTTTGCTATTCTGCAACATATCGATCTGGTCTTCAATTATTGGCATCGGATATTTGTCTTTTATAATTTTTTGATTAAGCTGCCTATAGTCAACACACAACCGTTTCGTTCCGTCTTTTTTACTAACAAGTACAATCGGGCTTGCGTACTCGGAGATACTCGGTCGAATGATTCCATCTTTTAGCCATGTGTCAATTTGCTTCTGAACTTCACATTTTTCGACGTACGGTAATCGACGCGGACGCTGTGCAACCGGAATATCGTCAGAGAGAATAATTTTTAAACTCACCGGTGATTCTTTTGTGGATTGTGGATTGTATTCGTTGACTACTTTCATAACCTCCTTTCTGATTGACTTGCTCTGAATATGTGAAAGATCCGGTAAAAGAGCCTCTTCGTTGGTGATAAACAAACAACTTGATTGTCGAGCAATTTCATCTGTCATTTCATCATTTTGTGTTGATCTTGGTTGTATCATCTGAACTCCTTCTTCGGAAAAAGTAACTGTTGCTTGATTAGTCAGATTAGTACCGATTATCAAATCAATACTAACGCTTTCGTTTGGTATGATATAGCACTTTCCTTCTAGCTCGCAATCATCTGCTAGAATTTTGACTCCGAAAACACCAACTGCTTTTGTAATTGATGATCCCACACCGGATACTGTCATTTTTGTTTTTGAGTAGCTTACAAATTGCTTCGTCCAAAACGCATTTTCTCGAATTGTTGTTATTTCACTGCCACTGTCGATGAGTGCTTCCATTTTGACGCCATTGATAATGACGGTTTTGAACGAATTTCTGCATCCAATCATTTGCACAGTGGATTTACATTTTTCGCGTGACTTTACACAAGTATTTGACTTGTGACCAAACTCGTTACATTTGAAGCATTTTGGTCCTTTGCTTTTGTTTGGACAACTGTCTGAAACGTGGGTTTTATCGCCACAGTTAAAGCAGTATTTCTTCTCACCGGAGTTATGGCTATTTCTGCTATTCTGACTGTATTTTTCTTCTTTTTCTATTCCCATCTTTTCGTTTGTATGTTTTGGATCCGATTTTGACTGTATAAGCTCATACGTTAGCAATTTGTCTTTGAGATCATTGATTGTTTTAGCTTCGTATAGAAAGGATTTAACAAGTGGTGAGCCTGGTAAGCCATCAACAATATACACGATGACAGCGCTCGTTTCTAAATTAGCTTGAGCAGCAATGTCAAGCATCGAATAAATGTATTGACGATACGATTCAATTGGCTTCTTCTTCCGCGCACATAACTTTCGATGCACAGTTGCACTATTAACTACGTGATTAAACTCTCGTCTAAGTTCTGCAGCGAGCACTGAATACGTTTTTGCTTTGCATTCATGGTCCATAAATAACTTGGCAGTACCTTTCAGCAATCGTTTTGCGTAGATGAGTTTTTGAAGCTCGTTCCATTGCAACAAATTTGCATTTTGTTCGAACTCATCTAACCATTGCTCGATGCTTCGGCCGTCTTCTCCAGAAAATTCTTGCATAGACTCATCGATATCTCGAAAAGTGAACTCGGACCGATTTCTTGATGTTAATTGCTCGAATATTTGGCGCTCTTCACTCATAACTCTTGGTTGCTGCATGGTAGTTTCGACTTGCATATCTCTTAGACGTTGTAGTTCAATCAATACCCTTTCTTCGAATCTTCTCTCATCTTCTAGATCCTTTCTTTTTGCCGCTTCGACCCTTACTCTTTCTTCAAATCGTTGCTCGTCTTCTTGTTCTCTATTTCTTTCAGCTTCTAATCTCGATATTTCTTCATTTCTTCTTCTTAGCTCATCGCTTTCATCTGTCTTTTCCTTTTCAGCTACTGCTTTCAATCTTTCGTCTTCTTTTTTCTTTCTTCTTTCGGCTTCCATGTTACTTCTATCATCTTCGTTCTTTCGTCTTTCGATTCGCTCTTTTTCATACAACTTGATTCTTCTTATCATTGTGGTTCTATCGCCGTCTTCAGATAATCGATATTGCCGACATGCCTCCCGCAAGTCCTCTTCTGATGCATTACTCCAATCCATTGCTTATCAGAGTGCGTATGTAACGTTTCAAATTCAAAAATCCTATCCTTTTTCGTCTTTATCGTTGTCGTCTTACGGATTTACTTTCGTTAGTTTAGATTTTTATGGCACGGACGAGCCCCCAAATGTAGGATTTGATAAAAATGACCAAAGCCCGAATAAAATGTTTTATTCAAAAAATAATTTATTTAACAAAAGGCAACCGATTTCTATGATTTCAGCAAACGAACAAATAAAATTTGAACAATGAAAATCTAATAAAATATTTCAAAATCAAAGCTAACATAATTTCAATTCAGCAGGAAACAACAAGTAGGTAATAACAAGTAATGTGAAATGATTGCTTCAGCATTACTACATATCTTAGTTTCATATTTTAAGCAAAAACGATAACAAAATAACTGTTCAAGATTTGTTTTCAGTTGTCTGACAGCAATTTATTTTGAAATTTTTATATAACACCTGCGAAGTAAGTTTAAATATGTCCACATTACAATTTATATGTATGTAAATTCTAATATATCGTTCAAGTAATGAAATCTTTCTTACAAAAAATAAAAAATAAAAAATAAACAAAAAAGAAACACAAAAACAAAACCATAACTTTTCCTAACAAAATCAATAAAGCGAACATAATCGGAAAAACATTAAACCACTAAACGAGACAAATAAGCAAAAATAATAAAACAAAGCAAAATGAAATAAAACCTTAAATATGTGCGTCTGCAAAAGTAAATAGATAATAAATAATAGCATTAAGTTAGACATAATGGAAGATAATAAATAAACATAATAATAACAATAACAATAACAAGAGAAGAACAAAAGTAGGCAGTGAAATAACGATAAATTGATTAAATATGATTGATATAATGATGTGTCAATAATCACACAGTGATAGGAAAGCCATTACAATTCACACATAAACTCACACACACACACACACACACAAACACTACACTGCCAAACAGACAAACAGTTGCAGCCAAGAATTCTATAACTCACAAAACTTGTCCCATTTGGAAATATTCTATAAAGCTTAACACATAGCTGTTGATGACATGTCCTGCATGTATACGTCGATAATACTGCACAGTGGAACGTAATCATGCAAGTAATACAGTCAAAATAGAATTTTATTTTTTTTGTTAATGAGGATATGTTAACAATTGTATGCTGACCTCGAGAACAATGTTTGTTTTTTAGCTATATCTTCTTATCAGGGATGAAAAAAATGTTATACAATTAATAAGAAACCGTAGGTCACAACGTATGTCTTGCAATTTAAACAATTTAATTTAGGATCCATATTATACAAATGAAAAATATATAATGACAACAATTACAAAAGGATTTGTATACCCTGAGCTTTTTTCAATCTCGATAACAAGGGATATCTTCTGTTTGAGGGAGTTAGTTGTACCAATATCTATTTTAGATATATTTTACCAAGATATATTTTATCTTATATATAGACGTGCTCATGATAAAAGCATTCAATACAACTTTATTGAAAATAATGATTATAGATTTGAATCACGTATTTCTAAAAAAGATTTCAAAATAAAGGCAAACATGAATCTGGAAAAATATTGATGGCGTTAAAAGTTTTACTTTCAGTTTTATTTCTTAGATAAGTAATTATTATCTATAACTTTTTGTTTACTTATAGTTTTAAGAAAAAAAAAAAGCAAGAAAAATGTGGCAAAGTTTAATTTTTCTAAATATTCCGGTTATGAAAATTGGTGGCAATAAATTTAATTTCGTAACTTTACACGTTTTCATGTAATAATCTGGTGAAATTGACTTTTTTTCAGAAAATCATGATATTTGGAAAAAAATTTACCGCATTCTACTAACCCTCCAGTACTGGCAATCACAATTAGTCTTTTAACGGTCATGATATCATGCATGAATAGTAGCTAGTGAATTCTAGTAGCTGAGGTAATCTAGCAGGTAATGCAAATACATTTTTTTCATTTGTTTTTTCTCCACATAAACTGTGTAACAAAAGGAATGATGAGTGTACCTCATGAAACAGCTGGTGAATAGTAATGCTGAGAGTAATTTTTTGAAATTATTTATGGTGTAAAAAAAAAAAACAAGAGTCTTACAATTAAGATACAGTTTTAAATATATAGGTTGTTACATCCATAGACTTCTAACATAACTACCCAATAAACATTGTGGCGAGGAGTGATTCGTTGACGAATCGCTTGTTAATAGTTTTTTCGTATTATTTTCGAATAATTTGGGATTGTCTGAATCAGAGGTTGGCTGGAATTGGTGAAGAGGTAGGCGAAGGATAGAATAAAGAAATAAAAAAATTATAAGCAAAATAAAAATCTTTCCAAAAATTAAATAAATGTTCAAATGTACTATAGCTGTTAAATAATGATTAATAATCGTATTCATTAGGAATTAGATTATTTTTCTTAAAAATTTGAAATAATTGATTAATTACGATTCTTTTCTGTTTGGCTCAGTAATCAAACGAATTAGGTTATTTTTCAAAAAGAATTGTAATCATTATATAATCCTTTAGTAACAAGATTCTGATTAGTAATTGGTTACGATTACAAAAAATCAAATTATAATCACGATTACTTGAAATTATGGAAATAATCAAAAAGAATCAAAAGTAATCCACATAAAAAGGTGGATGATTTTTAAAGATTACTTTTGATTCTTTTTGATTATTTTAAGAATTTTTTATTCTCAGGCTCAAATTCTTAAAATAATCAAAAAAAAATCAAAAGTAATCTTTTAAAGTAATCGGATTATTTTTGTTGATTACTTTTGATTATTTTTGATTTTATTCGTAATTTAAAGTAATCGTGATTATAATTTGATTAAAAAAAAAATCGTAACCAATTACTAATCAGAATCTTGTTACTAAAAGACTATATAATGATTACAATTATTTTTGAAAAATAACCTAATTGATTACTAATCGTAATCAAAATTTAACAGCTATGAAATGTACCATAAAATTACAAAATGTTCAAATAAATAACACATATATCTATTATCCAGATTTTGTAAATTTTTTTTCGCTTTTTGAACTTTGGTGATTCGTTAAAGAATTACTTCTTTTAAATTTGACGATTTGTCAATGAATTAATTCTTTTAAAATTTTCGATTCTGAAGATTCGTTAACAAATTAATTTTTTAAGGCGACTCGTTAACGAAGGAGGAATTTCTCCCGTTCACGATATTATAAGTGAATTGTATATGATAATTGCTATTGAATGAAATGTACGAGAAAGCGATACATAAACGATATCATAAGTGAATCATTTTGTTTGTTGGGTAATTTTTGATTTTGGTGTTGAATTTTCACACATACTTTTCTTAATTTGAATTTTTCTTTATTCTTTATTTGAAAAATTATATTTGAATATGATTTTATAAGTAAAAATGTACTATTGTTATCATCTTAACTACAATATGCTTGTGGCAATTACACCAAACTCTAACTGGTTTCTCATATGACTTTTTATCAATTAAATCGCTTAGTTAAAACTAAATTTTTAGATGTTTTTTTAAGAACTATACACTAAAAATAAATTTTTTCCTCTTTTTAAGATTTTTTTATGAAAGATCATTATTTCGAAACGACCGAGGATTTGCATTATTTGCAAGTCGAATGAAAAACGATAGAGATATGGTCAAATAACTGAAAAAATATGCCATAAAACGAGAATATCTCGGAAATAATTTATAAGAAAAAAGTACATTTTCTTAAAATTTCCATTTTTGAAATTTTAGTCTCAAAATAAACTTTTCACTTTATGAGAACGATGTTGAATTTAGTTAATATATATTTTCTGGCGTACTGAAACATAAAACATTTGTTTTTATTATACTCGTAAACTTTTTCATAAAAACGATCAAAGGAAAAAAAAAACCGCATCAGCGGACCACCCTTATAAAAAAAAATACCAAGTTTCCAGATTTTGCGAAAAATGTGTTCCAGTTGTATGGGAAGTGCCATGCTCACTTTTTCAAAATTCTTTAAACCTTATTTTTGGTGTTTTCTATTCCAAAAACACAAAAAACGGCCATGATTTGTTCTAATCGATCCATTGTACACTGTCCAACACATAAAAATTATAAATTTTAAGCAATGGGCTCCTGATTGAATAGACAAATACAAGCATGACTCATGTTTCGGTATTATAATGACTAGTATTAAGTAATATTATTTGCAAATAAGTAGTATTTTTAGTATTACAATTGAGTAGTATTTGTAGTATTAGAATTTAGTAGTGGTTAATAATTCTTAAGTAAATAAATATATTCTAAATTTATTCCTTTGGCACAGCTTTTGTTATTGAAGACCTAAAGTAATATAGATGATAAAAATTTTTGTAAAATATTTTAACCCTTTGACGCTATATTTTTGAGCAATCTTTACCAATCTTCTTAGCTCCTCAAAAAAATAATAGTTCAAATTAGTAAGGGATTATTCTCAAAAAGGAATTTCTTTGTTGCGGAATTTCCAAAAAGTTAACGACGATAATCATTGTCGTTATCGGTCATTGAGCGCGCCAATTTAATAGAAAATGACAGTTTTCACAAGTTAACGATATCGAAAATCATTGTTTAACTGTTTGGGAATTCCACTACAGCTCTATTGATGAGAATGAAAAAAATAATATCAAAATTTTTGAAGTGAAACTTCTTTGGCGGCGAGTGAAATTTCAAGGTCCTTTTTCGTGACGCTAGGCTAACGTTTTCAATTCATATGAAAATTAAAAAAAAATAATGCCGCTGCCGAAAATTGAACCCCGAACATCGTTGCTTATGAGCCGGAATCTATACGTTTATGCCACTTAGGCACATGATAATCAGCTAAACAAAATGTAATTTAAACTGAACGCGTAACATACTGAAAATAGCATAATTAACATTAACATTAGATTAATATTAACATTACATTATTAACATAACCGTAACATTAATTTTTATCCTACAAGTATGCACGGAAAAAAAAATAGAAAAATAGCTAGCTAAAACAGGAGCAGAACGCGTTCGTGAATATAGAGAGCGAATTAGAGCTCTTAAGAATACAGCCGCAGCTGGGTCTGCAACTAATGATGAAGGTAAGGTGATTGCAACAACGGCTGAGTTTCAAAATGCATTTTTACGAAACATCAGTGTATTTTGGTGAATCTACAAAGAACCAATCCGCAAAAAACACACTGATGCATCTCAACAAAATTTTAAAGCCAACCAAGTTGATGCACTCAACAATCAACGTTCGCTGCTTTATGAGGCCCACTATCAACATAGCAATTATTATGATCAGGAAGCAGGAGGTAATAATGAACAAGATTTGCCTCTGCTTTCGGAGGCTCTTTCAAAGAGTACTTTGCAAATGCAATCCAGCATTCAAAAAGTAACAATGTTGAGAAGACATTCGAAAGCAACTAAAACACCAACTGAACTAAAACAAGTACCGAAAATAACTGTTATTTTACAATTTTCAAATGAAAAAAATTGTCGAAAGACTTTTTCAAATATACCATTATGTTACAAATGTTCTCAGCCTCACGAATATTAAGTCGCTTTTAAATTTGAAACTGATTCTCTAAAAGTTAATTTCTTGCCTAGTTTATTTCGAGGAAAAATAAAGGTTACTTTTGACTTTTATTTTATCGGTCAAAAATAGCAGTTATTTTGTGACTTTAATTTTTTCGGTCAAATATATCAAGCAATTTGTGTTTTATTAAAGGCCGCTTGACAGATTGACACCATGTGTAAAATGTCTCACCGATGAGATGAAAATAATGGTATCATTATTTTTTTAAACGCCAGGAAATAACTGTTATTTTTGACCGATAAAATAAAAGTCAAAAGTAACTGTAATTTTCGCCAAAAAAAAACTATAAAGCACAAAAAACTGTTATTTTTGTCGGAAAAAATAAAAATTAAGAGATAAAAGTTAATATGTGACACTTTCGACAAAAACCATATTCGGTACGGTCCCTGGATGCAAATATTGAATCAACAAATTATTATTCCATTTCGTATTGATTGAATTTCTTTTCAGATACTTTCTCTCTCTATTTCACACTAAAATCTCTCTTATTTCTTACTGTTAAAGAAGTTTCACTTCCGCCAAGTGTACGTTGCTACACGCGAAATTTTTTTATCGGTAAAATGACTTGAACAAATATAAATTACCTGATATTTTTGACCGAAAAATAAACGGCAGAAAATAACTGTTATTTTTGCCCAAAAAAACTATAAGGCACAAAAAATTGTTATTTTTGTCGGAAAAAATAAAAATTAAGAGATAAAAGTTAATATGTGACACTTTCGACAAAAACCATATTCGGTACGGTCCCTGGATGCAAATATTGAATCAACAAATTATTATTCCATTTCGTATTGATTGAATTTCTTTTCAGATACTTTCTCTCTCTATTTCACACTAAAATCTCTCTTATTTCTTACTGTTAAAGAAGTTTCACTTCTGCCACGTGTACGTTGCTACACGCGAGTTTTTTTTTTAAATTATCGTTGTGCCCCCTCCTTCCGTCGAAAGTGTTTAGTCAAATTTCCGTAAAACTGTACCTGTAAAAATGACATCTTCAACGTCTCGATCTGACGTCTGGTTCCTGAGGAAAATGGACACCCACACTCAGAAAAAAAAAACACATATCTTCCTCAGGTGAAAAATTTCTCTATTTTCGATAATATCAATTTTCTCTTTTCAAATAAAATTTTCATCAATTAGAATAAATTTTCACATTTTCGAAGAAATATTTCTTCACTTCTAGGAAATGGAAATATTGTCAATATATTTGTCAATGTCTCTTATAATGACAAATATATTTCTCGAGTCGAATGGGTCGTGCAGTAAACGCAGATAAAACGAAGTATCTCGTGTCAACAAACAAACAGTCCCAGCGTCTTGGAAACCACGTCACTGTTGACAACACTTCCTTTGAGGTAGTGAAGGACTTTGTTTACCTGGGATCCAATATTAACTTCTCCAACGATATCAGTATTAAGATTAAACGAAGGATAACTCTTGCCAACAGGTGTTACTTTAGGATCAGTAGGCAATTGAGAAGCAGAGCTCTCTCTCGACGAACAAAACTGACGCTCTATAAGTCAATAATCATGCCCGTCCTACTATACGCATCTCAAACCTGGACGTTGAGCAGCTCTGATGAAAGGACTTTGGGAGCGTTCGAGAGAAAAATCCTTCGCAAGATCTATGGTCCAATCTGCGTCAATGGCGAGTACCGAATACGATGGAACCACGAGTTGTATGAGCTATATGCCGACATCGATATAGTCAAGCGTATTAAAATAGAGCGGCTTCGCTGGCTAGGTCATGTCGAGAGAATGAACGACGAAGCTCCAGCGAAAAAAATATTGGATTCGGTACCCAGCGGTGGCCAACGCAGACGAGGAAGACCGCATCTCCGTTGGAAAGACCAGGCATTGGATAACCTGACGACGCTTGGAGTTTCCCACTGGCGCACAGTGTGAAATATACTTATTCTAGCGGAACTTAATTATAAAAATTATGTTGGTCTTTCCTGGAAAAAATTGTTTTTTTCAGCTCTTAATAATCCAAACCGTTTGTTTTTGCATAATATTGCTATGTATTTGCAATATATATTTTGCCACAAGTGATCAAAGTCAAGGTTTACTATCAAAAAAATCAGATACGGATTTTTTTTTATTTCTTGTAACAATTATGGAATAATCTTGTTTCTAATCCATTGCAATTGTGCAAAAAGGTTATAAGTATTTAGAATCTAAAATATTTACACTTTACGCGTTAATAAGTAGATTATATTTTTTTATACTTTTTCGCTTGTTTCCTTCTCAGGTTAAAAAAAAAAAAATATAAGCATGTTTGCACTTTGGACAGAGTTTTAAAATTGTAGACACGTGTAGACAAGCTCTTTTTTTCATTTCCTGTTTTTTTGAGTATTTTAAAACCAGAACCAAAGATAATCTCGTGCTTCTTTTTGCCCCTCCGGATATATTTTTTTTAATTTCTGTATTTGAGAAAAATCTTATCAGATAACGATTAAAGTTTATTTAATATACATTAATAATTTTAATATTAAACAATGCAAGTAAAAAACATGGAAAATACAATGTGTGCTGTAAGCAAAGAATACTTAAATCATTAAAAAATATTTAAAACGCTAAAATTTTTGGGAAGAAAGGAAATTTTTGGTATATTCTTTATTCTCTTATATCATCATTTTATAAGGAAATAAAAACCTGAGAATTTGCATTGCTATAACAAAAAAATTATATTTCCTGTCAAATTAGGTAACAGTGGGTGCAGATCAGTAAGATTTGGAATTAAGTTCCACTAGAATGCGAAAATTTCACACTGTGTGGCGCCAGCAAGCGCACGACAAAAGAGGCTGGCGCAAATTCTTAGACCAGGCCAAAACCGACCAACGGTTGTAAGCGCCATCTAAGTAAGTAAGTATATTTCTCGCACAAAAAAATTCTCATTTATACAAAAAAAAATTTTTGAAAATGAAAATTTTTTCCCATATTTTGATAAAAAATTCATTATGTGTTTTCTTCATTAAAAACAAATTTGTTCTCAAAAATAAAGAGGCTTTTTCTTTAAAATCGAATTATTTTTATATATTTCTCTTTTCCATAGAAGGTTTTTATCATTTTTAAGAGAATTTTTAGCATCGCATTTAGAGAAAAGCATTCTCTGGAGCAAGGTCAAAACCATTTTTCAGTAAATATGATTCGATTTTATCATATTCCGAGGAACTTTTTTCTCAGTGCAGTTTGAAAAGTCATTTCGAGAAAAATTCGTTTAAAGTTTTTCTTAGCATGCATTTAATATGCAATTTTATCTCAAATAAATTCCAATTTTAAAAAATCCAATAAGCATCGATTCGATTTTTGGATTGTCTTCGTTCAACTTCGGTTTGGGTCGATACTGTTCGGTTAATTTTTTTTTTATTTTTATATAGCTTCTGCTGGTATTCGTTAAACTTATTTTTTTCGTTCGTCTTTGGTTCTTGACTTCGTTTGCCTTCGGCTCATTCCTTGATTTTTGTCGAAAAAATTTTGAAAAGCATAGGATCTATTTCAGTAATAGATACAAATGCTTGCCAAGTTTCATCAAACTCGCTTCATCCATTTTAACGTGAATGAGCCGAACATAGTTGATTGAATAAAGCGCCCTCTAACGGAAGTTTTCTGAAATTTATATAGCCTAAATTCTGTTGCAGAGTCAAGTTATTTCATTTACCACATTTTAGTAAAATCGATCAAGTCATTTAGGAGTTATGCATTACTTAAAGCGCCCTCTTTCGGAAGTCTTTGGAATTTTTTATATTTTATGTTTTATCTTGGGTGCAGTTTAACGTTCATACCAAATTCCATTGAAATCGGTCCAGGTGTTTAGGAGTTATTTTAGAGTGCCACGCCCACATACTTCCGCCCAATTTTTTATGGGTTGAACCCGCCCAGTTGAACCTTCATACCAAATTTCATTAAAAATCGGTCCAGGTATTAAGGAGTTATTATAGAGTGCCACGCCCACATACTTCCGCCCACTTTTTTACACCCCCTATGTTCTTTCTTACTATGAAAGGTACTCGGTGTCTAAATTTCAGCTCAATCGGATAAACAGTGCGCGAGCCTATACGGAACAGACAGACAGACAAACATTTGATTTTCTATATTAAAGATGAGATATATTTTCATAGTAGATGTGATGGTAAAAGTCAAATTCAGCAGCACTTAATCTCGAATAAATCTAGATGGATGAGGTCAAGATTCTAAAAAAATTTGCTTACCATAAAGTTCAGAAGCAGAGAGAGAGAGAGAGAGAGAGAGAGAGAGAGAGAGAGAGAGAGAGAGAGAGAGAGAGAGAGAGAGAGAGAGAGAGAGAGAGAGAGAGAGAGAGAGAGAGAGAGAGAGAGAGAGAGAGAGAGAGATCACTACAGCTTTTTAAGCAAAAGTGATAAATACCTAGATTTTGTCACGCGGTAGATTTTGTAACCGCACGAAAAATCGTACAACCTTCTTAACCCTTCGGCGAGTGGTGTTCACAATACTGTACATGGATTTGTAAAGTCTGGTCAAACAACTTATGCATATTTTTTATTGTTTTGTTGTCAACAAGTGATGAGTTTCGTGAATTCTTTAGAGGCTTCAACAACGTAAACGAAATTGAAGCAA
This sequence comes from Tetanocera ferruginea, assembly GCA_958299015.1. NCBI lineage: Eukaryota > Metazoa > Arthropoda > Insecta > Diptera > Sciomyzidae > Tetanocera > Tetanocera ferruginea. Next base: position 156,012,433 of record OY282642.1, on the reverse strand, counting down.
TCCGCTTTATAAAAGCGTTTTTATAAAATTAAAAAAATATTTTATAGAGTTCGATTTTTTTTTGAAAAAAGTAAGTTTTTCTGTTTATCATTATCCATATTAAAAAAATATTTCACTAATTGTTACATTTTTTTTGGAAATTTGTATTTATTTAAACAAGTGCTTAACTGAATAAGACAAGAGTCTGAAATCCATCACCCAGGACATTTTTTCTACAAAAAATTTAAAATGAGTAAAGAAAGGCTTTTTTAACCAAATAAAGTCATTCCCATATTTTTCTTTCCGCTAGATTTCATACCCTTGTCAAAGGGTTAAGGTTTGGTTATTTTTTTTTTTTTTGCTATGTGATAAAATCACGTTTTATATTTAAAAAAAGTTTTGATTATATTATAATGGAAAGGCAGAGTCTGGGTCAAAATTAAAAATTCGAGTTCTTTATTAAGAACAAACTAGTAAATTACGTCTTCTTGTATGGAGGATAGGCGTAGTTTTTATCCAAAATTTCAAACACTAGAACGTTTCAAATACGTTAATATAAAAATTTTTGTGGAATTTATGAAGACTTTTATATTTTGAAGACGTCACTTTCGATGGGAGGTAGGGAAATTGTTTGAAAGATTTTGATAAATTTCAAACTCAGCGTTAACGTTATAAACTTACGATTATGTGACAAATTTCAAGTCTGTTAATGGATTTTTTTATCCCATGTAAAGAGATTTTATGTTAAATGATCTGACATACTTTTAATTTGATCATTTTACTAATCAAATTTAATGTTTACTTTCATTTCATTAATTTATACTAACTTATCTGCATCTACCCAGTCAAAGGTTTTCTTTTTCGATTAACAGAAGGGACTGATATGATATTTTTCTGAGTGCACATGCTACTTTGTATGCTGCCTTGAGAGCAGCGTTAAGTGTTTTACTGTTATTTTATGTATTTTATTGTGTCTGCAATAATTTATTGACATTATCTAATGACATTTCGTTGAATGCAGAGGAAGCAGGTTGGCAAAAGCTGATGATAATGATGAAAGAACGTTCTCTACTGGGACACTACTTATAATAACAAAGAGAAAAACATACACACACCCCCCCCCATCTATTACACCATTCAACCATTTACATTCACATTCATACAGTGGTATATTATTTGTTCTCATGCCTGTCTATCTGTATGTGTGTCTATGAAACCCGGAAGCCTAGCATGCTGGCTGAAAGGCGTGAATGTTAAATAAAATAAATGAGCTCGTTCAAATTTTACTTTCATGCCCCACAAGGGAGTTTGATTTCAGATCTTGGCCATTTACACGGGAATTTATGGCGGCGCAAGAAAGACAAATTCTATTTTAACCACGCCAACATTAATCAACAAGGACCAAAGGAAAGACACACTCACTCATTTACTCACTCACTCACTCACTCACTCACTGACTGACTGACTCAATTGCCATGCGGTGACTTCTGGTTAAGGTTGATTTGTTTGAAAAGGAAGTAAGGCACCGAACTGCTTTTGTATGTGTGTCACATTTTTTTTAATGGCTAAAAAGGTGCTTTTAGTATTGTTGTCATTAGGTGAGCTGTAATTGTAATTGTAAATAGCCATTCATTTTATTATCTATTTCACTCGGTTTCTCATTGTGTTTGTGCTTGTTGGCACTGCGATTGGCTTATCTTGGACTTGACGCTTCTTTGCTGACAAAACGGAACTTAATATAAGTACTACAACTGATAAGATATAAACAAAGTATTTTAGCAGGTGTAGCAGAAAGAGTACAAACAATGAATTGTCCAGGTAAGAAGAGATGCAAAGAGAAAGCGATAACGTTAAAGTTTCATTAATGAAAAACAAACAATTTCCGTTTGGCAAAACAGACGGTACACGCAGCGAAATAGTCTATGTGAAAAATTAAAAATAAACTGTTCACGATCAGTTTTAAAAATATATATTGGAAATTCAGAACTTCAAGCCTGGCATGTCAAATTAAAGAGAATCGGAATTATTTTATTTAAAAACAAAAAGTTTTTAAAGGCTTAAAACATTTTTAAACAAGAAACCCAAAGGTCAGCTGAATTCAAACTTCTTAAATTTGTTATCTTAAAATATTTTTAAACAAGAAACTTAAAGGTCAGCTGAATTCAAACTTCTTAAAATTCTTATCAGGTTTGAAGCATTTTTGCTTTAAAGGCGGTGTAAGGGTTTCAGTGTAAAAAGAACACTTTGCTTGTGAATTTGTTTTAAGAGCGATTGAGAGATTGAGTAATTTTATTAAAACCTTTTGTACATTATTAAGTGTGCTTTTAGCAATATTCTCTAATCAATATTTTATCCAGAACGTCTTAGAAAAATAGCAATTTGTGGTGTTCACTATATCGCGGTTGGAAATTATCTTAAATCAAAAACCATTAAAATTTAATCCAAGTATGTATCATTAAATCCTCCCATCAACGTTCTTTGATCATTTTTCATCATTTAAAAATTTTAGGTGGCCATCATAGGTGTAAACTGCTATTTTCCACGAAAAATTCTGACATTTTGAGGTTGGAAAAACTCTAAATGTAAAAAAAAAACATGTAATTAAACGTTTGGGGGAGATATTTTATGTGTTGAAAATGTTTTCTAAGTTTGAAAAAAATCGATCAAGTAGTTTTTAAAAGGCAGTGAACACGTACTTTGAAAACCTGACGTTTGTACGTTCGAGGTACACTTATTAAAAAAATCATATCTCCGTTAGTTTTACTCTTATCGGCCACACTATCAGGTCACTCTGAAGGTTAAAAACAATTATATATCAAAAACTATGAAAAACCCGATATGTCTCTGATAAATATCTAATGCTAAGTTTAAACTCAGCTCATAAGTTCGGTGCCCCGGTAGTATTGGACACACTATTTGAAATTTAAAGGCTGTAAATAATTCTCTTAGATTTGAACCAATAGATTCAAGTACAACTAACTAGTCAAGGCATCCCGGTCTAGCTATGGTCCTACGCTTTTACCTTTCTTTAATTCTTTCCTCATTTGTTATCAATTGAAATTAAAAATTCATCAATATATATAATTTTTGAAGTTGTAGTTGGTGGTAGAGATGTTTGTGGAATGAGATTGCTTAATAACTCGAATTGACCGAGGTAAAGGCATAATACTTCACTCAGATTCAAATTTGCATGTTGATATATCACTCCGCCACACATAGAACATTCTACACTTGTTTCTCTTGACTCACTTTCTCTTCTACTTATCTATCTCCCCATTTTCCGAATCAAGACAGACTTGACTGTATAGGTATGACACCTGAAATCCTTGCTTCAAAGCTAAAAAAAAATTCAAATCTGAGGTAAGAGTAATACCTTATCAGAGCCAGTCAAAATTGTAGAAGTCTCTTTAGTCATGAGTACAATCAATTACATATGAATACATATCCCTCATAAAAAAAAAAAAAAAAAAAAAAAATTGGCGATTTCAGCCCTTGAAAGGACTACTCTTTTGCTAGTTGCAAAATTTCAAAAAATTGCCTACATTTATTCACTGCTTGAACAAGTGAAAAGTTTTTTGGGTAATTCCGTTTTGGTTTTACTGCAGCTAAGCTTATTAACTTATCAAAGTTAGTGGACTGCTTAAACCACAGAGACTACTGATGAGTCGGAGTAGCGTCCGACGAAACCATGGTATAGTCTGCTCGGTTTGTTTTACAAAGAACATTGTTGTTGTAGCAACCTGTTTGGCTTCATAAACTATTTGGCATCAAGCTCTAAAAAGAATTCTTGAAAAATATGTTTTTTAAGAATTATAAAGTAATATAAATTTTTCATAAATTTTTTGATATTTCAACTGCCAGACCATTTTATCTGTTCCAAAAAATCCAAATTAAGTTTTGACAGTTCTGCACGATATAAGCGATATATATAGGGTTTTCACAAGCCCTCGTATTGTCGTATGTCGAATTGTGTTTTCATTAAAAAATACAACAGTTGTGAACACATCCTGAATATATTCTGCATTGTATGCCGTGTTTATGCAGCTGACTGAAGAAAATAAATTATTTAAAACTAAAAAAATTCCTTTTCAAAAATTAATAATTAACTTAAAATAATAATTTTTGTAAATGAAAACTTTTGATATGTACGCAATAATAACAAACTAGTTAGAACCCTACGGCTAAAGCAGGGTCAATTGCCCTAAAATGACCGGTCCTGTGACAGTTCTTATTTAACCTTTATTCAGCTTCGATATTCGGGACCAATAGTTTTTAAATGTGTTTTGGCTATATTTGTCTTATCGTTACCAATATTTCAGCGGAAGCGCGCTAGACTGTCACGCGGTGGACTTGGGTTCGATCCCTGGCTGTTAAGTATCAAAAATTTTAATTTAATAATTTATCAAATCTTAATCAAAAATAACCTTCAAAACAAATTTGCTTAACACCTTGAAAAAATCGCACATTTAATTTTTTATTTAAAAAAGAAATTATTTTAAATTAAAAAAAAATTTTGTGGTTCTGGGATTGACACCAGGTCATTCGAGTACTAAACGTGAACGCTAGCGGCTCGGCTAATTTCCAAAATATTGCTTCAATTTCATTAACAACGTGCGCATAAGTGTACCGTGTTCTATAAATAGAGGTTTCTATGAGGTGTCAATTGGCACCATCCGATATATTTTTGAACCGGTTCTAGGATTGGTTGTGGTGACCGTGGCATGCAGGTTAAGTGTGTGGCTTAGCATGCTCGGAGCCCGAGTTCGATCCCCAGTCGTAGCGAAAAGTTTTTAAAATAAAAAATTTTTCTGATCGGTCATCACCTCTCTGCAGACAATGGCAAACCTCAGAGAGTAAATAATGCCATGTAAAGCTTCTTGAGAACATGAACTTTAGCCGTTCGGAGTCGGCATAAAATATGTAGGTCCAGTTCTCGGTCAATTGTGTGCAAACATTTAATAACACACACAACACAATTGATCATAAGAAGCTCGGTCAAAGTCCTTTCAAGGGCTGAAATGGCCAATTTGTTTTTTTTTTGTATTGTCATAAATAATTTATATGGGGAAGCTAACAATAAAAATTTTATATGGGTATAGTATGATTATTTTTCCATGATGGGTATGAAATGAATGTTTTTATGTTTGAATCTCAGTGTTTCATGTATGATGGTATGATGAGTATGACATTTTTACTTATGGAAATGATGTGATAATTATGATAAAATAGTTATACTAAAATTGTATGGTATCAAAAGTTATCTGGGACTACCTACCTTCCACAAAAATATTTCACGATGGTTAACTCTTAGGTTTTCAGGAATTTTTTGAAAGTAATGCCTAATTTGCACACTTTTTAAGATGAAGTTTTGTGTTTCTCAAAAACAAATAATTCCAAATATATAGTTTCAAAATGATAACTATCAGAATACAAAATTTTCAGAAATCTGCTCGTTCCGGATTTTCTTTGCCAAAAAAAGTCAAATTTTTGATAGAGTTTAACAAACATTTTTTTTGTATGCAGGCCGATCCGGTCTATTCGGTTTTATATTTGATGCGTATTTTTATATGATATGCGTAGAATGGGTATGTTAGTGTGGGTGACTGTGTTATGATTGACTTTGTATGATGGCATGTTATGACGGGTAAGATATGGTTATCAATACCAAAAAAGGGAATTTTCAGTCACAAGAGACAGGTCTAATTTCTATGGTGCTTTCATTATACCCTAAACCTGAAAGGTCAGGGTATATTAACTTTGTGCAAACGTTTGTAACGCATAGAACGAAGCGAGTCCGGTATAGAAAAGTATATATATTCTTAATCAGCGTCACCTCGTGAGTCGAGCTATTCATGTCCGTCCGTCCGTCCGTTCGTCTGTGTGTTGTCCGTAAACACAGGATAAGAAGAATGAGTTGAGAAGTTGAGATAATTGGATGAAACTTGGTACACATGGTCACATGCACCCAAGGATCTGCACTATTGAATATTTTTGGAATCCGCCCACGGACACGTCTACCTCCCATACAACGCAAAAATTTAAAACTGCATAACTCATGTCATAATAAGCCTACAACAAAAAAATTTGGTATCAACACAAAGACGTCTTAGGAAAATGGACGTTATCAGCTCACGGACACGCCCACCTCCCATACAACCCAAAAATTGAAAACGCAATAAATAAGCCTCTGTTTAATCTACAGAGCTAAAATTTGACACATATGTTTTTTATAACAAAACAAAGATGGTTTTGAAAAATGGACATCATCTGCCACGGACACGCCTACCTCCCATACAACCCAAAAATTGAAAACGCAATAAATAAGGTTATGTTTGTCGTAGAGAAATTAAATTTGGTTTGTATGTATTTTGTACCAAAACTAAGGTCTGTTCAAAAATTGGGAGTAATCCGTCCATGAACACGCCCACCTCCCATAGCGAAAGCACAATAAAGGCATTAACTGTGAGCTACAGGAATAAAACTTGGTATGTGTAAATTTTTCTTCAACATTTAAATGCATATAAAATATAGGCCCATACACGCCCATTTACAATAATTTTTTTTTTGTTTTTGAAAAGTGGTTTTAGGGTATTTCATAGTCGGCCTAGACCGACTTTAGACTTTCTTTACTTGTTTTATATATAATTCAGGATTTGGATTTGATGAATATTTATTATATCTTTAATGAACTCAAGGAAAAAAACTTAAATCAAACCTTTAAATAAATCCAATTTAAGTAAATTCATCGAAATAAAATTCATCATAACATTTAGACCAAAAATGAATGAGTTTATTTTGTCAGATCCTAACCTTGAAGTAACCAATTTTATGAATATAACGATAAGTTCTTCTGCTTCATGATATTCAAAGAAGGCAAACTTGCCTTTGCTGACATCTTCCTTCTCCCCTTTCTCCACCGTCTTCAGCCAACAGATTATGAGAAACCGTTCGGCTTCTATTTTTACCTTTAACTTTTGACTTCTATGGGCCAGGACAGACAGACATTTTTTCCCCAGATAATTAATTTTAATTTTTTATTTTCCTTCTCAACTATAAAGATGTTCGAAGTTTAATTTTATGAGTGTGCTTAAACTTATTTAAATTTTAATAGCAAACATTTATAAATAACCCTTAACGGTTAGAGGCGGCAAGCGGCAAACAGCACGCAGCGTAACTTGGACAACCGTAATCTTGACTTGGCAAGCGCAAAAAACTTCGCGTTACCCAAATTAAATGTCCGCGTGTTGAACAAAACCAAGATTGCTTAAAAAGTGTCCAGAACAGAACCAACACAACACTTGACAAGGGTGTTGTTCGTGGACTATCTGTTCATCATTCTTTCATACCGACTATCTGTTGTCGTTGTTGCTGTTTGTTGCTGGTTTGCTTTTTGCCTCTTTCAAGTGTCCTTTTGGCGTGAGAATAAATAATGTGTATATATTTTGTATTCAACACACTGATGGCAGCCAGGCATAAAAAGGGTAACAAAAGCTCGTTTCCGGTGCATTGTTTTCCATAATTTCACCTTACCTCTGCACCGACAACAAGTCATTCATTTAACGGCAGCAACGAGGCAAGGATCCAACCTACACTATCCTTTATTGCGTTGATTTTTATTTGTTTTTGTTTTGTTGCGATTGACGCGGAGTGAGTAAGTGACTGAATGAGTGAAAGTGACTCGACACTTTTTTGAGGCTCAAGTGTTTTGTGGCTAGTTTTTGGTCCTTCATTCGTAGCTCCTCGTTTATTCGTTGGTTGTTGGTGTTCTTCTAGCAGTTACCTTCCTTTCATTATTTAATATTCGAAATATAGTGCTTTTGTATTTATTGTGTTGTTTTTTTGTTCTTTTTTTTTTCTTCTTGTCTTTTGTTATTTATTTCCTTTGTTTTTGCTTAACATTGTTACAAATTGTATTGTTTTTGTTGTTGTTCTTGTTGCGTCATTGAGTTGATTGGAAAATTAATGTGTGTGTGCTGGTTTATATTTGGTTCCATGTGTTTGTGTGTGCGTATGTTTGTGTGTTTGTATAGTAAACAGAACACGGGGCCATCTCTTGGACGTTATCATTCATGTCCTTAATCAGTGGCTGACAACAGGGAGTCAGCTTTCAGGGGAATGATTACGAGCTCCTTGTTGCGGTATCGAGGTATTCGTGCGTTTTAAAAAGTCATTTGTTTCAATTAAATACATCGATTTGTGGTTTTAAAGTGGCGGAATAATCAGAATAATTTATAGCTGAAAATATATAACAAGAGGTGAAAGTTTGGAATGAAGACTGTAACTATGAAGGCTCAGTAGCGGTCAAAGCTTAGTTTTAAGGTTTTATAATTAACAGCTTAAATTGTAGTGCAGATTTTTTTTAAAATAACACTGAAAGAGAACAATTACGTAAGTCAGCTAGTTAGACTTAAGATTTTACTTGAGCCCTTTTTCGAAATTTACTCCAAAAATACATGAGCATTATGATTTGAACTAAAGATTGAACACAGTGACTGCAAAATTATCTGGCCAAACATCGCAAGAACAATAAAATATTAAACCAAAAGTTAATGGTTGGAACAGTTGGAATATTTAGAGTTTTTATCTTTGTATTAATATCAGAGAACATAAGTTCAATATCGTAATTTCTCATTAACCTATAAAAAGTTAGTTTAAAACTTAATTTATAATATATAACTATCTTTACATATAAAATTCTTCTGTACATGGCCTTGTCACTGAACTCTTTTTAACCGATTTGAATGAAATTTGGTGAGTTTATGTGGCTAGGTCTGTAGATGGTTTGTATCTAGAGTTTGACCCGGTAGGTGGCGCTGTTATTGCTGGGAGAGTGTTTAAAGGTGTATTTGGGATTATAACTCAGAAACGAATTAAAAATTTGTCATAATTCCTTCACTACACCATTAATTTTTGTGCATACAAAAATACAAAATCAATAAAAATAGACAAACAAAAAAAAACTTAAATTTTTATGATAGTTAGGCTTGATTTTTTGATCGTATAAGCCGCCGTTTTTAAATTTTTAGCATAGAAACTTAAAAGAAACCTTATATTTATGCATACTATGTAAAAGAACATTAAAAATGCCATTTTTGGTTTAAAATATTTTTTGAACAGCAATTATTTTTATTAAAGTTTTTTGCGAAATAAAGAAATTCGTTAAGGTTTTTTTTTGAAAAATTATAAAAATTAGAAAGAAAACAAAAATGAAAAAAATAGAAAAACGATTGAACGGACAATTAGTCAAAATTTCAAACAAAAAATAAATTAATGGAATACTTTGTAAAATGACCGAGTTATTCACTTTCAAAGTCAGCACTTTCATTTTTGATTGATTTTTTTTCTATTTCAACAGAAAATAAAATAAGAAGGTACTAAAAAATTTTTGTCTATTTTAGGTCTATTTTTTGGAAATTTAAGAAACTTGCACGTTCTAATAGAAAACGAAATTTGTCTAATAAAATAATTCTAAACCAATAATGTTACTTACCACAAAGTTATGCAACCAGCGCTGGATTAAAACATGGCGGGGGCTTGGGCTAAAATCGACACGGGGCCTACTAAAGGTCAGAGCATTTAGCTTTGCTCTTTTAATCATCAAAATATTAATTTTTACTCATTTACATGAGTCTTAAAGTGAAGCAATAACTTTTGAATTTTTATTTAACATTTTCTTTCTCGATTAAACTGTGGCAAAACTTTCTGTCAACTCGTCAAAGTTAATCGTTTGCAACAAATCATTTTCAATACAAAGTTGTATTCTTTTAAATACTAAAAATGACCTTTCAGCTTCACAATTTGCCACCGGTACTGTTTCAAGCAGTTGAAAGGCTATATAAGCATTTGGAAAATTGTCGATCATGCCTGAGACCATATTCCTTCTGTTTTTAATAGTTTGATATCTATAAAAAATACAAAACATCTCTCAGAGAGATCCTTCAGGTGGAAGTTTCATAAGCAAAATTAAGTTATTTAATTCACAGAGTAATTCCAATTGAATATCATCTGGTTATACTTCAACAAGGACTTTTACGTTCACTTTTAATTTTTCGTTTTCAATATCCAATAATTTGCACAAGAATCCAAATAGTTTTTGCCCAAATGCTTCAATACTATTTGTCAATTCTATTGCCACGCTTTGAAAAACACCTATCTTTATCCGATAAAAAATTTCTCTATTTTCGATTAGCATTTCTTGTTTTTTAATAAAATTTTTTTGAATTAGAATAAATTTTCATTAGAATAAATGGAAATATTTATTGTCTTTAATAATGATAAGTATTTTTCTCGCACAAAAAATTCTCATTAATAGAGAAAAAATTATTGAAAATTAAATACTTTTCCTATATTTTGATAAAAAATTCACTTTGTCAAGTATTTTTTCAATAAAAACAAATCTCTTCTCAAAAATAAAAGTCTTGTTCTCAAAAATCGTTATATTTTTATATAGTTTTCTTTTTCAAGGAATCTTTTTATCACTTTTATGAAATTTTAAGGATCATATTTAGAGAAAAGCATTCTCTGGAGCAAAGTCTTTACCATTTTTCTCTAAATATGATGCCTTTTTTATCATATTCCGAGAAACTTTTTCCTGACTGTAGCTTATCAACTAAAACAAAAGTTTCGATTTTGAAACTATCAGCACCAGTCGTATTGATTGTTTTGGGTTCTTTGTTGCTGTGTTTTCTAGTTATTTTTCTATAATAGTTTTGGCAAAAAAAACGATTAAGGTTCTTAGAACTATTCTTAAACCCTGAAAAAGCAACTTCGCAAATCTGTTACGAATTTGATAAGCGAAGAAAGCAGGTTTGATACCAGTATCTACTTTTTGCAAATATTAGTTGGTTGCATTGAAACGTTGTAGCTCTTGATGCCATCCATAATCACCATCCACTAAAAATATTTCGACCATTACCAGATGAATTCTGGCCCTATATTTAATATAAATTTTAAGCATAACAATGATTTCTTACAAATATACTTTTTTTTTTAAATTCTTAGGTCGACTACTTCCAAATATTTTTTATATAGCATGTCATGTTTTTACAATAAGCACTTCATATAAACGCCTGCGGGGCCCCTATCTGCTCGGGGCCGGGGGCTGCAGCCCCCCCCCCCTAGCCCCCACCTAAATCCGCGCCTGTATGCAACTACCCAATTGCAATAACATATCTTTAACAATTCTTACAAGGCAAATAATTTACCTTTAATATTTAAGGTGTTGGAACGAATCTGAATTGGATGAGGACCTTAGTATGTTTGGCGATGCCAAAAAAAATGTCAAAAATTTCGGTATAAATTGTTAAATATAAAAACGTGGCTGTTGAGGCACAAACTGTGTGTGGCTTTGGCGTCGAAGTGCCTTGATTCCCCCTCTGTAGATAATGACATACCGCAGAGAATTATAAATTTCATGAAAAGCTTCTTGAAAACATGCTGTTTAGCCGTTCGCAGTCGGTATAAAACAAGTAGATCCAGTTTTTGATCCATTGTGTACAAAATTTAATAAAACGCACAGCAGAATAGCTCATAAGAAGCTATAATAATGTTCTTTCAAGGGCTGAAATGGCCAAATTGTTTTGGATTTTTGAACAAAGAAAAGCACAAAATTTTAGAATAATTGCGCGAAAAATTGGGAGCATTTTGTTATGATTCAGAAGGTTTTTTATGCACTAAACCTGTAGGTCAAGGATATATTATCTTTGTGCAAACATTGGTTTCACCTAGAACGAAGCGTTTCCTGTATAAAAAAGTATAAAATGGGCGTGATCCGCTAATGAACATGGCCACATCCCATACAACCCACAATATTTAAAGGTTCATATTTGACTTTGAGAGATGAATCTTCACATAGAAACATTTTATATCAAAACTAAGGTGTGCACAAAAAATGAGCGTCATTTGCCCATCAACACGCCCACCTCCCATATAACCTACTATGGTACAAGCTCTTTAAAGAGGTTTATATATGAGCTACAAAGATAAAACTAGGTATGTGAGATTATTGTATCAAAAGAAAGATGTGTTCACAAAATGAGCGTCATCCGCTCATGAACAGGTCCATCCACCTCCCATACAACCCACAATATAAAAAATACTACACTCAGAGAAAAAATGCTGTGTTATCAAACAAATCATGGGTTGAAATAACAGATTTCACTGTTAAATACCATCCATCCAACAAATGAAACTTTCAAATCAACAGTCGGTTGACTGTTGGTCTATCGAACACGAAACCTGTATAAAAACTTATTTATTGAAATTTTATCACTAGTTTGAAAGTTCATGTGTGGCCGAGTGTGCTAACGTGTGTGTCTAGTACTCGAGTGTCCACGGTTCAAATCCGGCAAGGGCAACAACAATTTTTTTTTATTTAAAATATTTTTTTGAAATAAAAAATGAAATTTGCTATTTTTTTTTTGCAAGATTGAAAGCATTTTATTTTTAAGTTTATTTTTGACCAAACAATTAATGAAGCAAAATTATTATTATATCAATTATTAAATTACAATTTTTGATACTTACACAGCTAGGGTTCGAACCCACGTTCCCCGCATGACAGTCTAATGCACTTCCACTGAGCTATTGGCAACGATAATATAAATATAGCAAAACACATCTAAAAACTATTGCTTTGTTAAAATAGACAGTTCAACAAAAACACAAAAATATTTCAACAGATGATTTTAACAGCACAAAAATACTTTGAAACGTTAATTCAACAAAGAAAATTGTTTACTTAAACGCAAATCATTGAATCGAACAGTGTTTTGAAATAACAGCGGCCGACTGTTAATATTACAGTTGATATTTTTCTGAGTGTATTAAATGTTCATATTTGATAGATGAAACTTCGTGTGGGAAAATTCAATATCAAAACTGCGGTGTGCAAAAAAAAATGGAAGTCATATGCGCACCAACACGCCCAGCTACCACACAAACCACATTAGTTAAACCTGTATTACTTCTATAGGTACAAATAATGCATTGATTTTCATGGACTTTCTTTGCATATTTTATGATTATATATAAACATCACATGTCACTATGTTGGTTTTCGCTAATATCCGAAACCACACATCAGATTTAAAAAAAACTTTGTGAATGTATGAGGGTGGTTTAAGCTTGAACGATAGTTTTCGAACCGATAGGTGGCGCAGTTGACGATTTTTACAAAAAGTTTTAATTATGTCAACGAATTTTTTTTTTAAAATTTTAATCAATGTTTTTTAATGCGATTTCAAATATGTGTATAGGAAAATAGGGTAAAAGTTAATATTTGAACAGAATAAACATTAATGAACATCAAAATTTTAAAATTATTAACCAAAAAAGTCAATTTTACCAGAAATTTTTATAGAAAAATATGCTAAAAATGCCAACTATTTTAATGCATCATATTTCATAAGCAACAATAAGCAAGCAACACATAAAAAGCACCACAAAATCGAGCTACGTCGGATATTTTAAGCTAGTATATATATATATATAACTTATAATTTATATCATAAATTGTCTTTAATTTTATTATTGGGAATTAATTATTAGCTCGAATTAGGGCAACAGGTTACCAGGAATTAATTTCCCGCAGTTGCTGATTTCAATAAAAAGGTAGTTGGAGAAAATAAAATAATTCTGTCGTTCTAATACAAATAAAATTATGCAAAATAAGTGACATTTTCAATGAAATAATTCTGTCATTCTATCGTTCAAACACACATAAAATGATGCATAATGAGCGACATATTTTAACAGAATACCACACACTGATAAGATGACTGACTGTTCTGACTAAACACGACTGTGTACATCTGTAGATGTGAACTATTTGCAGATGACATATAAAAATGCACATTAAGGTATTCTTATATTGGAGTAATAAAGAGCATAATCGTAGTATTTCAATTTTAATAATTTTTTTTTGTGTGGTTGATTGATCGATTCGAGTGATTTGCATAACTTGGCTGTCTTTAGTTGTCTTGGCTGTCCTGGCAGGGAATGTCAGTGAGGATTTAAGAAGAGGGTATGCAAATGGTAGATGGTATGTAGCAGTGGCATGAATTTGTAATTATTGAAAAAATACCATTTCTAATGAAATATTTCTGCGCTTAGAAAGTGATTTAAAGATAATCGTTGTACTTGTTATACTATTATTATATTGTAAGATAATTATGCGTTTCAAAAATTATGCGAACGGGAGGAGGAGAGGGGGGGCGGGTAGTAATAATTGAGGAATATTGTTAAATGTAGATAATTTTCAACTTAAACAAATTAAATATGGCTTAAACCAGTAAGTTTAATACCCGTTAATGTGCGTGGAATGAGAGAGCTTGTAGCCTGATTGTTTGTTTTTTTTTAATCCAGTAGAGTGAAATTCAAATTCTTATGTCAGTGTGTGTATGATTGTGTTTGTAACTTTATAAGTGCGTTTTTTTTTTATCACATGGTGCTGTCACTATTGACAATAAAAAAGGCATTCAAATGTACGATATTCTGGCTGCGATGAGCGGAATTTTGCGCTCTGCTTATGTAGATAAAATATTTATTGGAATTGTCTGCAATAAAATTTTTGCATAATATTATTTAAATGATTTCTTCATACATTTATTCAGAAGAATCATAAAATGATGGATGGAATTTAAATATATGCCATCGAGTAATTGTATGTTTTTTAAAGTTTTATGGGTTGTCTTGAGCTTCTTAGAATTGAATTTATGACATTTTCAATAATGATATGATGAAGTTGTTTAAAAGTTTTATAAATTAACGGTCTTATTCATAAAAAAATCTTAAAATAGCTTTAAAATGCTCAATAGTTAAAAAGCTTTTTAGAGATAAAATGCTTTTTAAAATTTTGTTATTCATAAAAATGTTGTCTCAGCTTTTTTTGTTAAAATAGGAACACTTTCAATTTGAAGTGGGAACAGTGTCAGAAATGGTTTGTGAATTTGATAAATTCAATAATTTTTTGTTTATTTGTCACAATTTTATTAATATTTTGACATTCAAGCAGTCACAAAATATGATATTTATGTTTTTCTCTGAAAAAACTGTCAATTAATATTTTTATTTTCAATATTTTGAAATATTTTGCAATGCTTTCATATTTTTTTGAATTAGTTTGAAGCATTTTTGACAATATTTGTGCTCAGATGAGAGTAAAAATTTTAAAAATGGTTTATTGAGGGTTGATTGAGGGTTTCTCATTTATGAAGCCTTTATAAGAGGTTTTTGTCATTATTGGACGTTTAATATAATAATATTTTGCTTATTTGTCACAATTTTATTATTATTTTGACATTCAAGCCGTCAAAAAATGTTGTTATTTATGTTTTGCTCTGAAAAAACTGTCAATTATTATTTTTATTTTCAATATTTTGAAATGTTTTGCAATGCCTTCATATTTTTTGAATTGGTTTGAAGCATTTTTGATAATATTTGTGCTCAGATGAGAGTAAAAATTTTAAAAATGCTTTATCAAGGGTTTATTGAAGGTTTCTCATTTATGAAGCCTTTATAAGAAGTTTTTCTCATTATTGAACGTTTATGAATAATGTTTTCGATATTTTTCTTATAAAGGCTTTATAAGAGGCTCATAAATTTTTATGAATACAGCCGTAAGTCTTCAGATAAATTTAAAAGCTATTTTATCATAAAATGCGCCCACAAGAGAAATATGCTTTTTGAAATTAAAGAAAATTATGAAGAATATCAAAAGTTCAAAGATATTTTAGGGAATATATTCAGAAGATAGATTGAGGCCATCATCAATTTTTAACCGACTTCAAAAAGGAGGAGGTTCTCAAGTTGGTTGGTTTCTCTGTTTTTTTTTTTTTTTTTTTTTTTTTTTTGTGAATGTATGTACATCGATTACTCCTAAAGTACTTGCCCGATTGTCGTAATTTTTTGTCAACATATAGAGATTATCAACGCGGAGGTGCCCGTTTATGAAAGGGGGCGGTATTCGGAAAAGGGGCGTGTCTCTATAAGAAAAACACTGTATCTGAGTAAATATTGACACTACGGTAATAAAATTCACAGTAAAATTACAAGGACAAGCACAAGTATTAAAAATGACGATTACTTAAGTGGGCGTAATTCTA
Source organism: Tetanocera ferruginea (assembly GCA_958299015.1). NCBI lineage: Eukaryota > Metazoa > Arthropoda > Insecta > Diptera > Sciomyzidae > Tetanocera > Tetanocera ferruginea. Next base: position 155,996,351 of record OY282642.1, on the reverse strand, counting down.
AAAAAGGGTGTGGCAATATTGTAAAAACTCTGTATCTCGAAGAAAATTGACACTAGAGTACTGAAATTAAGTACAGAGGTAGGTACAATTATTGGAAATTACTATAACAAAAGTGGGCGTAATTCGACAAAGGGGTGTGGCAATATAAGAGAATTACTGTGTCTCGAATAATATTGATACTAGGGTACAGAAATTTATTACAAAGGTAGGAAAAATTACTACAAATTTTTGTAAAAAAAAAATGGGCGTTAATCGAGAAGGGGAGTGCCAATATTAAAAAAAACACTATATCTCGATTACTATTGACACTACGATACTAAAATTTAGTAGAAAGGTAGGTACAAATATAAAAAATTACTGTCAGTAATGTGGGCGGTATTCGATAAATGGGCGTGTCACTGTAAGAAAAACAATGTATTTCAGTAAATATTGACACTAGAGTACTAGAGTTAATAAAATTCACAGAAAAAATGTAAGGGTAGGTAAAAAATAACAGTCAATTAATTGGGCGTTAGTCGAAAAAGAGGTATGGCAATATTAGAAAAACTCTGTATCTCGAATAATATTGACACTAGAGTACTAAAGTTAACTACAGGGGTAGGCACAGTTATAAAACAATTAATTTCAATAGTACTGATAGTACACTTGAGTACTGATATTTAGTATAGAGGTAGGCACACTTATAACAAGTTATTGTGAATAAAGTGGGCGTCATTCGACAAAGGGGTGTGGCAATATTAGAAAACACTAAATCGAATACTGACACTACTAACTGAAAAAGTACAGACGTAGGCACAATTATTACAAATTACTACCGAAGAATTGGGCGTTATTCGACTAAGGGGTGTGGCAGTGTGTAAAAAACTGTATCATATTGACTTAAGGGTGGTAAAATTCATTGTTAGAATGGGTAGAACTATTGAAAACACTATGACAAAGAGTGTGATATTCTCGACAAAGAGGCGTGTCAATATTATAAACACACTATATTTAAGTCAATATTGACATTGGGGTAGTGATAAAAATACAAGAGTAGGTACTGATAAACATACTGACAAAGACCAGAATAAGAAACGACAGAAAAGCATTTTCCATATTATGAGCATAAATAATTGGTGTTTAATTAATTTATACACTTTTTTAATATATATCATTTTCTCTAAAAAGAAAGAAATAAAAACTTTTTAACAAAAAAAAAAACCTACTTTAAAATCACTAGAAAGTAAAAAATAATTTTAAATTACTTTTACTATTTATTTCTTGGTCAAATTTGTATTTTTATAATAAATATATTAATTTTTTTATGATAATAAGAGCTTCGAAGTTGGCGCTAATATAATCAGATTTTTTGTGCAGCTGCAACACACATATAGCATTTTAATTAAGATTTAAGAAAAACTAAGATTACAAATTAATACAGCGTCACCCAAGCAGGATATTTACAAATAAAAAAGTCTTAAATAGAGTAGGGATGGCGAAAAAATCATAATTTTACGTCAATGTTTAGCGCTGACTAGAATACAAATTTGACCAAGAAATAAATAGTAAAAGTAATTTAAAATTATTTTTTACTTTCTAGTGATTTTGAAGTAGGTTTTTTTTTTTGTTAAAAAGTTTTTAGTAATATATATCAGAACCACCCAGAACTGGTAGAATATGAATCCTGAATGTCATGATTTGTGGAGTAAAAAAAGATATAATAGAAAAATATCAAAAACTGGAAGGGTATCGCTATAAACGCAATTTAAACAAACTAGTTTTTTTTTGTTTAATTTATAAAATTTTTATAAACATTAAAGAAATACAAACAATTTTTTCATAACATACTTCTATGTCAAATTGTTTGCTGATTTCAAATATTTCAATGGATTTTTGATGCAATTGGGGCATTAGAAGTTATTTTTTTGATTTTGAACTTTGAACGGTACCTTTGACTAGATCTAAGTGCACACGATAGGGAACCGTTTTGTGTTATTTACTCAGAAAGGTTATTGTTTTACAGGAAATACAGTTCTCTGTGAAACTATGTCATAAAAAGTTTTTTGTTTTTTAATCCTTTGTACACGGAGAGAAAAAACTGGGCTTAAATCAAACTCAAAGTGTTCATAAATGAAATAAGCTCTATAAAGCTCAAAATCATCTCAAAACATGCTATTCACGATCGCAGTGTATCCCAAAAATTGGGCTTGAAATATTTTTGATAAACACGCTTGTTTGTAAAAAAAATTAATTATGTTGTTGTTGTTGTTTTTGCACATAAAAAAAATGAGGAACCGAATGAGGAAAATCTCATTTGGTTTTTTTTGCCTGTTTGTATAAAAGTATAAGTAGAAAAAATACACATTTCTTTCTCCGATAAAAAATTTATTTTCGATAATAGCAATTTTCTCCTTCTCAAATAAAATTGTCTTAAATTAGAATAAATTTTCACATTTTCGAAGAAATATTTCTTCACTTGTGGGAAATGGAAATATTTCATGTCTCTTATAATGCTAATTTTTTTTCTCGCACAAAAAATTCTCATTTATGGAGAAAAATTTATTCAAAATAAGAAATTTTTCCTATATTTTGATAAAAAATTCACTATGAGAAGATTTTATATATTTTCTTCAATAAAAACAAATATTTTCTCAAAAATAAAAGGTATTTTTTTCTAAAAACGATATATTTTTACATATTTTTCGTTTTCATGGAAGCTTTTTATCATTTTTAGGATCACATTTAGAGTATCATTCAGGCAATATTTTTCACCATATCTTAAGCACGTAAACAAGATTTGTCGCTCGAAGCCTTAATATTTTATTCAATATTTTAGGTCAATATTTAGTTTTAAAAAAAAAACACCTGGCTTACACAGGTACTCAGGGGTTTTCTGGGTAGCTGATTTTGATGTCAACGTCAGTTAAGTTCTTGAAAAGTAAATTTTAAGGTCATTTGAAGATGAAATTAAAACAAGTTGGTATGACCACAAATATTTTTTCAACCTGACGTGATAGTGTTAAACGGATTACGGATTCGAATTCAGCAAACCAAAAAAAAAAAAAAAAATATAGAAAACATAATCTGATACCGGACTAGAATATTTTTGTTTTGTGTGGCTGTGTTATTCAATTTCAGACAAACACTGTATATCGTCACCTAAAATTCAAAGAGACCTTAAAAAAAATTAATATACAATTTTGTATATATTAAACTTAATTTAACTTAACTAAGACATCTACTTTCAAAAATAGAAAACGAAATTCAAAAGAAAGTGCGGTTCTTATAAAATATGTGCCTTTTAACTACTTTTTCATCTTCTGCTATCAAAATATAAAATCTGTTATTAGGTCGTTTTGGATTTAAGATGACGATATGAAGAACAGACTTAGTGCAAGAACATGATATGCTTAATAATAATGAAGTCGGTTAAAAAAATATAAAGTTATATGTTTCTAAATTAAAAACATAAAGTTATTATCAACATTGTAGTTTAAAAAGTGTGTGTTTGAAATATATTGTAAAATTGGCAGTTATACTTAAAAAAATTGTCACTTCAAATTTCAATGCAATATATTTCTTGTTGCAGTCTTACTTAGACGATTACAGTCAGTCTAACGGAAAAATTCATACAATGTTTGCATGAAGTCTACCTCTTAAACACATTTTTTGTTTCATATTGATCCATAGAAACTGATTCTTCAGTCTTGCTTGTTTCTCTTCCACATAAAGTTTGAGTTAAATTCTGTTATGCTTTATGAAACGCAAAGATAGAAGTGAAAAAAGACAATTCCTTCTGAAGGCTTCATAATTAATACAAGTACGTAACTTGGGAATATAAGTATTATGGGCGTTTTTGGTCCCTTTACGCCCATCGTCTTACTTCCGCTTAACACTTCGTTGCTGTCTCTTCATTTGCTGTGCCAAGTAACAGCATCCGTTCTGGCCAAAGTTTTGAAGCGTTAATGTCTTGAAAAAGTTTTTTGTTAAAACAAAAAATACGCAATGAAATAAATTTTTTATGTTTCTTTAGATACACTTGCTGCTGTTGTAGTTGTAGTTAAAGATGGCGAATAGCGAATAGCGTGTCGCTGCCTCGTCAGTAAAATAATTATACGATATATATTTTTTTTTCTTCTTCTCTCAAAAGTGCGCATAATTTTTGTTTTCTTCTTTTCTTTATGCTTTTCTCCATTCTTTTCTGCCTCTCATGCTTTTTCACATATAATTAAAATTAATTAAATATTCTTGCAAAAGTAGCAGTCGTTTTTGCTTTACTTTTTATTTTATTACTTTGCATGGTTTCTTATTTTACGATATAAATTTGAGAAGTGCATAAAATATTGTTTTTGTTTTTCTGTAATTTTTTTTTGCCATCGCTTTTTGCAAAACTTAATTAAAATTTTTATATGGCACACTTGAACTTCGCTACCATTCACGAGTTAAGGAATGCAAAAAAGCTTCGACGATTCAATCAGTCAGCCATGCCATCAATCAAACAAACATTCATCAATTAATGTAATGAAACTTTAGAAATGTCAACAAAAGCTTTCATTTATCGACTGTGTGGCCTCTATCGGGTTATTGTTATGTAATCTTTTTCTTTAACGTTTTATTTTGTTTTTTTTTTTTTTTGCCTATCGATACGACTTTGAAAAACGTTTGCATTTTTATTGTCTTTTTTGGTGTTCGTAACGACTTTTCGTTTATTTTGTTTGGTTTTGTTATATTAATTAAGCAGTCGTTACGTGTTGCCAGATTTGTTGTCTTACCTGTTGAGTGATTTATTGATAAGTTGTTGCATTTATAATTTTGAACTCTTTCATTTTTTGGGTAGCAGATTTTTTCTTTTCTTTTATTTATGAATCTGCTTAATTTATAGCTGAAGTTGTTTGAGTGTAGGTGCTGTAAGGTGAAAAGAGAAAAAACAACAAGCAGAAAGAGTTTAGGAGTTATAAACAATAAATTTGCATAACAGTGAAAATGTTGCATGCATTAAATATCTAGAACAATGTTTGGTAAAAAAAAACTCCGTCAGATTATTTCAAAATTAATATTTTGTGCTCGGGCTACATATTATGTTTCGGCTACATATAATATTACAAAATTCATATATCATTCTTCCTTAGTTCTGTTTATATTGGAAAATGGCACAAAAACGCTATTATCTAAGAGGTTTTAGAAAAAGGTTTTATCAAAACTTAAAAATGTTTGGGAAATTGGAAAATGCAACAAATTTTTTTTTTTTATTTTAAAAAAGTTTGAACTTTTATGTAAATCTTTCACTCAAAGCTCGAATAAATAAAGAGAAATTATGTTATATATATATTTAATAGGATTAATGATTGATAATATAGTTATATGAATTATAACTTTGATTTTGACATACCTAAAATTTCTGTTTTTGTTTTGTTGTTTAAGCTTGTATTGTTTTTGTTTAGCACGAACTGATTGGCTCGCATTGGTAAGCGTTGGTAGCATTGAAAACGATACTATCGAAACTGTTTTGTATACCCTAAACCTGAAAGGTCAGGGTATATTAATTTTGTGCAAACGTTTGTAACGCATAGAACGAAGCGAGTCCGGTATAGAAAAGAATATATATTCTTGATCAGCGTCACCTCGTGAGTCGAGCTATTCATGTCCGTCCGTCCGTCCGTCCATCCGTCCGTCTGTCCGTCTGTGTGTTGCCCGTATACACAGGATAAGAAGGTGTAGAGATAATTGGATGAAACTTGGTACACATGGTCACATGCACCCAAGGATTTGCACTATTGCATATTTTTGGAATCTGTCCACGGACACACCTACCTCCCATACAACGCAAAAATTTAAAACTGCATAACTCAACTCACAACAAGTCTACAACAATAAAATTTGGTACGTATGTGTTTTATATCAACACAAAGATGTCTTAGAAAAATGGACGTTATCCGCTTACGGACACGCCCACCTCCCATACAACCCAAAAATTGAAAACGCAATAAATAAGCCTCTGTTAAATCTAAAGAGCTTTAATTTAGCACATATGTTTTTTATAACAAAACAAAGATGGTTTTGAAAAATGGACATCATCTGCCACGGACACGCCTACCTCCCATACAATGCGAAAATTTAAAACTCCATAACTCAGCTTATAGTTAACCTAGAACAATAAAATTTTATATATACGTGTTCTATACAAACACAAAGATGTCTTCGAAAAATGGACGTCATCCGCTCACGGACACGCCCACCTCACATACAACCCAAAAATTGGAAACGCAATAAATAAGCCTGTGTTTAACCTAAAGAGCTTTAATTTGGCAAATATGTTTTTTATAACAAAAAAAAGACGATTTTGAAAAATGCACATCATACGCCCACGGACACGCCTACCTCCCATACAACGCGAAAATTGAAAACTGCATAACTCAGCTTATAGTTAATCTAGAACAATAAAATTTGATATATATGTGTTTTATACCAACACAAAGTTGGTTTTGAAAAATGGACGTCATCCGCCTACGGACACGCCTACCTCCCATACAACCCAAAAAGTTTAAAACTCAATAAATAAGGTAATGTTTGTCATAGAGAAATTAAATTTGGTATGTATGTATTTTATACCAAAACTAAGGTGTGTTCAAAAATTGGGAGTAATCCGTCCATGATCTCGCCCACCTCCCATAGCGAAAGCACAATAAAGGCATTAACTGTGAGCTACAGGAATAAAACTTGGTAGGTATGGGTAAATTGTTCATCAACATTTAAATGCATACAAAAGAAAGGCTTCATCCGCCCACGGACACGCCCATTTACTAAAATAATTACAAAAGTTTTTTGTTTTTGAAAAGTGGGTTTAGGGTATTTCATAGTCGGCCTAGACCGACTTTAGACTTTCTTTACTTGTTTTATATCATTGAATGGAATGGAATGGAATTATTGAATGCAACAAAAAAACAAATTTCGAAAAATTAAGGCTTACTATAATTGGATGGGGGACGATATGTGAGTAAAGAATACGGTAATATAACTTTTGTGATATTGTTTCTGCGAAATAATTTGTACCAATAAATATTAACTATATTTCGATAGCTAAAAAATTTGTAAAATACATGTTAGTTGGATCCAACCCTTAAAAGTTAACAATTTTGGAACCCCAAAAAAAAACATGTCAGTGAAGCTTGAGTCAGTTTTTCAAACAAGAAGTTATTCTAATTGTATGTTTTGAAGGATGTTTTAAAAGTAGGTATGAAAATAAAATTGAAGTTGTTGCACAAAATTTTGAATTAATGTTTAGTATCAAGAAACATAAAATAAATAGTTATATAAATAGTATCAAGTTTAAAGAACTGTGCATGACACAATCTTCTATGTTATGATTATTATGTGCATGACAAAACTTAAACATTTAGTGGTTATTCCGTCGACGAGAGAATTACTAAAGTGGCTTTTTGGCGAAATATTGTGTTGGTTATTGGCTGTTGAGGTCACTTTAATTTATAAAACGTTTGTGCTTCGTTTGTCTCTGGAAAGCGATATCACCTTTATAAATGATTTAAATACCCGCCATAGGGAGTTGTTATGAAATTAAATTAAACAACAATCAACACACACTGCAAAATGCATAATAAAAACACACACACACACACCCACAAACATGTACAAATTACTATACTTACACATAGACACCATCGATTAGTAACTTAATTACCGTTTATATTGTAGGAATTTGCGCGTAAATAAGCAAGCAATTCAAGCGGAAATACAAACTCACACGCACACACACATACACATACAATAAGCTAAGCTTTAAAATTGCACCGCGATAGAGTTGCAGCAAGTTTGCTTGCATATGCAATGCATACAAGAGCAACTTAAGCTGATAATTAATACAACAAGCAATGGCTGAAATATGTGGTTCGAGTGGTGTTGCCACACTATTGAAATAAAGTGAACTTGGCGAGTTCAACAAGCTAACGTGTCTGTCAAGTATTAATTTGTATGTAAAAGCCATAGGAATACAACATTTTCTAAAAACAATTTTTAATTCAACATTCAACCATCACATCTTTTTTCCAAAATAACTTAGTTGATGTTATTTTCATTGGATCGTACCTTTCAACATTAACATTAAGTGTGTGTATTAATTTACAGCATAATGAGCTCTTCTATTTGAGCTCATTTTGCGATAACCTTGTTAAAAGTTGCACCTTGTGAACACAACGTCTTTTGTTGACCACCTGCTGTGTTATCCTTCATTCATGCTCTGCTGCCTATGTTGATTATCGCTAAGATGTGGCTTTTGTGCCGTTGATGACTGCAGTCAAATGAGCAGCGACTAACTAATGGCTAGATTATTTCAATTAAACATGGCAACAGTAGGCTTGTTGATAGATGCCCATCCTTGCCAAGGATATGCAGGCACTCTAGAACGCTGATAGTGGCATGTATTGAATAATCCATTATCTGCTCTATACACTGGAGTGCATTTATTTGCTGCCATTAACTGAAGCTACACACACACATGTAGCCAAAAAAGACACACACACACACACTGATGTCTCGTTAGGCAACGCGTCCAGTCAAATCAATAGCGTTCTGCATTGATTTCTTTAGTCAATGCGTTGCTATCATCAGTGTTCGAACAACTTCGAAGTGCAACACAAACACAAACACACGCTGACGCAGACACACATAAACGTTCTTCTGACGGAAATTTGCGCTATATTCGGTTTTGCCTATGGCCAGCATTGCCAGATTGTTGCGAATGTAAAAGGCGTTAAGTGGCATTTGGCGTTCATTGTTGCATATTGTGCGATTTCTGTGTGCATCGATGTTTGTATGTCGAAGCAGCGTATTTTGCATTTTCCGCACCGGAAGCACGCACTTTCGCACAATACATTCAAACATGCACTTAGGCTGCGTTGTGCACATATACACTAGCACTCGCACTCGCACTTATAATTTGCAGTTACTTCCGTTTGCTATGCTTTTGTTGCAGATAATTTCACCGCGTTGGTGTGAATTTATTTGTGTTAACGTGTGCGTGTGTATTGTGTGTGCATGCATAAGCGGTAACCATTTGCCTGACTAACCCAGTCTACCATCCATCTAAAAACCCATCTATTTGCATTGGTGCGCAAATACAGACATTCCGACAGCCACATACAAATCCATGCACACAACTTTAAAAGCATATGTGTGCGTTGGCGGAAGGAAATAGTGCGTACAATGCACATATTTAAACTTTCGCTTTGTTTTACCAGCAGAGAATTTTAAAAATAATGTTACCATAAACCGGAGGTGGCCAACTAAAAGTGTGGCGAGGCTACATTTGAAGTAAATATTTTTGTTATTGTTAATCAATTTATAACAAATCCATTGATAGAACATCCGTTGCAAAAATTTTAAATAAATTTGCACAATAGAACAATTTTTACAATTAAACACTTTGCAAATGGTCAGAAATTCCAAAACAAAACATGTTTTCAATATTTCAACTTAATATGCTGAATTGATGCTGAATTGATAACTTTAAAAAAGAAAATATGTAGAACCTCTGTAAGGTGGGAGTTTAACATGAGATTCAAAGAAATGTAATTTATATTGGAAAGGATCACATTTAAAAGACAAATTAATACAAACTGTCAAATGAAAGAAATTATTTTTTTGAAAAGAAACAGCTTTATTCATTTATTAAGGTATTCCATGTATTGAGGTTTTTTAGATATAGCAGCCTTCTTGACATTTATAGAAGAGTTCAGTTTAACCCATTAGGCGTCATTGTATTGAAATTAGTATTTAAAGAAACCAATTTTCGTTAAGTCTTCAATGAATTAAGACAAGTTCAATGAACTAAACCTGAAAGGTCAGGGTATATTAATTTTGTGCAAACGTTTGTAACGCATAGAACGAAGCGAGTCCGGTATAGAAAAGTTTATAAATTCTTGATCAGCGTCAACACCTGAGTCGAGCTATCCATGTCCGTCCGTCCGTCTGTCCGTCTGTATGTTGTCCTTATACACAGGATAAAAAGAAGGAGTTGATATAATTAAATGATACTTGCTACTCATGATCACATGGACCCAAGGATCTGCACTTTTGAATATTTTTAGAATCTGCCAACGGACTCGCCTACCTCCCATACAACCCAAAAACTTAAAACGCAATAAATAAGCGTCTGTTTAACCTACCTAAATAAAATTTACCACATGTAGTTTTTATGACAAAACAAAGATGGTTTTGCAAAATTGACATCATCCGCCCGACAGACACGCCTACCTCCCATACAACGCAAAAATTGAAAACTGCATAAATAAGCTCATAATTAACCAACAATAACAAAACTTGGTGTGTATGTGTTTGTATTAACATAAAAATGTCTTCGAAAAATGGATGTCAACCAATCACGAACACGCCCACCTCCAATACAACCCAAAACTTGAAAACGAAATAAATAAGTCCCTGTGTAACCTATACAGATACAATTTGGGAAATATGTTTTTTATGACAAAACAAAGATTGTTTTGAAAAATGGGTGTCATTCACTCACGGACACGCCCACCTCAACCCCAAAATCCAAAAATTTAAAACGGAATAAATAAGCCTCTGTTCAACCTACAGACATAAAATTTGAGACATGTGTTTTTTATGATAAAGCAAAGATGGTTTGGAAAAATGGACATCATCCGTCGACGGACACGCTTACCTCTCATATAACGCAAAAATTTAAAACTGCATAAATAAGCTCATAATTAACCTACAACAATAAAATTTGGTGTGTGTGTTTTGTATCAATAAAAATATGTCTTCTAAAAATAGATGTTATCCGCTTACGGACACGCCCACCTCTCATACAATCCAAAAATTGAAAATGCAATAAATAAGCCTATGTTTAACCAACAGAGATAAAATTTGGCACTTATGTTTTTATGACAAAACAAAGATGGTTTTGGAAAATGGACGTCATCCGCCCACGGACACGTCTACCTTCCCCACAACCCAAAAAGTTTAAAACTCAATAAATAAGATTATGTTTGTCACAAAGAGATAAAATGTGGTAATGCATGTAATGTATGTGGTATGTATTTTATACCAAAACTAAGGTGTGTTCAAAAATTGGGAGTAATCGTTCATGAACACGCCCACCATCCATAGCGAAAGCACAATAAAGGTATTAACTGTGAGCTACAGGAATAAAACTTGGTATGTGTAAATTTTCATCAACATCTTAATGCATAGGCTTCATCCACCCACGGACAAGCCAATTTTCAATAATATTATTTTTTGACGTAGAATTACGTCTTACAGCGCGGTTTGTATGGGGTCGTTTTAACAGATTTTTTCAAGGTCATTAGGCAACGTTTTTGGCGAATACTTTAGGGTATACCTACAGCCTTTAATACTCTTCGTTCAAAGATAATATATATACTAAAATATCAGATATATCCTGCGCTGAATGAATATCTAACTTTGGATTTTGTCACTATTATATTAAAGTCACAAAATAGTAAAATATAAGAAGAAAAATGCATGTTTTTTTATAAGAAAATCAGCTGCTTATGTGCCTGCTGCTTTTATGTGCCTGCTGCTTTCTTTGTTTTTGTTTCGTTGTTATGCTTGTATTGCTTTTGTTTTGTACGAACTGATTGGTTCGCTTTGGCAGCATTGTAAGCAATTGTTCGCATTGGGTTTATGTATGCACTTTATTGTTCTAGTATACTATTTTGAAACCAGAGGTCATGAACCTCTTTTCAACTCAGTCAATGAAGTCAACTGTCAAATTTAACGAAATGAGTCTGTGATTCGGTTAGATTTAACTCTTATGAAAAAAAAACGAGTTGGATCATATTTCGTTTTATGCTTTTACCCAATAGATGGCGTAAAATATATATTTTTGTTTTTAATGCAAATTAATTTGGATTCCACATCGCACTAGCACTAGCGAGTGTAGTTTGCAAACTATACATCGAACAGAAAGTGTAGCTAGCAAACTTAATATCAGATAGAGACGAGAGGAAAGAACATGTGCTCAGCGTGAAAGTAACCATACGATTTTTAAAAATCGGAGTCTTAATTTGAATTTTAATTTTTTAATTTTTTAATTTTTTTTTTAATTTTTTAATTTTAATTTGAAATTAGTAGTTAAACTGTCTGTAGCTCGCAAACTATATATCGGGCAGAGACGAAAGTGGCACCATTGGAAAGTGCATTTGCTTCGCCTTCTTTTCAACTAAGTCAATGAACTCAACTTGTCTAACTTAACAAAATGTTCCAAAGAATTTGACATTTTGCTTGTTTCTTTTCGCATGCTTATTTTGTCAGGCTTACTTTTAACTTTTTCTTTGTTTTGGCCTCGATAAGTAGTCCATAATTGAGTGTTATTAATTTATTTGTAAATTTTTGGAAGATCAATAAAAATACGTGCAAAATGAACAAAACTATCGGACCAAAAAGACAAAGTAGGTTACAACTTAAACGGAGTTCTACGTCTACACTTAAGATACTATCGAACCTGTGTCTATTTTTTTGGAGAAGTAGGTTTAGGGTATTTCATAGTCGGCCCAGACCGACCTTAGACTTTCTTTACTTGTTTTTAATATCAGTTAGTTACAGTTGAAGAAAGAATTGAAGAAAGATGAAGGTATAAAACCATGGTCTTGCCGGATTGCGAACCCAGACCTCTAATTTGGGAGTCAAGCTCACTCAACAAGAAAATTATTCATCATAAAGTACCAAACTATCATTCCTTCATAGTTCTAAAAATTAAATGCAAACTTAATTTCTATCCCAACAAGCAAGAAAAATATTTTTCTCCAAGCTTGGACAAAAGTGTTCAACCTTCACTCGATCTCCAACTCATTTCTCCAAGTTAACTCCAAAATCTTGGAGTTGAGCTGGAAATTGGCTTGAGATGTGCAAGTTTTCAAAGTGGCAATACTGTTGAAGTGTTAAAAAATAATTTGAACTTGGCAGCGCTGTTTGTTTTGATTATTGTGTTTCGTGTTATTTTGTGAACATTTTTGAATTGTATAAAATAATTTGTATAGAAGTGAATTTGCGATCACAGCAAAATATTTAAAGAATATTAAGTAAAATAATTAAAAAAAATTTTTTTATATAAATTTTATTAATTTATTCATTTATTTAAATTTATTAAGTGCCAAGTGCAGCAAATTTTAAATTTTTCATCAGATAGGCAGCTGGCGGAGCACTAGAAGCACCTGGAACTTCCACTGTTGCAGAAAAGGCTAAATTGCTTGCTGAATATAATATAATTTTAATTTTAAATAATTTTATGGAAATATGTTAGGTTTGCAACTATTTTCAATGAATAAAATAAAAAAAAACAAAAGAATTGGAAAAGCTTTCTCTTAAAACACTAATTATTTTTCATATCGGGTTGGAGATGGTTGAGAGAAAGACGTTGGAGATGAAGTTGATATCCAGCCGTATCTCAAATTGGAGATCGAAGGTTCATTTCCTTAGATAATGGGTTGGATCTCAAGTGGAGGTCAAGTAGATATCCAAAACTGGAAATTGTAGAAACGAGCTGGAGCTCGTTTGAGGTGAAGCCAATCTCCAAGGTAAATGTTTATTGGGTATCATCCAAATGTTTTGCGGTCTTCGAGTGGTGCTGTGAACATTAGTTTTTGCAAGCTCTTCTTCAAATGTATTTCCTTGTGCTATAGAACCAACAATTATTTCGGCGCATTCTCCTAGCCAGTAAAACTATATTTTTTATCTCGTACAACAAATATCTCTAATTCTACTCTACAAATTTGTAAATATCCAAATGAATTCAATATTTTATTTTAAAAACAAAACTCATAATACTACCTTGATTTTTATAAAAAAATCAAAAGGTACCACAAAACGAAACGAGTAAGCAGCTTTAAGTTCAAAATAAATGTAAATAAGATGTTCAAGCGGCACTACAGAACTCGTTTTGAACTGAATTATCTCAAGGCTGCATAGAAGAACAACTTGTAATGTTTGGTCTATTGCCTGAAATTGTGACAAGCTCTAGAACGGACCATAAAGTAGCTTCGATGTGCCATGGATCTTATTTTGCGTCTGAAAACAGCTTTTAACGGAACTCATAAGTAGATTTCAACTCATTTTGCTGGTTGGGTCTTTGCTGCCATGGATATGCATGTTGAGTGTGTGGCGTGTGAGTCAATTGTGTGCGCTGAATCCTCCATCTGACAGAAAGCTTTTGCAAATGAAAAACCATTTTTATGATCGGTTATCTGATCTCTCTGTGAAGTATGTGGCTGACATACCTGGAGCGCGAGATCGATTCCCACTTGGCACCTTACCACCTCTCAGCAGACAACGACAAACCTCAGAGAGTAAATAATGCCATGTAAAGCTTCTTAAGAACATGAACTTTAGCCGTTCGTAGTCGGCATATAAATGTAGGTCCAGTTCACAGTCAATTGTGTGCAATGCAAATATTTAACAACACACACAACAAAATTTATGATAGAAGCTCGGTCAAAGTCCTTTCAAGGGATGAAATAGTCAATTTTTTTTTTTTTTTGTAAAACGTTATGCGAACATGAACTTCAGCCGTTTGAAATCGGCATAAAACATATGCATTGGCCCATTTCTTCATCAATTTTGTACATACATTTAAACACACAAACAATACATTTTGATCATAAGAAACTCGATCAAACACCTTTCAAAAACTATTTGGATAAAATGGCTTTTTTTTTTGTTTTCAATTAAATAATATAAGAAGTTTTCATATGAAATTCATATAATATCTCTTTATCCTTAAAAAAACAAGGTTTCAAATTTCAATTCATTTCAAGTGAATAAATTTGAATAACTAGAACTATGCTGTCGTTTTAATAACGATAATAAAAGGCAAACAATAAATTAGATGAAATTGAATAATAAATAAATGAGTGCCTAGCAAACATATTGCACACTTCTCTGTCTATTTCAAATGTGGTCTATTAAAAGTTAAGTATATTAAAACCTTTTGTTCTTCTTCTTTTTCAGAACCCTTACTCATGCTCATACTTCCAAATATATACATATATATATATATTTTATATTGACTAATGTCGTTAAAAACAAATGTTCTGCCAATAAATCTCACATTAGATGCACTCAAACAACTTTTAATGGGCTCTTCGACACTTCAACCGAAATTGTAAGCATTGTAAAAATGTGCTGTCCGTCCGTCCGTCTGTCAAAATGTTTGTCTACAAAAATAGCAATAATAGCAACCAACCCACGCAAAACCAAACAAAATATAACAACAATAAAAGTCAAAGAGAAAAAATTAATGAGAAATTTATTATTGAACATAATTACAGCAGCAGCAGCAGAATTTGGAAGGAAGCAGCAGCAGCAGTCATGAGGAAGCAACTTTGGGTTAATATTTTGGCGCACATATTGCACAAATATATTACAGCTTAAATGACTAAAAATGGCAATAAACAATAGAGTGGCAACGCTGGCTGGTTGGACAGCCATATGCTTATAAATATTTCATTGAAATTACGTGCTCTTGGCGTAGGTTAAGACGAGAAGGAAAGGTTAGTAGAACTATATATAATTTATATATAAACGATATTTGTAGGAGAAGATTGTTACAGATGATCAAAGGCAAAATAAATTGTTTTTAAATCGATAGGTAGTGCAAAGTTCGCTAATATGATTAGTAAAAAATAACAATAATTTGTTTATTAATATTTCCAAGTTAAGCTAGACATACATAGGCGAGAGGCATGTTAAATTGAATTTTTTGTACAGGTTGAGGAAGAATGTGTTTAATAGGTGCACAAGAAATATTAAGACGTTATGCTAGGTTCAAAGTTAACTTGCAAAAAATAGAACCAGACGAACGCATAAAGAAACAAGAGAGTACTTTCAATATGTGGAAGAACATTTTCGTTACAAGGTGGAGTTTGACGTTGCTAAAAAGGTATATCACAAGAGTACAGTTTCCCTATAAGAAATAACAGAAGAACAATCAGGTCAGGAGATTATGCTAAAGTATCAACCATATGAGCTTATAACATTCCCACGAAATTGCTTCTATACTCAGAAATATAGTCTTGTGAATCCCGAAACCAATAACGATAACACATTTCAACAAAAAAATAGATTTTTATATGAATAAGTCAATTTACTTAGCGAAAAAATAAAACAGGCCATCGGCAATAAAACCGCTCTTAAGCTAGACAGTTAAGTACAAACTAGTTCTAACAGCCCTTATGACACTTTAAGATAAGAGAAGCTAAATACTTTCAATATCTTCTTGGTTTCAGATCAGAGAGAAATAATATTGTAAAAAACATATGCCTTATAGTTTCGGATAGAAGATCTGAACATACATCGGTTATGATACGTATTGGTGATTACACTGATAAAACAAAAATAATTAAAACGCACATTTTAAAAACGATTAATAATATATATATATTTTTAAAACAGTTTTTGCCAGGCAAAAATTAAACTGCTTACTTTTAAATACAAAAGTAAAATTAAATGAACAAAACAAAAACGAACGTTCAACTGTGGTGTAGTAAGGTAAAATGAATATTTTCAAAAACATTCTGCACCATATAGAAATGACAAACGCACATTTTAAAAAACAAAAGACCTACGAAACGTTTTAGAAACAGCAATAAACGTTTTAACGTATCAACTTGACTGGAAAAGGTTTTACAAGAATTTTATAAAAAATTCGTGTTTTTGTCAAGATTTTCTGACACCAGTTTTATATATTCTTTGCTACAGTTAACTTATCGTTTCCATATATATATATATATATATATATATATATATACTCATACACCAAAAGAAAAATATATAGATATAGGTATACCCTAAAGTATTCGCCAAAAAGTTGTTTTCGGACTAAAATTGTATCAAATGTCAATTAAAATTGTTTGTGCAGCGTTGGTTGGATGTGAAGCATTGTCAGTGCAGACGACATGTTTATGATTTTTAACAATATTGAAATTAATTCTCAAGTTACCATTCATAATAGTTTTTACAAAGTTTTTTACAAGTTTTGATATACAACAAATTCTTCACAAACTGTTACGCAGACAATTTTAAATTGTTTTTACTCTTTCCATTTCTGCCGGAAAAAGTTTCTCAGACTATAATTTGCAATTTTTGACAAGAACGGGGCATTTTGTATTCTCTCGAATGAACTCTCCTTCAATATTTTTTTGAGTTCGCGAACGTTTCTCGGACTAAAACCTGCAAAACTGGTAAATTGGTCTAAGATTTAAGAGTACGAGCACAGACCTTTTTTGAACAGTTGTTACTTTACGTATGAGAAGCCAGATCCAAAGGAAATTTAATATGTGTTTATATGAACGATGCAAGCTTCCAATACATTAAATTTCCATATATGTATCAGGCTAAGAATATTACGAACGACCCTCGTATGTAACAGTCTGTTAAAATAATCTTTGTAAGTCTTTATTTTCACTTATCTTAACTTTTATTTTTCTTTTGGTGTATGAGTACGTTCAGTAGCAGCAGCAGCACTCTTTATGTATGCATTATTTATGTGTAGGTTTTTTTTCTATTTTTTGTTTTGTTTTGTGTTTTATTTTTGTGTTGCTGCTACTTTTATGTATGTGTGCTAGTTAAATTATTGGCTGCTGTGACAATTGCTGACACTAATGTTTTGCCTAATTATCTTAAGTTGGCCTGCCTCCATCGACAGCCATGCCACATCAAATATCATATAAATGGGGCGAAAGAGAATGAAAAAAAAAAACAACTGCATTATTAAAGCTTGACAGTTTAGGCGTAGCTATGTTGGTAGTGAATCGCTTGTAATAAAATTGCGAAGTGACAGCTGCCAATGATGACAACAATGACACAATTATGTGCATGTTGAAGTGATTTTCTTCTATTCGCATTGAAATTGAATGGCTTGCTACTGATTCGCTTCACACTCACCACTTACCCACCGTTTGAGCCACAACTACTTTTTTACTACTATTTTTTATTACGTTTCTGTTGTTGTTGTTGTATGGTTTCTGATGTTGATGATGATTATATTTGATTTATTATAGCTGATAGTAGAGAAAATAATAAAAATGACAGAGACTTGATATGAGTGCATATATGATACATGCACACGCTGTTTAACCCCCACACTTTGTGTGCCTCGAAGCTTTCGAAGCATTCTTTTCCATTTTTTATAACATTCTATGGCTTAAATATATGCGTCCAGTTTTTCTTCTTCCTGAAATTGATTCATATTAACCCGACTTTGCTGCACTCCTCCTGCAACATGCTTCTCCACTTAGTGCTGCTCTAGAAATGTCCGACATGTAGCATTATATATCATCCTCTAGTGCAGCAGACATGCACGTCAATGCATTGGTTGCTGTTCCCGGCGGCAACGATGGCGATAAACGAGTACGTTTGCTACGATCGTTTATTACCGTTCAACTGCAAAGCTTTGAGTTTCGTTCAACTATCGTATAGAGCTCATCATCCAACCTTAACGTCGTCATTATATGTAGTTATCGGCTAGTGGTGGCAGTTATGGTGTTTGTATAACTTTAGTGTGTGTTTGTTTTTGTGTGTTTGCATATGTGTGTGAGTTAGTTGCCTGCATGATTTGTGCAAATATATCTGTTGTAATCCTGTCGTAGTTCTTCCTGACATTGGCTAATGTTCTCGTCGTCATCAGTGTTCTCTTTGCTTTGCGGATTAGTACAGTGTGCACAGAAGTATTCGCACACATATCGTATGGATGACTTTGTTGCTGATTTGCAAATTCAAATAAAATAAAATGTTTTTGTTGCAACTAAAGCAGCCGACTATGGGTTTTTTAAGTATCGATATAAGCCCTTTATCCTACATAATTAGGATTAGAATGACGAGAAACCATTTGTGTCGCTACCAAAGTGCTCTGGCACAAAAGTCCTTAGTATCAGACTCATTTCCATTTGATTTATGTGGCAAAATTAAAAAAATATATAATATTATTTAGATTTTTTTATTCAAAGAAAATATTTGGCTGAATTGCCTAGTTCAAACGGCAACTCTAAATTTCGGTGCTACTTGGATTTCCCGGACTTCCGAAGCAATTGGTTTTTTATCCGAAGACAGTTTCATCTATATCTGGTTGTGTGCTTTCTCCGACATCCATTTCTTATCCTCGGCACTATGAAATGTTTCGCCGTTCTGCTTGTGGTTAATGCCCAGGCCGTTGTTTTGATGAAAAACGAGACAGCGATAGATTTCTGGTAATCCCGGTGATTATAAGGAAAACTATCTTTCCAGTTTCCATCGACTTGAGTAAAGCGTTTGACAAAACCTCACACACTTTCATCCTTCTTAAGCTTAAAGCCTTTGGCCACTTTGGCTTTTCACATCTTAATATATAAAAGACCAGCGTCCTGCTCCGTGCCCTATATCGTAAAACCTGTTCAGCCTGTGCCAGAACCTGTTGTAAATTATCCATATGAAATGTTTGTACTTACTAAACATTTTACTCTATATCGTAAAACATGTTCAGCCTGTACCTGAACCTGTTGTAAAATTATCCATTTGAAATTTTTGTACTTACTAAACCTTTTGCTCTATAGCGTAAAACCTGTTCAGCCTGTACCAGAACCTGTTGTAAAATTATCCATATGAAATCTTTGTACGTACTATACTTTTTAGAGACTGCTCAGCCTGTACCAGAACCTGTTATAAAATTATCCATATGAAATGTTTGTACTTACTAAACCTTTTAAAGCCTGTTCAGCCTGGACCAGAACCTGTTATTAAATTATGTATTGAAAATCTTTGTACTTGAAGACTATCGTCATTTTCCTCAACTCTACTATACATCAAACATCATGTCTTGCTATTACAGTGCTTCTTAATTAACAGAACCAGAACCTATTCGGTCTGCATAAACTGAACAGCAAGTATTACATTCAGTGACGTTGGTGTCAATGGAATTGCTAGAATTAAATCACAATGTTCGGCTTGCCTAGAATAATCGTGGATAATTTTTTTGAGCTTATATTCCCATCATTTAAGCAATAAAAAGATTAAAAAACATCCCACTGATTTTTACATGAGCTGCTTTGCTTTTGGCAGGCTGTCTAATATAATGGACAAAACCATGATAACGTTGTATTATAATATTTTAGTTCAACTAAAACAACCGGAGACAAATGCAAATGCGTTATTTATGCAAATGTTATTATAAAAAAAAAATTATACTTTGCACACCAATCACAATAATCACTTCTTTTTTGCAAAATTTATTAACACGCGATATAAAAAAATTGAACGCTACTGTTGGTCATAAAATCGAAAATCTAACTAAGTTAAACGTTATATATCTCCCTAAAATTATTTTTGTCATGTTGGCACAACTTCACTCCATAGCACCAACCTATTTGATTTTAGAAAAAAACTTTGGAAAATAAATAAAAAAAATTTTTTCCGAAGTGTCCAATATAATGGACAAGTCCATTGAAAGGGTTAAATAGATTTTTGGCGATACTTTGAGTCCGAATAACTTCAACAGTTATTCCAAAATTGCTATCCTGTGCCCAAAAAATTCCGATGTGAACGAAGTCAACGAGCAAGTGCTAAATATTTTAGTTGGTGACACAGTGCGAGATTTGAGCACGGACTAAATTGAAGACAGTGATGATAACGATAAACAAAATTACCCTGCCGAGTTTTTGAATAATTTTATCCTTCTGGAATGCCACTGCATAAGTGAAACCTCGAAATAGGAAGAATTATAATACTTCTTCGAAATTTCAATACCAAAAAACCTAAAAACTTTTGAAAAACCTAAAAACTTAATTAATCATCGCATAAGTATTGACAGGTGCACTGGCGAACATTAAATAGTTTTCATGCCTACAATTGATTTTGCCCCGACAAACACAGATTCATTTCACTTTCCGGAGGCGACAATTTCCAGTTAAACTGACATTTTCAATGACCATAAATAAATTGCAAGGTTAAATTTTACAAAATGTAGGAGTTTTTCTAAAAGAACTAGTATTTAGTCATGGGCATTTTACCGGGCTGATGATGTAAAACTAAGCATTATAGATGGCAAGGTACAAGGTTAATTGGTTAAAATTCTAAAGCCTGGTTTTCACAATGTCAATTTCAATGGTCAGTTGTTGTCAGTCACATGAAAAATGCCAACATGTTGTCATTTTTTTCTGTTTGAAAATGGCGAAAAATAGGAAAACCTGATCTCTTCACATGTTTATAGCAAAAATTGCAAAAAAAAAATGTTATTTATGTGATTTTTTAAACTTTTAAATTTCATGTCAAACAAAAAATGACTAAGTGAAAACCAAGCATAAGAATTTTTTTACTAGAAATATTGTATATAAAGAAGTTTTATAAAAATAATTTAATAAACATGTTTTCAAATAAAAACCTTTGTATATAAATCCAATAAATTTTTTGTCGCATTTTGTACTCTAAATGGTTCCTTCTCGTCGTAGGACGGGCTTTTACACTAGTTTGTTTATAACATGGATTAAATCTTATGCCGAAGAACGCAATGAAAATGTCATCTTTAGATTTTCCAATTAAAAATCTTTTACAGCTACGTCCTTTGCCTTGGTCCTTTGCTATTCGTCTCAACAATTGCTGATGTTGATGGTATCTTCAATGAATTCAATCTTTCTGTGTATGCCGGTGGTATGAAAATTTGTCTGCGTATACAAACTAATGCCGATGCTCGCAATCCGTAAGACGATCTGGTCAGCTTTTCCACTTGGTGTCAAAAAAATCTTCTGGAGCTCAACGTCAGCAAATGTCAAGCTATAACATATTCCCGTAAGTGACTCCAACTTCCTCGGAGAGCGTATTACATTCTCGGCAAGCCAGTTCCTTTTGTAAGCTCTTTACGGGACTTAGATGTTAACGTAACTTTAGGTCTCATATTGATAATATTATTAGTCGAGCCAACTCTGCACTTGATTTCGTGAAACACTGGTCCAGAGAGTTCTCCAATCCATACGTCACTAAATCTCTCTATCTTTCCTTTGTTAGACCCATTAACACTCATTCAATGCGAATCGAAACCGGTCCATGAAGATTCATTCGTTTCGCTATTCGTGGTCTTACCGGTTCTGACAGTTTCAACCTACCTCTTTATGCCAACCGCCTTAAGTTGATTAACATGCAAACACTTGCAAAACGAAGAGAAGTTGCCGATGTTCTTTTCATTCATGCGGAATCATTAACTGTCCAGAACTACTATAATAAATATCTATTAATACCGACCCACGCAACCTTAGATCTATATCTCTCTTCCACCTTAACTTTCACCGCACCGACTATGGAAGCAGTGAACCTATAACCAGAATGCTTAATTTGATCAATGAATTCGATTTTCACCTGAGCAGACCACTACTCTGAAATATCCTCCTTAACTTTCCAACGCCACTTCATCCCCCTCTCTTATGTTTTCTTCCAATTAAGATATGGTACAATTGTAAATTAAGATACTACCTGTTTATGATAAATTTTAGTTTTTAAGTTTATATTTTAAGTATTTAACGTTTAATATTTTTGGCATTCCAAGAAAACAGTATGTGTTCTTCGGCTAATAGTGCTATAAATTCGTTAAAGATATGGAACATTAATTTTTTTTTTTTTAATAAAACATGGAATACGATAAATTTAAGTTTACAAAAAAAATATACAAAAGTTCTAAAAGTTCGTTCATAACAATTTCAAATACAAACAATACGGTTTACGATATACAAAAACTTACCAAGTGACATGAATCACCTTATTATAAAAGATATTTTCAAAGTAATACGACTCATATTATCCAAACTATGAACTTAAGCGTTCCGAAGAAGTTTATATCGGGATCTTGGAAATAATGTGAACGGGATCTTGGATAATTTCTAATTTTTTTACATTTCAAAGAGATGTGTTTTAAGTCTTGAAGGTTACTTTTGATGTTAGGAAACATATTTGAAGTAACGTAAATTGCTGTCTGCACTTCAAGGATAACTGAACTGTCTTTTAGAGCAAAAGGAAAAATATTCGCGAGGAATCTAAAATATATTTTCTGAAAATGGAAAAAGTAATCAGCTCTGTTATAAATAGATTTCGGAATTATTTTGGAATTGGGAAAGGCAGCTTTAGTTTAAAGTTTTTTTAACAAATTTTTCAAACTTTTTCATCTAAATTTGTTCGCCAACAATCAGCTAATGAGTCGAATACTTGTGCTTTTAAGAAATTTCAATATAAATTATTGATTTGTTCAGCACAAAAATCTTTAAATTTAATTTTTAAATTGGATAAAACAAAAGTTGTATAAGTATCTATGCAGCTTACAAACATATATATATAGCTTGATTTCTTATCTCAGCACTATAAAGTACTCAAACTAGTGCATCTTAGAGTTTTCAAACTACTCATACATATAATATAAATAATAAATTCTTTGAATAATATCATATATTTGTATCTTGAAACTTAATTCTTAAATCTTTGTCACAAATAAACAGCATAACCCTGCCTAACCACCCTTATCCCAAATGAATATCTCCAAGCAAGCGAAAACAGCATTTTTCCAATTCCCTGCATTTCAATTTCATTGCATTCAGGATATTTATGCTTGTTTTTGTTTTTTTGTCACCGGTTCGCATTGACTTTACTTGATATAGAAAACTTTCAATGTCCATGACTGAGTGACTTTCTTAACTTATGTATGGTTTGTATGGCTATAATTGTGTGTGTTTGTGTGAGTGAGTGAGTGAGTGAGTGTATGTTTGCACACATATATTTTTCTGTTGAATCCTTGTTTGGAATCCAAAATTCTTGGTTGAATTTGCTTGCATTGCACATCAGATGTCATCGGAAAGACTTTGACTAACGACTTATGAATTAGTTTAATCGTCTGTGCGCTGATGTCTGAAGGGAGGTAGAATATTAAGGATAAAATATTGTGGTAAATAAGTTAGAGTAATGTTGTTGTTGTTTTTATAACATAGCAGTTTACTGAATATGGCATTACTGGAAAGGGTGAAAAAGATAGTATATATCTTGTTAAAGCAGCACATGACGTTTAGGCTTGACCGTTGTCAAAAAAGGAAAATATTGACGATTAGGCATATCTCCAGAATCGCAAATATTTACAAACATGAAAACACATGATATTAATATCGTTATTGAATCGGAAAGCGACTATTTAATGAGAGTCTCTGAATAGTTTAGTGATGAAGTTATTGCAATTAATAGAGTCGTAACTTCTTTTATAATTGCATTTATATACTATAGGTAATTATATTGATATTGAAAATGAGAAGTTTAAATTAAAAAAGAAGCACATTAAAGCATTCTAAAAATAAAACTTTATTAACTAAAACGAGGTCAATATTTTTATCTTTGACAATATTTAAGAAGTGCGTTTCTGAGAATATATTTTGTAGACATAAACAAAAAAATACTCACATACGGAGAATTCCTGTTTTTATAAATTGCTGAAAAGAGCATGTTTTTTTTTGATATAAAAGGTTAGTCATGCAAACTTTATTTAATAAGTCTTTTGTTCTTTATAAAATGATTTGAAAGGATAATCATAGAAGCCAATTTTGTCAACGTGTTGCTATGACTACAACAATACATAATACATGATAAGGTACAAAAGTGTTTTTTTTTTGTGTGCTCAAGGCAAATATGATAGCAAATACATATGCTACTCCTAAGCACTTCAAGTCGGTTAACTTATAACTTATTACTATTATAAGCACAGACTTTCATAAAATGTTCAAGTGTGTTGTTGTATAGAATTACTGCTAAATCAAAAAATGACTTCAGAGAAATGTGCAGAGAAATATTATGTCAATTATTGACATTAGGTTTCAGTAAACATTGGATTGTGAGACAGTAACAAATTGTCAATAAAAAACTTCTCTCATTAGAGATTCTGACAAATGGTTGCACAAAAATTGGCCTTTCGTCTGAAGTGTGTTTTTTAGTCTCTTAAACTTGTATGAAAACTTAAAGGAACTGTTTTAGAAAATATAATGTTTCATTGTTAACACTATTCATCAACTGATTTAAGTTAATTCAAGATTTCTGACAATGAATCTGCCACATCGTACATTGTGCCAGTTTTGAGAAAATCGGAAATCTGTTTAAAGTGTCGAAGCTAATATCTGATTCCAGATTCATAATTAGCAAAGTAATGACAAAATTTTCGACTTTGATTGTAGCAAACATATTTCTTGTTACGGAAAATAATTTCAATATTTGCTTCTTATTCCAGAAATATTTTGATTGATGTTATAAGAAAATAGTCTTGAGGATAACATGCTCGCAATATATTTGTACAAAAATAGTAATTCTTTTGCCATGAGCATATCGTATTTGTCAGCAACAAACAACATGATCGTATTTAACATAATATAGTGGTACAATATCGTTTTCGGTTTGATTGTTTTGTTTGTGTTTTGTTCGCACACACGCCATCAGACGATTGGCCATCAGTTAGTGCGTCGAACTACTATGAGGGACGGTCCGGTTAAGACGGTGATTTAAATTATTTGCTTGTATAAATTTTAATCAGAAAAAAAAATAAAGTTTGAGCACGGTTTGGCTGAGAATTGAACCTGGGATATTCAAATCAAATTAACAAGCGCTTAACCAACTGAATCACGAAATGAAAATTTTACTCGTGTTTGTGATCTTAGTTGCCTCAAAATTGGTCACAAAAAACAAAACAAATTGGTGACAGTAAACATAATTTAACCGTAAAATAGGAACATGTTAGGAATAAATTTGATCAAAAGTATAATTTTTTCCTCAAAGTGATACAAGAATCGGCTTCGGCAAAATTCACGTTCGGTCGGACACTTATTATAATCGATTAAAAAATCAAAATTAAATAAAAATTTTATTTCATTAATATAATTAAAAAATGTATTATAATCCGATATGAAAAAACTGGTTTTCGAATAATCCTAAATTCTTGATTTCACTACACTCAGAAAAAAGTGTCTCGGAATATGATAAAAAAGGCATCATATTTAGAGAAAAATGGTTTAGACTTTGCTCCAGAGAATGCTATTCTCTAATTGCGATACTAAATGATAAATGATAAAAATGATAAAAAGCTACCATGAAATAGAAAAATATATAATTTTTAGAGAAAAATACTTTTTTTTTTGAGAAAATATTTGTTTTTATTGAAGAAAATACTTCTCATAGTGAATTTTTTATCAAAATATAAGAAAAGTTTTTCATTTCCAATAAAATTTCTCTATAAATGAGAAATTTTTTGTGCGAGAAAAATACTTATTATTATTAGAGACATTGAAATGTTTCCATTTCCTAGAAGTAAAGAAATATTTTTACGCAAATGTGAAAATTTATTCTAATTGAAGAAAATTTTATTTGAAAAAGAGAAAATTGCTATAAAAGAGAAATTTTTTACCGGAGCCAGGTATGTGTTTTTTTCCCAGTGTACTTATAGTTAAAAATAAATAAAAACCGGTTGCTCAAAAAACTCGAAATGGGATTGATAACTCCAAACGAGATATTAAAGGTATAATAAAAAATTAACATCAACATAATAAAATTGGTATCCTGAATACAAATTTTTTTTCTTTTGAGATCCATTTGAGACCACCATTAAAATAACCAGACGATTATTATTTTTTTTTTAAACTCATGAAGAAAACTTCGACAATTTTGCAAGAGTTTTAAGAATAAAAGTGAACTAAAAGTTAAATAGGACTTAGTGGTCGTTTTGCTTAGATGTGGTAGGGTGTAGTCATATTTCTTAGAATGGTTCAGATTTGTTCTGAATATTTAATGTTGTTTTTAAATATCTTAAAAAAATTTGTAAATAAATTCAAAGAAGGTTGAGAAAAGTAGGTGTTGGACTTAAACAGGTTTTTAGCGTATCACAATTTATTGTTTAGGACAATTTTTTTGATGTTGAATCCGGATTTTTTTTTTAAATACTGAAGTTATGATTCAATCATTGGAAACACTCTATTCAAAAATATATTTTAGTGGATGCTTTAAATCAAATTTATTTCTGAAAATGTGTTTACTTATAGAACTCCAAACTTTGAACTTGTCGATATACTGCCTATAAGAATGTTAAAAGATTTGTTCCACTCCTCACCAGTTTAAGACAGTACCTTTTACATACCGTAACAAAAGTGCCCTAAAATTCTTTCTCTCTTTGGCTTTTTTACTCATCCACTACAACTATCCCACCAGGAAAACCGATCATTCCAAGATAGCTTCTTGGCACATACTTTTAGATTCAGAGGTCATGACCCTTTATTCCCAAACTGCTACTACGGGGGTATTGAACTCTTTTTCACTTCCTTGCAGCAGTGAAGAAGTGATAAACCCAGAATCGTCGTAGCTTCTTTTGAAAATGAACGAGAGATAAGGATTTTTTTTGTTCCCACTAGAAAAAGCGATCATCCAAGACAGCCCAGTCGGAAGATAGATGAACACATCTCCTAGACGATTCATCCTTTCCTACTGCCTAATGTATGAAAAAAGGCACTAATACCTTTGGTGATGTACAGGAAGCTGAAAAGCGATTTGAACAAACAAAAAAAAAAAGGGAAATTATTGGACTAATCGCTTCTTCCCTACTCGGAGAAACATTAAAGAGATTAATACATCCTTCGTATCAGTCAGCTGTGTTTTTTCATCCTGTTAAAAACAAATATCAATCGCAAGTGCTTTGGAAAAAATTAAAAATTTTTTCAAATATAAGCTACAAAATATTTTGTGTGCTTCATTGTTGTTTTGTGTTGTTTTAGAGAAAAGTCGTTTTTTATTTTAAAAAGTGTTTTTTCTGCAACAACAAATAAATGCATATGTATGTCTCTTTCATTGTCTAAAGAAGCTACGATGATTCTTGCCTAATCACTTCTTTATTGCCACAAGGAAATGAAAAAGAGATCAATACCCCCGTAGTAGCAGTTTCATACAAAAAAGTATGTGACGTTTGGGAACAAAGGGTTATGATCACCGAATCTAAAAGTATGTGCCAAGAAGCTATCTTGGGATGATCGCTTTTCCTGATGGGAGAGTGCGTTGAGCACTCAAAATTCGCTCTCGCTCTTCGATTCATCATTTATAAAAACAAAAGCAATGAATAATCTCTTCAGAGCAATTCGTTAAACGCTACGCTCTCGCATTAACTCCTCAAACAGATGTGTTGGTTCATGGTGAAATGAATATAAGGTGTTGTCATCCCCAATATCAGAAAAAAATAGGCTGCCTTATTTTGACAATTTCTTTTGAAATCGTAGTAGGGTTGCATATTTTTGTACTTTCCTGATACTAGTACTTTTTTGAGATGCTACTTGAATATGATACTATTATATATGTAACATTAAAATTTTAGTTTTTAATTAATAATTTATTTACTCATTTACTTATTAATTTTTGAAATAAGTAAATTTTAGCTCTTATATACTATCAACTTTTAGATACTTTCCACAAGTTTGATCTTTTCTATGAAGAGTGCATTCGGTTTTAGAAGAGAACCGCTTGACACTTGACAACATAAGCCGACGATCAGAGCTTTCTTGACAATCTTCTAAATTGAGTTTACTCATTACATAACATGCAACGCACTCTAGAGTATCTTCATGTAAAACTCAAAATTAACTGTCTAATCTTTATATAAATAGGCGTAGGGAAAACAGTTAAAAAGCATTTTCTCCCGTGTTTCTCAACCGATTTTGATTATTGTTTTTTTCCGAGCGTGGAGAAGGAGAGCACCGACTATTTTTTATAATAAAAATGGTAAAATAATTTACAAAGTGGTATTGACGTTTCTGTAGGAAACAATCATTATTCAATAAATTAAAAGGCTATCCCAATATTTGACGTCTTCTCAAGAAGTTGCGCATAAAAATACATTTAAAAATAGAAAATTTTTTATTTGTCGGTAAAGTTTCCATTGGTAATTGATACAATGATCGACATTTCATCAACTTGACAACTTTTCTGACACTTCCGTAGCGATAGCTTCGCTCCCCGATGTGTCGCTATCACAACAGTTGACACAGCCGAATGTGGCCAACGCATATAACAACGAACAGCTGTTTTTGACAGGAACTCATTTACTTGCAGATGAGAAAATCAACACTTGTCAATGCTACCTTATTAATTATTATACCATGGGCCCAGGCGATACTAGTATACATGAATATTCATTATATCTGTAGTCAAAAGCAAATATAATCTAATAAAATAATAATAAACTAATATAATAATCTAAGTCATAATCATGTTTCGAGAAATCTTACTTAAAGTTTCATCTTTATAAAAATTTTATGTTAGGTTTCTCGGTTTTTTTGTGATAACTTTTGCTAGGATTAAGTTTTTTATATAAACACACGACCTGTGCGTTTTGCTTACCAAAAACAAAAAAGTACTTATATTGAGTACTTAACGGACTCAAAAAAACACCCTTAAAAAACATGTATCTGAAACTCTTATAATTGTCAAAATAAGGCAGCATGTCAAAAAAAATATTGAAAAATGTCATGGGATGAGAACACCTTTCAATTATTTCACCATGTATTGGTTATTCGTTTGTTTACAAAGAGTGCTCATCGTTTTGAAAACATCATCACTGTTTTCATCCTCCGAGCTCTCCAAAAGATGTGCTCTTTATTTCAGCTGAAAAATATTTGAATTCATCAGTGATGAGTATTTTGATAGTTATCAGTTTAATATTTGCTATTAAGTGAAAGGAAACGCATACGTTATCCAAAAAATTTGATTTATTAAATAAAAAAAATACATGTGCGGAAATAAACTAAAATTAATTATTCATTTAATTCAAAATTAAAATTCATTAAACTTGAACGTCATCAAAATTTAAACATAACCTTTAAACTTTTTTGAACATTCAAGGCATGTCGATTCATTTTCTTTCTCATTAAATGATATATATTTGGATTTGTCTATATGTGAAAACCTTCCCATTTTAAATAATTAAACATTTAAGAAAACATGCGAACAAGTGTTTACACACAAATGTCCAACGAAATCCTACAATAAAAACAATTGAAACCAATTCACGATATGTTGCTGAACGACCGGAGATTGAAAGTGCGTGAGATAGTGGAAACCATAGGCATATCACTGGCTCAGAGGTCTCGAATTTGAATGATCACTTGAATATGAAAAAGCTACTAGAACATGGATGCCGTGTTTGCTAACCATCGACCCTCAATCGCAATCACAATCGATTTCATGAATTCGACTATGAATTGCTCCCTCACCCAACTTATTCTCCGGATTCATCTGCGAGTGACTATTTCTTGTTTCCAAACATAGAGAAATGTCTCGGCGTAAGAGATTTGACTGCAATGATGTAATTATATCACAAACAAATACATATTTTGAGAACATCGACATAACTTATTTTTTGGAAGTAATAAAAAAGTTGCGAAAACGTTGGACGAAGTGTAAAGAGCTCAAAGGAGACTCTGTTGAAAATTAAAATGACTTTTTGTCAAAAAACATGTTTTCCTTCAAAAAGTCACTGTCTAAGTGACCCACCCTCTTACAATAAATAAATTATTTGACCCGAAAAAATGATACAGGTTCATTGAAGCCATGAAGCTGCTTTAAAAAGTAAAACATAAAATAGATAAAATATTAGAAAAAATTCGCGCAATACTTATGCTGCACACAGCTGCAGTAACTAACATACCAAAACACTTACTTGCACATCGCTAAGCAAACATGTTTTTTATACACATGTATAAATGCCACAAACATACACGTATACACACAAATGTGCAAATTCATCTGTCAGCAAGGATGTTGCCAAAAGCTTATGCATTTAATCCTTTAAATGCTCAAAATGTACGAGGTGATAGCGACATTTGTATGTGTGTGTAGTGTGTATGTGCGTTTGTATGTCGATGCGCGCTTGTTTGTAGGTGAATCCTTTAAAACGCAACCTGCTCACAGTGTCACAGCGCATTGCACTGAAACGCCAGACTAGTTCAAGCTCCCGATATCCATTTGCCCACGCAGAACTGAGCAGAGCAGAGCTCAACCCAACAACGCACCCGTAACAGAATGTTAAGCCAACCAACCGAAAGCGCTCAATCATCGTTAGTTACCATATTTCCGATGCCAAAAAAATAAAAATAAAAACAACAAAAATATAAAACAAATAAAAATCATGCATAGAAATAACGATGTAGAAACCTAACGGTGAAATAGTGTTAAACTAGGTTAGAGTTACAAATTCATGCATTCCGGCCAACACTCAAGCTCGTTCTCCCCCGTCTCAAGCCGGGTTTTAGTTGCAGATAAATTGCACTGTGCAGAGTGCAACAAACAAAAAACTTGGCGAAACCGTAAAACTTGCGCTTATTTATTTGTGTGAGCCTCACTGTGTTGTAGATGTATGCGACTATGTGTGAGTGCATGAATGCAATGTTGATTTTGTAGGTAAACCCTTACCTGTCATAAATTCCGCTTAATTTTTTTTTATTTTTTTTATTTGTTGCGATTTTTGATTTTGTTACCTTCATATTTGCACACAACAGTCGTTTTTGTTTTGTTTGTTTGCATTTTGCAAGCAAATAATTTTTTTATTCAAACTTTTTAACTGTTAAAATCTAATAAAATAAATTCCAAGTTAAAGGCCTGCAGTTGGCAAATAATTGATAAAAGCGTTGCATATTATTTTATGAATTTCAATTCGGGAAACGAAAAAATAAATAAAAAAAAACAAATACAATTTGTGCCACATATAACGGGTTTCAACGGTAAGAGTGCCTCTTTATTTCGACAAAGATTCTTTTATTAACGTGAATTGCATTTTTCGAAAATGTTTTCAATACCTTTTAAAATATTCTGATGAACTTTTTAATGCTAAATTTCTTTATCCCGTACTTTTTCATTATTAATTGAAAGCAAAATAATTGCTGAAATGTGCTGGATGATGTGTGCAAATTTTGTTTTTAAGTTTTTACAGGTTTTTTTTAATTTGGTTGTGCTGATGTGATGTGCTGCAAAATACCATAGAATGCTTGAAATTCATGGCTTAATTAACGCTAGCAATTCAGCAAATATGGAAAAAATTTGTAAAATTTGTGAGAATAACAATAGTTTATTGATCAAATAAACAAATTGAAGTAAACAATTGATGGGGTTTTAATAGCAGTTCAACTTGAATATAAACAGCTCATGTTACAACTTCGTTCATGAATTTCAAATAAGCGCGTCAGACATTTTTTTTTTCACTTCAAGGTTACTTCATATACTTTCTGTCAAAAGAGAGAGAAAGATTGAAGTTTTATCTGGCCAACTTGAAGTTAAGACGCCATCACCAGTCATCTATTTTGTAGAAATTTATTTTGTATTTCTATAGCACAACGCAGCACAACTTCAGCACATCGCAAAAAGTTGTTGAATTCCACAGATAAACAATAGTGGAGCTTATTTCTAAAGTATGTGAATTTTTTCATTTCATTTCTATGGCAAATGACAGCACAACTCGAGCACATAACAGCACAAATTTCGCATTTCAGAAAAAAAAAATAAAAATATTTTTTATAAACTTGAAATGAAAGCACACTAGGACACATAACAGTTCATTGCAATTCAAATGCATTTTCAGCATTTGTGAAATATTTTCACAAAAATAAATTTTTAGATTCTTCTCGGAAACTACTTGTAGTTATTCAAAAATATGGTTCGCCTCGATCTAAGTACTATCTGTACCTTCTATATAAGTTTACTAAAGTTTTTAAGCTACTTGCGTAGAGCATAATTTTTCTTTCCGTCCATTACCGAATCTACCAAGTAGCAACAGAGTAAGCTCACTGTCAGCCATAACAAACTATTCGGCATTCGTCATCAGCAGCAACTTCAACACCAATGAAAAATTTTACCTCAGCACCAACGCATCGACCAGGTTTCAACTACATATAATGAATATTTTATGCACTCCATTAGAGGTGTTTTTTTGTTGTTGTTGTTGTTTTTCTTCGAGTAACTCACATGAGTTACTCGTGCCGACTGGCAAGAGTCTCACATACATTTCATTCTTTGCTCGTCCACAAGAAAGTCTTCCATAACATTCTCTACTAATGGTCGATATCCTTGGCTATGCTATAACGTACAACAATGGCGTGTCTGTGCTTGCCGTATTATTGTTGCTGTTGTTAGTACTTATGTTGCTATTGTGTTGGTAAATGCTGCTGATGACCTATTCTGCCACCAATCCATAAATTTTCACTGATGATGTGTGCTCGTACTTCACTTTCCAGGTTTCTAGGTAGAAGCATCATCGTAGATAATATTCTGTGCTAGAAGTTTGGGTGCACTTCTCTCATCGGCTCAGTTTTGAAATCATGTTGCATATTTTTGTGATTTCTGTTGCATACTTGTTGGCTGTTGGTAAAATGGAAAGAAAAATGAGGCGCTCTAGCTACGCTATTGAGTAACAACAGTTATAAGTAAGACAACACAAATTTTTGGAATAAAACGAGATTGCATACGACTAAATGTGAATGATGTGAGTGATGTGCTGGCATGATGGGTGAGTGAGTAGGTACAGCAGTGAGTATTGGTTAAAATTCAAAGCCACCTACATACTATATGTATGTGAGTGTGTGTATTTTGAACAATCTAGCTCATCATGAGAGTGATTTTCTGGGCATTGTTTTTTAAAACTAAAAAATTTACATAAAAATCTTGCTGTTATCGTTGTGTTGAATATTTTGTTCAGTCTTTTGCTATAGTTCTAAAAAAACAAAAAATCAGCAACATGTCAGAACATATTGTTTTATTAAAATAGCATAGAATATACATTTTTGAGATTATTTTGTAAGTTTAATGAGGCTGCTTAGCTTATAGAAAGATTTTATTTTAAATTAGCGGATGTAACCCGGTGTCACTCGGGGTTGTGCCTCGAGCATAGAAAAAGGATGATTTTAAAACTGCTCTCAATTTAACATATATTAAATTATCCATTAAATTTTTAAATTTTTTAAATTATAGTTTTTGGGGTTTTGTCCCCTCTTTCCGACGAAAGTGTTTAGTCAAATTTCTGTAAAACTGTACCTGGTAGAGATGATTACAAAAAAATGACATCTTCAACGTCTCGATCTGACGTCTGGTTTCTGAGGAAAATGGTCACGTAATATGAAAAAAGCCATTTCGAGAAATATGCGTAAAAAGATGAAATTCTTTGTGAAAATTTTTACTTTTGAAAAAAAAATCAAATTCGACCAACTTAAAGGCTCTCCCCTAACGAAATTGATCAAAGAGCGGGTTATTTGTCAAAAATTGTATTTCTCTCTTCGAAGGTTGGGTACCCACGCCACACCATGGGTAAATCCTAACGTTCGTACTTTATATTCGAAAACATTTCTTCATATATTTTACACATTTCGCAGACAGTTGTTCAATCAAGATAACTGCGTTCAAATATCCCTCCGTAAGTATTAAAAGTGATAAAGGCGGATTCACTGATCATCTTCAGCAAGTTTTTTGTGAGCGCTACTTTACTCTCTCTCTTCGTGAATGTTCCGTGCAACGATTCACTGATTTCTAAACATGTTGAACAACAAAACAATTTAATATTGCCAGAAACAATGCTTCTTTATTTTGAAGCTTCGAAAAATAAAATATGCCAATTTCAACTCAAGAAACTCCATTCTGGCAATTCCGCTCAAGAACATTCAGCCGGTGTTACCAGAATGTGAAAAATTTATCAAAACTGGTAAATTTTGTTTTCGCTGTGAAAATGTGAACTTAAGTTTCATTTTGGTTTTTTAGTGAAAACCAAAAACATTTTTAGGAAAATTTCTCAAAAGCTTAAAGGATGTTCTGTTTGGTATTACTTTCAAAAACGAATTAAAATTATTGACCTTCATCTAATGGAAAAGAAAATTTTTGAAGTTTGTACCATTGTAATACTTAATTATTTTATATTAATATTAATATTAATATTTTTATAACAATTAATTAATAGTTTTAGGGCTTAAGGGGTAAGAGTCGCGGTTACGAGTCCTGCAGAAAAACAATATTCAGATTCTTCAGACAGTGGCACTGAAAACAAAAACAAAAATAAACAAATTGGCCATTTCAGCCCTTGAAAGGACTTTGACCGAGCTTCTTATGATCAATTGTGTTGTGTGTGTTATTAAGTGTTTGCACACAATTGATCTAGAACTGGACCTACATGTTTTATGCCGACTCCGAACGGCCGAAAGCTTTGGATGGCATTATTTACTCTCTGAGGCTTGCCATTGTCTGCAGAGAGGTGGTGACCGATCAGAAAAAGTTTTTTATTGAAAAAACTTTTCGCCGCAACTGGGAATCGAGCTCGGTCTCCAAGCGTGCTAAGACACACACTTAACCTGCACACCATGGTCAAAATGGTCGCAACAAAAATAAAGCGCTTTCAGAAGTTGAATTTTAAGTTCCAAACACTGTTAAGAAAAATTTTAAGGAAATTTCTCGGTTCACCACGATATTTGCTACATGTTTTGAAATAATTGAAACCTGAAACATAATTGAAACCTACATGAATATTAGCTGTGTTCGATGAAAAATTCTCAGTGCCAAAAGCAAACAAATTACGGAATAAGCCTGAAAAAAATTACTAGTTTTCATTAAACTGTTGAAAATGATAAGCAAAAAACCTATTTAATACCTTTTCCATTTTTCAAACTTTCGAATTTTTCAACAAAAACCAAAACACTTGATTTATTTATTTGTTGCTATAAAAATTTGTTACTTTTTATTTTATCACAAAAAATAAAAGCGTAGAAAAGAGAAGAGAGCGTAACATAGATCAGCTTCAAAAACAAAGATCAATATCAAGTAAGAGGTGGTAAAAGGAGAAAAATGTCCTCATCAAACAGTTTTTACTAATCTGTAGTGAGAAATCTAAACTTAGAGGAGTTATCAAACATAGGTTATGTTTAAAAAATTGGACGAAACACATGGTTAAAAACTAAAAATATTTCGTGTTTTTGATCGATCACACATATTTAATAAATTTTTGTTTTGGATGTGAAATTTTTTTCTTAACTGTGAAATTTTTTTTTAAATTTTGTTAAAAGAAAATGTTAGGCTGTGGTAACCCAGCATTTATCAAGCAAGTTGCAAGTTTTTGTTACTCTCTCATTAAGTGTGGACAAGATAGAGCGCATAAACTTCATTTAAAATAACTTTAAAAACATGCTGAATGTGATCAATGAATCCGCCTTAATTGGAACATTATGCGTTTGACCGCATTTTTACTAAAGTTTTTTATATTTTTCGTTCATTCGGACAATACAAAAAAAGGAAATACTTTTGAGGCTATACTTGAATATAGTATAATTCTTCGAAATGTTCGGTGCCACGTGGTAAGTGTAAAAGAGAAAATAAAATAGCGGTATTCTCGCAGTATAGCAAATTTGCAAAATTTGTGAAAATGCAACCTTGCAATACTATTGTGAATATTAAAAGAAATGCCGCAAACAGGCGAAAACAAAAAATTTAAATACTTACTCTATCTCACACAAACTAACAGCTCTATTCTAACAAAATCACAAAAACCACCTCAACATCAATTGATACAAATGTCACAATTGATACAAGTTCCTATTCTGAGCAATTTAAAAAAGCTCTTTTTGTATCAATTGAGATGGAAATAGTGATGAGTAGCTAAGCATGTCACAAACACAGATTTCATAAAAATTTTGCAGAAATAAAATATTATAAAAAAAACATTTTTACCGAAATGTAGGAGGGAAGTTCTATTTACGTAATTAATTCGTTGAAATATTCAAAAGAAGGAAACCTGTTGAGAGAAGACCACTTCTTAGCCATCTGCTGGACAGCTCTGATATAAACACACGTCCAGAAAGCCTCTCGGTTGCCAAAGTCAATGCGTTGGAGTTTATGTAACGAATTCCTAAAAACCATTCTCCTGAGCACGAGTTTTTTTGGATATGTTCTTGGCAACGTTATTTATTTTTATGCGTTTTATTTTTATTTTTATTCGACGGCAACAATTTCTCCGCGTTTCGATTTTATTTAAATAATATTATTTTATTTGAGTCAAATTTCTTTGTCAAAAAATAATGTCAAATTGAAAAAAGCTTTACACCATTATGAGGTGAATTTTTAAAGCTTTTTTCTTGTGATAGTTTACTCTGAATATGAATCAATAGAGGCGGATCAAAAATATCACAATTTTTCAGTATCAACTGATTGTGACGATAATGCCAGCATAAGGCTGTAAAATGAACAAATTTGTCTCAGTCAGAGTGCAAGGTTGCACGTCCACTCAAAACATGGGTATCACTGTTGCACAGATTGCACGTATTTCAAAACTTTTATTACTAGTATTTTGTTGTTTTGTCGTTGCACGAGTTGCAAGATTCTGCAACTTTTGCAATTCTTACACCTTGCTAGGTTATAAGTTTTAAGAAAGGTTTAACAATACTAGTATAGCCTGGGGTCGAAATTCAACCAATTTATTGATTGCCTTTTTATAATTTTATGCGAGATGATTAAAATAAGTTCAAGGCTATAACTTTTAATTGATTGGAGATATAAAGCTATTTTCTTCAAAAAACTTATTTTTTTTTTATTATTTTTTTCAAAAATAGAAAACCAACATTTAAAAAAAAATTAATTTTGTCAAAGAAATCATAGGGGATAGCCTCGATTTTTTGATGGCACGAACAGTTTATTAATTAAGTGTCAAAACAAAATAAATTCACCTAAAACTCGGTAAAGACTTTGAAAGAAAATCAAAAATGCAATTTTGAGTTTTTGTTTTTTTACAACAAAAATCATTTTTACCCCATATTTTAAGAATAAATCAAATTTTATGGTCTGTTTTTAAAAGGAATAATTTAAATATAAACAAACAAAAAACGGTATTATTTTTAATAGTTTTTTTAAATTAACTGATAAGACTTAAATACAAAAAAGAAATAAATAAAATCAATTCACAGATGGCGGAGATATTGGCTTCTCAATTTAGAACATTCAAATTGGAGACAGTTTTTTTCTCTATCTTGGCATTTGGTTGAAACACACTCTAAATAACTAACGACAATATTAAGAAAATTCATTAAAAATACTTTTGGTTTGAACTTTGCTGTCATTTATATCATATTTGAAAGAAAATTTAACAAACTTTCAGAAAAAAATTAGAAAAATTGAAAAACCGTTAAAATTCAACCAAGATATTCACATGGAAAATCAAATTTATGACTTCAAAACACATTTATTTATAAATTTTACTATTAAGGAATGGATAAAACTAAATTTTTTTAAGAAATTGTCATTTTTGAAAAAAACTCAAATTCAACCAACTCAAGAACTCTCTCCCAACCAAATTTCATATTGATCAAAGAGCGGGTTTTTTCTCAATAATTTAAGTTCTTTCTTAGAAGGTTGGGAACCTTCTCTATCAGATATATCATTTATATATACATTCTGCACATCTGGGCAACATAACCTTTCGAATGGTATAAGTTTCATTAATTTTGAGTTTTAATTAATACCAAAAAAGCGTACGACAAACTTTAATGTTCACGTATTAATATATAACTAGTATCACCTGGGGTCGAAATTCGACCAATTTATTGATTGCCTATTTATAAATATAGTATCACCTGGGGTCGAAATTCGACCAATTTATTGATTGCCTATTTATAAATATATGCGAGATGATCAAAATAAGTTCAAGGCTATAACTTTTCATTGATTGGAGATATTAAGGTATTTTCTTCAGAAAAATTATTTATTTATATTTATTTAATTATTTCTTTCAAAAACAGAAACACAACATATAAAAAAAATTTAATTTTTTTAAAAAAAATCATAGGGGGTAGCCTTGTTTTTTTGATGGCACGGACAGTTTATTAATTTAGTGTCAAGACAAAATAAATTCACCGGCAATTCGGTATAGACTTTGAAAGAAAATCAAAAATGCAATATTGAGTTTTTGGTTTTTTTACAACAAAAATCATTTTTACCCCATATTTTTAGAATAAATCAAATTTTATGGTCTTTTTTTAAAATGCATAATTTAAATATAAACAAACCAAAAACGGTATTATTTTCAAAAGTTTTTTTAAGATAACTGATAAGACTTAAATACAAAAAAGAAATAAATAAAATCTATTCACAGATGGCGGAAATATTGGCTTCCCAATTTAGAACATTCAATTTGAGACAGTTTTTTCCTCTCTCTCTTGGCATTTGGTTGAAACACACGCTAAATAACTAACGACAATATTAAGAAAATTCATTAAAAATACTTTTGGTTAGAATTTTGCTGTAGTTTTTAGCACATTTAAAAGAAAATTTATCAAACTTTTAGAAAAATGAAAAAAATTTAAAAACCGTTAAAATCCAACCAAGATATTCACATGGAAAATCAAATTTATGACTTCAAAACATATTCATTTAGAAATTTTACAACTGACGAATGGATAAAACTTCAATTTTTTAAGAAATTGTTACTTTTAGAAAAAACTCAAACTCGACCAACTCCAGAACTCTTCTTCAACAAAATTTCATACCAATCAAAGAGCGGGTTTTTTCTCAATAATTTAAGTTCTTTCTTAGAAGGTTGGGAACCTTCTCTATCAGATATATCATTTATATATACATTCTACACATCTGGGCAACATAACCTTTCGAATGATATAAGTTTTATTTATTTTGAGTTTTAATTAATACCAAAAAAGCCTACGATAAGCGTTAAAATTCACGTAATAATATATAAGATCTTATAAATTATAATATCAAAGTCACAGATAAGCATTTTATATGTTCGGACGAAAAGGTCCCATATTTTGTTGCAGAAATTCTGGTCACTGTAAATGCAGGCTAGAGGTAATACAGACTTTTTAGTCTCAACTAAATCTAAAATTCACTGCTACGTCTTTTTATTTAAGTTTTAAATGATTGTCGCATCACATGTGCCTTCATGATCTTCTGATGGCAACCCATCAAGTGTCAGTGTATAGCAGAAAACTCATACACAGAGGGAAAAACCTATGGACTCAATACATAAATTTATGTACTCATCGCATAGTTTTCTGCACACAAAAATTTTACATTTTTCATGTATTGAGTACATGTTGAAATCTTTATTGACTACATAATGCTTTCAAGCGGTTATGTAGTCAATAAAGAATTTTATGTACTCAACGCAAACTGTTACAAATAATTTTATGTAATGAGTAAAGATCTTATCTACGTATTACATAAATTATTGACTCAGTACATACATAATTTACTCATTACATATTTTTAGTGCATACATTTATATAATGAGTACATACATCATTTACTCATAACATATGTTAAAAACATAATTTTATACAATGATTACATGCATAATGTATTCATTATATATTTTTTGTTCATAATTTCATGTATTGAATATATACATAATTCATGTCTGTGCCTAAATCACCTTTTCAACAAATGCAATAAATAGCTTAATAAAGAAATGACTAGATTTCACAAAATAATTCGCAATTGCTTATAGAAACCAAGCCATTTATTTCTTATCCAATCATCGCTTTTGTTCTAGAGTTCTAGAGTACAGGATAAACTCATTCTCGCTCTGATTTTCTAGAGGCTTTAGAGGTGTTGCTTATTTGAAAATCAAGAAACGAATGACATAAAACAGCAAAATCGTGTGCCGATGTGCAACAGATACGTGTACTGAGTCCATATGTTATGTACTGAATACATGTGTCACTTCAATCGTATAAGAGGGACGTGTATTGAGTCTATATTTTATGTATTGAGTAAAGTTTTTGTAAAAAATTACATAACACGTTGATTGAGTACACGTTGCTTGTATCTATTGAAGTCTGCTATGTATTCAACACATAACATGATGTATTGAATACATTTTTTATTCATTTTAAAAAGTGAATAAATTGATATGTAGTCAGTACACGCTCCCTTTACTCAGTAAATACTGCTCTTGTTGCGTTCTCATACAAGTTGAAGTGCATAGATTTTACATAGCTGTCTCTGTACTGACTACATAACTTTTTCCCTTAGTGTACATTTGTCTTGCTTGAATTTGTCACCGGCTGGCTGTGTATGTTTTTCCTGCTGCAGCTGGTGACAATGATGAGTAGCAGTACTTTATGCAAGACCACCACTAACCCAACACAACTCATCATAACTGTGATGTTACTCGTAAGACATACACATATACCTATGCACTTGTAATCAAAGATACACCCAGTATATACGTAGTGCACGTTAGAGTAATCAACATTTTCATTATTTTTGCAAGTGCCCTTGTGTTGCCCTGTTGTTGTTTTTGTTATTGTTGTTGTTGCTTATGTTTTTGTTATTGTTTTTGCTATTATTTGTTTTTGTTATTGCAAAAGTTGCACTAGGTTAGCAATAGACAGGTATTTTTGCTCGTCATCATGCTTAGCTGCGATACTGGCTGCTGAAGACAAGAAGCATCGAGGCGAAATTCTCCACCCCAGCTATTGCAGTTGCAACTTAACATTCTACTAAATGCATCCACAATTGCTACAACTCTATAGTTCAATCTGATGCTTGATGAACTTTTCACTTTTGCCATAAAATTGTTAACTATTCTATATTTCGATTTTTTTTTAAACAGTTTTGTTCGGTTGCTACTCGTCTCTGTGTCTTACAACAACATAAATATGAAGCACACATACACTGCAATAATAGTACTTTATGTGGCTTTGTGTGGAAAATAATTTCGTGCTTGAATGAAGTGTTTTTAATAGCTCCTCTGTTACATGTGTGCGTGGGCTTCCGCGTAGGTGTGTGTGTGTGTGTGTGTGAATTTTTTCCATATGAAATTTTAATGGTTTTCAGTATTCAATTTGTAAGAGAAGCGAGCATATCGAACATTTTTTTAAAGTAAATCGAAATATTTTTACCAACAAATTAAAAAAGAGAACTTCAATAATTTTATTTCAT
Organism: Tetanocera ferruginea; assembly: GCA_958299015.1. NCBI lineage: Eukaryota > Metazoa > Arthropoda > Insecta > Diptera > Sciomyzidae > Tetanocera > Tetanocera ferruginea. The sequence continues at coordinate 155,954,405 of OY282642.1, read as the reverse complement.
TAAATCGCTATTTCTTACGTTTAATAAACATTCTATTTTGTATTTACTTTATTACAAAAATAGCAAAAAAAATATTTTATACTATAAAAATCTTCATAAAAACCGACTACATTTGTCTATACAAGAGCTATAAAAAAAAAACAATAAACATAAAATTACTCCGACTTAGAAAAATGCTCTCTCGACTTATAACATTACTCAAGTTTAATCAAACTTAACAGGATCTTTGGGCGGCTTGAATAATTATGCCCTGTTAAGTCCTCAAATGCTGTTTAACAAAATCTGTCAAATCAACAGAGACTACACACACACACACACACACACACACACTCCCTCACACATACATGTCCTGGCAGACACATTCATAGCATGAGAGCATTTAAATTGAGCCAATGAGCAATCACGTACCGAGTGTGAATATATTAAATTGCCATTAACTACAGATTCCACAAACATGAAGAAATGCAGACATTGAGACTCGACAACGTAAAACTAATCTTGCTGATATAAAGCAGGCGTTGGCCGCAGGGTATCGAAAATACCTCAAAATGTTAGAAACGTGCAATGCATTCAAATAGCAAAAAACAAAAAACAAAAAAAAAAAAGAAAAAGTAAAAAACTAATGTTTACCTCACCAAAAACAAAAAAAAAAATAGAAATAAAAATATGAAGGAAATCCAAACCAAGTTAACACCGACACAAGACATCAACGACGACGCACACAAATAAAATTATACAAATACTAATATACGTTGAAATCTCAACAAAAGATTAAAAGGACATTCCAGTCAGGCAAATATTAAGGTTGAAAGCATAAAGAGTAAAACTTGAATAAATTTAATAGCATAAAAAAATAATAATAAAATAGTGGTAATTTTAACAAAGCAGACCAGCAGAATCCAATGACCGCAACTTACCCCCCAGCCCTCCTACCATAACCCAAAGTATCACCCGCATAAAATAGCAGCTGATGCGCGTCCATAAGAAAAGGTAGTCATTTTATTTAAGTACTAATTTAAAATTTAAATAATGACAACTGAAATTTGGCCATAACTAAAATGAGCTCATTTCGGGTAACATATGCTACAAATTATGGCAACAATTTATTAAGCTAGAATAAGAATGGGCTTGGCTGTTGCCGGCTTGCCGGAAGGAAAAACACATGTAATCAAGCCAAACTTTTGTGTCCTTAGATATGTTGCTAGGTAGTTGCTGCATGCCAGCAGAAAGTGATTTGATACCGAAACAAAGGTTAAGCATATCATCAGGTGTAACGCTTTATAAGGGTCATCAAGGAACAAAGATGGAGAAAACGTGATCTTGTATAGAAATTGAATATGTTTAAATAAAAACATGCATGTCCCGTGACGGTCTGTCAATACGATGAAAAAATAGCAACAACGCATCGTCTATTTCTGACGGCTTGTCTGTTCATGGTTAACTTGATTAGCATATATGTCGTTTTGTATTGTTATCGACAGTGCGTAAAAAATCATATTTAATGGTAGCTGTTTTTTGGGTAACTCACAATTAAAGTTAATGAAGCGAATCTGATTTGTTTATAGTTTATGCACAGATTTGAGTTTATGTTTTGATTTTTGACTTCATGCATGCAACATCATCTGGACTCTGGGCACGTGCGGCACAATTTCGTTAATGTGACAATTGAGTATATTTATTTTATAGTATTGCCTATGAGTATAGTAGGCCATATCAACAAGTTGTGGTCGTGATGTAGCTAAAAATGTTAAAATTTTATGGATATTTTAAAATGCATTTCTAAACGTGTCAAAAGTTTTCAAGAATACCAACTCGTATTTGGAAATTAGGTTTGGTAATAGTGTACTAGAGTTTTCGATTTTGATATGTTAGGATATTTTATTTTTAGAGATTGTATAAAAACAAGAATTTGTGAATCAAATAATGTAGGGGCTGGCATTGCCCTTTTTGTATTAATGCGAATTTAGGAAGGGGGTTCACTTTTAATAAAAGACTCTCTCTCTCTGATTCGATTAAGCATATTTTGGAGTTGTTCTCAAACAGTGAAATAATTATTATGTCCAAAACCTGACAGAGAAGGTGGAACATTGTGTCTACTTTATTGGAGAGAACAGGATTGTTACTCTTGATATTTCAAAAGCTTTTGCGCGAATGTGGCATAATGCACTTGTGACAAGACTTATTGCATATGAAGTTGGTACACTCAGAAAAAAGTGTCTCGGAATATGATAAAAAAGGCATCATATTTAGAGAAAAATGGTATAGACTTTGCTCCAGAGAATGCTATTCTCCAATTGCGATACTAAAAATTCTCTAAAAATGATAAAAAGCTACCATGAAATAGAAACATATATCATTTTTAGAGAAAAATACTTTCTTTTTTGAAAAAATATTTGTTTTTATTGAAGAAAATACTTCTCATAGTGAAGTTTTTATCAAAATATAAGAAAAGTTTTTCATTTTCAATAAAATTTCTCATTAAATGAGAAATTTATTGTGCGAGAAAAATACTTATCATTATTAGAGACATTGAAATATTTCCATTTCCTAGAAGTAAAGAAATATTTCTACGAAAATGTGAAAATTTATTCTAATTGAAGAAAATTTTATTTGAAAAAGAGAAAATTGCTATTATCAAAAATAGAGAAATTTTTTACCGGAGCAAGGTATGTGTTTTTTTCTCAGTGTAGGTATCACGGTTGCTATTCTTAAATTTTATTCGGGAGCAAAATTAATGAAAAAAGTACCAAACTGAAAAAAAGGACCAATTTTTTTTACTTTCATTAGCCCACAAATATTGCTTGCAGTTTAAGTTAACAAAAAAAAAATGACATTTCAATATTACTTTACAATGAATATTACAGAATTTACCATTTCTTATTCACAACTAGGGAAGTGTAAAAAGTAGTAATCCACTGACAAAAGGAAGTATTGCCATCCTTATTACTGCATGCTGGCAATGTATATTCTTTATAATTTTCATCACACCTGCCAAAATTGCACAACCATTTTAAAGAAAATTTTTTTTCTCTTTCAACAGTTTCCAACTGATCAAAGCGAAGCAATAGGGGTATTCTCGCAGTATAGCAAAGATGCAATATTTGTGAAAATGCTACCTTGCAATACTGAAATATGCAACACTGCGGAAGCGCACAAAATCACAAATATTGTGAATATTAAAAGAAATGCCGCGAATAGACGAAAACAAAAAATTTAAATACTTACTCTATCTCACACGAACTAACAAATTTGTCTCAAGCTGAGTGCACGGTTGCACGTCTACTCAAAATATGGGTATCACTGTTGCACAAATTGCACGAATTGCAAAACTTTTATCGCTTGTATTTTGTTGTTGTATCGTTGCACGAGTTGCAAAATTCTGCAACTTTTGCATTTATTACACATTGCAAGGGTTTTGCAAGAATACCCCTAATGTAATTTGAGTCAGTAACAGGAGTGCATTGATTTGGACACAAATTAAAGTTTTAAATAATGATTAAATTTTAATTGACCCGCGTTGTTTCAAAAGTTAAATATTTTAATATTTATTATGACCATTATTTCTTAAAAATTGTTTGCATAAACTTGGTCAAATGGAAAAAAAACATTTTTAAATTTTTAAAAAATTGGCGACGAAAGGATTCTAGTATTCATGATTTTGGTTGAAAAAATTTTTTTTTGGTGGGTCGAAAAATGCCCACGATTTTCCAACAGAATAATGAATCCATCAATAAAATTATGAGTTACGATGGAAATATGAATACGGTTTGAGCAAATTTATACTTTTAATTGAATGAAAATTCTATAAATCTAAATTTAAATTTAAAAATTTGATAAATTTATACTACACTGAAAACTAAACAATTATCGCCCATGAATTTTTAAGCGACAAATACTTAATTGCCATTCTTTTTTTTTGAGTGAAACTAAAGATTCCAGCTTTAACATATTTTTTTATAGCCTTTTATTGTACGATGTATTGTTTATAGCAGAATTGGCAAACGGCGTCTTGTCATAGTAAGCTGTTAATTCTTGAAAACGCGAATCCTTAGGGCACTTGTTATGTCCGGAAAATAATTAATTTTTATATGGCGATAAAGGCGATCGAATTCTGCATGATATGATTGAAAAGAAGGGTTGCTCAGTAGAAATCTTGTGTGCTGAGTGCCTGGAAACTGGTCGATAAATTTAATTATATTCCTAAAACTATTGCACTTGAGAAAGCAACTCCTTATAGACATGTCGGCCCTATGATCCTGTACACCAGCAGTTTCAATGGATGTGAGTCTTGAGAATGCGTCTGTTCAGAGTTGATTTCGAAAGTCCATGATTCCTCGCCATGGGGCAAGTAGAGTTAAACCGAACAGGTAGGCATCTACTATAAACACTGGACCACTACTGTACAATGTTTTATAACTTATACTTATTGTTATAAAATTTACCCTACTCTGAGAGAAATACTCATTGTATTATTTATTATTTTAAATTATTGTTATTTTTTTGTGAACTTAAGATTTCATTTATTAGAAACTAAGAAATAACTATTGAATTTTTTATATACAATACCGAAAATTGCGATACTAGGGTGAAACAATCGATTATTATTTTAATATTTGCAGGAATGTTATTTTAATATTTTAAAGAAAGGTTAAGAGGTTTATTTAAATATTCTAAATAAAGGTTAACGAGTTTTGAAAAGTTAAGATGAATAAAGAGTGCTATTTTTTTATTAAATTCGCTACGATTTTCAAGAATCGCGATAACTGGAACCGGTCGGAATTAGGTATAACTTTACCCACGGCTTTTTCCACTGAGTCGGCCAAACTCGATTTCGACAAGCGAAAGTTTTTGTGCGCAACATTTTTGGTTTAAAATTTTGTGAAATAATGATCCTTCATAATATGTAGATAAATCAAAATATATAATTTTTTTTGAATAAGCGGATCAATTTTATTTTAGTTATTTTTAAAAAAGGACCAAAAAGAAACTTTTTCTGTCTGTAAAACACTGTAACTCACTCAAATAACATTGCTTCACTTTGATAAACAAACCATTAGGAAAGAAGTTATCTTTCAATTTTTGTTTCATCTAATCTTTGTAGGTCGAATAAAAATTTATAGATATTTGGTAACTAAAAAAAACTACAAAACGAATGAAAATTAATGGAGATAATATCTCGAAAAATATTCAAAGAAAAAAACAATGGTTTCTATTTCTGAAATCTTCGCCCCAAACTAAAGTTTTCTCTCTATGAGAAGTGTTGATTTTAGTAAATAAAGTTGTTATATCGTTATGAAACACAGAACATTTCTATGTCGACAAGGAATAGCCGCTAAAGTCGAGTTAGGACTTTGTGAGGTTATTACTTTCATTGCGTTTTTTTGTAACGAAAAACAATAGTACGCAAATTTTGATAGTTATTCCTTGAAAATTAAATGTTTAAGGCCATCAAATCTAAACAGCAAAATTCAGGGTCCCCTTATATAAGGTAGCAATATTAATCTTAACAAGTAAAGAAAGTCTTAAGTCGGTCTAGGCCGACTATGAAATACCCTAAACCCACTTTTCAAAAACAAAAAAATTTTTATTGTAAATGGGCGTGTCCGTGGGCGCATGAAGCCTATATTTTATGTGCATTTAAATGTTGATGAAAAATTTACACATACCAAGTTTTATTCCTATAGCTCACAGTTAATGCCTTTATTGTGCTTTCGCTATGGGAGGTGGGCGAGTTCATGGAGGGATTACTCCCAATTTTTGAACACACCTTAGTTTTGGTATAAAATACATCCATACCAAATTTAATTTCTCTATGACAAACATAACCTTATTTATTGAGTTTTAAACTTTTTGGGTTGTATAGGAGGTAGGCGTGTCCGTAGGCGGATGATGTCCATTTTTCAAAACCATCTTTGTTTTGTTATAAGAGTCATATGTGCCAAATTTTAGCTCTTAAACACAGGCTTATTTATTGCGTTTTCAATTTTTGGGTTGTATGGGAGGTGGGCGTGTCCGTGACCGGATGACGTCCATTTTTCAAAAACATCTTTGTGTTGACATAAAATACATACACACCAAATTTTATTGTTGTAGGCTAATTATGAGCTGAGTTATGCAGTTTTAAATTTTTGCGTTGTATGGGAGGTAGGCGTGTCCGTGGGCGGATTCCAAAAATATTCAATAGTGCAGATCCTTGGGTGCATGTGACCATGTGAACCAAGTTTCATTCAATTATCTCTACTCCTTCTTCTTATCCTGTGTATACGGACAACACACAGACGGACGGACGGACGGACGGAAATGAATAGCTCGACTCACGAGGTGACGCTGATCAAGAATATATATACTTTTCTATCCCGGACTCGCTTCGTTCTATGCGTTACAAACGTTTGCACAAAATTAATATACCCTGACCTTTCAGGTTTAGGGTATAAAAATGGTCTTCTGAAATTTTGAAAATGAGTTTAGCTGTTATTCCTTTTCGACACAGATTTGTCCATTCATCGCTACTCCATTAACCTAATACCAATTAATACTTTAAACCAGGCGTGATCACAAAGGTGGCCCTTATGGCCCTTGTGGCCTTCTTATTAAATTTAAATATAACTCACATTTTGCTTGCGCCAAATTTACGAAGAAATCCACTTGCGAATATCAACAATAACAAACAACAACAACATATGCATCGAAGCGCACAAGCTGTCGGCGCGACCATGATAGAATCAGTGCTGTCACTTTAAAATTTTAAATAGTGGTAGAATGTGCCCAAAAAGAGTGGTAGATTTAAATAATTAGTGGTAGATTTTTTCCTTTCTACAAAAAATTTATTTATTTGCTGTAATCTCATAAAAATTATGGTATAATTCTGTGTCGACAAGGAATAAACGCTAAAGTCGAGTAAGGACAAAATGAAGTTATAACTTTTATTGTTTTTGTTTGCAACGAAATACACTTGTACGCAAATTTTTATGTTTGTACCTTGAAAATTAAATGTTTGAGGCTATCAAATCTAAACAGCAAAAGTCACGGTACCCTGATATTAATGAGCAATTTTCATCTCAAAAATGCTCTTCTGAAATTTAGAAAATGAGTTTAGCTACTATTCCTTGTCGACACAGAATTGTACTGTACTTTGACGTTTATTAAATATTATTAAAATAAAAAACAAATAGTTCTCAAACAATTTTCCAATATTTTCCAATTACATCCATTAATAATAGTAAAAACCTGATCATATAGACTCCCACCAGAAAAGTAGAACATCACCAGGTAGCTTCTTGACATATACTTTTAGATTCGGAGATCATGACTTCGTTCAATCATAATCTTCATTTTCAAACCTCATATATTTGTTTTTTGTATGAAACTGCCACTACGGTGGAAATCGTTATTCACTCTCTCAGGCAGTGATTATGATCCTATAGACAACGCATTCTTTTTTGTTTTATACACATCGCTTTTCGGCTTCCTGTACATCACATAAAGTATAAGTGCCTTTTCTAATTCATTAGGCAGTAGGAAAAGGTTAATCCATTATGAAGTGCTCTCCTATCTTCCGACTTCTTTCTTGCGAACTTCAAATGATTTTGTAATATCTACGCTTTGCTTATTTTTATAAAACCCGCTGCCAATCATGAGTTTCAAAGTACAAACCAAACCTCGAACAAGCCAAGAGTAGACTGGGATCAGCAATTAAGCAATTTTCAAGCAAAGTTTTCATGCGCACCAAAATATTGTTAGCTAAGTTCTAATATTGAATTAAAAACCTTTCATTTTAGGCACACTTATAAAATATAAGACACAATCGTTGAGATATTTTAAACTAATATTTCAACAAAATTCAACAAAGCATTTGGGCGAATGATAATTATCATTCGCTATCATTCAATGATAATTATCATTGCCGCAGAATTGCCGCATTTGGGCGAATGATAATTATCATTCGCTATCATTCAATGATAATTATCATTCGCCCAAATGCGGCAATTCTGCTTATTGATGAATCCACTGAGGTGAAAATGTGCCTCATCACTGAAGATGATTTTCTTCGAAAATTGATCATCCACTGTTGCCATTTCTTGAAAAACTTTAAAGCGTGGCTCGATTATCTATCTTTCCATGGTTCAAATTGAGTTAGTCTGAAATTGAGAAATGCCAAATGAAATGCAGAAAAAACTTTAGGTGTGGTCCACACTCAACGTAGGCCCTTAACAAAAGCAAAGAATAAATTTTATAATTATTCTTTTGGATTATAATCCAAGAGTGATTGTCGAAAAACCAATGCACCCACAAAGAGTGACTGTTTGGTGCGGTTTATGGGCTGGCGGCATCATCGGGCCGTATTTATTCCAAAATGAGCCCGGTCAGGCAGTTACTGTGAATGTGGTTCGCTATCGTGAGATGATAACGAACTTTTTAAGGCCCGAATTAGTAAATTTAAATGTGCACAATATGTGGTTTCAACAGGAAGGTACCACTTGCCACACAGCTAACGAAACAATGACTCTTTTGCGCGTCAAATTCAATGGCCGTATTATCTCACGTGGTGGCGATGTCAATTGGCCGCCAAGATCATGTGATTTGACAATGTTGGACTTCTTTCTTTGAGGTTATTTGAAAGAAAAGGTGTACGTCGATAAGCCAGCAACAATTCAAGAGCTAAAGGATGAGATAATTCGGCACATTAACGGCATAGAACGTCAATTATGCCTCAGCGTCATCGAAAAATTAGACCATCGGATGGAGGTGTGCCGCCGAGTTCGCGGCAGCCATTTGGCCGATATTTTGTTACATACATAATTGAACCATACCAATATAATCATAATAAGAAGAAATGTCAGTAATTTTCTGAATAATTTGTGTTTTATTCAAAATCAACATCGGCCCTTAAAATTTAACCACCAGTACAAAAAAAATTACTGAAATCATTGAATTCGAGTTAAACGCAAGAGTTTTTCTGCAAAATTCGGATTTTTCTGTAATCGAATTATTGACGTTAAGATAAAGTAGAAAAAAATTTAATTTATTTTGGATCCAGTCGAGAAAAGCTGCAGAAATGTAATACTAACTGAAATCTGGCAGAAAATTTCTAGCGTTAACTCGCATTTATCATTTGAATAAAATTTTCAAAGAATGAACACCAACTCATGAAAGAACAGAAAAGGAGAGAAACACAAAGCGAACAATGAAAATGTTTCAAATGTTTACTGAATAATTCAAAAAAATTTAAAAAACTTATAAAAAAAATTGTTTAGCTAAGCAAAAACATTCGGCAAAAATTTCGGCCGAAGCAGAAGCCGAAGCCGAAGATCAAAATATCGGCCGATTATGCCGATTACCGAAGCCGAAGCCGAATAATCGGTCGGAAACTAGTATCGATACATAGATATCGCTGACAAATGAAATCACCGCCTTTAAGAAAATATGTAGTATGACAATGTCTCAGTTATAATGGTTTTCGAGGTCAAGGAATCTCAAATGAATGTTTTTCTTTTAAGTGAAATGATCAAAAGAGGGCATTCAAGAGTACGAAATTCCAAAAAGACGAAAAATATATACATCGTAATTCACAAAACTCAGAAAAAGCTGACTTCTTTATTCATGTGAAACCAATAAACAAAAAAAGGAGGTTATTTTCACAAAAGTCGGCACTTCAAATAATTTCAGCTGAAGCTTATTTTAAAGTTGAAATTTTTTTAGAACTTACCATGATAAAAATATACAGGTTGCATTGACAGTTGCTTATTTTCTGTTGAGAAGGGAATTTGTTGCTGTCAAAAACGGCAGTCAAAGCAATATAAAAGGTCTGTTCCCGTACTTTTTGCACTAAAAATGGTAAAACTGTCAAAAGCCTGAGAGTAAGAAAAAATCTCTCGAAAGTAGAGAAAAACATAAAAAAGTACGGGAACGCTTTTTGGACTAAAATTGTAAAAACTGTCAAATAAGAATGTTTGTCCAGCTTTGACTTAATATGGAACATCGGCAGTGCAAACGAAATGCTTGAGATTTTTAATAATATTGAAAGTAATTTTGATGTTTAGCATTTGTATTAGTTTTTGCACATTTTCCAATGTGGTCTGGTTTACATTTTAATAGTTTCAAAGAAGTGTTGATGTATCGCAATTTCTTTGCTAACTTGTAAACAGCTGATTTTAAGCTGTTTGACACTTTTACTATTTTTACCCGAAGAAATTTCTCGGACTAAAACTTGCAACTTCTGACAAGGAGGGGAAATGTTTTACTCTCTCGATTGCACTCTCCTTTACCATTTTTTCGAGAACGGGAACGCTTCTCGGACTTAAACTGGTAAAAACTGGTAAATTGGACTAAAACTTTAGAGTACGGGAACAGACCTAAAGGGTGTTTTTATGAGGTTTTTTTGCAATATGGATTACTCTATTGTTTGACAGTTGTTTTGGCAGTTTAAAGTGACGTCTCTACTCAGTATTATTTGGCAAATCATCATGAATAGGTTAACTCTAGAACAACGCTTCCAAATCGTGGAAATTTACTTTAAAAAACAGTGTTCAATTAAAAATGTTTATAGAGCACTTTCTGAATTTTATGGTGCACATAATCGTCCGTCTGAGACCACCATAAAAAACGTAATTACCAAATTTCGGTCTACATTCACTCTTTTGGATGCCAAGCCACCGAGAAGAATAAGAAGAGTGCGTACAGAAGAAAATATTGCTGTTGTTGAGGCCAGTGTCGAAGAAAACGACAATTTACAGATTCGTCGTCATAACGACGCGTTACCGTGAATGGAAATCGATACAGAACCATGATCAATGAATTTTTGTTGCCAAATCTTCAAGATATGGATGTGGACGAAATATGGTTTCAACAGGATGGTGCCACTTGTCATACTGCGGGCGAAACAATCGACTTATTAAAAGAACATTTCAACGACAACATTATTTCGAGAAATGGACCGGTGAATTGGCCTCCGCGTTCGTGTGATTTGACGCTACTTGATTATTTTTTGTGGGGATACGTGAAGTCATTGGTTTATGTGGATAAACCAGCATCGATTGACGCTTTGGAAACCAATACTTAACGTATCATTGCTGAAATACGCCCTCAAATGCTTGAAAAGGTGGTTGAAAATTGGACCTCCAGAATGACCTTTGTGCAAAAGAGACGTGGTGACCATATGCCCGAAATTATCTCTAAATGCTAAATGCCAAGAAATTATCTACCAAATAAAAAATGTTTTTTTTTGGCCATTTCATAAATTGGCATGTGTTTTTTCTCAAGTTTTGGCAATGTTGAGAATGCAGAATGTGCCCTTTGTATTTTGTTGTTTATTTATGAGCGCTCTTTTCTTCGATATATTTTTTTAACAGTTTGAAGTAGCCAACATAAGCAGTATTTTTGTATCATGGATCTAACTTCATTGAAAAAAATAACATTTTTTACGTTTTTGACAGTCAACTTTTCTTAGTATTAAATATTTTTTGTTTATTCGTATGAAATTGAGGAAAAGTCGACTTTAACGTTTGAGTCGATATTTGAAAATGCCGATTTTATCATTTAGGCACATGCAATAACAATAGAGTTCAGCAACTACAGCTTTTTCTCACTTTATCAGCATAAATCAATTTCGAGGCACGATCTTTAGCATCAAAAAAATTTAATATTAAGAATTCCAGTGGCTCAAGACAAGTTAATATGGGAAAAATTTACCCACCAAAGTTTGAATTGGGCTCAGGATCAACAGGATATAACTACCAACCATGCATATAGGTAGATCAAATTACAAAATAACTTTTAATCTACTCTTGAGTTCACCTTTAGGAACGCTTAAAGGATTTAAGGAAAAACGTTTAATCCTATCACCGCCGCGAGTGCTATATGGCACTTCAAAATGCAACAAGTCTGAAAAATATTATCTAATTTCTTCGCACCCGCACACACATTTTTGTCGCGATTATATGACACGCGTTTAATGGGGGGTTGGGGGTCAGTGGCGGTAAATGTGATAATAAAGTTTTCTTTCTGGCAAGTCTAGTAGTTAACCTTGCACATTTCACCCCGAAATTTTCAGCCGCATCTCGCGACGGCGATAAGGTTAAGGGAGCGGTTAACATATAGTTGTTTAATTTTTTGTCTATTGGTAAGGCTGTATGAGTTAGAGACATTGGAATCGGCTTCAGAAGTTCTCAAGACTCTTCCAGGGTAGTGCTCTTCCAATAGGTAACATTGCATCGAGCATCTCTTCCAGTTTGTAATATTCCGTGAGTACTGGCTGCAGGAAAACATACAACTATTGGTGTAGGAAGTGATATTTTTGTGACATGTTTGTTCTGATTTTTACTGAATTTAGCAATACCGTATGTGTTTTCATCAGATTCAATTGTATCTAAAACCTTATTGGTCGAGATAATTTCTTAGTTAACTTTCTGCTTGTACTGAGATTGAATTACTTAGTTTTTCTCTTTTCAAAAAGTTTTATTCTTTTTATAAAAAGAATATTTGCTTTCTTGCATATGACTCCATCATTGTGGTTTTATAGCTTCGTTCTTTTCAAAAAGATAATTCTGTTGTAATCTAACAATTTTAATAACATAAAACTTTTATTTTTATAATCCATTCAGCATGTTTTGCAAATAGATTAATTTTCTTTTCCAGAATTCTTGGCTTGGCAATAAAAATCCTTCCTACATAAACGCATACAATGCTAAAACAACAAAGAAACAACCATGCATACAAGTATGTATTTAAATCAATTTGAAAATTTTTGAAATGTAAATTTTATGCACAAAACAAAAACACTTCGCAACCGCTTCACACCCACTCCACACTCACTTGTATTCGCAAAACCTGGCTATATGTTTTTTTTTGTTTTTTTTTGGCCAGATACTTCTCGTGTATAATATTACCAAGTTTTGATATCAATGAAAATTCTATGCAATGCTAGCTGCCTGGTCATTAAATTCACGCTCGTAAATAACCATTAAATTAAAATTGCATAAGATTTCATATAATTTTCTGCAGTAAAATGGCAATAAAATTATAATAGAAACAGCTATTCGAGAAGAATAGAACGAAGAATTTAAGAAATCCTAGTCCAAGAATGTTTGAAAATAATTGAAGACATACGTATGCAAATTTTGCATTTAAAGTTGTTTTGGCAAAAAACACAAAAAAAAAAAAGAAGAAATTCCAAAGATATTCAGGCATGGCTATCTACAAGAAATAAAGTTATTTTCTTTATTATGAACAGCATTGTTCCTTGGTTAATTTTAACCACTGCTTGCCTTTGGAAAATTTCCCTTAAAATAAATAAAATATTCAAATCTAATAAAATCCATAAATAAGTAAATTTGAATAAAAAAAAAAATTAAAAAAAAATTAAAAAAAAAACAGAAATCTTATTGTAAAGAACGCTTCGACACGCTTTTCTTTCTGCCTCTGCTATCCTTATCACCATATTTTTCTCAATATTAGTAAATTTTTTTATAAAATGGTTACTCTTGGGCAGGCATTTAACAATTTTTAACATACTAATTTTGTGTGTCACAAACACGTAACGTCACAAATCAACATTAAAACTGTCAATATTATCGCTCTCGTGCTCGTCGTCATCTTTGTCGTTATGCTTGTTTGCCAAAACAGCCTTTCATTTTTATCACAGCAAGTGTGCGATTGAGTAACCGTCATGCATGTTTTTTCGTCAGTGATTCTCAAGCTATTGTTGCAGCACAAACATATTTTGTAGCAAAATGTATATGTTATGATATTTTTGTTTTGAAGAAATTTTTATAAGGTTTAAAAATTGACATTGAATAAGCAGTATTGTTAAATTTCTCTTATATGTTATAAATTAGTACTCCAGCATTCCGTCATAATAAAATCATTGTAAAATCCATCATTCAAACAATTGTTCATATTTTTAAGAATACTAACATATTTATGTAAAGACATATTTCTAGAGATTATTGGGACGGTTGGCAGATAACACAAATGATTCAATTAATTTAAAATTTTTCCACTTATATAACATCTGTTGTAACACAGACACTCTCGGCAGAGTTAGTGTTACAAAAACAAAAAAACAAAATTGGGAACTGAATACTTAATTTTTTTTTTTGTGTGAAGTAAATAATGACTTTCAAAGAGTTAAGTTCAAAAGAATAAATCAAAAAGTGCCCATTACATCTGAAAAACAATTAATACGAAAATAAAAATAGTTGATTTAAAAGTATATCTAAGAATTCCTTAGATTGTCATAAATTCCTTCCTGCCTGATAGCCTAGACACATTGACGACGGCTGCAACATTGCGTCTAAAGTGAAATTTTTTTTACATGCTTTTCTTAGTCAGGTGAATGTTGTGAAAATGTTGCAACGACAATGCTACATTGCAGCAATGTTGCTGTCGTCGATTTAGAACTTTTTCTATTTTGACGTGCGACAAGAGTAAGAACATCGGCATTTGTTAATGTTTTAATATAATTTCTTGCTTCTTTTGTGTTTTTTGTAATTCGTTCTCATTGTGTTAGTGTTAAGTGTTTGTTTTTTAATGATTATTCGATGTTTAATAATAAAAATATATGAAAATACGGGCTATTGTACTGCATCCAAAATAATCAAGTCGTACACAACATGCCAACATTTTCGTTATTACCTCGTGTTGTTATGTTGCAGCCGTCGTCAATGTGTCTAGGCTATTATATCGAAAATTTTGACACTAAATGTGATGTGATAGTGGATGAGAAGAGAGGAGAAATTTTGGACTTACTTTGTACTTTTATTTGTTTGTAGCCATGGCTCGTATAAATTTGACGTAAAAAACTTGAACCTGTAAACATGAACACGAGAATTTAGAAAAACTAAAACAACATCAAATCAATCATACCTATTCCCAAGGTTGATTTATTTAAGGTTGCGTACATTTTTTGACGCATCCTTATTTTATGTAAACAAAAATATTTTGACGTTGGCAGAGTAGGGTTTTGTGCTGCTCGAGAAAAAAAAGTATTTTTCAGGGTTGTGTGCAGTTTTCTGTTTTATTGTGTACACACTAAGTCAAGATGTGTTAAAATTTTGATTTTTGTCAAAATTGGAAGTAAAAGTGGTTTTTACGATCACCGTTGTCCAATGCAATGAAAGTTTCGAATATGAAAATATTTATTTGGTCTGTCTCTCATGATTTTTTTAATATATATTTAGTTCATTAAACCTTTTTTAGGGCATAGTACTGAAATCCTTCAATCAAAACTAAAATTATGGGGGTAGATCAAACTCAATGACTTAATTTTATCAGGACATCCGAATAAAAAAAGGACCAATAAAAGTACTAAAGAAAAATTTTAGTATTCTATTTACCAAATAGTACTACAAAAAACTACCAATAGTATTATATTCAGGCAACCGTGTCAGTTCTTTACTCAAATGACTACGCTCTTTTGCTCTCATTTCAAAATAAGGGTGCCGAAATGAGAAAACGTCAAAAATGTATGCAACCTTATATAAATAAGCCTTGACCTATTCCATAATACATTCAGTGGTATAACCATTTGGAATCTCGTTCATTTAAAAAATAACTTTTGTCTGAAGGCCTTCAAATTGATGTTACTTAATTAGTGTGAACACAGTTATATCTTACGCCCCCTTGTGCTGAGTGTCAGTATAATTTTTTGTCGAAAGTCTTTGCTTACACAGGATTGACCTACCTTTCATGCTTAATCATCTTCACAGAGATAGAAATCTAACTATAGTACTTAAAAAGAATATTCTGGTAATGTTTTATATCACAATTTGAAAATTGTTTGTCAATGTATAAAATTATTCTCACTTTTGTGTAAGTTGGACTCATCCATTATCCTTATGTAAATCTATATATAAATGCACAAACAAATACCTTCGGGTACACTTAACAAAATTATCAATATATTAACATAAGACTTATATCGATGGAAAAATATTTTTAAGGAGATGTGCAGAATAATGCTTTTATTCGAATAGGATGTCATTAAGTTAAGTAAATTCAAGGAAACGTAAAAACACCTTTTTCCTAATGGGGCAATCATAAACAACATCAAAATAAATACAGACACAGCTCTGTTAAATATCGTTATTGTAGCCAGAGTTGCCAGAAATTTTAGAGAAAAAAAAGCGAGATGGTCTTTAAAAATAGCTAGAAAAGGCTAGATTTGTTTCAGTTATTTTTTTATTACACATAATTCTGTGAATATACATACGTTTGTATATATTTTTACACAATGTGAAAAAAAAACAAAACATATTTTAAATTGATTTGAATAGAATTCAATCTTTGCAGTTTAAATATATAATAAGCACTAAAATCTTCCAGTTTATTGAAAAATAGCACCAACAAAGACTTAATAAAAAAATCAATTAGCAAAATCAAATGCATTATTCAATCTTAAAAATATGTATTATTATTCAAGTGCTTGCCTCGATTAGTAAAAAAATATTGAAGCTCTACACTTTTTAAGTCTGCATATCAAAAAATATATCCTCATCTTCTGAAGAATCGAATTAACATATAAATGGCGACCATTTGCAATATTATGGCAGCATGTGTTTTTTTCTTTCAAGAGCATATGGAATCGATAGAAGAGAATTTATCATGCCAGTTTGAATACGGTTTCTGGAACGGATCTTCATTTAGAGAATTTTTATACTCTCTAACTTCTGTCCAGAATTCAGTCGTGGAACTTAAGTTATACACTTATGATATACAATTTTTTGCCATTAAATTTCAATTATATTTATTTATTCTTTAGAGCAACTGAATTTTTCTTTCCCTTCAATAGAACATATTTTGGGTTTAACCACTTTAAAAGTATAATAAGAGCAATACAAGGTTAACGCTTGCAAAATTGCATGCAAACGTCAAAAAATTGGGTGTGGTAACGCGTCTTTATGAAATATATTTAAAAATACTAGAACAAAACAAAAAAAGGCTAGAGGCTAGATGGCAATTTTCGAGGTTAGGCGACAGAAAAACGTGCTAGATCTAGCCTGATTGTAAACCTATAGAAAAAAGAGTAAACGCTGATATAACAGTGAGAGAAACAGTGATAAACAGTGCTGTGCAGCGTTGTCAGATGAATTTAATTTTGATTTTGACGATTTAAGATCAAAATGACGATTGTACGATTTGAGATCACAAATGACGATTTCAGAACTCAAATGACATATGAATATGCTTGTTTTTTTTTTTTGGGGTAAACAGCACTTACGATTTAAATCTGACAAAAATGCTGCTTACTTACATTGTTTAATATTTTTTGGTCTATCAACACTGTAGATAATTTTTTTAAAACTATAAATGCTAAGGTATTTCTAAGGTAAAGGAAGGTATCGATTACAAAAAACAATGATAATTTAAAAAAAAGAATGAAATTTATGTTATAGCAAAAATTAACAAATGTGATATGCCTACTGATAAATTAGATGAGTTGACAAATCATTGTATTTTCTTTTACATTGAGTTGTGTGACCAAATAAAAAACCGTTTCGATTTCAATAATATGGGTTTAAAAAACTTAAATATTACAATTCCGCAACTAATAGTGAAAACCAATAAAATGCAATCTTTATTGCAATTGCTTTTGAATTTTAGAATTTGTTAATAAGCTGTGATCTTCAAGATATTGATAAAGAGTTTTGAGAACTAAAACGTTCAAATGTTTAACATTTTACCCAATAAAGAACAAAGGACAAATGAAATCTTTTGGAAAACTATAACTAAATATCCAACGGGGCGATTCTACAGCTTTTGCAAAACTGACAAAGTTTATAAGCGAACTCATGTTCATTTCTGATTCTTAGGCAAACGTAGAAAGAATTTTTTTAAAATATTAATCTTTAATAAAATAATATAAATTAATAATTATAAAAATAAATTTTAAAATCGTCTAGATACCGATACTCTGAATGGTACATATTTTTTTGCACAAGATTATCAAAAATTAAATAATTTTCCTTGTTATAAAACTTAGCCACAATCTGAATTACTAAGCAATTTCAACTCAACAATGTGTCAGTAAGTAGTTTTATTCAATATCTCTGTACAAAAATATATCTTATATAAGTCATATGTGAATATATGTAAATAAATTTGATCTCCTAATTTTAAAACACTGATTTTTTATGAATAAAAAGGTTTTCATTTCTTGTTTTGCTTTAAGTAAAAATTTAAATCTTCTGTAGATTATGACGATTATTACGATTTTTGGGACAGGCAACTGACGATTTTTACACCCAAATGACGATTTTTGAAAAGGTTGTTGACGCTTTTAAGCGAAGAGTATCTGGCAACCCTGGTGCTGTGCCGTATTGTTGTTGTTAATGCTTTTTCTCATTTTCTCTCTCCTTGTACACACTGATAGCCAGCAGAGAATGAACTTGCTGCCACGTTGGCATTAAAATAAATAAATATATATAAAAAAACAAAAAATTGGTAGAATTTCAACCTCAAGCCATACTAGTAATCATTAAACCAATAAACGAAGGCTAACAAATTCAGAAATATATTCAAAAGCTAATCAAAAATTGTCGAAATCGGTAAGAGAGTATGTGTATAAATAAATGTTACAGAAACTAGTAAGGAATGAATGAACTAAAATATGAAATCAAATTAACAAAAATTTATTTATATGAACAAATATGAAAACCATTATTAAACCAGATATTTTCTCTGGGTATATGTATATCACAAGTTGCATATGTAAAAATTTCTTTTATTTGCTTAATTTTGTGCAATGGTTATTTTTTTAAAATTAAATTAAAAACACTTCATATATTTTCAGTTCCATCTGAAAGAATATGGAATATATAAGATATTTTTTGTTAACGATGACTTTTAATATAATTTTATGATGAACTAGTAAGGTATATCTTCGACTCAGCCGAAGTAAAAATACCGCCACGGCCGATTCGTAATGGTACAAAATCTTAAATTGTAGCTCTTTTGTGTGAGATTTTAAAAAATTTTACTATTTTGATGACGTCTAAAATACATTCATATCAAATTGTTTTGATATAAAGTTTTCATATGTTAGGGGTTGCATGGGAGATGGGCGTGTTCTTGAGTGGTTTATACCAATTTTTCTAACACGCCTCAGTTTTGATATAAAATACAAAAATACCCAATTTTAGATCTGTAGCTTAAATATTATCGTATTTACAGAGTTTTCACTTTAATAAGTTGTATGGGAGGTGGGTGTGTTCGTATGCGGATGACGTCCGCTTTTCTTCCACAATTTAGTTTTGATATAAAATACAAACGTATCAAATTTTTTTCCTGTAGCTTAAAGAAAGGCCTTTTTATAGAGTTTTACATTTTGGGGTTGTAAGGGAGGTGGGCGTGTTCGTGAGTGGATAACGCCCATTTTTCTAACACATCTTAATTTTTATACAAAAATAATAAATATCTAATTCTAATTTTGTAGCTTCGACAGAAGTCTATTTATATAGTTTTCAATATTAGAGTTGTATGGAAGGTGGGCGTGTTAGTTAGTGGATCACGCCCATTTTTCTAACACACCTCAGTTTTGACATAGATTATACAAATACCAAATTTAAGTTTTGTAGCTTAAATATTTGCTTCTTTATGAAGTTTTCATTATTGGGGTTGTATGGGAGGTAGGCGTGGTTTTCATCCGATTTAACCCATTTTCGAATTTGATCTTAGTTTTCAAGAAAAAAGCTTAAATATAGAATTTCAGCACGATAGCTTTAAAATTACGGCTGTAATCGTGTCCACAGACAGACAGACAGATAGACCGACATACAGACAGACAGACAGACCGACAGACAGACGGACATGGCTAAATCAACTCAGGTGGTGATGCTGAGCAAGAATATATATACTTTACTATACCTACCACGCCTCCTTATGGGCGTTACTCACGTTGTGACAAAATTAATATACCCCTTACGCAGTACGCGTGGGGGTATAAAAATCAATAATTTTGTTTATCCAAAGGTTTTAATTTATTTTAAAATTTTTTAATTTTTTGTTTTATCATATCAAATTAAAATTTAACTATATATTTGCATAAATAAAAATAACTGCAAATTTTTTTTTTCACTTCAAAAGTTATGTATCAATAATTAATTTTTATTATTTTTAATTATTGAAAAATCAAAAATTTTTATATCCAAAGGTTTTAATTTATTTAAAATTTTTTTTATTTTTTTTTTTTATAAAATCAAATTAAAATTTAATTATATATTTGCATAATTAAAAATAAAATTTAAAAATTTATTTTTTAAAAACCAAAATTAAAATTTAACTATATATATGCATAAATAAACATAATTGCAACATTTTTTTCACTTTAAAAGTTGAATTTAATATTACTAGTAAACCTGTTGCCCGAATTCGAGCAATTCAATAAAAATTAATTGTTAGAAACGATATATTGAGTCTCAATAAGGATATAAAAGATCATTATCTGAATGGTTTGACTTTAAACGTTTGATCTGACACAAAATTTTTTAATGTAACTGTCAAAATACGAAGACGGACTTACACTAATATAACAACTGAGAAAAACATTATTACTATTCGAAAACATCGCAGCTTAACTCTTCCAGCTATAAAAAATAACTTATGTTAAAAAAAAACGCCTTAAAATATAGATTTAATAAATAATACTAAGATATATTTCAGAAATTAATAAAAGGTACTTACAGAACACCTACAACATCGATTTATGACACATTTAGATGAAAAAACACCAAAAAACCCAAAAAAAAATTTTTTTTTAAAACTGTTAAAATTTGACTGATTTGTTTGCTCGGAAAGTGGAATTTTTTATTTTGGAACTGCATTTTTCGGACAATTGACATTTGAGGAATGCATAAAAGATAATTTTGGTTAAAAATTTTTAGTTTTGAAAAAAATTCAAATTCGATCAACTCATAAGCTCTTTTCAAACTAAATTTCAAATCGATAAAATAACGGGTTTTTGTACAAAAATTTTATTTCTGTTTTAAAAGGTTGGGAACCCCCTGAAGTGAAATCACAATTTTTAAAAGTGGTTTGCACATATACAGCCTAAACCTGATTTAATGACATCTAAATCGATAGAATCGGTCCATTGGTCTGGGAGGAGTTGAAGTCACAAAAAAAACCTTAGCCTATTAATTATATAGATAGATAAGCAGGATGATTAAAACAGATTCGTGGCTATAACTTTTAATTGGTTGTAGCTATAATGAAATTTTTTTCAAATATATTGTTTTTGAAGCTTATTGAAGATTTAAAAATTATAAGAACAACATTTAAAAAAAAAAAAATTTCGAGCAAAAAACCATAGGGGGTAGCCTTGTTTTTTCGATGACACATAGTATTTATTAATTTTTCTGTCAAACAAAAACAAATTCGTCTTAAATAAACTATATAAAATGAAAGAAAATCAGAAATGAAAATTTTAAATTTTTTTATTTTTACAACAAAAACAATTTTTAATACATTTTTTGAGAAAACATTCATTTTATTGGACTCTTTTTAAAGGCAATGATTAAAATATAAATAATAAAGTAACGGTAAAAACTTTGTTATTATTTTAAAGTCAATTAATTGCAATTAAATACAAAAAAGAAATAAATGAAATTTTTTAAAAAGTGGCAGAGATATTCGCTTCCAAATACAGAACTTTAAATTTCAGAGAGTTTTTTTCTCTGTCTTGGCGTTTGATAAAAATACACGTTAAACAACTAAAGGAAATATTAAGAAAATTCATTAAAAATACATTTGGCAAGATAATTACCGTACTTGCCAACACATTTCAAAGAAAATTGAACAAAAATTTAGAAAAACAAAAAAAAATTTGAAAACTGTTAAAATTTGACTGATTTGTTTGCTCGGAAAGTGGAATTTTTTGATTTTGGAACTGCATTTTTCGGACAATTGACATTTGAGGAATGCATAAAAGATAATTTTGGTTAAAAATTTTTAGTTTTGAAAAAAATTCAAATTCGATCAACTCATAAGCTCTTCTCAAACTTAATTTCAAATCGATAAAATAACGGATTTTTGTACAAAAATTTTATTTCTGTTTTAAAAGGTTGGGAACCCCCTGAAGTGAAATCACAATTTTTAAAAGTGGTTTGCACATATACAGCCTAAACCTGATTTAATGACATCTTAATCGATAGAAACGGTCCATTGGTCTGGGAGGAGTTGAAGTCACAAAAAAAACCTTAGCCTATTAATTATATAGATGATGAAAAATCAATAATATTTTTATCCAAAGGTTTTATTTTTTTTAATTTTTTATATTTTTTTTGTTTATAAAAGCAAATTTTAATTTAACTATATATTTGCATAATTAAAAATGCAATTTTTTAATTTTTTTTTATAAAATCAAATTAAAATTTAACTATATATTTGCATAAATAAACATATTTGTAAAATTTTTTTTTTCACTGCAAAACATAATTATATTTTTATGATGAAAAATCAATAATATTTTTATCCAAAGGTTTTAATTATTTTTTTTTAATTTTTTATATTTTTTTTGTTTATAAAATCAATTTTTAATTTAACTATATATTTGCATAATTAAAAATGCAATTTTTTAATTTTTTTTATAAAATCAAATTAAAATTTAACAATATATGTATTTGCATAAATAAACATATTTGTAAAATTTTTTTTTTTGCACTGCAAAACATAATTATATTTTTATGATGAAAAATCAATAATATTTTTATGCAAAGGTTTTAATTTTTTTTTTTTTATTTTTTATTCTGTTTTTTTATAAAATCAATTTTTAATTTAACTATATATTTGCATAATTAAAAATGCAATTTTTTAATTTTTTTTTACAAAATCAAATAAAAATTTAACTATATATTTGCAAATTAACATATTTGTAAATTTTTTTTTTTCACTTCAAAAGTTAAATATAATTTTATGATGAAAAATCAGTAATATTTTTATCCAAAGGTTTTAAGTTTTTTTAAATCTTTGATTCTTTTTTTTATAAAATCATATTTAAATTTAACTTTATATTTGCAAAATTTTTTTTTCACTTCAAAAGTTATTAAAAAAAGGTTGGTTAAATTTGACATAATTTTATAGCGTTGCATTCAATTTTTCTTCGTGTATTTAAGTTCTTATTTCGACAAATTTTCAAAAAATATACGAAAGCTATTTTAAATCTTAGTTATTATTTTCAAATTATCTAAACATATTTCTATTGATAAAATAAGTCCTTTTGTACAGATTCCACATTTTATTTTAGAGACTTATGGCATGCTAAAATTTAGACAGACGCGCACTGTACGTCGGTAGGTTAAGAACCACTGTCACGTCTTTATGAGACGAAAATTGCAAAAGAATGTGTGGAACAACGGATTTTCCACCAGTCGCCTATTCAATTCAATTCTTTACTTCCTGTATTTGTTTTTTTTCCTGCTTTTACATTTGCAACAGTGTTGTTTTTGTTTTGTTTTTTATATATTTTTCTTTTTTTATTTCTTGTGTCTCCTTCCATCTTTTGCTAGCGATGTCTTTTATTTTTATATACTTTTATTTTATGCACGTCGCAGATAATTGAAAATAAACATTTGAGCAGACATAACAATTTCGGTTTCGCCTTTGGGGAAATATTTTGCACTCCATTATGTCAATATATGTGCGTTTATAAAGATGGTGTGTGTGTGTGTGTGTGTGTGAGCATATATGTATATGCTTAAAGATATTGGTTAATGCTTGATAATTTAACGTTATCTCAGCAAAGACAAAAACGAAAAATAATGTTCTTCAAGAGTTTGTCACAATTTCTCGTTTACCGCAATATTTGAAAAAAAAAAACAACAACAAAAACAACTGCAAAGAACACAAGAGCTAAGAAAATAAACTGTTTATCAATAAACAGCTTTGCAGTATTTTTGCTACTCTTACATACGATCGATTAAATTTATTTTAGGTAATTCTTATTTCTTATAGATACTTAAGGAAACATATTTTTTTTTCGGGTTTGAAGAAGATAAGCAATTCCATAAAAGTAAAGAGCTTTATGAGAAGATAAGCCAAGACCATTCTTTCCGATATTTTATAAGTGAAAATAATTTGAGCGTCAAAAGCATATCCAGTCAAGGCTTAACAGTATGTGGCATGGATTATAAAAAGCTTTGATGGTGCCAATTGAAAAACTATTTTGTTAAGTATCCGATGAAAATTTTTGTCATCGTTCTACCTTCTAACTCACTACCTCCCTCCCTCCCATCTTCGATCGCTTTCTCAACAATAAATAGCTGCCAATCATGTTTCTTGCTGTTGTGCAAACTTTCATCATTAACACGTTGGCAACCGAAAACTTGACATGAATATTTAAGAGACGCAAAACTTTTTCTACTACTAACTACTTTTTTCCATTAATTTTCTATTAGCCTTGTGAACGAAGCAGAACAGCAATAACAACAAAAACAGCCACAGCAACAATACAGATATAAAAAAAAAAAAAAACTAAATAATTACCGTCAAAAGCGCCTGGCAGCTAAACGCAAATTCTATAAAAAGGTAGTAAACAATTTATAAAAAAAAAGAACAATCATAAATAATTTGGCGTAAATATCCGGTGAAAAAGGTGTTTAAAAGCTAAAAGCAAAATGATTGCTCTTAGAGGTTTGACGGATGACCGGGTGGCAGCAACAGCAGACGAATAAATGTCGCCAAAAGCGTAGAGGGGGGTAAAGTGGGCCAAGGTTGTGGCTTATCTTTGCCAACTTCTGTTGAAACTTTGTAAATTAACTGCAGTAATTGTTTTGTGTTGTACAGTATTTGTATGTATTTGTATAGTTGTTGGTGTTGGTGCTGCTGCTTAGTCAGTCTGTTGGAGTAATCAATGTCCTAAAAGGTGTCAGCAAAAAAACACTAACAAAGAAGTTTACATACAAATTAACATTTTTCGCAATGACAACCAAGTTTTCCGTTAAAATTGTTTTACTACCAAAGAAATACAACAACAAAACAACGATTACGTCGACAACAACGACGATGGTTAGAACGATAATGATGTTGATGATGACGATGACAACGACATCAACGTCAAGGCAATTCTGTGCTTTGCTGCTTCTATTGAAACATCAGGTGTTCGTGATTTGGCAAGAAAAGCATTCACTACGTTAACGTTTACAAGATTAGTTGAAAGATTTGATGGCTCTGTGTTGTATGTGTGTGTCTGTGTGTGTGGTGGTGTATTTTGTGTCATTTTGTGCCACTCACCGCTTGCTTATTCGTCAGGCAACACGTGGTTTCTAAGCTTTTGTCAAAGCTTTTGAAACTTATTTTCGTGCAGCTGATTTTTTAAGGATGAGAATGAGTCGATCTTGTGCTTGCTTGGCAGGTGGTGGTGCCCAGTTGTTGCTGGCAAGTGCTTTATTTCCGCTTCATCTTTGATGTTACTGCTGCTGCTGCTGCTGCTGTTGCTTAATGTGCGCTTTAATGATTCGTCCTGTTATGTCCTTAGCTTTGCTCTCTACTCTATATATTATTTGTTTTCTTTTGTCATTTGCTCTTTTCCGGCTTGGCTGCTAATCTTCTCGGTGTTAAGGATGTCAACACAATTTTTCATGTCAACTGTTTCTTGTTTTTGTTTTTGTTATTCTTGTTTTGTTGTTGTTTTTGTTCTGCCAAGTTAATTCGTTTTCTCTCTGTCTGCTTTTGTTAGTAATTGAAATTGATATTGAAACTAAAGAAATAGCCACTCAATTTCTACAAGCATTAGGTTCTACGAAGCATACGACAGGTAAATAACATGTTTTATTAATATGTGTGTGTTAATGTGTTCTTGGTGCTTTTTATAATATATATTTTATGCATATTAAATTTCTTTAAAGTAAGACGCCTTAAGACTCGATTGTATGCCCAAAGAAATGGAATGGAAGTACTGAAAATGAAAACTCCTCTTGTATAATAAAACTTGCAATGAAGGCTTTTCATAACCGGGCTTATAGATAGCCCGTATTTTCTCCAAGGGATATCCGGGAAGTCAAGCGGCTGGCCATTAACAAATACCATAGTCCAGCATTAAATCTATACGTTACGGTAAGGCGTGTGCAGCAGATTTTATAAGCAGATAGAAACTTTGAGTGTGCCAAACGCATTCTTAAACCAAGGTTAACAGTGCAATATTAGCGTGCAAGATTTTAGTTCGCGGAAAAACATCAGTTCTGGAAAGAAAAGTGGAAAAACAGGAGTTTATTCCAACGAAAAAAGTTCAATCTGAATGGTCACGATGGTTGTCAAAAATATTGGTACGATAAGCGCACAAAAATGCAGGATCGGATGTTACGAAACTTTGGTGGTGCATCGGTGATGATTTGTGCTGCTTTGGAATACTATGGAAAGACTCGTTTATGGATTATTTTTACGAAAATAATACCGAGAATTATGTCGAGCTTCTCGATCAAGTTGAAGGTAATTTTGGAGATGATATAAGCGAGTTTGATTGGATATTCCAGCATTATAACGCGAAAATACACTGTGGAAAAAAAACAGTTCTTTAGGTATCGAGGGTTGTATGGGAGGTAGGCGTGTCCATGAACGGATGACACCCATTTTTCGAAGACGTCTTTGTGTTGATACAAAACACATACACACCAAATTTTATTGTTATAGGTTAATTATTAGCTAATTTATTCAGTTTTCAATTTTTGCGTTGTATGGGAGGTAGGCGTGTCCGTGGGCAGATTCAAAAAATATTCTATACTGCAAATCTTTGGTCTTATGTGTCCATGTGTACCGAGTTTCATTCAATTATCTCAACTCCTTCTTCTTATCTTGTGTATACGGACAACACACAGACGGACGAACGGACGGAAGGACGGACGGACATGGATAGCTCAACTCACGAGGTGACCCTGATCAAGAGTATTTATACATTTCTATACCGGACTTCCTTCGTTCTATGAGTTTCAAACGCTTGCACTAACTTAATATACCCTGACCTTTCAGGCATAAAAATGAGAATTGCACTCAGCGCAGCAGAAGCAGTGGATCTAAGCACACTTTTGCTGCATACCGAAGTAGTTATTTGTACTTTCTCGAGCCTGTATCTTGCAAATACTTCCTAGATTCTTAGTTGCGTTCAAGAAGGATGTAACGGCGTTACAAAATCTATTAGTTGAACACAACGAATACCTGCCAGCATATTATATATAACAACAACAACATCACAACAAGTTAAGGCCCAACCAAAATAGACGAAACGAGACGATTGCAATCTGACGAGCTTTTGCATTCGTTACGGCTGTTTTGGCATTTAATCCAAAATAAAACGTTGTAGAACACGTCTGCTCTGATCAACAGACAACCGAAATAAATATGTACATGTAAATTACTTTTTCATCCCCAACAACGACAATAAAATAATAAATATATGTTAACTTGCACTAATTGATAAAAATGCAACAAAATTTGATGTAAACATACTCTACACAGTTGTTGCTGACGATTTGAGACGGTAAAAGTTCGGTTCTTACGGAACAAAGCGTCTAGTCAAACGTTTCGTTCAGTTTCGATCAAATACGTTAGACCATTTTGGTTAATAACATTGTTTCACGTATGCTTGAATTTCCTCGTTACGTCTCGTTTCGTCTATTTTGGTTGGCCCTTTAGACACACACAGTCAACACATAGCCAAGCAGCCAGCATAGTGTGCAGCAACAACAACATCACAACCAGTCAGACACACAACCAACGCATGACAAAGCAGCCATCACCTATAAATAGATTCTTGTATATCGCGCACATAATTCGCATTACGTTCTGTGAATATCCTATTTAAGACGAGCCAACTGTTTCGGCAGTGAGAACGGCTCGAAGGCGTAGTGTCTTGTCCGTCTCTTAAGGGCCAACCAAAATAGACGAAACGAGACGATTGCAACCTGACGAACGTGTACTCTCGTTATGGCTGTTTTGACATTTAACCCAAAATGAAACGTTCTTGAACTCGTCTTAGCTGATAAGCTGTTAACAGAATTAAATGCATAGAAATGCCTTGTTCATTTCTAATAATAGCAATTAAATCATTAAAATAAGTTTTCTTGTAATAATTGAAAGAAATGCAACAAAAATTGATGTAAAAATACTCTGCACAGTTGCTGCTGACGAGTGCAGACGTTTAGAGTTCGGTTCTTACGGAACAAATCGTCTCGTCGCAATGTTTCGTTCAATTTCGTTCAGTTACGTTTGTGCATTTTGGGCATTAACATTGCTTTCCCTTTGCTTGAACTTACTCGTTACGTCTCGTTTCGTCTATTTTGGTTGGCCCTTTACTTGGCAACGAGTAAACTAATTTTTTTGAGCAAAACACCGAGAGGCGAGTTGCTCGATACATACATTGTAGTTAGATTCTTTATTTTTGCACTCGGTCGGTCTTCACTGTCGGCTTCTGTCGATTGGATACCCTTCCGAATATCTTATAGTTGTGTTTGTTGCACTCGGTCGGACTTCACCGTCGGCTTCGGCCGATTGGATACCCTTCCCAATACCTAGCGTGTTACACTCGGTCGGACTTCACCTTCGGCTTCGGTCGATTGGATATCCCTCCGAAGACTTAGCTTGTCATATTAGTTACCCGTTAGGGATTATATACATTCATAATATGCTACATTTATAATTTTTATTGAAAATAAGTATATTATATATATATATATAAGTTTTTTATACAATTTGAGAAATGTATATATACATACTACATAAGATATAAAAATTACATTGTATAATTTAATGCTGCAAAAGATGTATGTATTTTACTTTTGTATATAATAATTCTACGGTATATTTTCCAAATCCAACGCACTCTGTCGAGCTCTGTCTAAGCCAAGCCGCGTAAAACTCGCCACGAACGCAAATCACCGAATCCTGAGTATTACCGCACCAGAACCAGTAATCACCGAGGTAGAGTCAGAGAGGGCAATTGTTGGAAAATTACAGCTTGATACCCACGAATGATTGTTGTTGTGTATTTGAAAAGACTTATGTACAAAATATATAATCATATATATATTCATAATTAATCATAAAGATTATTCAATAAAAACCAATTGTATTTGAACTATTAAAACCGACAAGTCTTTTTATTTAACGGAGGTTCGAGGGTTCTTCGTTTGATTCTGGAGCGGCTGAGTCATACCTCAGCCTTTGAGAAAACCCCATTACAAGGATAGCTGGGTGCTTATATTTCTTCGTGAAAAGAAACTAGTTCGGTGTTTTGAGGATTGACCTCTCAACGCCAACCCTCGGAAATTGGCCAAATTTTTAAGACCTGAGAGTGCTGACCCAATTAGCTCCGAAGGATTATTAGGGTACTCTATGGAATTTTAAAAATAACAAATAGTCCATGTGGTGTTTTTATACCCTAAACCTGAAAGGTCAGCGTATATTAACTTTGTGCAAACGTTTGTAACGAATAGAACGAACCGAGTCCGGTATGAAAAAGTGTATATATTCTTAATCAGGGTCACATCGTGAGTCGAGCTATCCATGTCCAACCGTCCGTCCGTTCATCCGTCCCTCTGTGCGTTGTCCGTAAACGCAGGATAAGGAGAAGGAGTTGAGATAATTGGATGAAACTTGGTACACATGGTCACATGAACTCAAGGATCTGTACTATTGAATATTTTTGGAATACGCCTACCTCCCATACAACGCAAAAAGTTAAAACTGCATAAATAAGCTCATAAATAATCTATAACAATAAAATTTGGTGTGTATGTGTTTTGTATCAACACAAAGACGTCTCCCATACCTCCCGCCTCCCATACAACCCAAAAATTGAAAACGCAATAAATAAGCCTCTGTTCAACTTACAGAACTAAAATCTGGCACGAACGTTTTTTATAACAAATCAAAGATGGTTTTGAAAAATGTACATCATCCGCCCACGAACACGCCTACCTCCGAAACAACGCAAAAATTGAAAACTGCATAAATAAGCTCATAATTAACCTACAACAATAAAATTTGGTGTGTATGTGTTTTTTATCAACACAAAGATATCTTCAACACAAAATGGGTGTCATCCGCTCCCGGACACGCCCAACTCCCATACAACCCAAAAACTGAAAACGCAATAGATAAACCTCTGTTTAACCTACAGAGATAAAATTTGCCACGTGTGTTTTTTTATGACAAAAAAAAGATGGTTTTGCAAACTGGACGTCATCCGCACATGGACACGCCTACCTTCTATAAAACCCAAAAAGTTTAAAACTGAGTAAATAAGAATAAGTTTGTCATAGAGTGATCGAATTTGGTATGCATGTATTTTATGCCAAAACTGAGGTGTGTTCAAAAATTGGGAGTAATCCTCTCAAGAACACGCCCACCTCCCATAGTGAAAGCACAATAACGGCATTAACTGTGAGTTACAGGAATAAAACTTGGTAAATATGTGTAAATTTTTTATCAACATGTAAATGCATATAAATTATAAGCTTCATCTGCCCACGGACAGGCCCATTTTCAATAATTTTATTTTTTCTTTTTTGGAAAAGTAGGTATTTCTTAGTCGCTCAAGACCGACTTAAGACTTTCTTTACCTGTTTTATGATAAAACGGTTATCGTTGTACGAAAGGTTGTTTTTAACAAATCATTAAATCAGCGTTAACAATAGTTTAAATGAATAGAGTAAACATTTGTTTTTTAAATTAGTTAAAAATAATGTTAAACTTGCAAAAACTAAAGGCATACCTTTTTTATCATTTCGTCAAATTGTTTTATGGGCTGTATCCTACTTGAAATACAAATAATGCCAATAAAGGTCTGATTCTAATGGTATTACTCACTTTACCATAAAAAGTTTATATGGGAATGGATACAAATTTTAACAGAATGCTTTGAGTGGCAAAATTCTTTGTGCGGCTATGAAGGGTTTCGTTTTTCAAAAAAAATTTGAAATTTGTTGTCTTTAAAAACTCTTTTGAGACCTCTAAAAATCGATATTTCGTCATTTTCGAAAAGATGTTTCTTTCTTTTAAACACTTATAATATAAGAATTTTTTTCTATTGGTATAACAAATGGAGTGGTTTAATCAAAACTGAGTACCATACCGATTTCTCCGATGAAAAAAAAGAAATGGTGCAGAAATAGTTTTTAAGAGTTACTCTAACTTTTGAGTTGACGTCCGGCGATATCTAAATTTCGATCCGGCTTAGTGTTATGGTATCATGGAAAAGCAACCTGGACATGGTTTTGGTTTCATATGTTAGATACGATGAAGATTTGAAAAGATGGTACGGAATGATGATAATGTTGATGATTTGATGTTATGGTATGGTATAGTGGTGTGATGATATGGTATAACAGTACAGTATGATGGCTGTGGAATGATGGGTATGATATGTTTGCGATGGAATGATGAATTTTGGTATGATGAGCATATTTTAATGGGTGTTATAATATCGAGGATGGTATGATGGGTATTTTGTGAATGATAGTCTGAAGGGTCTGGTGGGGTGGTTATCATTTGATGTAATTGGTATGGTGTAATGGTGATGGAATAGTATGATAATATGATTTGGTGCTTTGGCATAAAATCATATTAGCTTTGGCATTAGATATGTTATAATGGATATAATGTAATGAATGATATGAGAGAATAGTTACGTTGTAGTATCATAGGTATGTCATGATTACTTTAATACGATGGATGTGATATGCAACTATGTTACAATGGGCTTGCTTGTAAGGTTATGGTACGAGTATGATGTATTATGGGTGTGATATGATTGGTTTTGGTAAAATAAATATAATATAATGGATAGTATAGTATGATGTTATGCTACATAACATTCGGTATGAAGGGCTTAGTGTGACGGTTTATTATGATGGCTATCATATAAAAATAGTTATTAGGGGTATAATATGATGGCATAATTGGTAACATGGTATAGGTTACCTACCGCTACGAGCATGGTTTAATGTTGTCATATTACAAAACCTTGGAGAGCAAGAGAGTCTTATTTGTTAACACTTTTATTCTGTCACTGAAATTTTTCTTCAATGCTTCAACCACTTCAAAACATTTCGAACTTCTTTTTATTTTAATCTTAATTCAATTATTATTAGCATGAAGTTGAATTTTAGATTTTATGAATGCAAAAAAAAAAACGTAAATGTAAATACAAAAATTTTACAGCGGTATTTGAAAACGTAGTTCACTCTTCATGTTTTATTCTTCAATCATGCACACCGTCTTAACTAATGTCAGTTGAATCATTTCAACGAGCATAACAAATTATTTTGCCAAATTGAGCTGAACAAGTTTTAAAACTATATCAAATGTTGACAACATTTACATTGTAATGTTTACAGTTGCTGCTGCAATTGTTACACCCCAATTAAATTAGATATTCAATGTCCTGTGCAGCTGCAACAAATGCGCTTGTTAAGCAATCTTCGGCACTTAGCTCGTTCTTGTTGTTTTCTGTTGAGTTTTGTTGGCTTGAATTACTTCAGCGTCGTCAACTTATTTGCTGGCATCTCCTGTCTTCACTTTATTTATACACAAACAAAGGCAAGGCACGCATTTATGCGGTAACACCCTGTTGGAAAAGACAACGACACCCTGTTGTCAGCATAAATATTCAATTTGACATTTAGTAGCGGAGCGTAGAGCTCACTCGCATTGCAACAACCTCAAATTGTCAAGTAAACAGGACTTGAATTTCAAATACTTAATATTTACGTACTTTTAAGCAAGGACATTTGGCAAAGCGCTCTCGTTCCTTCGTTACTTCCTTCAAAAGATTTGCATTGTCAGGGGAGCGAACATTTATTGTGCAATAGTTCATTCAATTATTCAGCAGCAACAGCAGCTGTAGCGGGAATGAAAATTTAAGCAACATGACGCTGTTCTGGCCCCATTCCTTTGCTCAGCCGTCTTACATTTATTTCGCCATCTTATAAGCTTGTTTCGCTTTTTTATTGGAATAGAAACGAAAATTATATTTTTACAATTTACAGTCAGCACATTTACGTCAGTCAGCTAGTCAGTCTTCATTCAGCGCAATCTTTTCGAGCGCGACAAAATTCACGCCAACGCGCATTTTCACACGGAAGCGGAAATGGCAAACGAAATGCAAGATGGCGTCGCAGTCTACTCAGACAGCGAAACTTATTTCGCAAGCACTTGCATATTAAATGATTTTTGTAAATTGTTAAGACAAATTCGCGTGAATGCAGAATAAAAACATAACATAGAAACAAAGCGACTGAGGGTTGCCATCAGCTTGTTTTTAAAGGAAAATCAAAACAGCAAAATATAATTCAAATAATCTTAAAATAAACACTTCTGCAATAAGTGAAAATAATGCTTACAAAAATTGAATATGGCAACTCTGGTCTTGCTCGCAATGCAACGAAATTAACTCTTATTTAGAGCGGTTAGATGCAGCTATGCTGACGTTATTTATTGAAATCAGAAACTTTTTATTATCTAGTATTTTGCGCCATAGTTTTAATTATTTATGAGTTGAAAATGTAGCTCAAAATATTGTCAATAGAAAGCTTTTTAATGTTCAGACAGGTGCAACAGATTCTTAACCAATACATATCTTAATAAGTTTTTGCTCCACTCTAACTTAGGATTAAGTGCGATAAAAATATTATCTGTGTTAACTTTTTCAGTCTGCGCTATAGTTGTGCTGCACTAGGACGATACACTTCATTTGGTTAAACTTGCAGAAATGTTTTCTGAATATTTTTTTTGTTTTATTTTTTTTTCATGCCAAAAAATATGCAATTTTTTGTAATAGAATAATGACTAGGCAATAAATTTTTAATTGAAATAAATTGCTTTAAATTGTTTAAGTTTCATCAATATCATGCGTCACTTTTTAATTGTTTTTGCAAATTCTGCACTTTTGCAATTCTCACAATATTTATTGTGCAATTAAACAATTGTACAAAAATAAAGCAATTGCCAGAACTCAAGTTATGTAAATTATACGAATCCCAAAACTATTAAGAACTTCTCTTTCCTTAGCTTGAAAATAAAATTTCAATCTTTTGATAATCTTGCAAAAGTTCTGTATTTATTTTCAATTTAAGTGGAATAACAGCATATCTGCAGATATAAACAAATTCAAGTTGTTGTTGTCAGTTTTAATTCAAAACGCCCTAGCTTATGCAACATTAATTTTATGAAAATTATATCAATTCCGGGCTACAGTTGTGCGCAACCAGAAAAGGATGCCAGAAAATAAGTTATGGAAATGCAAGAATGAATGGCAGAAAAACAAAGTTAATTTTAAAACAATATCTTAAAATAAATGCATATTCAGAAGAAATTATATTGGAAAAAATATTTAATTGTTCTCGTTTTAAGTTATGCAAAGATAGCCATGCATTTTGTTGTATAACTTAATCCTTTCAATAGAATTGACTAAGTTTCATCGATAGTGATTATATTACGCAGAAAAAAAAATTTATTTTACTTTATAATTCTTAAAAAAAATATGTATTTTTTAAGAATTATATTTTGAGCTTTATGCCAAATAATTCATGAAGTAACAGGTTTGCTACAACAACAAAATTCTTTGTAGAAGAACCAAGCAAACTAGACTATGGTTTTTATAACTCATATAAAAACAAATTTAAGTGAATTTAATTATTGTATTTGTATATAATTCAATGTAAAAAGTTAATTGAATTGATGAGTCAAAATTCAGTACAACGGTTATTAAAAAAATATTCATTTTGAAATAAACCAGGTTTTAAGGGCAGCTGCTCTTTTGCAATTCCAAAAAAAACGATAAATTTTGGGATTCACAATCGAGTAAAAAGAAGTAAGTGTGAATTTATAAATGTTGGCTCTTATATAAACAAACATCTGCTTATGTCAAGGAAATTATTTTCTCAACTTCCTTCTGACGGCTTCCACAACTTTACCCCGACATACCCCATTGACAAAAAATTTAATATTTAATACAACTATGTGTGACTTCAATAAAACTTAATAAATAATTAGAAAAAATCAAATTTATACACATAAAAAATTAGATATAATTTCAATTCGTGTTTTATTAAGACTAAATTTATTGAGGTGATATTATAAGAATCAGTTTAATTACGAAGAAAGCTAATGATCGGGGCCGTAGCTAGGATTTGCCTTACAGGGTTTTTGATAATAAGATAAATAAGGTATATCTTCGACTTGGGCAAAGTTAAAATGCCCCGAAGTTAAAATAAAAATGAGAGTTTTAAAGATTTTATTTCTTTGATGACGCCTATTATAGTCAAAGGGTTTTCCTGCAGCTTAAAGATAAGCCTATTTATACACACAAGGAAATGAAGCATGATTTTTTTAAACAAACACATTCATATATCAATCAATGAATTGTTAGAATCAATCCCTGCAAATGTTTTATGAGACTTTCGAAAAATTGACTCTTAGAAGTGTGTTTTTAAGTGTGTTTTATGATGACTCATCAAACTGACTCATGAAAGATTCTTTCATGAGTCAGTATAATAATTGTTAAATGATTGCTCAAAAATAAGACTTATAAAAGAGTCATTATTGTATTTGATTTATGAGTACTCATAAAAACGACTCATAAAAGGGTCATATATTGATATATGCTTAATAATAAAGAAGACTCATACGAGTTTTATATGCGAGTGTTTCATTCGAAAATATAATCCGATTATTACAAAAGTACCATATCTAATAAAGAAATAAAAACTTCTTCGAGAATATTCTTTTTTTAATAGTTTAAAACTTTGTAACTGTCTGTTATGGACACATGCTATCCTTGCGTCGCTTTTCGGAGAATTGTTTGTTTGTGACGATATACATGCATTGAAATTTAATAAAAACGAATGTTCCTTGCAAAAATACTTTTTACATGAGTATTAAACATGAGTGTTAAAAGAGTACCTACTAAATATGAGTCTTAAAAGAGAACGTAATATGAGTTTTTTAAAAGAGTACTAAATATCTTTAGTCTAAAAACCGTCATACTATGAGTTCAAAAAGACTCATAAAGCCATCATTATTATGAATCATATATTGGGGCCACCAGCATACGAAAATATACTCATAAAAGAGTATTTTTTAAGTGCATTATGATGGAAACATCTCATTTGTATGAGGCTTGAAAGAGATTTTTAAGAGTAATAATTTTTGCTGGCATATTTTTGTATGATTTTCTAACAGGTTTTGATTTGAGATGAGCAGTAGAGTGGTTCACATTGTATGGGGGGGAAAATGAATTTAAACAGACAACCCCTAGAATGAAAGCATACATGGAAAGTGTCCCAGCTTGGGTGACTCGAAAAACAGTCAAAATTGTATTTTTGTTAAAAAATTTGTATTTTTAGTGCTTTAGTTATAACATTTTTATATTTATTCTGATCATGGAGTGCAGCATATTGTTGGAGAGGTCTGAAAGAATACTAAATCGTGTTTTTTTGTGTCATTTGTGTCAGATGTCATCTACATATAGATATTTTGGAATTTCTATTTTTTAATCTTAAATCGAAATTGTGGGCAATAGGTCCCATATGGGTTTAATCTTAAATCAAAAGTATGGTACCTAGAGCAAAACTATAAAAATTGCAAAATATCTACTTGAAGATGACATCTGACGTCAATACCGATTAGTATTCTTTCAGACCTGTCCAACGATATGCTGCATTTCATCGGACTAATACAAAAGTTATAACTAAAATACTAATGTCATAACTAAAAGACCATTTTGGCTGTTTTTCGGGACACGCAAAAAAAAATTTTTATAGTGCTGAAAAACTTTCGATATTAGCTTTCAGGGGTTGTCTTTTAATATTCATTTTTGGTGATCCACCTTAATGAGCAGTACTGAAATATATTTTACTACGATTAAAGTATCGTTACCAACCTCTCAGTGGAAGTGTGAATGACTGGCATGCGGAGGACGTAGGTTCGTATACCGACTGTTTAAGCATAAAAGTTTCAATTTAATTATTATTATTATTGGAATCCGATTCATTGATGGTCCATTGGCTGCTTGAAAAGAACAATCTCCGAAATAAGTTTGTGCTTACATCTCAAAAAAAAATTTTTTGCTTATATAGTTCTTGTTTGTCTTTTTCAACAAATAAATTCTTGTTTCAAGCAAGTTTACACGTACACGCCAACCTCCAATATAACAAAAACAAAAAACAAATTGGCCATTTCAGCCCTTGAAAGGACTTTGACCGAGCTTCTAATGATCAATTGTGTTGTGTGTGTTATTAAATGTTTGCACACAATTGACCGAGAACTGGACCTACATGTTTTATGCCGACTCCGAACGGCTAAAGTTCATGTTCTCAAGAAGCTTTACATGGCATTATTTACTCTCTGGGGTTTGCCATTGTCTGCAGAGAGATGGTGACCGATCAGAAAAATTTTTTATTGAAAAAAAAAACTTTTAGCCGCGGCTGGGGTCTAAATAAATGGAACATAAATAAGCTCATGTTTTACCTGCAGAGTTGAAATTTGGAACGTATGTATTTATATCAAAATAAAGATCTCTTCGAAAAATGAATCTCATCCTCTCACGGCCACGCCCACCTCCCATACAACCCAACATTGTAAAACTCAATAAGCTCATGTTTACCCTACATATATAAAATTTGGTATAAAATAAAGAAAAATACTATAAAGGCATTAACATGTGCGCTACAGGAATAAAATTTGAAATTTTTATAAATTTTTGTTAATTTTCCATTAATTCATCCGCTTACCGATACGCCCATTTTCAATACTATTATTGTATTCTGAAAAATTAGGTTTAGGGTATTTCATAGTCGAGCTAGACCGACTTAAGACTTTCTTTACTTGTTCAAGCTTGAATTTGTTTGATTTTTTCTTAGTGTTGAGTTTGCAATTTTCAAGTAGAAAGGAAGTTGGGCGTTTTCGTGGTTGGATGACACCCAATACGCTTTCGTTTTAATATAAACTACACACATACCGAATTGAATTTTTGTAGTTTAATAAGAGCCTTTGTATAGAGTTTTCACTATTGTGGGCTGTATTGGAGATGGACGTATTGGAGGTGGACTTCATCCGATTAAGCCCATTTACGAACTTGATTCCCGAGTTACATTACTATAGCTTGCAAATTGCAACTGTTATTGTGTCGAAAGACAAACAGACGGACATATAGACTTTTCTATACCTACCACGCCTCTTTATGAGCGTTACTCACGTCTTGACAAAATTTTTATACACCTAATGCAGAATGCAACATCAGAAATACAACATTCACAAAATATAATTTTGAAAAAAAATTACAGTTTAATATGTGTTCCTGCACCTCCTCCCAAATAACAAATAACACAATGTTTTAAGTATCACTGCAAAGTGATTATATCACACCTATCTACATTAGCGCAGCCAAAGGGGGGGTTTCGGGGTTTAAACCCCCCCAAAAATTATTGTAGTACCAAGCAAAACTTTGAATTCAATCAAAGTGAGTCACATGAAAACCAATCACACGTCTTATGAAATGAGTGAAAACACCAAATGCACCAAATGAGTGAAAACACCAATGCATCTACTAAATTAGTCATATTTTATTCTAATCAAATTAGGAGAAAAAAAAGTGAGCCGGAAACCGACTCAACACTAAGAGGTACTCTTAAAAACTATTTAATGTTTTTTTAAACACCTATAAAATATGTACTTTTCAAGGTATTCACATTCAATTAAAGGTTATTGGAAATGTATTGAGCTCTTCTTTCTTTTGGTGTATTGTATGGTGTGGTTTAAGAGAGGAAGTGAGCTAAATGTCAAAATCAGCTGTTCGAATTTGAGTTCTTCTAATTGTTGTTGTTGCCTTTTCGTTTGACATTTATAGCACTCACAGCATTGTTTGTGTAAAATTAGACTTCTGAGCAGCAATATTAATATTAGCCTACCTCATTATTTTATCCACACCATTATGGGTTAAACCACACCATACGATAGATCAGTGGAAAGAAGAGCTCAATACTTTTCCAATAAGTTTAAATGCATGTTAATACCATGAAAAATACATATTGTACAGGTGCTTAGAACAACCTCTTTTCAAAAATGACGATATTTCTTGGGGTCTCAAAAGAGTTTGTAAAGACCAAAAATTTAAAAAAGTTATAGCTTATCTACATATGTGTACCATGAAAATCTTTAGTTTTTTGCATATCTTGGGTATGCATTCCAGAGATCTGCAATGAGTACCAAAAAAATTAGTATACTTAAGTCATGAGCCATAACAATTGGTGCAAATGTATACTTATTCCAACTCAACAAACTACTTTGACTCATTCCCATTAAAACCAGAAAATACTCATATTTCTCTAACATGCATGTGTGTCTGCAAATTATGACTTTATTATTAGAACTATGAGTGAGTTGAGTATTAATTTTTGTTATGCCCTGCTGATGATTTTTGCTGTTTTGTTTACTTTTTGTGTGAAAAAATGAAAGAGCTGAGTATTAATTTTTGTTATGCTTCTGCAAAACAGTTATGGTTTGGTTTCGCACGTGTTGCTTGACATTTACAATTAAATTTGGAAGAAAGCTGAACTAAAAATGACCTTAAGTACTTAAGTCATTCCTCTGAACTCGTGGTGTTCATTGGTGTTGTTAGTCATTACGGTATAGCACAATAAATCCATTCACTCAATGAGAGAATTGAGCACTGCATCGGTGTATAACAACACAAAAATTATTCTTGTTCATTCATTCGCTATGTGTACCGCACACGAACGAGTATGAATGGATATGAGTGGAAGTTCTTCTTTGACTTAAATCCACTTATACTCCTTTTTGTGTTAGTCAACCAATGACTCAAAAACAAGAATAATTGCAGTTCTCTGATGCATTCTGAAAAAAAAAAAATTTAAATGCGGAAAACGTGTTCAGAACTAAAACTAAAGGGTGATTTTTTAAGAGCTTGATAACTTTTTTTTTAAAAAAAACGCATAAAATTTGCAAAATCTCATCGGTTCTTTATTTGAAACGTTAGATTAGTCCATGACATTTACTTTTTGAAGATAATTTCATTTAAATGTTGACCGCGGCTGCGTCTTAGGTGGTCCATTCGGAAAGTCCAATTTTGGGCAACTTTTTCGAGCATTTCGGCCGGAATAGCCCGAATTTCTTCGGAAATGTTGTCAAATGTTGTGAATCGTGTTGTTGTTGTCAGATGGGGCTACGTCAAGTCTACAGAAATAAGCCAGCAACTATTCCAGCTTTGGAAGACAACATTTCCGAAGAAATTCGGGCTATTCCGGCCGAAATGCTCGAAAAAGTTGCCCAAAATTGGACTTTCCGAATGGACCACCTAAGACGCAGCCGCGGTCAACATTTAAATGAAATTATCTTCAAAAAGTAAATGTCATGGACCAATCTAACGTTTCAAATAAAGAACCGATGAGATTTTGCAAATTTTATGCGTTTTTTTTAAAAAAAAAGTTATCAAGCTCTTAAAAAATCACCCTTTAAAACCGCTCCATGGGGATTTCTCCGATCCAAAAAAATTATACATAAATTGTTTTTAAGAGTTCCTCTAACTGTTGGGTCGGAGTCTGTTTAATTTATGTTGTGTTCTGATTCTGATCACTGAGAGCAATACTGATCTGAGTTGTTGGCAATACTTTGATTTGAGTTATCTTTTCAACTTCTAACATGGAACCTACTAAGGCAACTGGAATTATGTGGGAAAAATTAATTAAATAGTAAAACAAAATAAGAAAGCCTGAATTAGAGAAAAATTGGTTGAGTCACTCGCCACCGAAATAATCAAAGAAATTTCCCGTTAAATTGTTATTTTTCGTCATTTTCTATATATGTTTTTTTTTAACATCTATAACTTAAACTCTGAAGAATTAAGTTTATAGTGTAGTCATGTGATTCATTACAAAAATTATTCCGATTGACTTCCGAAACTGGAGAAAAAAAATTCATAATTCCTAATTTTTCATAGTCTTTTCCGAAGCTGTTTCATAAAAAATTTCTATAAATTGTCAAATAATATCCAATTTTAAGAATTATTAGGAATGGCTTATTAGGTTAAAAGATGTTGGTTTGATTTTTCTTCTGTTCATCCGTTTATGTCAAGTGACATATTATAGTTATACGGTATTACTAAATACCAATCAGTAAATGCTGACTTTAATCGAAATAATATTACGAACCTTTTTACGATAGGTCTGTACTACACTAAAGAGCCCTCATTCATTAAAATCGGATAATATTTGCAAAATTTTGAGGGATTTTCATGAAATTGATTTTGAAAATCCAATGGAAGATTATGAATAAGACTATAAAAGTCGATATAAGGGGTTATTTCATCGACTATTTTGGTGGCGATTTGACTCAAGCGATTTTTTCAGCTGTCAGCAATTTAGCGTTTTGTTCTTTCGGAATTGAGCATAATTAGTACTCACCAATGGACGAGTTTTAAGGTTTGTGCCAGCCAATTGGCTATTTTTTACAACGAAATGAAATATGGATGAAATTTTTAATGTGTGGAGAAAAAATTTATTTTTTGCTGACTCTATTGGAACCTAACAATCTTCGTACAACTGCCGAACAAGAAAAAATCCGTAAAACCGCGTATAAGTAGCGCTTGCAAGACATTTGGGCCGTACAGATTTAAAACAGCGATGAAGCAAGTTTATTTTAAAACGACCGCTACCACTGCTGTTCAGACAAAATGTGCTGACAGTGACCGTTTTACATTTTTTTTGGAAAAAAATATGTTGCTGGCCATGCCTGAAGTTTGAACAAGGAACCATTAATGCAAAAATTGAACGTACTAACCGTTACAACACAGTCCCTATAATTACGTAAAATTGTTTTTATATATAAATTCCACATTTGATAAACCCCCCCCAAAAGAATTCCTGGTTGCGCCCCTGCCTATCTACATTCATCTCAATATCATATGTTTGTATTACATACTTATATATAAATGTTGTAATACT
Organism: Tetanocera ferruginea; assembly: GCA_958299015.1. Lineage (NCBI taxonomy): Eukaryota > Metazoa > Arthropoda > Insecta > Diptera > Sciomyzidae > Tetanocera > Tetanocera ferruginea. Next base: position 155,912,466 of record OY282642.1, on the reverse strand, counting down.
TACGCATGAATATATTTTGTGGATAATTAGATATTCGTCTGCGGTTAAGTCAAGTCTTCTAAAACATGCAGTGAACGGGTTAATTTGTAGAGATTTCCGTTGACAACTTAATGCTGTCTGTTGAATGAATGCATGCAGGTCAACATTGAAGTTATAATCGCGATAATCAAAAGGATTTGCAAGTTGGAATCCTGGTATTCCAGCTTAATTGGCAACGAGGTCAGTATGAATGGCTGTGTGAATGGTGCGTGAGTGAGTGCGTGTGTGGGTATGTATGAATTTGCATGTGGTTGACAGTTGAAATCTCCTGATGCATAATATTGGTTAATTAATTGATGGCTTTTTAATTACATAAATTATGATTAGGTCAATGATCTGATATGAAATGTGAGTGCATGCGTGTGTCTAGTTTAAGGAATGAGTTTAAATTTGCAAATTAGAATCGTAGCATAAAGTTAAAGTGTGACAATTTGTTGTTTTTAATTTAACGTTACCAACATAACACATTTGTATCTTGGTTGTGTGTATTTTTCATGTTTAAACAAGCTTCATAAATTATTTGCTTATTAATTTTAGGTAATAAACAAAGTAGTCAACTGCTCAATTTGTGCTCAGTTTGTATACAGTGTTGCCACCTGTTTGTGCGCTACATGACAAAATAATAAACGTCCCACACTAACGTCTCAAGTTATGTCATGTGATGTCTTCATTACGTTAACTCATTCACATACTACGTACCTGTGGGTACGCACACACAAATACGCTCCCACATAAACACACACACTCACACATACGCTTGCATATTTATTCATACATAAGCTTCTCGTTTCAAAATTTTTCATAAGCCGGAAGCAGCCGCCATGACGTTGTTAGTTCCGCTATCGCTTAGTGTCAAATGTTGGAAATTCACGCGCACCCTTCCGTTAATTTGGAATGTTACCTGAAACGGTTATTTAGTAAAGGACTACATGCAACAGCAGTTGGAGCAGAGCGTGTCTAAAAAAGGGTTTTGGGGAGGGTGGAATGAATGCGTCAACGTTGTTGGCTGCTGCTTATTTTGCGATTCGGTGCCTTACAAACGTCAGAGAGGAAACTTATGTTCGCACATATGTGCCACTGCGTGAGCTTGAATATGAAATCGGTGTCAAAATTAAAATTTTTTTTTTAGTGTTTTGGTGTTGTGTTGCTTCAATGTTGTATGCCTTTATTGTTAGGAAAAAATATGTGTCATAGTTTTGGGTACAAATAAATGTAATTAAAAATAAAAAAAATATTTTGTTTCAAAATAAAAAACACAAAAGAACATTATATTTAATTATTTTTATGGTTAAGCATTTACTTACACATTTGCTTATGAATACGATGTAAGAATATTAATATACTAGTATAGAAGCCCGTCGTACGACTGGTTGTATTCAAAATAATTAAGTAGCAGACGATAAGACATTTTTCATTCATTTTGTTCCAGTCATCCTGAATGTGTCCTTACTGATATATATCAAATAAATTTTGTGTGCATACTTCTAGACTCATAATTTTTTCATATAAAAAGTACTGTAATAGCGAAAAAGGTTCTGGTCCAGGCTAACATGTTCAGCCTTTACATAGCAATAGCAACTATGACAGTTTGAGCGCTATAGAGCAAGGAGCAGGCCACTTGTCTTGTATATATTAAGATATGAAATAATGTCATATGAAATCAAAAAGTCATAAGTTGCCAAAAATTGAAAATCGACTTTTTGATTTATTATGCTGCACTGCATCAAAATACATGTCCATGCAAAATTTTACGTTCTACCACTAAAAAACAACTATTTCAACTAAGTTTAGTCCAGCTCTTGGCCCTCAAAAGATTGGACAGTAGACACGTTCTATTTTAAAACCTTTACCGTTTTCGAAAGCTGGACTGCAATTTATGCTTATGAGGATGATAATGCTTACCTCATTCCAATGCATGCTTACTTGTTCTTGCAGAGTATGAATGTCCTTCTATGTCAGCAGTTTAACGTTCATGAAAACTTTTTTTCGGTTTTATGCAATAGAGTACAAATATTTGGCAAATTGAAGTCATCTTCTACACTAACTTACGTTGCTAAATGACGCAAGTTATTAATAATTGTATAACAGGACGAAATGATTTTTCATTTGTGTCCAAATAAAATGCATTATTAAGTGCATAGTTATGCAATCACCAATGAGAGGATAAGAGGGTTTTTATTCATGTTTATGTAAGTTTAAATCAATAATTACAACAGCATTTTAATATTAAGTTTCTGAAGCATAAATTTAGAATCGAAAAAAGTCAATTTACATCCCTTTCTCGATTAGTCAAAACACTTCAGTCAATCACCGAACTAATCAACGTCAACATGCAAAAACAAAAGCATCATTACAACAAGATTTAAAAAAAAAACATAGCACACCAGCTTATTATATAATCAGCGCAAGGACATCAACAAAGTAAACTTTCTTCGAGAAACTCAATTATAACACAGAATTACTTGCAATAAATAGTAGAGCGCATGACGACAACAACAACAATAATAACAGCAACAGCTACAACAAGTAAACACGAAGCAAGGATTCATAAAAATTCATTTCATTAAAAATTTAATTTGCAAAACAAGGTCCTTAAATGCAAATAAAAATAACAAAAAAAAAGCAAAAATTATGAATCGACAAAGTTATAACTTCGTTTCATAGCAGTTTTTGTTGTTGTTGTTGTTGTTTTTGCTGTTTTGCAAACTTTACTCTGCTTTGATCTTCGGTTTTTATTTAAATATTTTTTTGTTTTGTTTTTGCATAGAAACTCAGCTTTTGCTTTAGCTAGTTTTTGTTTTTTTGTTTAAACGAAGGACCTTCTTGCCCGAAGAAAGCTTCCGCTCGAAAAGAAGTTGTTAATTACTTATTTTTCATCACCAAGTGTAGCAAAAAAGATGCTGTGAAAAATTCTAGACGAAGTAAGAACATTCAGAAGTCGTGTCTACGTAAGAATAAGATGCAGAAGAAAACGCAAAAACAGAAGCAATAATATGCAAACAACTTTTTGCTGCGCTTGTTTGTTTGTTTGTTTTATTTTTTATATATGTATTTTTTTTTTGTTTTTTTTTTTGTGGTTCAATATTGAATTCTGTTTTGCTGTACTTTGATATTTTTGAAGTCGTTGTGAGTGCTTTTTCGTTCAAGGAATTCCTTATTCTTGTAGCGTATGGATTAATTTATTTATAAGCTTTTTGCATAATAAAGCTTTTTACAACAACATCAGCAACAACAACAGCAGCATTTCTAATATTAATTGTTCGCTTCTTTAGCTTGTTGTTTTACTATCATTGCCTTATTTCTGTTCTGCCTTGTTTACACATAAATATTGCTGAATTTCCTAAACAATCCGTTCATATTGAATAATTAAAACTTGCCATTTACTGTACCTGTGCAGCCAGTTTTATATTTTGGTTATTTTTTTTTTGTTTGTTTTTATAATATTGCTGTACCTTTAATTAATGGAATTTTCTTGGAATTTTTATATTGTTGCTTAGTTGCCCTCTATTGGCACTTAGCGCTCAATTAAGTTGTTAATTAAATAAGTTGTACAATATTTTGTTCAGTTATTTTTTTCAATTTTTCTCCAAACTTTTATAAAAACAAAATTCCGACACTTTCCCACAACATTTCCTTAAGGTTAATTATCTGGTAAATGTTACATGCTAATGAGAAAAGTTTTCTAAGCAACAGTTTGGCGTTCTGTCTGTATCCTGTGCACGAAAAAAAAAAAATTATCTGCAGAATGCAGAAGTATTTTTTACATATGAATAGAGCAAGGTAGGTGCATAAAAGAAAATGTCGAATAAACGTGGGGAATTTTTTGTTTTAATATTTCATAAAATTTTTATAAACTTTTCAAATCGATGTGTGACAAAGCATCAGCCAATCCTATTCCTATTTTAAACAAGTTTATTTTGTTTGACTCAACTTTATGACCGTGGCATGCAGGTTAAGTGTGTGGCTTAGCTTGCTCGGAGCCCGGGTTCGATCCCCAGCCGCGGCGAAAAGTTGTTTTCAATAAAAAATTTTTCTGATCGGTCACCACCTCCCTGCAGACAATGGCAAACCTCAGAGAGTAAATAATGCCATGTAAAGCTTCTTGAGAACATGAACTTTTGCCGTTCGGAATCGGCATTAAACATGTAGGTCCAGTTCTCGGTCAATTGTGTGCAAACATTTAATAACACACACAACACAATTGATCATAAGAAGCTCGGTCAAAGTCCAAAGGGCTGAAATGACCAATATGTTTTTTTTTTTTTTTCAACTTTATATCGTTTCTCACTGTGTTTGATGAACCGTATAACTTATCGATATATTGTAAATTTTTTACTTGCTGTTTGCTTTTGCTTTGAGTGCGTCATATTACTGCGCTATTGCGTTATTTTTTTTAAAAGAAGTGTATCAACGCAACGCTGCGACTCCCATGTCGAAACTTTAGGAGGACTATACGTACCTATATCCCTGATTAATATTAAGAAAGCCATGCCACCCAGACCGTCCAAAAAAAGGGTTGTGCTTTGCGAACTTCCTTTGGAGGAAAATAGATTGAACGAATTCGTCCGAAAAATAGGCAGCACGTTCTGACGCCAGGTCAGAACGATATGTTCTGTATCCATAAGTATATGTTAGCATTAATTCGGTTAAGGTGGGACACAACATTCGCGGCAGAGAAAACAGACCTTGTTTTAAAAATTCATAACTCAGTCAAAAACAAACATTTTTCCAAAATTTTTGTATTTTATTGTAGAAAATTGAACAAATTACAAGAAAAACTAAAATTAAAAAAAGTATATTTTTCACTCCAACATGGTTTTATAGAGCTCCAAACTGGCGGCAAAAAAAAACCAGGGCCTGGTGGTTGCAGCGCTGGGAGTCGCAAAATTGTCCGATCCGGGAAAAAATTACTTTTTTAAATCTTAACAAAATTGGTTATCGTATGACAGGAGCTTTTTTTTAACAATTTTTTTTTTCAATTCTTGGTATGTTTCAAATTTGAAAGTGTGTTTTTTTCGAAAGTGTGATTTTAAAAATTCATCAAAAATCGAAAAAAAATTTAAAAAAAGCTCGTGTCATAGGCCCAAAATACACTTTAGTGTTCAGTCTGCTAGAGACCGGTTTTCTTAGGCAAGGAAGGTGAGGCAGGCGACGTGAGGTGCGTGAAATTTCACTCACCGAAAAAGCTGCAGTGACGATTGACTGACACGCACACATAAGTAAAGTCATCACATTTAATGATGACTTTCTCAGCAGGAAATGGGTCGATCCGTCTTCGAGACATGTCAGTTTCTTGCAAGACGAATCGATCCATTTCCATGGGTGTCTTTGAAGACATTTTCAAACAAAATTCCACTTTGTCTTGCAAGACATGTTGTTGAAATGTCTTCAACGACGACATGCGTACATGAATTGCAGAACGGATGCATAGTATAAACAAAATCATACGCTTTCCGTACATGGTTATGTTGTTTTTTGTGAGAGAAATTTCATTTTTTTGCTTAAAATTTATTTATTTATTTGTTGCTGACAATATATTGACTTGTCTTTCAGAACGTCAGCGTTCGCTTTTAGTATGCGTACTTGGTCTTCGAGACGACTTTGAAAACTTCGTCTCTGAGGATTCATATTCCAACTGGGTTGCTTTGAAAACTCTCACAGTTCCGAAAATTAACGAAACCAAGTACGCGTTTTCAGAGCGAACGCTGACGTTCTGAAAGACAAGTCATTATATAAGTCATCAACAAATAAATAAATAAATTTTATGCAAACAAATGAAATTTTTCTCACAAAAAAAAAAACACAACCATGAATGGAGAGCGTATGATTTTGTTTATACTATGCATCCGTTCTACAATACATGGACGCATGCCGTCCTTGAAGACATTTCAACAAGATGTCTTGCAAGCCAAAGTGGAATTTTGTTTGAAACTGTCTTCAAAGACACCCATAAAAATGGATCGATCCGACTTGCAAGAAACTGACAAATCCCGAAGACGTCTTCGAAGTCGAATCGATCCATTTCCTGATGGGAAGAAAAAACTCGTTTCACGCAGACTGACCACTACAGTGTATTTTGGGCCATACGATAGCGAATCAAGTTTAAAAAATACAAAAAAAAAATAAAAAAATTTCTTAAAAAATGAACCCGCTTGTGCCGCAAACAGTACGAAAAACCTGGCTTCGAGATAAATGCGTTCAAAGTTTGTGAAGAAAGAAAAAAAAGGTTGAAAAGAAAAATGCGCTCTCACTAATCCGGCTGTAACTTTTGAACCCGTAGAAATTTTTCCATGAAAGTCAATTTAAAAAAACGGCCAATGTCCCTCCTTAAATAAATTATCATGAATAGATGGGAATGACCGATTTGAGTCCGATTCTTAATGCAACAAATAAATCATTATTATATTCAATCTTATGAGAACTAGCAATACCCGGCGCACCTTAGACAAACACATGTACTGCATCTGAGAAAAAAAATCTGACAGCACTGCTCAAGAGGCCAAACTGAGAGCAACTCTCCACACAACATAGCAGCCGTGCTGTGTTCAGAGTTACTCTCACAGCAAGGTCTTAAGCATTGTTTTTCTGCTGTTTGTTGTGTTGTTTGTACAGCATAAGCATGGATTAAAATACATGAATTCTTAAATAATTAAAGAAAACGTTTTGTAAAAAACGTTGTACCCTATATTTGTTTCGCTTATCATAGCAATTGAATAGTGAAAAAATTATAAAAATCGGCTTAGCGGTTATTGAGAGCACTCGTCACCAAATGTGCCGTGAGTCTCCTTTTATATAATAGTATAGCTATAGATTAGATATAGATAACATCGCTAATGGAGTAACAACAAACTTTGAACTGAAGCGAACTATAGTAGTTAAAGCATTATTTAAACAAAACGCTGTATAAATTCTATAAAAATAAACCAAATCCTTTCGTGTTATCTTTTTATATCATTAATTTGCCTCAGCAACTGTTTTATTTGATTTTTTATATATTTTGTTGTAGTCGTAACGCCCGTTATAATTCATGTAACGCCCCATAATGTAACGAATGCGGCCAAAATTAAAAAAAACTTTGTCAAAGAAATCTTCGTACGTGGAAAGGCCCGTTAAAAAGATATGCAACACAAAATGGAATAAAAAATATTTTGTTTTTTTCATTTTCTATAAGCATGAGAAACGTTCAGCTGGTGTTTTGGTAGTTTTCCAATGTCTACCCAGCTTTGTCACTTTTTTTAATGCTTTATTGTATTCGCATAGTACTCGTTGACAGATTGACAATCATCTGTCAAGTTTTCGACAACCAACCTTAACCAACTTTGCTCTTTCATATGAAACAAATAAATTTTCCGTGCATGCTTTTAGGATGAAAATGAAATACTTGAAAGGCATTGGTTCGTGTTTTTGATATACTAGGAATGGAGCAAAACGCGTTCAATATTTAAAACATTTTGTTTGCCTTATTGAAAGTATCTGTGTAGCATAATGCTAAAACGTCCAAGTCTTATACGATGCTTGAGACAATTTCAAGGTTCAATGCCCGCTTGAGGCAATAATTTTTAAGGTAGTCAGTGTAAATTTTCATATAAATATTTGCTATTGACATTATTATAAGTTTCACGAACTTGAAAATGTTCATATAAATTCAAAACTTTACACAAGCGTCACGTATAAAATTCCGTATTAAATTCCGAGGCCTTGAAATTTCACTCGTCGCCATTATAGGTTGAACAAAAATGATAATAATTTTTAAGTATTAAATTGGCTGATTCTTAATTTTGGGCAGATTTGGTTCTTTTTCGCACCAACTAGTTGTTCCTATAAACGAATTAGGTGTACCAAATTGCATCATAAAACATACCAGATTACCGATTTCGATGATATGAGAGGTGGGTGTATTAGTTGGCCAATCTAGTTCTTTTTCGAACCTACTAAAGTGTGGTCGCGAAATTAATTTTACAGTTATTTTTAGCTTTGCTGGGTCAAGCGGCATAAATAACGGGACTTTACTGTAAGTAAACAGATCGCACATATTCATTCAGTCAAAAAATTCAGTTGAAGTAAGTGCTTGTAAAAAATGTCATCAATTAAAAAAAAAGTGCGCGATAATATAATTGACATTTATATGAAAAATAAGTAATGCTCATACGCGGAAAAAAATTGTTTTTATAAAATAAACAATTATTCTTATATAATAAAAATTGAATTGCTGTGGAATCCTGCTTTGGTGGTATAAACCAGCTTACCGATTTCGGTTATGAAAGATGGGCGAACGAGTTGACCGATTTGGTTCTTTTTACACCAACTAGTTGTTTCTATGGAAGAACTAGGATTCTCAAATAAAATTTGTTTTGGGATGCTATATGAGAGGTGGATGTATTAGTTGTTCGATTTACACTTTTTTGAGAACTATTTTCTTATCAAAAATATATTTCCACAAAGTTTCATGATTCTACTATAACTCCTTCTATTTTTTGCCTCTCGTGCCAGGCGCACATGGCACAAAACTACATTTATAATAAAAAACTCATTTTTTATTTGAACATCTGTTTGTTGATACAGAGTTTTCAACCAATAAAGCGACAAAAAATCAAGCTTAAATTAAAAAAAAAAATTTCAAGCAAAAAATATTTTAAATATTATAATTTGACTGAACTTTCTAATTCTTTGATGTTGTCGTAACGTCCGTCTCTGCCATAATTTTTAAATTACCACAAGAATTAACGATAGATTTTTTGTTATCTTATATATTAATACGTGAACATTAAAGTTTGTCGTACGCTTTTCTGGTATTAATTAAAACTCAAAATAATTGAAACTTATATCATTTGAAAGGTTTTGTTGTCCAGATGTGCAGAATGTATATATAAATGAGAGAAATTAAATTTCCTCCTTCTAAGAGAGAAATTAAATTTTTGAGAAAAAATCTGCTCTTTGATTGATATGAAATTTGGTTGGAGGAGAGTTCTTTTAAGTCGCTCGAATTTGAATTTTTTTTAAAAGTAACAATTTCTTAAAAAATTGCAGTTTTATACATTCATCAATTGTTAAATTTGTAAAAAAATGTTTTTTGAACTCAAAAATTTGACTTTCCATGTGAATATCTTGGTCGGATTTTAACGGTTTTTAAATTTTTTTCATTTTTTCTAAAAGTTTGATAAATTTTCTTTTAAATGTGCGTAAAATAACAGCAAAGTTCTTACCAAAAGTATTTTTAATAAATTTTCTTAATATTGTCGTTAGTTATTTAGCGTGTGTTTCAACCAAATGCCAAAAGAGAGAAAAAAACTGTCTCAAATTGAATGTTCTAAATTGGGAAGCCAATATCTCCGCCATCTGTGAATAGATTTTATTTATTTCTTTTTTGTATTTAAGTCTTATCAGTTAACTTAAAAAAACTTTTGAAAATAATACCGTTTTTTGTTTGTTTATATTTAAATTATTCATTTTAAAAAAAGACCATAAAATTTAATTTATTCTAAAAATATGGGGTAAAAATGATTTTTGTTGTAAAAAAACCAAAAACTCAAAATTGCATTTTTGATTTTCTTTCAAAGTCTATACCGAATTGACGGTGAATTTATTTTGTCTTGACACTAAATTAATAAACTGTCCGTGCCATCAAAAAATCAAGGCTACCCCCTATGATTTCTTTTAAAAAATTAAATTTTTTTAAAATGTTGTTTTTCTGTTTTTGAAAGAAATAATTAAATAAATAAATAATTTTTCTGAAGGAAATAGCTTAATATCTCCAATCAATGAAAAGTTATAGCCCTGAACTTATTTTGATCATCTCGCATATATTTATAAATAGGCAATCAATAAATTGGTCGAATTTCGACCCTAGGCGATACTAGTATGGATAAATCTGCTGGAATATTTTCGTTTTTAATAACATAATATCCGGAAGCTTTTGTAAATGCAAAAATATCTGTGTTTGCAGTCGTAAGAATGTAACACCTGGAACTGAAATTGTCCATATTTAACTATGTGCATTAATTTATATTTTCGTATTTTATAAAATTATTTCACGTACTAATCTTTTTCCATTACAATTTTATTGCATGCATAGAAAAAGATTTTAAATGCAAGCTTTTCATTTGCAGATTAAATACTTTTTCGTTAAACGAACTTAAAACTGGCTATTTAAAACAAATAAATATATATTTCTTAAATAGTTGCCTCAAAAGCACAATTTGTGTTGCAAAAAACTTAGCCACCACACAGACTCTGGATTTGTAGCACACAAAATACATAGTATGCATGTGTATTACAATTGCATTTTCTTTAACTTAAATTTATTTATTAACAAACAACAAATGCTCTACAGGTAAAAACATATACATATTTATTTAAAAGTTAGGTAATATTTAAGAAATGTGACAACAATTTAGAAAACACATGATTCCATATCGTCGTATTCTTGTCTACCTGTTAAACTAATGAAATGCTTCTGTGTTTGCATGTGTGTTTGTGCTTAATATAATACGAATTCACAGCATCATGTTATCTGCACACACATGCAACCATAATGCATGCTATGCTGCAACATTTTCAAATGTTTACTTTTAAATCCCTGCTCTTCCGGCTTACAATTTTCTGAATTATCTATTTCTTTTTACCGAACAAAACAAGAAACCAAAAAAAAAAAAAAAAAAAAAAAAAAAAAAAATTAAACCAACATGCAAGCAATTTTGAGAAGCTTTCAAGTTTTAACATTGAAGCCAGTGCCAGGATAAAATACAGCAAAAGCTTTCAATAGGAAGCATCATCAAAAAACAATATCCTTAATGCACTTATATATGAATAATTCCCCAATTTGGGGGTATTTTTGTGTGGTAGTTTGTGTTGTTGGAATTTCAAGTGTGCACCTGTCGGTTGGTTGGTTGGTTGGTTGGTTGACTGGCTAGCAAGCAGGCAGGTTGGTTGGTTGGTTTGCTAGTTTGCTGGTACTTTTTGTCTTCGGTTTGTTTGAGTTATACAACAACAGATAATGTGAGCATTCATAAAAACTGAGCAATATTTGAAGATTTTCGTAAACATGAATTTATGTAAAGAATGAAAAACAAGCACATCCTTCAGCGTGCAGTCTTCATCCTTCAGCCTTCAGCTGTAGCAGCAAGTCATGCAGTCGTTCAGAGTCATTCAGTTTGAAGGACCTAGGCAAAGAAAAGCACAACCAGCATGACCAAAAAGGATGTTCATGCTATAGCTGCTGCTGCTTGTGCTGGTGCTGTTGCTGCACTTAAACGTGAGAGATAAGCTGAGCATATTGGCTTGAAACCTAAGCTTTTTATTGCATTTGCTATGAACTAAAGCTTCTGCTCAATATTAGCGTTTCCGTTTTTTGTATAGAAAGAAGCATTTCGTTCAAAAAGCAAACACAAGTGCACTAAAACACACACACACACACACATACATTCACCTATGTATGCAAATATCCCTGCATGTTTGCTAACATAGGATCTTAGCCTAAAATGCTTTTAGCCAACGATGTATATCTATGTGTTGTTTGTGTTGGCCAGCAAAGGATTGAGTTATGAAATTAATGATGCCACCTTGAAATTTTTTGTTATGAAACGATGATGCCCAAGAAATTTTCCCAAACTTGTTTTTTAATAAATAATACGCAACTTGGAATTTTTTCCGTTTTGTAAACTACTTTGATGCACAACAAAACAAAACAAAAACAAATTGGCCATTTCAGCCCTTGAAAGGACTCTGACCGAGCTTCTTATGATCAATTGTGTACTTAGTGTGTGTTATTAAATGTTTATAAAAAATTGATCAAGATCTGGGCCAACCTATCAAGTCAATCCAAGTCGAAAATCACAAAACCACAAACTACGAAAGGCTAAAGTTAATGTTCTCAAGAAGCTTTACATTTAAAATTAATGTAAAAAACATTTCTTTAACAGAACAAATTTTACGTTCTGATATTTTGTATGTAATGCGATGCAATTCTTATAAAACGAAAATGAAATATTGCACTTTTGGCGGCTGTGAACCATCGAATACCTCATCAATTCTCAATCATCATCTCGGACAAAAGTTTAATATATAAATTTTTTTTTTTAAAGTTTTATTTCAATAGATATACATTCAATATAAATAAATTATTTGATAAATAAAATTATAACACTGGTTTATTGACTGATAGATGCACAATTTGAGTGTTTTAGTAAGATGCAAATTAGAGATGGGCGCGTGTCACGAATTTTGACGTGACACGACATGTCACGACAAATCACGTCGTGATCGTTAGCGAACCAATAAAAAATCACGAAAAATTCGTGATCGTGCGTGATTAAATTTTTCTCGTGCGTGATTTAAATTTATTCGTGTCACGACTTGTGCACCAAAATTTCTCAAAACTGTGCCAAATTTCGTAATGATGTTTTCTTACGCTTTTGTTACCAACTGAATACAAAATGCAACACTGACCACTTCTAAAGAAGCGACAACAACTGACTTCGCTCTCTTTACTTATTTTGCGAAACGTCAGCGACAACTTGAAGCAATTTTGGTAATTTAAAATACAAATAATAAGCTTAAAATTTTATAAATTTTCTTTTTAAAGTGCTGTATCTACACTGAGAAAAAAAACACATACCTTGCTCCGGTAAAAAATTTCTCTATTTTTGATTATAACAATTTTCTCTTTTTCAAATAAAATTTTCTTCAATTAGAATAAATTTTCACATTTTCGAAGAAATATTTCTTTACTTCTAGGAAATGGAATTATTTCAATAGGTCTGTTCACGTACTTTACTTGTTAAAACTTGCAGGGAGAGAGTAAAAGAAGAATTGAGGAAAAAATATGTACAAAGAGAAAATTAGCAGAAAAAGTACGTGAATAGAAAACTAGTAGAAACTTGCAAGTTAATAACAGCTGATCAAACGAATTGACAGTTTATTTCAACCGCAAAAAACTGCTGCTGTAACTTAATGTTATAAATTGTTGAAATCATTTCTTGTATCCTACCAACATTAACATTTATACTTACATTTACCCTCAGCATCATAAATGTTTTTTTTTCATCCATTTTAATAGGAAATCCACAGAAAAATTTTTGACAGCTTGTTTTTTTTTTTGACAAACAGTTTTTTTCAGTTGTTGCAAGTTCTTGCAAGTAGAAATTTTGCTAGCAGAAACTTGCAACTTCTTTTTTCTCTCTCACTTTTTTACGCTCTCGGTTTCCTCTCTCGTCGCAAGTTTTTCGAGTACGTGAACGCTATACTAGTAAAATCTTGCAATAATTGGTAATAAATTTGTAACAATTTTTTGTTACTGAACAAACCTAATGTCTCTAATAATGATAAGTATTTTTCTCGCACAAAAAATTTCTCATTTATAGAGAAATTTTATTGAAAATGAAAAACTTTTCTTATATTTTGATAAAAAATTCACTATGAGAAGTATTTTATTCAATAAAAACAAATATTTTCTCAAAAAAAAAAGTATTTTTCTCTAAAAACGATATATTTTTCTATTTCATGGAACCTTTTTATCACTTTTAGAGAATTTTAAGTATCGCAATTAGAGAATAGCATTCTCTGGAGCAAAGTCTATACCATTTTTCTCTAAATATTTTGCCTTTTTTATCATATTCCGAGACACTTTTTTCTGAGTGTACCTCTCTGTTGCTTCTGCTCCTTCCTGTATTCTGGTTTCACCAGCAGGTACTCTAAATAAACTAAACACACTTTTAATAAAAATGTATGGGTATCCTTCTTCCTATAAAACGTAGTCGTGAGTAAAATATGCCATCGTGATCGTGATCATAAAACTTATTTTTAAGCGCGAGCATGCGTGATTAGAAGAAATCACTAGTGATCGTGCTTGATCGTGATCCAAAAAATTATTTTTGATCGTGAGCGTGCGTCATTAGGCGAAATCACATTGTGAGCGTGCGTAATCGTGAGCAACAATCACTCACGCGCCCATCTCTAATTCAAATACATTTTTAATTATACGGTAGTTACTTGTTCTGAAATGTTATAAAATGTTCGACTATTTTTGGTAAGAGCTTAAAATAAAAAAAAAACAAGTAAGCAAATGCAAAAACCACACAACTTCCTACAGCTTTGCATGCACTGCAAGTTACTGATAGAGCACAGTTAGGCAGTCACAGCAGTTATTTATAGTTTTCGATAATTCAATAAACATTCGGAGTAATATTTTTGCTGTTGATCCATGTCGTTGGGTTTCTTTATTAACAGATACAAACTAAATTCAGAAAATATGAACAACGAAACAAATGAAAATCGTATCTATGAATGAAATCCCACAAAACTTCTCAATCTAATAAATTTTTAAAATTTGGGCTTCGTTAAAACATTATTTAAAAAGCTTAGAGCAGTTTATCAAAATGTATATTCAAATCGGTCAACCCATTTCAGAGATCTGCGTGCATAAACATTCTTCTTGTTATGGAACAAGCTTCTTTTGCTTGCTGCAAAGAATTCGTTGTATAGTCTTTGGTTTCTATTATTTGTGAAGCGTGGTTGTCTGATAGGGGGTTTCTAGGAGTTTCAGACCCACTCTTTTCTGAGAGAAGCACATTAGTTCCAGTTCGAGTTAAACTTATTACGAGTGTATAACGTAATTTTTGTTCTCAATCATTCTTAACTAGCTTGCCTGGGCAATCTAACACAGTCTCATATTATTTCTAGATAGATCGATAGATAGATAGATATATCTCTTCATTACTGTGATTGTCTGAATATACGTTTCCAAAACAGAAAGTATTTATTTTATGATAAGTTTGCCTAGCTTTTTAAAGTTTATTTATCAATTTATATTTTAATCTTATTTTTCCATAATTTAATTAAAATTTTTGATAAATTTTCTTCTTAAATCTGGCAGCACTTTTTCAAAAAAACCTCACATCAAATGTTGCATAAAAAGTGCTATCCCATCAACGTCCATAAGCGGTGAAACGCTTTGGTTCTATGCATGCCAATATCCTTTATTCACTTGTGATTGCTGCCACTTCATCTCGTTTTCACGCATCCACTTTCATACCCTAAGCTTGCTGTCTCTTACCAACATTAATGTGTGTGCTCGTGAAATATTGAGCTCCACACAATACCTTGGCGATTTGCTTGCTTTTGACCACGTTTTATGTGTGTTCTTTGTAGAGGATTTGCTGGCGTTGGGGTTATATCTATTTATATTCATCCTTTAAGCATAGGATCCTACTTCCGGTTATTATTGTGCTCGCCTATCAATGACATGTTTTTAAGCTTGATGCATTTATTGTTGATGTTTGTTGGCTTTCAGAAATATTTGTTTGTTCATTAGTTGAAATATGGCTTAGTTATCAAGTGGCTTAAAGGATTTCAGGCTAATCTAGTCTATATGTCAACGCATTGAAAGAATTATTATTTTCTGGTAAGCTTAACAAGATATTCTCTATTGATGTTGACAATGTAATTTGACTAGAATTTGTTGGGGATAATTAAGTTGTTGGCTTTTTTGGTTCAGAGCGTTGCCAGAAAGATAGAGACATAAGTTTTTGTCGGCATGGTATGTTAAAAAATAACTGTAATGTATGAAAACTTATTACAATGTTTTCGCAATTACAGACGAGATGGTTTTTTAAACTCTTACTTAACGTTATTTTCTATTTAACTATAAATCAAAATTCTCTTCAAAGACTGTTTTTTGAGCACTTCTGCAGCACAAATTTATATAATTCCTTAGTTAGAATTCATCTTTAAGCTAGAAAGTATTTTATTTCATGGGTTTGCAACAAATCAACAAATAATACCAAGGCAAGTTTTGTGTTTGCAACAAAATTCCCGTTAAACAATGTCATTTATACCGAGACAAAAGCAATTTTCTGTCAACAGTGATTCCAAAATAAACAAAGTCATTATGCAAATATGCTAGTTTCAATAAATAGCTCGTTTAAATGAGAAAACGTGCTGCTTAAAATTAATTTGAATGAGCGCATGTGTTACCGTGAACTTTTGCTTGCAGCTAAAATTCAAACACATACACACACGCGCACATTGTTAGAATTCTTGGTCAAAATGTTCTACTTATTTGCAATTTCAAATATTCAAGTAATGCACCAGCCCACAGTGTCGTTGCCAAAGAAACCCGACAAGAGTTGAATGGGTTAAATGCGTTAAGAAAAGGCTAAGCTTTTCTTCTTCTTCTATTTCGAAAATTAATAATGAGTATAAATTTGTGATGAAATCTCAGTGCTAACAAAACTTTGTGTCCCATGGCTGGCTACACATTTGTTGCCACACAAGATGTAGACAAAGTTGGACTGTAGCTCGGGGATTTCGAGCAGATATGCTTGAAATAGTTTTGGGGAAAATGTGCTTACGTCTGTGCTAACTTGAAAGTTGATATTTGACATGCTTGTTAGCTTCGAGTTTTTAAGAAAAGTGAGTCAAATTGAATTATATATATTTTTGCTGAAATCTATACAAAAACATATATGTATGTTGAACTGTAATGAGCAAATAATATATGCGCAGGAAGTATTTTTAAATTATTTTTGCGTTAATTTTTTTTATAATGTTTTTCTTATCACTTTGTTGAGCTAAACGCTTGGTGTGACTTGACACTTTTAGTCTATTCTGATAAACCACCAACGATTGATCATTAAGAAGCAAATATTCGACGCACTTTTGACGACATATGACCGGATATGTTCGAAAAAGTGTTGCAAAATTGAACAGGTAGGATGGCGTTCAGAAAGCGCAGTCGCGTAGGCTATATGCCAAAAATTATTTTTAAATATTTAATGCCATGATGTTGGTCATTCTATTGAATTTGTTATGTTATATTTTTAAAATAAGTTCCATGCCACTTTCTTTATAGGTTTATACAGGTTTACTGTGTGTTGTATTGAAGCTGGGCGTGTTCGTGCACGGATGACGCTCGAAAAACAGCCAAAATGGTCTTTTAGTTATAACATTAGTATTTTCAATATTTTGGTTATAACATTAGTATCACTTGTCCGATCATGGAGGGCAGTATATCATTGCATAGGTCTGAAAAAATGCTTTCAGAAAGATTTCTTTGGTGTCATTGGCATCAGATGTCATCTTAAAGTAAATTTTTAACAATTTTTATTTTTAATTTTAAATCAAAATGATGAAGTACCTAGAGCATAATTAATAAAAATTGTACGTTTTCTACACTGAGAAAAAAAACACATACCTTGCTCCGGTAAAAAATTTCTCTATTTTTGATAATAGCAATTTTCTCTTTTTCAAATAAAATTTTCTTCAATTAAAATAAATTTTCACATTTTCGAAGAAATATTTCTTTACTTCTAGGAAATGGAAATATTTCAATGTCTCTAATAATGATAAGTATTTTTCTCGCACAAAAAATTCCTCATTTATAGAGAAATTTTATTGAAAATGAAAAACTTTTCTTATAGTTTGATAAAAAATTCACTATGAGAAGTATTTTCTTCAATAAAAACAAATATTTTCTCAAAAAAAAAAAGTATTTTTCTCTAAAAACGATATATTTTTCTATTTCATGGAAGCTTTTTATCATTTTTAGAGAATTTTTAGTATCGCAATTAGAGAATAGCATTCTCTGGAGCAAAGTCTATACCATTTTTCTCTAAATATGATGCCTTTTTTATCATATTCCGAGACACTTTTTTCTGAGTGTACTTGAAAATGATATCTGACATCAATAACACCAAAGATTTAGTATTCTTTCAGACCATTTCAACGATATGCTGCCCTCCATGGGCGGACTAATAATAAGAATTTAATAACACCCAAAAAAAAAAATTGTTTATAATGCTGAAACCCTTCTGACATGAGCTTTCATTCTAGGAAGTGTCTTATACATTAATTTTTCCCTATATAATTCGACCCACCATTCTGTGGGTCATATTGCGAAAAAAGCATACTTCTATTTTAAAATCGGAGCTTCGCAATTTTTCAAAATAGTAACCAATTTACTATTTTGAAAAATTTCGGTATAGTTATTGACACCATCTAATTTCACAAGGTTTGCTGCAATTGCATGATACACAATTTCAAAAGTAATATTTTCTCTTCTATTTCTTATTCTCTCTCTCTAAAAATTCGTTTGTATCTATGAAAAATATTCCATTTGCGTTTTTGATTTGGAGAAGTAAACATCGATGATTTACCGCGTCTGATTTCCCGCCAAATATAGTGAACATCGTTAAGGAATTCGCACATATAGGTAACTATTCTAACTAAATTAAAGACAAATTGAAACAAAGTGTTGATCTATTATAAAAGATAAAAGTGTAAATTTGATGATAATGCGTACATATTATACTCTTTGTGAACAATTCATTAAATAAATTGTGTGTCAACTTTTTCTCATTCGTATTATTGACAACATGGTGACAATAACTGTCTTCTATTGGAATACAGTAGTTGACACTGTGTCAATAGTTATACTTTTGGAAGAGTGTCAGTTATTATTCATTTTCTTTTTTCATTGAAAGCCCTATCTATCAACTATACGAAATGTCACAAGGAATTCGGAAATACAGCGAAAGTGATGTACAAAAAGCAGTTGATGCTGTACGGACCAAAGAACAACTTGAGTGCATTCAAATAATATTTTGAATGTGTTGTCAAAATACGAGATACGAATATGCCTTCTGCATTAAATTAATGCGCAAAGACATGCACCAATCGCTGTGGTACGAACGCCGTAGCGTACGAGCGATGACGAATACGAATGCCTGCGAAACATGAATGTCCGATGAAGCCAGCCACTCGCAACATTCGCCAAAAGCAACGAATATTCATGCTTTTATGTTTATTCGCAGCAGGAAAAAAATGTTAACTGCAGTCAGCAGCAACGCTCACCAGCGCTCAAAACAACTTCGATATTTTCATTATTGTTGTAATTCGCCGAACTCAGTGTTGAGCTTCACTCTTACTTCTTATTGTTTTATAGTTGTAATTGCGCAATTTTTGTTGTTGGTACTTGCTTACTGTGCCACGTTTCTAAAGATTTGTTGTTGGTGTTGGCTTTTTGTTGTAATTGTTGTTGGAAGCATAAAAAAACACTGCGCACAACAAAAGGCCAGGTAAAAAAAAACAAAAATAAAATTCCACTCGAGCTCGAGTCCAGCAGCAAACACTCGAGCTTCCAGCGAATCATTCGAATGTCAGCATTGTCTGGATCAGGGATGGGAAATGACTTTTCCGAAATTGTACCAAATCGAAATAAAAATTGTACTTTTTGACATCAAATTGTACTATTTTTTTCTCCATGAATAATAAACTTGTTTGATGTATTTAATATGTTATTTAAAGTAAAATAAAATTAATAGAAATGAACAAACAGTTCAATATACATTCAGTTTTTAAATTTTAATCAAGTTGCGGTTACCCGAGCCGGCCTAAAAATTAAGTTTTTAAGCAATTCAATTTATTTGACATTAATGCCTTCGTGGTAGAAAGAGACGACCATGTAATAGAAAAATAAAATAGTAGAGCTGATCAGGGTGGCAGTTCGTTTGAATGTGTTGTAAATCAGGGATGATATTTGTAGTGGATATCCTCCTTTTTACCTCCTTCCGATTTTCGAAAGTCTCTTTTAGCCCAAAAAAAGTACTTTCGGATACACTAATCATCAAAAAAAGTAAACGTCACGTATGATTAAGATTTTTTTCTCAATATTGAAACCGAAAAATTGTTCGGTTTAATAGAAGATTAAAGAGAAGTTTAACAGTATTTATTTGGGTTATCCGATCAAAAAATTTCCAGATGGATTTTCAGACGGACGAATCGTCTGACGATGAACAGAGCGAGATGATAGAAGTTATAGAGTCAGATAATGTCGTTGATGTCAACGAAGAAGACGAGGAAGATGATAGCTAGGATATCTGTAGCAAGGGAAATCAAGTACGTGCTCGTCCAGCTAACATTTTTGTCTTAAAACAGGTGTAAAAAAGATTCAATTGCCATCAGAGAAAGTGAATCAGGAATTACAAAAATATTTGAGCCATTACGTCACTCCTGAGAAAGCAAGAATTTTCGCAGGCTTCGAATTTTCAATTGATTTGATTGCTACCGATCCAGAAACTTAGACTGAGCGTGAAGATTATCAAGAAGCGCAAGAAATATTGCGTAATCTACACGTTGTCAACGACGCCACAAAAAGAGGCGTAATATTAGGAAAGAATCTAATTAATTAGGATTAGAATCTAAAGAATTAGGGAGCGATGGAAGCCAATTTTAGAAAAAAAGTTTTTTAAAAAAAACATGTATAGGTGCCCCTTTAAAGGTTGAAATTATAGGGTAGATATGTTGCGATAAAATGTTGGAAAGAAAAAACCAGGAGAATGGGGCAGGTTTGTTCCTGAAAAATTTCGGATAAAAAAATTTCTTCGGGTCGGTCGAACATTTCACCCCTCTAGGGACAACAATTGGGTAGTTATGAAGGTTTTTGGCTTATTTTTTCACTTCCCACCAACTTCCCACTTTAACACCGATGCGGCACAACTTAACCCCACGCCACCCCGAATTTGTTTTTTTCAAAACCAATTTTTTGTCGAACCTCACAAAATTTAAGGTTTCTGGGTATCAAAATCCCGTTACTAAAGATCTCCAAGTATTACTGTCCCACCCCTAGTGCCTCAGCAACAAACCAAAAGCTTATTTAATAATACTAGTATCGCCTGGGGTCAATTTTTTGTTTGCCTTTTTATAATTATAGATACAAAATATTTGGTGCACTTCTACTCCGCATTCTGATTCATTTTAAAAACAATTATCAATATCGGTTGAGGAACACGAGAGAAAATTGTTCTTAACGCCTATTTATATATAGATTAACAAAAGGTACTCTCACATCCGAAAAAGTACTTTCAGAAGAGTAAAAAAACTCCCCTCCAAAATTATTAAATATCATCACTGTTTTAAATATGGTTGTAAAAATTCACAAAAAAGGTACGTAAAACTTTAAGAAATACAAAAAAAGCAAAGAAAGTCGATATGACGAAGGCCAAGTGTATGAAAATGTACTAAAAATGTCTTCGTGGTACTTACGTACTTACGTATTATGAAATTGTACTGAAAAAGTACAATTGTACTGAAAAACCCAACACTGGTCTGGATGCTGCCTTTGTATCGATTCGCAGTCGTCACACACTGTGCTAAGCAGCAATCGTTGTTTACGAACTCAAGTGGTATGCATGCATGTTTTTTTTTTGTGTGATTGTGGCAGACGACGATTGTTATTCGTGTGGCAAAAAATGACGAATGGTCTCATGTAGTTCTCTGGTACGGACGCTTTCAATGTCGAAAAAAGCCGCAGCAAAATTATATGATATCCCTCGAATCACACTTTTTTTCGATTAAGTGACAAGTTTGTCAAAGTAAAGAAAGGTCCTCAAACCGTGTTTTCCAATGCCGAATAGCTGACTCTAAAAGAGTGGATAATCACGTCCCAGCCTAAAGGTTTTCCTAAAAGAAAAGGGGATGTGCTTAATACTGTTAAGGAGTTTCTCGATGCGGAAGAAAGGGATTATCCATTTGGTGCAGAAAATATGCCAGGAAACGGTTAGTTTAGGCTTTTTTGAAACGCCACCCTTTAATTTCATTAAGAACGCCAGATCCTGTAACATTCGCAAGTGCAACAGTTGCAGCATCGGATATAAAATCGTGGTTTGTTGAAAATGGAAATTTTTTGAAGAATCAGGATTCCAATTTGCTGAATATTATAAATGATGGTAGCCGAATATTTAATAGTGACGAAATCAATTTTTTGTATAAGTGACAATGGTTGGATGACTAAGCAAGTATTTTTTGAGTACATCTCAAAGGTTTTTCGTACATATCTCGTCAGCATTAGAACAAATTTTCCCGTGATATTTTTCGTCGATGGCCATGCTACAAACCTAACCTTACCTGTTAGTCAACTGTGTGTCCAATTAGGAATAATATTGATCGCTTTATATCCAAATGCTATACGAATTTTACAGCCAGCAGATATGTCAGCATTCAAGCCTTTACAAATTGGTTGGAATAAGACAGTTGCAGAGTGGCGTCGCCAAAACATTGGCCAATCCCTTACAAGGCAAAAGTGTGCTCCTTTGCTTAATGAAGTTGTCGTTTCATCCATATCACCTAAAATTATCAAAAATGGTTTCAGAGCGTGCGGGCTTTTTCCTTGAAATGTAAATGCAATTGATTTCTCCAGGTGCCTAGGAAAATCTTCAAAAAAGCAAATAAGCGAAGAGGCCACTCAACCGCAAGCTTCCACTAATAATGATTTCATCACATATGAAAATTTTTCTGCATTGGTTGGAGTTGAGAAACTGGAAGAATTTGAAGATATTGATGACGGTATTGACGATGCCCTGAACCGCACGGAGGATTGGAAAATTCTTTTTAAAATATATCAAAAACTTAAGCCAAAAGTTAACCTTGCCAGGAATCAATAATAACTGTTGATGATCCAATAATGTCTTGCAATGTAATTGATGAAATTGATATCAATAATATTGAACAATTTATATTTTAGATAATAAGAAGATTTTAAATGAACAGATTCAAATTATTCCAAATTAGATGTCTGCTGGCATAGAAAATTACTTGGATTGGCCTGTCACACCAGAGCGACAGGGTGTTAGACCTGTAAATCAAAAGAGGCAAAGAAATGAAATATCAAATGTAAAACAAAGAAAATCTCGTCGTAAGGAACCATTAACTGAAGTTTCCGTTGACTTAAATATGGACACAACGAACCACTTTTTGAATAATTATGACCCCATAAAGTAAGGAACTTTTGGTTTATTTTTATACTTGCTTAATCTTCGTATACTCGCGCCAAGCAGCATCACATATATATATATACTAGCAGGCCACAGTCGTCCGAGGCTACGCCACGGACATTTTCTCTTTATCAATAATACCTTTGTATATTTGAAAAATTTTAATAATTAGAAAAGTTAAAATATTTGCATATTATTTGTATTTGAAAGCAAATTATATTAAATAGTATAATGATAATAAAGTGAAGATATTTTAATTTAAGTTATTTAATACTTCCGTGGTGGTGACCGTGGCATGCAGGTTAAGTGTGTGGCTTAGCATGCTTGGAGCCCGGGTTCGATCCCCAGCCGTGGCGAAAAGTTTTTTCAATAAAAAATTTTTCTGATCGGTCACCACCTCTCTGCAGACAATGGCAAACCTCAGAGAGTAAATAATGCCATGTAAAGCTTCTTGAGAACATGAGCCGTTCGGAGTCGGCATAAAACATGTAGGTCCAGTTCTCGGTCAATTGTGTGCAAACATTTAATAACACACACAACACAATTAATCATAAGAAGCTCGGTCAAAGTCCTTTCAAGGGCTGAAATGGCCAATTTGTTTTTTTTTTTTTTGTTTTTTTTTAATACTTCAGTATTAACAACGTTTTTTGATTCATTGGCATTATCAGAAATAAGAAAAATCTGCTTTTCTGCTGTACCGACTGGTTTACCATAATCTACTTCTACGTTTTTCAAAGTTTTTTATTAAATATTTATTATACTCCACCCGCAAAGCGTAACGGGCACAATAATTTTGTCACAAAATTTTTTTCACCACCATGAGTCGATTAAGCCATGTCCGTCTGTCTATCTGTTCATTCGTTTGTCCACACGATTACAGCCGTCTCTTTATTGCAAATCTCTTTAAAGTCCATAATGAAATAATTTTCATGATTTGAGATTTGTCGTACAGTGGTGCTCCAGTTTAACGAAAGATATAATGTCCAGGGTCGTTCGGTAAATCGAAAAGTTCATTAAATCGGAATACTTTTTTCGAGTTTTTTATCATATAACAAAGCTAATAAATTTGTCAACTTGAAACAAATATCCTTACATTTTTTGTTTTAATTATGCACTCCAATAAAGTTGAATTTTTGAACTTGTTTTAGGTATTATTAAATGTTTAGAAAGCTGCTGATTAAAATCTGTTCACACTCCAAATGAAAAATCCAAGATTATGTCAATCAATATTAATATCATTATTATCTATTATCTTCAATATGTATATTAGCCCGAAGGGACTATTTGAGAATAAGATAAGTAAATACATATTAATGTTATTACAAATTAAAAAACAAACGAAGCGAGGTCAGAGAAGCAAATGTTGTTAAATAGAATACCTACAATTTTAAATGTTCGCAATATAGAGTCAACAACATTAAATAAGGGTTCGTTATATTGGAAGTTCAAAACCTTCATAATTTATACAAAAATTAATGTGTTCAATTGAAAGATCATACATAAGTCTTATTTTCTTGTTAAATAAAACGTACTCTGAGTTTGAAATATGAAAAATTGGAAAAAAAATATAAGACTTCGGGCAAGTCGAAGATAATTTTTTAATGGTTTTATTTTTTATTTGTCTTTTATTCATCATTAAAGTGATGAATTAAAGTATATTCCTATGTATATATTCCTCACTTTATATTCCATAAAGTTTTTTAAAAAAGCTTTTGTACTTCAAATATTCATCTTAAAAAGTGTTCAAACATGCTAGTTTAGTAGACATTTCATCCAATATCCCAGCAAAATTTTTTGTTAGGTTTTGTTTTTTAATCGATTCTAAAATGCATTATATAAATGCTAATGCAAGAACTTAAATTTAATCCGTAATAAATTCACGGCAATGCATTCACATCAACTTGAAAGTTGTTATTCAAGTATTAATTTCGTGAAATCAATTATAAACCAACCGTTTTAAGCGCTTAATCTTTTCAAGTGACAGGCTTTCGATTACCTCTAATGACTGGCTATATAAAAATAATGGGTTTAGTAAGCGAGAGGGTAAGCGATGAATGAAATTTTCTGGATTACTTTTTCGATTATATGTAAGCGAAGATTTTGCTGGGATGTTCTCCAGCAATACATTTCTCCAGAGCTTTTTAGAAAAACGTGCTCGTGTCATTAATGTCAGGAATAAAAATATACTTTATAATTTTGTGATTACTAAGTTCTAAGATTATACATCGACAAACAAACCTTATTTGCAGTTCATAACCTGCTAGAACACAATTTTTAATAGTAATATGTTTTTCGGTGTCCTGTTACATAAAACAATTTAAAAGCTCAATTTATTACTTACTTCAAAATTTCTAAAAAAAAAAATGAAATTGACTAAAATTCATTACATTTTGTATTTAAATTAAATAAATGGCGTTTTATAACAATTTTATGGCGTTCTGATGTATTTTCAATTTATTTTGAAAATGTCTATTTAAAACTCTAAGATGGTTTCCTAATTCCTTTAATTTACTAAAATACATATTATTTACATATTATTCTGTTCAAATCAACTAACAAAAACTGTCAAAAATACAGTTTTTAAGAAAAAACTATTCTAAAAATTATTCTAATTTTCATGACTCTTGACCTTGTTCTCCCAGAGCAAGTTTGCTTTGGGAATTATGTAGATAATGACTATGAAACAAATTTCTGATATCAATTTGTTATCACTGTGATATTGTGATATTTATGGTCGAGAATAAGGCAGTCAAATGTTACAGACCTCAGTCTTGTCTATTAAAGTCGAAGCTAAAATGTATAAAGAGTACTATAAAGAAATTTATAAAAATTAGAAAAAAAGTTTTTTAATTTAATTTTAATATTTTTTCTAATTTTCACTTAATTTTTATATAGAAGACGTGGATTGATTTCGAAAAAAACATTTAAATTGATAGTTATTCAGGGTCACTGAGGGAAAATTTGTTAACGTTTTACTTCCCGGTCCTATTTTTTCTTCAATTATGCAAAATTATTCAAAATAGATCTTTGGGGATTTACTCACTATTGCTAGTCAAAATTTTGCGTAAACAAAACATTTTTGAAAAATTCCTTGATTGCGGAAAATTTTTCAGTTTTGTATAAGTTACCAAATTAATTTTCAAATGATATCATATATATTAATATCGATGAGATTAATTTTGTATATTGTTACCTACTTTTATAAATAATACAATGAATTTGAATATACAGCTGTGGACAAATGTCTGAGAACGAATCATTCTTTTTATAATGTTAAATATTTTATTTATTTGAATTGCGTAAAAAGATAAATTTATTGTATTTATTCTTAGCAAATGCTTATTAAACAATAAATAATAAAGAATTTTTAAACTTCAGATCAATTATCTTAAAAAACTTGAAATTTTATAAAAATTGTGTAATTTATAGCTGGACATAAGTGTGAGAACGAATTATATAATGGTATTAAAAAAATGATTTTAATTAAATTTCATATAAAAAATATAATAAAAACAAATTAATATTTTGTGGCAAAGCCTTTCTGGTTCAAAACCTCTTGACATCGACGCTTCATCGAATTAATTAAGCTTCTGCATCGTTCAATCGGAATTGCTGCCCACGCTTCCTCGACTTTAGCATACAAATCATTTAAATTTGTGATGTTAAGCTTTCCAACTGCGTTTTTAACATCTCCCCAGAGATGTTCAATGGGATTAAGGTCCGCACTTGACGATGCCCAATCTAAAACATCAATTGAATTTTGATCAAAGAACTGCTTTGTGTATCGAGCCGTATGTTTTGGGTCATTATCCTGTTGGAACTTCCAAATTACTGGTAAATTCTCTTCGGCCCATGGTAGCATCACATTTTCCAGGATTTCCACGTACTTCTCCTTTGTCAAAATTCCATCTATTCGGCAAATCGGACCAACCCCGCACCATGAAAAACATCCCCATATGTTGATGGATCCGCCTCCGTGCTTTGTTACTGGAGTAGTGTACTTGGGGTCGAATGCAGCTCCTATCGGACGGCGGATATACCTTTTTCCATCTTGACCCATCCTATTAATTTTAGTTTCATCACTCCAAAGTATATAGCGCCATTGATTTTCACTCCAAGAAACATGTGAAAGAGCAAATTCTATACGGCGTTGTCGTTGTTTGGCCGTTACTAATGGTCTCTTCCGTGAAACCCGACCATGCAATCCAGCCTCCACCAAACGTCTTCGGACAGTTCTGGATGATACATTTCTCTCTGTTTCATTTCGAATTTCGCGAAAAATGTCGGTGGCGCTCTTTCTTGGATCTGCCTTTGAAATACGGACAATTTTTCTGTCGGTCTGCACTGAAGTTTTACGTGGCGCGCCAGACTTTGGAACGTTTTCATAGTGTCGCAATTTTTTATAATGGTTGACAGCATTAGACACCAAGGTTTTAGAACGATTTAAGCGGGCAGCAATTTAACCGTAAGATAATTTTGCCTTCCATAGCTCAACAACAGCACGACGTAATGTCGGATCGCAATTTTTTCTTCCAGCCATGACGAAAGGGATTTGAATTTATTTTTTTTTTCAAGAGCTTTGTTATACACTTAAAGAACACACACAAAACTCAAATAAATCAAATCGTTTTTAAAATACGCTTAACAAAATTATATCGTTCTTACACTTTTGTCTAGAAAATTTTAATTATTTTAACTTTTTTAATACCGCTGCTGCTTTAAACAATGCTATTGAAGCTCAAATCTTCTTTCATATTGAGTCAGTTTTATAGTCAACATATTAACGCTAAAAAAGTACCGTTACCTAATATGGTCTGAGAAAACAGTTATTCAAAAGTTCGAACAGAAGGGTGTTCTCACACATTTGTCCACAGCTGTATCTGTTTTCTCATTTGCACTTAAACAAAATAATCATAACAGCAAATTATTATTTAAAAAAATTATATTAATTTCGTAGTACTTTTTAAGCATTGCTTTTATGAGGTTAAGTATAACCTTCTTAAAGGGTGCACAATTTAGTTTCCGGCCCGGGTGCCAGCAACCCTAGCTACGCCACTGCCTCACTCCGATTGCAGTCGTGAAAGCAAATAATTGCATGCTAAATTTACCAACAATTTTCTCTTTGAGTCGCTGCTCTCCTAACGCGGAGCATCGCTCTTGCATTTTCTGTTAAACTTGTCAAACTTGTTTTACGTCGAGGCATTTATTTGTAGTTAAGGGAAATACGAACACTTCATTTTTCAAACTTTTAATTTATCTTTAATCTATACAAAATATGCTATCACACTTGTGAATGCCGCATTTTGAAATATTAAAAAATTGGAAAACTACAATAATAATATGTGTAAAGAAATTTCATGCGGCGAAACAAATATGCACACATTGGTTTGCAGCTCATTATTCTACAGCAATAACAGCACATCAAGGTTTATTTAACTTGTATTCCCATCACAGAGAGTATATTATAACAAGAGATTTTATAAGAATAACTTCGCTCTGTTAATGTTAATTTCATGATGTCGCCAAGAGGACGAACTTTTTATTCTACCGTGAATGTCATCGCTTCTCTCAGAGCAGCTGAAATAGATAGACAAAATGTTTGTAGATGTTTGCAATTCTATTTGGAAACTCTCTTCAAATTATTTTCTCTTGTCCCCTTGCCTAATGGTTTCCACCACTATGTCTATTGCCTTATGTTTGTTGTTCTTATAATCAACCACGATCGTTGTTGTTGTTAAGCTGTTGTAAAAAGGAAGCAATTCGCGTAGTTCGTTAGGTTGTTTTTGTTGTTGTTGAAGTCAAATGCAAACGATGTTGTTGTTCTTATTAGCTGTCGTCGTTGTTGTTGTAGGTTTTTGTTAGATTTTGGATATTTTACGTATATCTCCTTGTGTGGCTATGAATGAATCTAAAAATAGAAATACATGTATTCAATACATTTACTGCTTCCAATTTGAATGTATGCGTTTGTCTTAAAGCTGAAATTAAATAATTTGCATTTTTGATATTTTTGCATTTTGTCGATCTCACAGAAGTTGCTATTGAAAAAACGTTGTAACTTTTGTGGTTTCAGTCGGATTGAGATAAACCAAAGGACAAAATTAAATAGAATTTATCGTATACTAATAATGCATCAAAAATAAATGTTGAAAAAAATTAATCAATGCATTTTTAATATGATGTTTTTTATTATCAGATTAAAAGTAAACATTCGAAACCTTATTTTTCCAAATTTTTATACTATTTTATTTGAATTACTCTTATTGGCTTAGAAGCAAAATTACTAGTGTCTTATATTTTTAAAATTAAATATTTATTAAAAATTATAATTAATATTTTGTTCTATTTTTTTGAATATATTTAAATATATTTTAATTTGTTTCTTATTTATTTTGAATGAATGTACATAAATATTTTTATTTATTAGTTTATTTTAAATATCAGTCCTTAATCTCAGATTTCGTAAACAGAGTTTAAATTTTAAACTCAGTTAAAATTATTTTCGTAACTTATCTCATTTTTATCGGCAGTTTGCTTAAACTCTGTTTAAAAATTTAAACTGAGATTAAAAAACATATTTGAGCGGCACTGTAATAAAAATTCTAAAACTTTGACGTAGAACATCAAAATATTTCAAAAATTTTTGATAAAATAATGCAAATTCTCAGTTTCATTGGAATATTTTTTTTCAAAACTTCAAATATGTTTGTTTTTTGTTTATTGTTTTGATTTTTTGAAGTATGATTTTTTTATTTTTTATATTTTGTTTATGATTGAGAATATTTCCAATGTTCTCAGAGAATTTTTGACAAAATCTAAGTTTAAATTTTTTAAACCTAGAATTTCTGTGTTTAAATTTAAACTTGCCTCACCAAGTTAAACTTAGATATTTTGAGATGAGGTATCGGCATTAAAATTTAAACTGAGGTTAAGGTATTTTAAACTTTGTTTAAGCTAAACTTTGTTTAAAATTGAGATCAGTTAACGGGCCTTAGCAATTTTAATTTTTTTTTATAACTATATTATGAAGTATAAAGTGTTTGGTGGTTTAAACAAGATACAAATAAGAATTATGAAATGATTGTTCCCATTATTTAAATATATGTACATGCGATACATAAACTACAATTAACTCTCAAGGGTTTTTTGCTTCTTTTCATCATCGTTTTAGTAGATTAATATTAATAATAGTATAATATGAAAAATACATTTTAAGAGTTAAAATATATTAAAAACAACTAAAACTGTCTTACGAACAATTTGTTTTTAATTTGATTAAAAGATTTTTATGAAGCAAATATTTTAAAACAGATTAATTGAATTTTTATTTTGTAATATAAATAATAAAATAAATATTATTATATATAAATATAAAATATAATATAATAAAATATAAAATATAAAATATAAAATATAAAATATAAAATATAAAATATAAAATATAAAATATAAAATATAAAATATAAAATATAAAATATAAAATATAAAATATAAAATATAAAATATAAAATATAAAATATAAAATATAAAATATAAAATATAAAATATAAAATATAAAATATAAAATATAAAATATAAAATATAAAATATAAAATATAAAATATAAAATATAAAATATAAAATATAAAATATAAAATATAAAATATAAAATATAAAATATAAAATATAAAATATAAAATATAAAATATAAAATATAAAATATAAAATATAAAATATAAAATATAAAATATAAAATATAAAATATAAAATATAAAATATAAAATATAAAATATAAAATATAAAATATAAAATATAAAATATAAAATATAAAATATAAAATATAAAATATAAAATATAAAATATAAAATATAAAATATAAAATATAAAATATAAAATATAAAATATAAAATATAAAATATAAAATATAAAATATAAAATATAAAATATAAAATATAAAATATAAAATATAAAATATAAAATATAAAATATAATAAAATATAAAATATAAAATATAAAATATAAAATATAAAATATAAAATATAAAATATAAAATATAAAATATAAAATATAAAATATAAAATATAAAATATAAAATATAAAATATAAAATATAAAATATAAAATATAAAATATAAAATATAAAATATAAAATATAAAATATAAAATATAAAATATAAAATATAAAATATAAAATATAAAATATAAAATATAAAATATAAAATATAAAATATAAAATATAAAATATAAAATATAAAATATAAAATATAAAATATAAAATATAAAATATAAAATATAAAATATAAAATATAAAATATAAAATATAAAATATAAAATATAAAATATAAAATATAAAATATAAAATATAAAATATAAAATATAAAATATAAAATATAAAATATAAAATATAAAATATAAAATATAAAATATAAAATATAAAATATAAAATATAAAATATAAAATATAAAATATAAAATATAAAATATAAAATATAAAATATAAAATATAAAATATAAAATATAAAATATAAAATATAAAATATAAAATATAAAATATAAAATATAAAATATAAAATATAAAATATAAAATATAAAATATAAAATATAAAATATAAAATATAAAATATAAAATATAAAATATAAAATATAAAATATAAAATATAAAATATAAAATATAAAATATAAAATATAAAATATAAAATATAAAATATAAAATATAAAATATAAAATATAAAATATAAAATATAAAATATAAAATATAAAATATAAAATATAAAATATAAAATATAAAATATAAAATATAAAATATAAAATATAAAATATAAAATATAAAATATAAAATATAAAATATAAAATATAAAATATAAAATATAAAATATAAAATATAAAATATAAAATATAAAATATAAAATATAAAATATAAAATATAAAATATAAAATATAAAATATAAAATATAAAATATAAAATATAAAATATAAAATATAAAATATAAAATATAAAATATAAAATATAAAATATAAAATATAAAATATAAAATATAAAATATAAAATATAAAATATAAAATATAAAATATAAAATATAAAATATAAAATATAAAATATAAAATATAAAATATAAAATATAAAATATAAAATATAAAATATAAAATATAAAATATAAAATATAAAATATAAAATATAAAATATAAAATATAAAATATAAAATATAAAATATAAAATATAAAATATAAAATATAAAATATAAAATATAAAATATAAAATATAAAATATAAAATATAAAATATAAAATATAAAATATAAAATATAAAATATAAAATATAAAATATAAAATATAAAATATAAAATATAAAATATAAAATATAAAATATAAAATATAAAATATAAAATATAAAATATAAAATATAAAATATAAAATATAAAATATAAAATATAAAATATAAAATATAAAATATAAAATATAAAATATAAAATATAAAATATAAAATATAAAATATAAAATATAAAATATAAAATATAAAATATAAAATATAAAATATAAAATATAAAATATAAAATATAAAATATAAAATATAAAATATAAAATATAAAATATAAAATATAAAATATAAAATATAAAATATAAAATATAAAATATAAAATATAAAATATAAAATATAAAATATAAAATATAAAATATAAAATATAAAATATAAAATATAAAATATAAAATATAAAATATAAAATATAAAATATAAAATATAAAATATAAAATATAAAATATAAAATATAAAATATAAAATATAAAATATAAAATATAAAATATAAAATATAAAATATAAAATATAAAATATAAAATATAAAATATAAAATATAAAATATAAAATATAAAATATAAAATATAAAATATAAAATATAAAATATAAAATATAAAATATAAAATATAAAATATAAAATATAAAATATAAAATATAAAATATAAAATATAAAATATAAAATATAAAATATAAAATATAAAATATAAAATATAAAATATAAAATATAAAATATAAAATATAAAATATAAAATATAAAATATAAAATATAAAATATAAAATATAAAATATAAAATATAAAATATAAAATATAAAATATAAAATATAAAATATAAAATATAAAATATAAAATATAAAATATAAAATATAAAATATAAAATATAAAATATAAAATATAAAATATAAAATATAAAATATAAAATATAAAATATAAAATATAAAATATAAAATATAAAATATAAAATATAAAATATAAAATATAAAATATAAAATATAAAATATAAAATATAAAATATAAAATATAAAATATAAAATATAAAATATAAAATATAAAATATAAAATATAAAATATAAAATATAAAATATAAAATATAAAATATAAAATATAAAATATAAAATATAAAATATAAAATATAAAATATAAAATATAAAATATAAAATATAAAATATAAAATATAAAATATAAAATATAAAATATAAAATATAAAATATAAAATATAAAATATAAAATATAAAATATAAAATATAAAATATAAAATATAAAATATAAAATATAAAATATAAAATATAAAATATAAAATATAAAATATAAAATATAAAATATAAAATATAAAATATAAAATATAAAATATAAAATATAAAATATAAAATATAAAATATAAAATATAAAATATAAAATATAAAATATAAAATATAAAATATAAAATATAAAATATAAAATATAAAATATAAAATATAAAATATAAAATATAAAATATAAAATATAAAATATAAAATATAAAATATAAAATATAAAATATAAAATATAAAATATAAAATATAAAATATAAAATATAAAATATAAAATATAAAATATAAAATATAAAATATAAAATATAAAATATAAAATATAAAATATAAAATATAAAATATAAAATATAAAATATAAAATATAAAATATAAAATATAAAATATAAAATATAAAATATAAAATATAAAATATAAAATATAAAATATAAAATATAAAATATAAAATATAAAATATAAAATATAAAATATAAAATATAAAATATAAAATATAAAATATAAAATATAAAATATAAAATATAAAATATAAAATATAAAATATAAAATATAAAATATAAAATATAAAATATAAAATATAAAATATAAAATATAAAATATAAAATATAAAATATAAAATATAAAATATAAAATATAAAATATAAAATATAAAATATAAAATATAAAATATAAAATATAAAATATAAAATATAAAATATAAAATATAAAATATAAAATATAAAATATAAAATATAAAATATAAAATATAAAATATAAAATATAAAATATAAAATATAAAATATAAAATATAAAATATAAAATATAAAATATAAAATATAAAATATAAAATATAAAATATAAAATATAAAATATAAAATATAAAATATAAAATATAAAATATAAAATATAAAATATAAAATATAAAATATAAAATATAAAATATAAAATATAAAATATAAAATATAAAATATAAAATATAAAATATAAAATATAAAATATAAAATATAAAATATAAAATATAAAATATAAAATATAAAATATAAAATATAAAATATAAAATATAAAATATAAAATATAAAATATAAAATATAAAATATAAAATATAAAATATAAAATATAAAATATAAAATATAAAATATAAAATATAAAATATAAAATATAAAATATAAAATATAAAATATAAAATATAAAATATAAAATATAAAATATAAAATATAAAATATAAAATATAAAATATAAAATATAAAATATAAAATATAAAATATAAAATATAAAATATAAAATATAAAATATAAAATATAAAATATAAAATATAAAATATAAAATATAAAATATAAAATATAAAATATAAAATATAAAATATAAAATATAAAATATAAAATATAAAATATAAAATATAAAATATAAAATATAAAATATAAAATATAAAATATAAAATATAAAATATAAAATATAAAATATAAAATATAAAATATAAAATATAAAATATAAAATATAAAATATAAAATATAAAATATAAAATATAAAATATAAAATATAAAATATAAAATATAAAATATAAAATATAAAATATAAAATATAAAATATAAAATATAAAATATAAAATATAAAATATAAAATATAAAATATAAAATATAAAATATAAAATATAAAATATAAAATATAAAATATAAAATATAAAATATAAAATATAAAATATAAAATATAAAATATAAAATATAAAATATAAAATATAAAATATAAAATATAAAATATAAAATATAAAATATAAAATATAAAATATAAAATATAAAATATAAAATATAAAATATAAAATATAAAATATAAAATATAAAATATAAAATATAAAATATAAAATATAAAATATAAAATATAAAATATAAAATATAAAATATAAAATATAAAATATAAAATATAAAATATAAAATATAAAATATAAAATATAAAATATAAAATATAAAATATAAAATATAAAATATAAAATATAAAATATAAAATATAAAATATAAAATATAAAATATAAAATATAAAATATAAAATATAAAATATAAAATATAAAATATAAAATATAAAATATAAAATATAAAATATAAAATATAAAATATAAAATATAAAATATAAAATATAAAATATAAAATATAAAATATAAAATATAAAATATAAAATATAAAATATAAAATATAAAATATAAAATATAAAATATAAAATATAAAATATAAAATATAAAATATAAAATATAAAATATAAAATATAAAATATAAAATATAAAATATAAAATATAAAATATAAAATATAAAATATAAAATATAAAATATAAAATATAAAATATAAAATATAAAATATAAAATATAAAATATAAAATATAAAATATAAAATATAAAATATAAAATATAAAATATAAAATATAAAATATAAAATATAAAATATAAAATATAAAATATAAAATATAAAATATAAAATATAAAATATAAAATATAAAATATAAAATATAAAATATAAAATATAAAATATAAAATATAAAATATAAAATATAAAATATAAAATATAAAATATAAAATATAAAATATAAAATATAAAATATAAAATATAAAATATAAAATATAAAATATAAAATATAAAATATAAAATATAAAATATAAAATATAAAATATAAAATATAAAATATAAAATATAAAATATAAAATATAAAATATAAAATATAAAATATAAAATATAAAATATAAAATATAAAATATAAAATATAAAATATAAAATATAAAATATAAAATATAAAATATAAAA
Source organism: Tetanocera ferruginea (assembly GCA_958299015.1). Classification (NCBI taxonomy): domain Eukaryota; kingdom Metazoa; phylum Arthropoda; class Insecta; order Diptera; family Sciomyzidae; genus Tetanocera; species Tetanocera ferruginea. The sequence goes on along the minus strand of OY282642.1, from coordinate 155,876,355 downwards.
TATAAAATATAAAATATAAAATATAAAATATAAAATATAAAATATAAAATATAAAATATAAAATATAAAATATAAAATATAAAATATAAAATATAAAATATAAAATATAAAATATAAAATATAAAATATAAAATATAAAATATAAAATATAAAATATAAAATATAAAATATAAAATATAAAATATAAAATATAAAATATAATATATAAAATATAAAATATAAAATATAATATATAAAATATAAAATATAAAATATATAAAATAAATATATAAATATAAAATTATATAAATAAATATAAAAATACATATAAACAATAAATAAATTATTTTATATATAAATATATTCAAATAAATACAACAAATAATTAATTATAGGTATTTATATTTTTAAAAAATATTTTATTTTAAAAACATAAGACCAGGGTTTAAATTAACTTTAAAGAAACTCATTTAAAAATGTTTTTGATTTATTATTTACTTAATCTTGATTTTATATTTATTTGTTGATTATATATATGTATATTGGTACATTTTAATGATGGCAATAATTATTTCATAATTCTTATTTGTAATATTTTTAACCACCAAATACTTTATACTTCACAATATAGTTGTAAGCAAATTTAAATTGCTTAGGCTGATATATAAAATAAACTAATAAATAAAAATATTTAGGTCCATTTATTCAAAATATTTAAGAAGAAAAATAAAATTATATCTGATTATTTTTTAAATACATAAGACACGAGTTATATTAAAATAGTTACAAATAAAATATTATAAAAATAGAAATTAAAAATTTGGAAAAATAAGGTTACGAATGTTTACTTTTAATCTGATAATAAAAAACATCATATTAAAAATGCATTGATTAATTTTTTTCAACATTTATTTTTGATTTATTTAATTTAATTTTGTCCTTTGGTTTATCTCAATCCGACTGAAACCACAAAAGTTACAACGTTTTTTCAATAGCAACTTCTGTGAGATCGACAAAATGCAAAAATATCAAAAATGCAAATTATTTAATTTCAGCTTTAAGACAAACGCATACATTCAAATTGGAAGCAGTAAATGTATTGAATACATGTATTTCTATTTTTAGATTCATTCATAGACACACAAGGAGATATACGTAAAATATCCAAAATCTAACAAAAACCTACAACAACAACGACGACAGCTAATAAGAACAACAACATCGTTTGCATTTGACTTCAACAACAACAAAAACAACCTAACGAACTACGCGAATTGCTTCCTTTTTACAACAGCTTAACAACAACAACGATCGTGGTTGATTATAAAAACAACAAACATAAGGCAATAGACATTGGGGTGGAAACCATTAGGCAAGGGGACAAGAGAAAATAATTTGAAGAGAGTTTCCAAATAGAATTGCAAACATCTACAAACATTTTGTCTATCTATTTCAGCTGCTCTGAGAGAAGCGATGACATTCACGGTAGAATAAAAAGTTCGTCCTCTTGGCGACATCATGAAATTAACATTAACAGAGCGAAGTTATTCTTATAAAATCTCTTGTTATAATATACTCTCTGTGTTCCCATCACGTCAAAGAGCGCCAACTGCTTTTGGTTACTCTTCGAATGAGTTGGAGAGCGAGATCAATAAGCTTTAAAGAGAAGGGTTGATAGCAACATGTAGTTTAAACTCTCGTAACACAGACGCGTGAAAAGCAAGCGACCAAGCAATGCTTAGCATCGGTGGTAATTTCCTAAAAAACTTAACAACTTAATTAAATATATTTATTGTTAAATTTTCTTAAATAAACCCCACCTATGGCATTCTGTAGCACAAATATGATATTTTAAAAATTTTGTTCATAAAAATCGGTCCAGTAGTTTTGGAGTCATTGGTGCACTTAATATTTCCACTTCAATTTTATTAATAGTATAGATATAGATATATCACATATATGTATATATACTCGCGCACGGTGCCTCAGACCGAGATTTGATGTCGTCTGCATTATTTCAATTATATACTTTTTTTTGGCATTCTATGTGTTTATTGTAAAGAAGAGGATATAATTGAACAAAGGAAACATACAAAATTTTAAATCCTATAATTTATTTGCTAAAGACCACAGTTTTTTACGATTTTAATTTTTTGAGAAAACACCGATTTATTGTTTCTTCGGTCTGAGAGACCAATCCGCGAGTATAGGTAGGTTAAATATTAATTAATATGTATTTCTTTATTAGCTGATTGTCTAATACTACAGACGTATTGAGCCCTGCAATGCCTGAAACGGACAATATAAGAAATCTGTTCACCGAAAATGAAAACATCGGGGAAAAATAAATTGCAGTTGGTGCGATGTACTATGAATGCACATTACCAATGAAGAAAAACTCAGGACTGAAATGTCATATATATATTAGAGAATTGCATATTTCATGCATAATGAAACTCAATCTTGAATACATCCCTGTATATATAGATGCCTTAAGTGCCTGAACGAAATATTGTTTAATATAATAATGATAATTACCAATATATTATAATGATATAGCTAGCTTTGAAGAATGTGATTTATGTTTAACAATGAACTATTCCTTTTTTTTGAAAATTTATTTATAATTTTTTATATTAGCAATTTTCTGAAATAAAGACACTAAAGGCAGAACATCCTTTTTTTAATAGTAGTAAAATTTTGAGTACCGTATCAATAACTATATGATATAGTGATGTCAATAAATATAGTACTTGGGTGTCAACAACTATATAAAATTGTGATGGCAATAATTGTACTTGAGTGTCAATAACTATACATTTCAATTAACAATTTGAAAAATTCGAAAATTAACAATTTACCCATATCCTATCTATTTTCTTACCTCGATATAATATACAAACTATAAAAACCGTCTAACATCAGTAAAAACGGCTTCCTTGTATAAAGATATACACCAATGTTTTTTTTACAGCAGCATCTTCTACAAATTTCGTTAGAGTGTCAACAATAGTATCGCTTATGCTAGGTATTTTTAAAAAATTCAAGATTTTGCTAAGAAATCGCATTAAAAAGACAAAAAAAATATTTTTTATGTGAATGTTTGCGGGTTTTTGGGGCTAAAGAATTAATATTTTATGTTTATTTTTATTTTGAGAGCCGCCAGAGGGCGTTTTGATACATTGTTTGCATTTATTACGTGACCTTACAGGTTTAGGATATGAAAATTACGCGTGTTATGTTTTAGACTTGAATTATTTTAATAAAATTTTTCAATCAAAGTATTAAAAATCCGGCTGACTTATGCAGAAAATGATTTCGAATATATGAATAAAATCGCATCAAGTAATTTTAAAACTATGAGTTATCATAACGATCGATTTGGGAAAAGCAATTTCAAGAAGAACGCGTAAAAAATTAAAAAAAAAATATAACTTTGGGTTTCAATGCTCAGATAAAACATGTAATCGCATACAAATTCGCTCTCTAGTAATGACATAGCGAACACAACTCTGGCATCGATAATGGGGACGCAACTTTACCTTCAGCTAAGAATGTCCCATTCTGGATGATCGATAATGAAAACCAATAACTATATAAATACTAGCACAAATTTATTCAAATTTAAATCACACGAACTAAAAATATTAGCCATTTATTGTAATAGTTTAACTCAAACCGAAGTTAATGAAACATGTCTTTGTTAGCATTTCGAAAGACTGAATAATTTGATGGTCTCGAAACTTTCTGAGACATTCTACACTCCATTTCTACTAAATATGTAGAATGCTTCAAAGTTTCTTTCAAAATTTATACACATTGTTATGCAAACTCATTTTGGCTTCATCTTTGTCGCTGCCACACAATTCTCTGGATAATTAAGGACATTCCTGCATGTATGCTGCTTCCTTGCTGCTCATTAATATCGCACGTAATTTGTATGCAGCACAAATAAAGTTTTCAATGAAATTTATAATAATTTTGTGACCAAAACTAGTATTTTGAGCCTTGCCAGCTAGTGGCAAAAATACACACACACACACTCACCACCCACTTCCGCTTGTCGCATAAGCCGCATTGCACATTTTCCGCAGATTATCTCATTAAAAAGTTATTTTCCTCGCATAGTTCATTTAATTTAGCGAAACTACAACAAAAACAATAACAACAAAAACAATAACAACAAAAACATCTGGTATAATGGCAATAAATGACAAATATTTCTGAGCTTTCCAAAGTCTTAAGAGTCATACTTGACTGTAGAAGTTTATGTATGAATCTATCGTTGTTTTTGTTGTAATTATTGGTGTTGTTGTTCAAGATGTCTTTGGCATAATTCCAAAACTGCATATTCAGTTGAAATTGAGTAACTGCTTGTGAAAATTCTTTGCATACTTTGTGGCAAAGCATTTCCTTCAGTCAACCAAGTCAGCAACCAACAACCAACCGAACCAATGAACCGCCATTGAGACAAAATACATTTCCGACTTCCGCTTCTGTTTCCGCTGCTGCTACGACAATTCATTCGTTCTATTTCATTTTCTGTTATTCTGTTTAGTTGCAGGCCACAAGCAAATGAACCAAAAAACGACCCCAACGACAACGACGACTATAACTACGATGCAGAAATTAGACTGAACTTTCTGAAACTCCGATTTCAATAAGTTGTGGCAATTTGTTGGTTGTGGTGCAAAAAGTCATATTCTTGGCCTGCTGTGCCAACCGAATCAAGCCGTTATAGCCATCGGCCATACTATAAGACCAATGAAGTCATAAAGCTATCTTCGTATATAAATATATATACTATACGTAGTATATGTATATCGAATGTATAGCTATATTAATAGTTGCCATAGCTGCTAAATTGTTGTATTTGTTGCTGTGTTTTTTTATATTTTATTTTTTTTATTTTTATTACTTCAGTGCATGCTGCAACGAGTACAAATAATTTTGTTCTGAATGCTGACAAAAGTTTTAATGAAGAACATTGTGGTTGTACGAAGGAAATGGATTGCATTTAATGTTAACCACAAATCGAGGCATCCGATTTTCAGTTTTTCATTTTATGTTATTGCGTTGCATATTTTTGCATTCAATATTACTTTTCTCGACAACTTTGAGTTACACATACCTACAGATTTCATTAAAAACTTGGATATAAATAAGAGAGAGCTGCGTAAGTTGAACACCATAACTTATATCCAAATAAATATTTTTCGCCTGTTATAGTATTACCGTTCGAAAGAACATGTCAATAGCTACAACTTTGCTGAAGCAACTGATTGGATTACTTTTAAAACAAAAATATGTGACCATTCTTGTGATAAGCCTGAAATTGGGAAAAACATCTTGTGGGTTAGTAAAGTGAATACCCCCATTCAAATTTCAAAAACAAAAACATGAAATTCCAAGTAAAAATGTCTGATTGCCAAAGTTTCTTTTTTCTCATTTATTTTTACATTATATTTCATTTAAATAATGAAAGAATAATTAGTTCCTTTTTAAATTGAGCTACGCCTCAAAATTGTTCACTTCAGAATCAACATTTTTCACAATATTTGTCTGTGTAATAAGTTTATTCGCTTTTTATCACGTGAAAATTTAAGTCTACGAAACAAAAGAAAGGTATGACAGTCGCAATACCAGTGTTGCCATCGTTAGAAATGTTATAAATGCATGATGTTAAATTTACGGACGTGTTCAACTTATGGACCTCTTCCCTCAGTGGCGTAGATAGCTTTTGGTTCTGGACGAGATCCGGAAAAAAGTAATAACCTGTCAAACGCTAACTTAAGTAAATTCATACTTGTTAGAGTACCCATTAATTATATGGAATTTTCAAAAGTGACAATTTTTTCGCTCCCCGCGAACTTTCCTTGAGAATGTGTGCTAAAAATAAGAACTGCGAAAATAAACTTGATCTGGTTGATCTACATAGAAAATTCAATCTCAGATAGCAATTTTTGTTTTTGGCATTGCAAAGAAATAATTAAAGAAAATTGTTAAAAAAAGAAAGGAATTTGTTTGAATATGACACACGGTTGTTTTAATTTTTGTTTTGTAGAAACGCAATTGCTGTAAATTTCTACCTAAAAATTATTTAATTTAATTTGAAAACTCATATTTGTTACGATGTTCCATTCCATTTGTTCCATTCAAAAATTTTATAAAAAATCAGTAATTTTTGTTTTGACAAAGTTATCATACACTGAGAAAAAAAACATACTTTAAAATTAAACAAACAATTTTGAAATAGAAATTTAAAGCCTTTGCATTTCTGCACATCAAAATTTAAAACAAGTGTGTTTAATTTTCAACTACCTATAAACTCCTTTCTTTTTTTAATTTTCTCTTATTATATTATCTTTGAAAAAACAAACAAAACTTTGAATACAATGACAGTTTGTGAATTTTTTGAAAATATCGAACATATGATATGATTTCATATGCAAGCTTTATCGAATGGATTTAACATTTGGTATTCGGAGGGTCCCGAGGGTAGCTGGTTGTGAATCTGATGCTAAAAACTCCGAAAAACTAAAAAAAATGGCATTGAAAAAATATGCTTTAAAATGTTTGTTTTAAATTTTAAAATTTTTGTTTTAAATTTGTTTTTCATAACAAAAACTTTGTTTTAAAAACAAAAACTTTTGTTTTGAATGTAATTTTAAAAAAACAGTTGTGTTTAACTTTAATGAATTTGTTTCAAGCTCTATTTCAAAAACAAATTCGTTAGATATGAGCACAATTTCATTTAATTTTAACACATTTTTCCCTCAGTGTAAAAACATATCTCAAATATTTTCTAATCATAAAATTCTTTCGAAAATCGCAAAACAACTTTTAACTTAATAGAATCAATAGACAACATTTTTCATTTTTGGCTGATAGCTCTGAGGAGGTCCGGACCTGTGGACCCCTCATATCTACGCCACTGTCTTCCCTACTACTTATTTTTGACGTAGAATTATGTCTTTAAGCGCGGTTTGTATGGGGTCGTTTTAACAGAATGTTTCTAGGTCATGCAACTTTTTTGGCTAATACTTTAGGGTATACCTACAGCCTTTAATACTTATCGTTCAAAGATAATATATATACTAAAATATCAGATATACCCTGCTCTGAATGAATATCTAATTTTGGATTTTGTCACTATTATATTAAAGTCACAAAATAGTAAAATATAAGACGAAAAATATCTAATTTTGGATTTTGTCACTATTATATTAAAGTCACAAAATAGTAAAATATAAGACGAAAAATGCATGTTTTTATATAAGAAAATCAATCATCAGCTGCTTATAAAGTGCCTGCTTCTTTCTTTGTTTTTGTTTCGTTGTTTATGCTGTATTACTTTTGTTTTGCACGAAGTAATTGGTTCGCTTTGGTACCATTGTAAGCATTGGTACGCATTGGGTTTATGTATGCACTACTATTCTAGTTTACTAAGTGCTCTATTTTGAAACCAGAGGTCATGAATTTCTTTTCAACTCAGTCAATGAACTCAAACTGTCAAATTAAACGAAATGGTTCTGTGATCCGTTTAGATTTAACTCTTATGAAAAAAAGCGAGTAGGATAATATGTCGTTTTATACTTTTCCCCAATAGATGGCATAAAATTGTAATTTTTATTTTTAATCCAAATCAATTTGGATTCCACATCCCACTAGCACTAGCCAGTGTAGTTCGCAAACTATACATCGAACAGAGACGAAAGTGTAGCTCGCAAACTAAATATCAGACAGAGACGAGAGTGGCACTAATGGAAAGGACATGTGCTCAGCGTGAATTATAGTAACCATACGATTTTTTACAAATCGGGGTCTTAATTTTAATTTAAAACTAGTAGTTAAACTGACTGTAGCTCGAAAACTATATATCGGGCAGAGACGAAAGTGGCACCAATGAAAAGTGAATTTGCTTCGCCTTCTTTTCAACTAAGTATATGAACTCAACCCATCAAACTTAACGAAATGATCGAACAAATTTGAAATTTTGCTTGCTCATTTAATCTTACTTACTTTTAACTTTTTCTTTGTTTGGGCCTCGATAATTAGTCTATAATTGAGAGTTATTCATTTATTTGTTAATTTTCAGAGGATCAATAAAAAATACGTACAAAATGGACAAAGCAATCGGACCAAAGAGACAAAGTAGAAGAGGCTACAACTTAAACGGAATTTTACGTCTACACTTACGATACTATCGAAACTGTTTCTTTTTTTTATTTCTTTCTTGTAAACCGTATATGTTAATTTATTTCAGCCTTTCTGTTAATATATTCATTAGTTATTTATTTATTGCTTTTTATTTAACCCAAATAGACCGGTTTCCATCAGTTGGTTGTTTTTAAGCGTTTAAGATTTTCCTATAATTTCGATATCTAATTTGATATCTGAATTCTCAAAAAAGGCTATAGTTTTTTAATTTTAACCTGCACTTTCACTGAAACATTCAGGTGTGGGTCATAGAGTTCCAGCCGCGTACCGTGGGGGGGGGGGCGGGGGGGGCGGTCCGCCCCGGGCGGCAATAGTTTAGGGGCGGCACTGAAGCTAAATAAAGCCTTTTACAAAATAAATATGTGTACAATAGCTGTGTTTTTTACCAAGTGAGTAGTCAAAAAACGACTGCTTACTCGCTTAAGAATTTTTTTAAAACTTGGAAGCATTTTCTGAAAAGTCAAAAACGTTGTTTATGTTCTGATCAAATTTTTGTAAACAATTTTTGACAAATTTATTTTATATATCAAAGTTCTGACAATTAGTGATGCATAAATTTTCAGATTATAAGCATTGGAGACTCGGTTCTGAAAACAAACCCGATACTCAAAAGATTTTCAGTGCTAAAAGCTTAAGCAAACAACATAGTTTTACATAATGAGTATATTTGATAAATTTTGTTTATCTTACCTGTTAAATTATTATGTATTTTTATTGAAATATTGATCTAAAGCAAATTATGAGTATTTCGTGAAAAGTATTTGGTACAAAAAATGTTCATTTCATACATCACTATTGACTATCAATCAGATATAGTTGCCACCTTTGTAGGAAATTTATACAATTATTGAAACATAACTTGGAAGCATTTTTTTTCGTTTGGTCGACAAACTTTTAAGCGAGTAACAGTTTCCTGTGTTATTTAAGCGAGTATACATATGATAAGCGGTCGTTTTTTAACTACTCGATTGATAAAAAACACAGCTAATATCATTTTAAGGTGTACAAACAAAAGAAAGAACTAAACTTAATGAATAAATTTGGCCACCACAGTAAATGTAACTATATTTATGAGCTTCGTATTGAGCACAACCAAAATGTAAAATCGTTTTTCGAGTCTCAAAATTAGTTGCCAAAGAAATAAAAAAAGACATAATATTTAGGCATGTGCGAGTAGTTGAATTTTCGAATAACTCGGCTGCGACTTGAAACAAGCATTGAATAAGTGGTGTTTTCGAGTAACTCAAAGTTTTTTGAGTTTTTAAGTGCTTTAACTTGTCAGTGGAAATGCCCAGTAGAAAAGTGGTTTAACAGAATAACGTTTTTCAATTTAGGTATATTTGGTAAAAATAGCTGTTTTGTGCTTTGATGTGTTGTGTGTGGGAGAAAGGCGGAATTTTCGTTTGATTATGGCGAATTGTAAGTTCAGAGTGCATATTAAGAAATAAGACTAATGCGTATAATTTTAAGTCGTATCTTTTATAATGTTTTTTGATTTTTTAAGGGATTTCACTGTTTTAATAAAATCACTTTGGAGAGGAGTTAGGCGTGGTCTAAACTGATTTAGGTCATTTTCTAATTTAATAATTTAATTATTAGTTTTCAAGAACTGATTTTGAGAAATGACCACAAGGTTTCAGCAGCTTCATGCTCTTGCTGAAAAATTCGCAATTCTTACTCCTTTGATTCTCCTGAATGATAAGTTGGAATGTAAACTGAATGAATTCTGTCACGAAGAAATTGACAATGAAGAGTTTCTCGTTGAGAGAAAAATACTTCAGCATATTGTTTCTATAGCTCACAAAGAAACTGATTCTTGTATGAAAGGTCTACTTGAACTTTTAAAATTTATTTTTAAATTAAGTCTAGAAAACGCAGTTCCAAACATTGTTATACTTTTAAGCTTTATTCTAAGCTTTTATTCATAAAAACCTACATAAGAACTACAATGAGTAAGTCTCGCCTACAAAATCTTGCCATATTATCTATAGAATATAAGTAAAGTAATGAAATAGACTTTGACAATTAGGGAATTCACAGTTTGCTTCTAAAGTTAACACCTGACAACTTTAGAAAGATATTTAGATCGAACTGTGAGCACCTCTTTTTGTGTTTTGGAGCTAAATTGCAAAAATAGTTTTCAAAAATTTGAAATTTGTTCATAAACATGCCTCGAATGAACGGAAAGGAAGAATTATGAGATAACTTTAGCAACAAGTGGTATCTCAAGTTTGTACGTAAAACAAAAACAATCAAAGTTAACACTTGCTAAAATGTTCTAAAGTTAATAAACGGCAAAGTAAACAGAGCAGATAATACAGAACTGTGAGCACCCTAAAAGTAATTACCGATTTTGCTAATAAAAAAACAAGAAAAATAATAATTTAATAAAATATTATATAAAAAAAAAATTGTATTTGTATAAATTTCGTTTTCGGTGTCATTAAGTAATAAACTTTTTTATCGTTGGCCTAATTCTAATATGGCGTAAGTCAACATTTGGAATAATAGCGATTATTAACGTTTAAGGGGACCTGACGCCTTAAAAATTTTGTTTATTTTAATGTTTAAAAATGTGTATAAGTTCAATAAAAATAGATATAATTTTGAAAAATTACAAATATATTTTTCGGAAAAATATTACGCCAAAAATTTTTTTATTGTTTTAATCACATATACTGCTGATGGAATTTTTTTAAAAAATTTTATATGTTTTGTTCACCACTTTATATATCATAAATAAATTTTATTTTCAACTGTAGGGTATAAGTATAGTGTGTATGCAATGACAAAATTTTATTATGCCAGGTTACTCCTTAAAAAATACTTGTTCAGGTGTCAATATATCATATTTATATTTTAGTAAATATAGAAATCTCCCGTGATATAACAAAACCAAGTAACTTGTTTTTTGAAAATTGTGAGAAATTGGGGTATTGTGTTATAGGATATAATCTTTCCGTATATAAGATTTTTAAGTGTTTTCAAATTATTGAAGAGTTAAGAGTTAAGAGTTAAGTTTCGAAATTTTTGAAACTTGTGCTAGCCAAATTATTTTGCGTTGCAGTTTTTTAACAATTCAGTCGAACTTAAGATACTGAGAACATTTTTGTCATATATTTTTTCATTTCATATAAACAAGATTTTTGTTTTTTCACAAAACCAGGCAACTATGAAGTTACTTGAAAGCCAATAAAACATTTATATGTTTCTTAGAACACTTTATTCTTTGCTGTTTTTTCAAAATCAAGTAACTTTAAAGTTGCTTGGTTTTGTTGTATAATATCAATTAAAACACAATTGTTTAGAAAATAAGTTGAACATTTGTTACAATTTTAATTAAGTATCTTATTTTTATAATTAAGTATCTACACAAGTATCTTATTAAGTAAATTATATATAAATCTATTCATTAAACTCAATAAAAAATCTTTTGATACTATTTTTAACAAAATTAATGGAACATATAAATAAATTCATGAATGTTGGTATTTACTCATGGCTTGTAAAACCAATAGAAAGATCCTTAGAATCTGCGCATTCCTTAAAATCTTCCCAAAAATTAATTTTTGTGTTATCATGTATTAAAGGAATTAATTTATCTATAATATCCTTCTTTTTAGATGGGTTTTTCACGATTTCCTTTAATTGTACATATTTGAAAATTTCAGAAGATCTTTTTGATGAACTAATGTGCATTCAAAAAATTTTGCATCGGTTTCGATGGAAGTTTTATAAAAAATTACAATAATCCTTTTCGAGTTTTTCTGAAAATTTTGCATTTAATTTTTTTCGGCAATTGCTGTATGCTGGATGCAATAATCTTTTCTTTGTAGCACGATTGAAAACGAATGTTTGAGAATCCTTTGTAGTACGATTGGAAAAGATTGTTTGAGAATTTTCAGATCGAGTATCCATGAAATGATTGTCCATGAGCTCTTCTTCGTCACCTTTTTCATTTGTGGATCAAAATCAGGATCATAGTACGACGATGCAGGACTAAAATCAATTTTACTTTCTCCGTTATTATCGCAAAAATCACTGGAGAGTATACTTATATTTTTGTAATAATTTCCAAAAAAAAATTCAAGGAACTTATCATATAATTTTTGATAGATTATTACTTTCAAATTTTCAATTAAATCGAAATTTTTTTCAAGTGACGACATTGTACGCTGTTTTTAATTATATTCGAAAGGTTTGAAGAAGAAGATTTGACTAAGAAAAAATTTTCAATAAATTTTGGAAATAATTTTTCGATTGCGGTATTTTGAAGTGAATTTTTTCGCATAAATTTTAACTTCGTTTAAGTAAAGTGCTGAAAAGTACTGAAGTAACTTGGTTTTGTTGTAACCCATTTTAATCTTATCAAGGCATTTCAAGTTACTTGTTTTATTTTTTTTTTAATATTAGTGTTTAGAAATGAGATAGGCAAAAATGGATTGAAGTTTCTCGTAGACTTTTTGCTATAGATTTTTAAACATGATAGAACAACAAAACCACGGGAGAAATGAGAGCAATAATAGACTCATGCGCGCGTTTTGCTCCATTTTTTCCAAACTTGCGTCGTATTAGAAATAGGTTGATGATATGTATATTAGAACTTGTTTTATATAATTGAGAACAATGAAAGACCAAATTCTTAAGTGAAAACTATGCATACAAAACCCTATATTAATATCAAAGATTTTTTTTTTTATTGCATATGAGAGGGGCGGCAAATTTGGAATCCGCACCGGGCGGCTTAGCCTCTCGGTACGCCACTGTAGAGTTCCATCCATGAAGAACGTTTAGTTTTAGTTGTAGTTCATGAGCGTCAAGGTTTTAAACGTATTATTGGAGTTTCTTTTATACCCTAAACCTGTGAGGTCAGGGTTCAGCTTTACCTCGTTGAATAAGCCCCGTCCATCTGTTCACCCACTTGTGTAAGCACAGGATAAGAAGAAGGTGTTGAGATCATTGCATAATTATTGGTACACATGTTCATAGTGACCGAAAATTCTGCACTATTGAATATTTTTGGAATGCGCCAACGAAAACGTATACTACCCATACAACCCAAAAATTTAAAACTCTATAACGAGTGTTTAAGATATTTACGATCAATCAAAGTCAAGTCTTTCAAGGGCTAAAATGGGCAATTTTTTTTTTTTTATAACGAGGCATTTATTTTAAAGTGTTAACAGAAAAATATGGATAGCGTATCAGTCAACTGAAAGCCTTGGCACCACTTTAAAAATTAAATTCAATTTATGGTAAATGCCTGAACATATATTTTCCCTCTATGATGAAATATATCTGTACTCTAATGTTAGGGACTGCCAATAGAGTAATTTCGGATGTAATGCAATATGGTCGGGTAATGTGATATACCTACATATTTTTTTAAATACACAATTTTCAACAAGAATAAACATGTGAACATAACGGCAACAGAAAAAGAAACGTGCTGCAGCTAAATGCGCGCTCTCATTCGCTGTGTTCGCTCTAGTTGTTGTGAAATTGTGAATTTGAATGAATTTGTTAAAGTATGAATTAAGTTAGCCACAGATGAGATGAGATGTTGATTTTCTACAGCGTATTTTTACAAAAATAACCTTTTTATTTTGAAACCCGAATTCAGTTATTGTGATATAGTCAAAGTTGGTTAATGTGATATACCATCTATTCATACCATATCTTTTCATTTCATACTTTATGTTATTTTTTGTACAGTTTTTACATGCGTATTTGTATTCAGTTGATTTTGTCTGTATTTTTGTTTTCTCTCATGTTAATTCCACTGAAGTAATAAAACTGTATAAACAACAACATTAATAAAACTAAAACAAGATTTTTTCATTTCAATAACATTGTTTTTTTTTTAATTTTGGTTGAAAAAACAATAGATACTGCTTTTGAACACTATTCGGCTAAGTGATTTTAGTATATATGGTATATCACATTATCCGAGCGTGATAAATCACTTTACCCGCCAATTTCATTAAAGGGAGTTTCATGATCTTTTTTCATTGAGTTGAAAAAGCTGCAACTTGGGTTACGTTATAGAGTTCCAAAGTTGTAAAACACTACAAAATGCATCAAAAATTATCCTGTATAATGCGGTATAAGCTAAGGTATGAAAGTTACTAGAAATTATAAATTTAAAAATATCTATATCACATTACCGAAGTAACTCTATAAACCTTTTTTATATGTAATAATCTTTTTAACAAATTCCATCAAAATCATTTTTTTAACCAACTTCCGGTCAGAGTTCGAGTGATCGAACAAGAAATTTATCCATTTTCAATAATGTTTTATGTATGAAAGTTAATGATAACAAGAAGACAGTTCCTATCATATATATATTTGATAGTTGGCTATTCTAAAAATATACTTAACGCCTCCCAGCCCCACACTTTATTTTGGTAGGAGGTTAAAAAATACCTTGACGATAGAACATTCTTGAAAATTTTATAAAAAATAGATTATTAAGCAAATAAAGCTAATAATGATGTCTTAGAACCAAACATTCTATTGAAATGAAAAAATGGAGACCTGAATGGTGTTAGTATAAGTAAAAATTCATGTTAGATTAATTCAACGTTCCATGCCAACTTACAGTACTGTAAGTAAATAAAAATAAAAGTACTAATTAATTTTAACAGCGTTATTATAATTATTGTTATTTTAAAAATGATCACAATTCACAATATTTAAACAAAAATCAAAATCTAAAAATATAATTTGCATCCAAGAATTTAACATTTCTTGTAGAGGCTACACGTGTTCTAACTGCTACAGGCATCAGTCAATGTATTCTTTGTATATTCCAAAAGTATTTAATTTACCTTTGTTAGGCTTTGGATTTGAACTCTTCATTTTTACTGAAGCATTAATAAATCATCATCATCATCATCATCATCATCATCATCATCATCATCATCATCATCATCATCATCATCATCATCACCATCATCTTCAAAATACTGTTAGAGGAAAATGAAAACAGAAATCAAGACGCCTCATTATGAAGTGTTTTTTTTTTTTGTTTTTTTTTTCATAATGGCATATTTGAGTTTTCCATACTTTCTTGTTGTTGACCTTTTAATGTGCCTAGATGAATGCCCCCTGGAGCTATTTGATTATAAAGCAATGGATGCTTGAACAAACTAAAAGCTTGGGTTTCAAAATGTTCAAAAATTAAAAGTGAATGAAAATATAAATTAAAGATATATTTGTAACATTAAGGACAATTTTGCTAAAGCCCTTTAGGGTGTATGAAAAGGAAGAAGAAGTAGCAGATGAAGAGCAACAACTTGAGCAAGTTTGCTTGAACTGATTGAGTGTGAAAATGTAAAATGTATGTATAAAAGTAAGCACTATGGCGAAGCACTTCAAGGATACTTTCTGCAAGTGACATTTACATTTTCTGAACACAGATTTAAACATTCATAAACATTGATGCTATTTTAATGTTTGTTCGGCTCTTTATTGTTTGTTTACTTGTTTGTTTGTTTAAATTTTATTTTTATTCCAGTGTTGATTTCTCCTCTGACCTATTATAATATTTATTTAGACTTTCACTGGCATCTTTTACTTCTACCAACTGTCGCTTTCAAATGCACGCTTTTGTAAAATACTATCCTCTCAGTGATTTGCACCACTTCGTGTCCTTTTTGTTATTTGAACTTAAAAAATTTTATTTTCTTTATGCTTCATTCGGCTATCTCAGAAGCAGGTATTTTCGAAATGTTTTTTTTTTTTTTTTCAATCGTAAGATTCAAGTAAAGTTTGTATAGGACAACATAAGTAATATCTTTTGCATCCTTTCTTGGCTTTCTTTTGCTTTTTATATCCTTGTTGTATCTGCTAAATTTGACCGTTGTTGAATGTTTATGTATCTGTTTGGGGAATAGAGGAGACATAAAGAAAAAGGTCAAGAAATATTATGTTTTATTTGTTGTTGTTGTTATTCTGTTTGACATTAATTTGTAAGTATTTCATTTGAAAAACTTTGAATTCCTTCTGGTATTTAGGAGAAAAGTTTTTGTTCTTATTATTTCTAGGAATTTCCAGGAATTCCTTTTAAATCCATTTTTCAATTCATATTAAGATTTATCATGCAAATATTTAAATATTCTCAATTTTGTCGCTTAAATTTAAAGTTTCACGGTTTCCTTAAAGTAGCAAGTGTTAAGTTGAATATAACGGCAAAAAGCAAAACATGACTATTTTTTAAGTACATATTAGCACAATACAAATGAAGTTGAGAAACAAATAATAATTTCCGTTTCTTTATTGTTTTATTTGCTTAAGTGATAAGCAATAATATTTTGTCAGAAAAAGTATCCTTAATTCAAGGCTTTTATAATTTAAATATAGTTAAATGTTTTGGAAGACTTAATATTTAGAAACAGTATCAAAATTGCAAAAAAAAAACACTCAGATCTAGAACTCGGTACCTTAAAAGTTATCAGGTTGAATGCTAATTCAAAAGTTAGGTTGAATGCTAATTTAAGTGATTAAAAAGCTTATAACAGTACTTCTTTGAAAAAAATAGGACAGAATTGATAATGAAATTTAGCATGATAAATATATTTGTAGTTCGAAGTTAAGATCTCATAATTTTAAACATAATTTTGCCATATGTTGTGCTTATATCAAATCTAAGGTCAATATTTGTTAGTAAAATGTGGATGTTCAGGATTTGTACAAAATGCTGTTATTAAATGAAAAATATGTTATTTTGAATGAATATGTCTTCAGCAAGTTTGTGTGGAAGTGTTGTTTTTTTCAAATCCAAGGCAAAAGTTAGAAACTTACTAAAATTACTTTAATAAAAAAGTGCTTATTTTAAATATAGTATCATAATTCGAAAATTAAAAATTTGCATTCCAGGTTTAGAGCCCGTTATCTACATCTTTACTTTTATAAAAATAAGTGACTTAACGTTTGTTAACATGTTGAGGGTAAACTCATGAACAACTGGATAGATTTCGATGAAAATTTTACAAAGAGAACCTTTAACCTTCCTGGATGGACATAGCCTTTGTTAAATGGCATTATCTTATTTAAAGTAAAGTTTATTTCAAAGTACATGTTTTTGCATATTTTTTATTTTTTTCTAAACAATGTAAGATAGAAAAAACTCGCGTGTATCAACGTACACGTGGCAGAAGTTAAACTACTTTAACAGTAAGAAATAAGAGAGATTTTAGTGTGAAATAGAGAGAGAAAGTATCTGCAAAGAAATTCAATCAATACGAAATGGAATAATAATCTGTTGATTTGCATTCAGGGACAGTACCGGCTATGGTTTTGGTCGAAAGTGTTACATATGAACTTTTATATCTTAACTTTTATTTTTTCCGACAAAAATAAAAGTTATTTTATGCCTTATAGTTTTTTGGGGCAAAAATAACAATTACTTTTGACTTTTATTTTATTGGTTAAATTAACAGTTATTTTCTGCCGTTTATTTTTTCTGCCAAAAATATCAGGTTATTTTTTATTTTTTCAAAAGTAATTTTACCGACTAAAAAACTTTTGATACCATTATTTTCATCTCATCGCTGAGACTTTTTACACAAGGTGTCAACAGTTCAATCTGTCAAGCGGCCTTAAAAAAACACAAATTGCTTGATATTTTTGACCGAAAAAATTAAAGTCACAAAATAACCGCTATTTAGGCTGGTAAAATAAAAGTCAAAAGTAACCTTTATTTTTCCTCGAAAAAATACAAGGCAAAAAATAACAGTTAAATTTTAACATTTAAAATATCAGTCGAAAATTTAAAAGACACTTAATATTTGTGAGGCTGAAGACATTTGTAACAGAATGCTAAATTTGAAAAAGTCTTTCAACAATTTTTTTTCATTTGAAAATTGTAAAATAACAGTTATTTTCGGTCCTTGTTTTAGTTCAGTTGGTGTTTTAGTTGCTTTCGAATGTCTTCTCAACATTGTCACTTTTTGAATGCTAGATTGCATTTGCTCAGTACTCGTTGAAGGAGCCTCCGAAAGCAGAGGCAAATCTTGTTGATTATTACCCTCTGCTTCCTGATCATAATAATTGCTATGTTGATAGAGGGCCTCATAAAGCAGCGAACGTTGATTGTTGAGTGTATCAACTTGGTTGGCTATAAAATTTTGTTGAGATGATGGCTGAGTTCGAAAATACATTTTTACAAAACATCGGTGTGTTTTTCTGGGGATTCGTTCTTTGAAGATTCACCAAAATACACTGATGCTTCGTAAAAATGCATTTTGGAACTCAGCCGCTCTTAATATTCACGAACGCGTTCGGCTCCTGTTTTAGCTGCTTTTCTTAGCCATGGGACGTTTTTTATCTGGCAAAAACTATTCTCGGCTGTCTTAAATATTGCACTTTAAACACTTTTTGCTTTTATTATTATATTAAATTAACTGTTTTGTTGCATGTTGTCAACCATCTGTCAAGTTTTTGATCACAACCAACGAACCAAATTAAGCTTTAAGCTCATTATGCGGCGAACAGGCATTAGAATTTTTTCCCGCTGGATGTATCTCTATGCCTAAATATTTTCGTTTGAAGCTTAAAGAAATAAATTTTCCATGCATACTTTACGGATGAAAATTAATGTTACGGACAGAATGTTACGCGTTCAGTTATAAATACATTTTTTTTTTGCCTGTTTATCATGTGCCTACGAATAAGAGCGTCACGAATAAGAAAGACACCTTGACATTTCACTCGCCGCCAAAGAAGTTTCACTTCAAAAATGAAACAGTTTCGATAGTATCGTGAGTGTAGACGTAGAAATCCGTTTAAGTTGTAACCATTTCTACTTTGTCTCTTTGGTCCGATTGTTTTGTCCATATTGCTTTTTTTTTATTGATCTTCCGAAAATTAACAAATAAAGTAATAAGACTCAATTATGGACCTCTTATCGAGACCAAAACAAAGAAAACGTTTAAAGTAAGCATAATAAAATGAGCAAGCAAAAAAAAAACAAGCAAAATTTAATTTAATTTAACTTAAAAAACTTACTAAAAAACTAACTAAATTTAACTAACTTAAAAATGTGACATTTGTTCGATCATTTTGTTCATTGACTTAGTTAAAAAGAAGGCGAAGCAAATGCACCATTGTTGCCAATTTCATCTCTGTCCGATGTATAGTTTGCAAGCTACACTCGTTAGTGCTAGTGGGATTTGGGATCCAAATTAATTTGCATTAAAAACAAAAATTAAAATTTGCCGCCATCTATTGGTTAAAAGCATAAAACGAAATATGATCCATCACGTTTTTTCATGAGTTGAATCAAACCGGATCATAGACCCATTTCGTTAAGTTTGGCAGTTTGAGTTCATTGACTAAGTTGAAAAGAGGTTGTGATTGACATCTTGTGTTAAAATAGAGCACTCATTTCTTAATAGTACATACAAAAACCCAATAAAGAAGTATTACATACAAGAACCCAATGAAAAAGAATCAGTTCGTATAACTGTTTTTGACACAAACAAAAACAATACAAGCAAAAACAACGAAACAAAATGCGGAGGATTGTAGTATTGTAGTTTAATAATCGAAATTTAAATTCCGTTTCGTTAACTGTTTGGTCAAAAATAACCTTTTAAATAAGTGGTTTTACAATCTTGAAAGAAAATTGTACATTTATTTTTTTTTAAAAAAAATATTATAAATAAAAAAAATTCGCTTGTAGCAACGTACACGTGGCAGAAGTGAAACTTCTTTAACAGTAAGAAATAAGAGAGATTTTAGTGTGAAATATAGAGAGAAAGTATCTGAAAAGAAATACGAAATGGAATAATAATTTTTTGATTCAATATTTACATCCAGGGACCGTACCGGCTATGGTTTTTGTCGAAAGTGTCACAAATTAACTTTTATCTCTTCATTTTTATTTTTTCCGACAAAAATAACAGTTTTTGTGCCTTATACTTTTTTTGTGCAAAAATAACAGTTATTTTCTGCCGTTTATTTTTTCGGTCAAAAATATCAGGTAATTTATATTTGTTCAAGTCATTTTACCGATAAAAAATTTTGATATTATTATTTTCAGCTTATCGGTGAGACATTTTACACATGGTGTCATAAGTTCAATCTGTCAAGCTGCCTTTAAGAAAACACAAATTGCTTGATATTTTTGACCGAAAAAACTAAAGTCACAAAATAACTGCTATTTTTGACAGATAAAATAAAAGTCAAAAGTAACCTTTATTTTTCTTCGAAATATACTAGGCAAGAAATTAACTTTTAAAGAATCAGTTTCAAATTTAAAAGCGACTTAATATTCGTGAGGCTGAGGACATTTGTAACATAATGGTATATTTGGAAAAGTCTTTCAACAATTTTTTTCATTTGAAAATTGTAAAATAACAGTTATTTTCGTTCCTTGTTTTAGTTCAGTTGGTGTTTTAGTTGCTTTCGAATGTCTTCTCAACATTATTACTTTTTGAATGCTGGATTGCATTTGCATAGTACTCTTTGAAGGAGCCTCCGAAAGCAGAGGCAAATCTTGTTCATTATACCTCCTGCTTCCTGATCATAATAATTGCTATGTTGATAGAGGGCCTCATAAAGCAGCGAACGTTGATTGTTGAGTGTATCAACTTGGTTGGCTTTAAAATTTTGTTGAGAAGATGGCTGAGTTCCAAAATACATTTTTACAAAACATCGGTGTGTTTTTTGGGGATTAGTTCTTTGTAGATTTACCAAAATACACTGATGTTTCGTAAAAATGCATTTTGTAACTCAGCCGATGTTGCAATCACCTTACCTTCATCATAAGTTGCAGACCCAGCAGCGGCTGTATTCTTAAGAGCTCTAATTCGCTCTCTATATCCACGAACGCGTTCTGCTCCTGTTTTAGCTATTTTTCTATTTTTTTCCGTGCATACTTGTAGGATAAAAATTAATAATACGGTTATGTTTATAATGTAAAATTAATGTTAATGTAATGTTAATGTTAATTATGTTATTTTCAGTATATGTTAAGCGTTCAGTTTTAATTACATTTTGTTTGGCTGTTCTTGTGCCTACGTTGCGTAAGGGTATAGATTGCGGCTCTAAAGCAACGATGTTCGGGGTTCAATTCTCGGCAGCGGCACTAATTTTTTTTTAACTTTTCATATGAATTGAAAACGTTAGCCTAGCGTCACGAATAAGAGACCTTAAAATTTCACTCGCCGCCAAAGAAATTTCACTTAAAAAAAAAATCTTTGTTGGTCTTGCCAGTATTTGAACCTACGACAGTCGAGTACTAGACGCACACGTCAGCACACTAGGCTAAATATGAACTTTCAAAAAAGTGATAAAATGTCAATAAGCTTTTAAATGGGTGTCGTGTTCCATTAGACCAAGAGTCAACCGACTGTTGATTTGAAAATTTAATTTATTGGATGGTTTTTAACAGTGAAATCCGAGTGTAGTTCGTTAAAAATTGCAAATTTATACAGCCCGGACAAAACTTAAATTCGGCTTAAACGTAAGGATAAAAAAATTATGAAATTTATTAGGATAGTACAAAAATTATAAACTTTGACATGATCTCCATGAATTGCATTCATGAACGTTGGTGGAGAAAGCAATTACACGAGTCACATGAACTATTCATGATATCAATGTACAAAATATACAAACAAAAAGACAACAAGTCAAATTATTCGATTTGGTCTTTTGTCCAATAAAAGTTTTGTATAAGACTTAGATTTTTAATTCAACTCATAACTCAAAATTTATAGGGGTATTCACACAGACTTGGGTAGTTCGATTTTGACATTGGGTGGCATGAGTAGATTATGTTCTTTAGACAATTGTGAATACGCTTAATTGCAATTGAGTATTTTATAGAATAATTTTGAGCAGTTTGGCACATATTTTTTTTATCGCTTACTTTTTACTTTATTTAAATTTTCTTTGTTTTAATTTTTTTAAATTATTGCCTCCTTTTGGAAAAGTTGGTAACCCATAAAAAAAAATACTTTATTTGACAAGAAATCAATATAACCAAACAAGTCAGGGGATCAGCTAAAGTAGATTGGTAAATGGGTACTTGGATTCAATGGCACTTTTACAAAAACAAAATGTATGGCATTTGGTAATCTACCCAACTACCCAGGGTAGTGTGAGTATCCCTTATATACTTAAATAATCGATAGGTTTGCTTCAATGTTTGCTGTTGACTTAATAGCTATTCAAAATATTATTCTTCAGGCTTTGTCAAAAATCCTTTTTGTTCTTTAAAACTAGTTAGTATAAGTTAACTTCTCTGAATTTATTTTTTTGTAGAATTTTAACACAATAGCGAATACACCCCATGCATTCCCCTTAAAGAAGAAACACCGTTAAGATCAGCGCAACAATTAATAAAAAAAATGCTCATGATATCTCCGTGGTTTTTTTTCTCTTACTAGCCAACAGCAGAATTTTTCAACGCCTTAATTTCAAGAATGTGCCTGGAGTGCTATTTAGTTTATTTTTTTTTTATTTTTTTTACTACCCATGGGGAACAGTTTTTTCTTTGCAAAAATTGTTGAAATGTTTATTAATATTATTTTCCGCTCGTTGTATGATTTTTAGCCAACTCTGTGGCCATTAAAGATAAGAAGAAGCAGGCATTTGAGTTGAACTTTTAAGCCAGAAAGAAGAAAAGTACTCGTTGTACTAGATTTAAAGAACACCTCGTCGCCACCCGACTAATGCATAAACCGTCATAATGAGTTGAACTAATTCGTGTGCGAAAACAAAGTTAAAACTTTGACAAAACTTTTTTATGAAATGCAACAAAAAGAAGAAGAAATTAAATAAAAATTTGTATTTTGCATGACTTTTAAGTGGAATAAGAAATGGCTTAATTTTATAAAAGGAAATGAGCAAACTGACAAAGAAATCGTAATGGTGGAGTCTGTATGCGCGCGTCTGAGAGCGTTAGTGTGCTGGTGTGTGCATTTCTTATTGTGTGACACTGCAAAGAGTTGCAAGTTGTTGACGTACTTCACATTATTAACTTCTTGAAGTTATATTCTTCGCGCCGGAAACGGAAATGAAAATCATATATCCTTTGCATTTCCGTCTCAGACGTGTACACACAAGCACACAAAACACAATCACCCAACTGCTGTGCATGCAGTCGTCAATAAATGCATCGCTCCATTCTTCATTTTCTTCTGTCACTTTTTCTTATTTCTCATCACATCGGAAGCTCAATTTATTGACACTGGAACAAATGTGACAAAATGAAAATTGTGTGTAAAAATGTTTTTTATAAAAAAAGAACTGTTTATTCGACTGCACCAAAGGCACAATCAATATGCAGCGTTAGCGTCTCATACAAAATCATAAATAGAAATAAATAAGAATTCTAATACTTTCAAGCATCTTTGTAGTGTTCCAGAATAAAATTATTATCAAATAATGTTATGAACTAGAGCTGAACTCTTAAAAGTTAAGCTTGTCTGCAGGTTATTTTTGTTTATAACATGTCTGAGTAATTTTTTTAAAATCTTAATTCTTTGATCCTTGTTGTGACATTGACTTTATTGTCATTTAAACCCTTGCATCAATACCATAACAAATTCTACCGACAAATACTGCAGATTGCCTAGCATACATATTTGACATTCAAAAGCTCGACTAATTTATTTAAGTTGTCTTTTTCAGGCTATTCAAAATACAGGCTCGATTTTGGTTAAAAATATGAACATTTTTTTTGAGAATAAAAACGAAGTATTAATGAAAAAAGTATAATAATGAAAAAAAGTATAAAAATAAAAAAAAGTATGTATTCATGTATTGTATGTATTCATTACTAGAATATGTTTTTAAAATATGACTTTGGCATCAAAATATATTTGATTGCCATCGACATTGCTTTAAAATATTGTGCAAAAAACATGCAACTCTTAGATTATCAAAAGAATATTAAAAATCAAACTTGGATTATATTCAAAAAAATCGATTCGGAACTCCTTTTTATGTAAGCAGCACGCTTCCAAAAAACAAACACATATTCATTTAATATTGAAGGAAGTTCTTCTAAACGATGAATTTAAATCAAGTCCTCTAACATTAATATAAAATGTTTTGAGCCGCAGCATTTTTCCCACATTTTTATTATTTTCTGAGCAAGTTGTATTAAGATGATTCTTTGTAGCAATATTATAAGTTCACAACCAAAAACATTGAAATGAATACCTCAAAAATCTTAGTTTAACAGAAGTTCGCGTAAAGATGACACATCAGCGAGGATTTCTTAAGTACGAAACGGCAAACGAGTTAATTTTAATTCAGCTATTTTAAACTAGTTTACATAACATCTTTTTTGACATTTCATTAATATTTTAAATTTTTGGTTGTAACGTTGAATGTAACGTTGAAAAGCTACATCTGTGAAATGCTTAAATATCAAAAATTGTAAATTTATTTCGTTGTAGCTATAACACGCGTGCATTTGGAATATTTTAATTAAATAGTGAGATTTTTTTTTTCAAAAAACTATTATATCTAGATATAAAACTGTATTTTAAACAAAAATTGGCTGCATTGGTTCCTTAAAAAACCACTTTTCAGAATTTTTTTAAGAAACATTTATCATCTAATTTTGTCGAAATTTTAGGATTATTAAAGTAAGGATTGTGCAAAAATGGTTAGAGATAAACGCTTAGCACGCACGGCCACGACCGCAACTAGTATCTTCATTATTACTTACTATTGTGTACAACACACATATTTAATATTAATATTATACGCTAATCTTCCATGCATTTTTGCCAGATTATCTTGTCAATATGTTTTGCTGGAGTTTTTTCAGTTGGCTCTTGATTGAGAAACAACTTATTTCAGATTAAGTCAAAAACATGTCTCTGTGCCTATTAAAATATCTTAAACGTTGTTTGCCGTTTAAAATTTACACTTGAATCACTTCATATTGTCCCGTTTAATGTCCAATATGTCCGTGTGTGTCGCTTTGCATGTGGATCAATGACAGACGCTAATGTGTGATATGTTGGGTGACATAACAGCAACACAATTAAACAAGCACACATAAGGACACCCACACTTATACTCCTACACATATGACCTGAGTTTTAACAGTACACACGAGTCCATGCACAATCATGAACACACTAACACAACAATGAAAATCACTGTTGTTGTGTGTTATCGTGGGTTGAATAAAATTAATTGAACCTTTTGAGCTTTAAAATTAATTTTCGTGCAGTTAATCTGTTGCTTTAGTGTACTGGATGCACTTATACCCGTACAAGCACACACACACACACACGCACACACCATTATACAGAATGGTTATTTAAATAACATTTATTATCTGCTTCATGAGTACCGTATCGAAAATTAAACTAGTGTATGGGACATCCGTTAAATTGCCGTCAAAAATCTGATATTTTTTGCAAAAAAAAAAATAAAACTTTTTCAACTCAATATAAAAAAATCATTACTACGAAAAAAACAATATTTAATTTAAGTAGAAAAAAAAATACACTAAAGTGGATAAAGTTGCTTTCCAGTGAATCACACTTTTTTACAGCACATTTACAACGGCTGAAAGACCAAGTTAAATGAAGCAAATAATAAAGTCAGCCGGCGCAGAACTTAATAATAAAAAAAAAATATAAAATTATTTAAAATGACAATTGAAAAGTTTTCCTTGCTGGAAAATTAAATATTAATGCAGCGAAATGATTATGCAATATTAAGCAAATTCAATAAAACCATTTTGGTTGATTTAAATTTTATGAAGCGTATTAAGGCTTAAATTTATAGTTAATGCGAAGACTGAAATTTAAGCTAAATATTGGATAATTAACTTAAATAAAAGAAAAAAAAATTTTGAATGAATTAAATAAAAAAATTTTTGTTTAAAATAAATTTTATATGAAAAATGTAATTTTTTTAAAGTTTGTCATAAGAGGGTCCAAATATATAATAAAAAAAATACTATATAAATACTTTTGTCATCAATAAAAAGGTAAATAATGAATATCAAGAGAAATTACCGTAAATTTCATGGATTATATGGAGCTAGACATGAAATTTTAACTGAAATAATTTTCGACTTGGCCGAAATAAAAATGCCTTCACAGCCGTGTTGAAGTATATTCGAACATGTGAGTGTCTCCTAGCGTTCAGACGTTACATTCGGACACATGTTTTTTCTATATTTTGCAAATTTTATTCAATTCAGGCCGCTATGATTATCTCAATATATAAAAGACAAGCGTTCTGCTCCGTGCTCTATATCGCTCAAACTGTTCATAGTTGTTATTGCTAGGCTTCTTAAAACATGTTCAGCCTAAACCAGAACCAGTTTCGCTCATACAATCTTACTATTACAGTGCTTTTTATATGAAAAAGCCTTAAAGTATGCACACAAAATTTATTTAATATTTATCATTTAGAAAACATTGACGACGCACATAAGGGTATTTGGCTCGAAAAACCGCTCATTAATCAATTTCTCAAAATGTAAAGTTGAGAAGTGAAATTCTTTTCTAGCTTTTGTAAATACTCATTAAATAAGGTACCGTTTGTTTTTTTAATTTTAATGCACACACTTCGTCGCAGCATCAGTTGAAAGTCATCGATCGTAAGCTTGCATTGTGATTGAGTTAATTTGAGTGAAAAAGATCACATCTAAATAAATATTTTTTTTTTTGTTTTTAATATTGTGAAAAAAGTTTGTTGCTATGGAAGATTTTGCTGCAGGTATGTACTTTAAAATAAAACTTTTTTTATGGATATTGAAGCTTTATTTATATAGATATAGAATTTGTTATGAATGTATGAAGATGG
Source organism: Tetanocera ferruginea (assembly GCA_958299015.1). NCBI lineage: Eukaryota > Metazoa > Arthropoda > Insecta > Diptera > Sciomyzidae > Tetanocera > Tetanocera ferruginea. The sequence continues at coordinate 155,849,355 of OY282642.1, read as the reverse complement.
GAAATTTTTTTAATATTTTTTTTTTTAGTATATTCCTTTTGTTATGTTATTTGGTGTTATTGGGTAACATTTTTGGTATAAGCTCATGAAGAAAAATGTCAAAAAGCAAAAACCGAAAAAAAATGCTGCCCGAAACCACCCCCCTCCCCCAGATTTCATTTTCCCTGATAGGTGTCTAGTTTGATGAAAGAGAAAATTTGAAATGGAAGAGAAAAGAGACATGACATTGGCCGTTTTTTTTTTATAATTTTGTATTTTAGTAAATTTTCTTAAGATTCTAAAAATTTCACGGACAAATTTTTTCAAAGTTACAGCTCAAAAGTTACAGCCGGATTAGTGAGAGAGCATTTTTATTTTTCCTTGCATTTTTCTTTGTTCACAAACTTTGAACGTGTTTATCTCGAAACCCAGTTTTTCGTACTGGTTGCGGCACTAGCGGGTTCATTTTTTGACGATTTTTTTTTTGTATTTTTTTAAACTTGATTCGCTTTCGTATGACACGAGCTTTTTTTTAATTTTTTTTCGATTTTTAATGAATTTATTTCAATATTTTTTTCGAAAAACACACTTTCAAATTTGGAACATCACCAAAAAGTGAAAAAAAAATATTAAAAAAAGCTCGTGACATACGATTACCAATTTTGTTAAGATTTACAAAAGTTATTTTTTTTCCCAATTGGACAATTTTTGCGACTCCCAGAGCTGCAACCACGAGGTCCCGTTTTTTTCTCTGCCGCCAGTTTGGAGCTCTATAAAACCATTTTGGAGCGAAAAATATATATTTTGAATTTTTTTTCTTGTAATGTGTTCAATTCTCTATAATAATAAAAAAAAATTTTGGAAAAATGTTTGTTTTTGACTGAGTTATGAATTTTTCAAAAAAAGGTCTGTTATCTCTGCTGGGAATGTTAAGTCCCCCCTTATGAAACTTAATTTACACCTTGATTTGGTCGAAACAAGCTTTATAGCCCTTATCAAGTTCTTTGGGGAAAGGTTCATTTACTTAGGACAAACAAATATTTTTGAGCGGTTTTTCGAGCCAAATACCCCTATGTGCGACGTCTAGAAAAAACAACATGTGAGGTGAATGTAAAAATGTTCTCATAACGACTGCTATTTAATTATTTTGAAAATGACCCTTTCTCTGACGGGCTTCTATACTAGTCATTTATAATTATTAAAATATTATGCATCGTACCAAATCTTAATTAAAATTTGTTATTTTTTCTTGCATTCGGTCAATACAAAAGACAACGGACGTTCATGTAAGACTACACACGAACTTAACATTATTCTGCGTAATGGTCGGTTAAACCTTGAAAGTCTAAAATAAAAATAATTGCTAATAAAAACGGTTTAAAAAAGGTTCAATAATATCTCAAAAATCGTGTTATTAAAGTCATAGATAAGAATTTTATGTGTTCGGTCATAACGTGTCGTATGAATGTTTATCCTTATTATTATTATTTTTATTATTATAATTATTATTATTATTATTATTATTATTATTATTATTATTATTATTATTATTATTATTATTATTATTATTATTATTATTATTATTATTATTATTATTATTATTATTATTATTATTATAATGATTATTATTATTATATTTATTTTTATTATTATTATTATTATTATAATTATTATTACTATTATTATTATTATTATTTTTATTATTATTATTATTATTATTATTATTATTATTATTATTATTATTATTATTATTATTATTATTATTATTATTCTTATTATGATTATTTTATTAATATTATTAATATTATTGTTATTATTATTAGTATTATTATTATTATTATTATTTTTATTATTATTATTATTATTATTATTATTATTATTATTATTATTATTATTATTATTATTATTATTATTATTATTATTATTATTATTATTATTATTATTATTATTATTATTATAATTATAATTACTATTATTATCTATATATTAATACGCAAACAAAAAGTTTTGGGTACACTTTTAACTGTGCTAATGTCAATATATTTACATAATACTTATATCGATGGAAAGGTATTTTTGAGTAGAAGTGCGGAATAATATTTTTATTTGAATAGGATGTCATTAAGATAGGTTAAGTGAAGGAAACGTAAAAACACCTTTTTCCCAATGGGTTTTATCAGAAAAAACATCAAAATATGCGTCATAGCTCTGTTAAGCATCGCTGTTGTAGCCTCCAGAAAGAAGAGTAAATGCGAGCGTAACAGTGAGATGGACAGAGATTAACAGAGCTGTGTCGTATTGTTGTTGTAAAGGCTTTTTCTCAATTTCAGTCTCCTTGAACACACTGATAGCCTGAATAGAATGAACATTCTGCTTTAGCGTTAACCAAAAAACTGTTGAGCAGGTGTTCATTCGATTAGTGATTGCTGATTGGATTAGTGTCGCTGGCACAACGCTCCTCTAACGTTTATTTTCATTTCAAAAACGGATATTTTAAAATGAGCTTCTAAAACGTTCGTTTGATTTTCTATAATAAACATTTTAACATTAGCTAGGAAAACGTTCCTTTGATATTTCAAAATAAAAATTTTAGAAGAATTACATGCAATTTTCGAAATTTTCATTTTAAACTATCAAACGAACGTTTTAAAAACTCATGTTAAAATACTTATTATAGATAATCAAACGAAAGTTTTAGAAGCTAATTTTAAAATGTCCGTTTTTGAAATGAAAATAAACGTTAGAGGCGCACAGTTTTCTCAGTGTGAACACGGACTTTGAAAATGTAGTTTTGAGAAAAACGCGTTTAAAGTTTATAAGCTACGTTGATCGACGTTCGTGGTAAAATTACTCAAAATACATATCTCCGAAAGATTTACTCGGATTGACTTCGAATTTGGACACAACATTCTTGAGATGTTGTGCATTACATAAAAAATGGTTAAAAAAAAAGTAAAAATACTTTACCCCGCCATTAATAAAGTATAAAAATTTTATTTTAACTCATTGGATAATTTTTTGAGAAAAAACTTCACAAACAAAGGTTAATTTTTATGTGCGTCTGGAAAGTTAAACTCCGTAAAACGCTTTAAAATTGATAAGAAAAATTAATATTTTAACGTATAAATATTTTAAAATTAACATTTTAAAATTGATTTCTAAAACGTTCGTTTGGTTTTTTAAAATAAAAATTTTACAATGAGCTTTTAAAACGTTCATTTAATTTTTGGTAATGAATATTTTAACATTTATAATTCTTTTTGGAAGTGATCATTTGAGCGCAGGATCACATCAAATGAATTTGATTGAGTTGGCTATGAGTGGGTATGAATCTATTATTGAAAAATTGATTTATATAAAATTTATAATTGACAAACATAAATTTGTTGTTTGTTTTTTCTTAAAGTTGAAGCATCACCCTTTCGTTTTTGAAAAAAATTTAAATATTACTTTTGAATTTGAAAATGTGCGTTTTCATTTTTCTGTGGCGTAAACGTTTTTGAAAATATTCATTTTACTTTTCATTCTAAAATTTTCGTTGTTGCTTTTAACATGTTTAATTTTACTTCTGAGCTTGAAAATATGCGTTTTCATTTTTGTTTGATGAAAAATGTGTTTAAAGTATTCATTTTATTAATTTACTAATTAATTTAATTTTAATTTAATTTAATTTTTTTTACAACGAAGTGAAGTGCTTAGTTATTGTGTCGAGAAAAAATTGCATTTTCTCCGAGAAAAATTGAAAATATTGTAGCTCAAGCCTTAAAATCTTCGTTTAAAGCTAACAAAAAAAAAAAAAAAAACATATTGGCCATTTCAGCCCTTAAAAGGACTTTGACCGAGCTTCTTATCATCAATTGTGTTGTGTGTTATTAAATGTTTGCACACAATTAACCGAGAACTGGACCTACACGTTTTATGCCGACTCCGAACGGCTGAAGTTCATGTTCTCACATGGCATTATTTACTCTCTGAGGTTTGCCATTGTCTGCAAAGAGGTGGTGACCGATCTGAAAATTTTTTTTATTGATAAAACTTTTCGCCGTGACTGGGGATCGAACTCGGGCTCCGAGCGTGCTAAGCCACACACTTAACCTGCACGCCACGGTCACCACGGTCACCATTCATTTTTCTAATCGATTTTAAAGTGTTTTAAAAATATAAAAATTTTAATTAAAAATAAAAATTTTAAAAACTACCAGGTTTCAGTTGCTTTCGAAAATTTGTTTTCTCAGTGATCGGAAACTTCTTTAAGCTATTTTTCCCGGTGTTGCTTTAACGCAACACGAAGTTTTACTTCACAAAATGCAGTAAAAAATTAAATCATTTAAAAAAGTTTCCATGCACGTATTAAAGGCGCTCACAAGCTTTCAGGCTATGTGCTCATTATTTTAATTATTAGTCAAACAGTTTTTGCAAAAACCAGAATTTTTGAAAATATTTTTTTTTTTAATTTTTTCAAACTTATTATATATTTAGTGTTACCTGTGCACATTCCTGTGTGTTAAAAATGTGAGAATGACTTTTTTAATGAATTTACCTATGAAATCGTAGTGAACGATTTATTTATCGTAGCGCTGACGCAACGAGAAGAGTTCCCCTGCTTAAGTTTGTTCTATGTTGCAAATGGTGACACCTACAAAAACTTTTAAGCATTTTCAACTTGGATTCAATTGTTTTATTGATAACATTGATAACAAATTCCACATTTTTTCATTATTTCTATATTCGTTTGAGAGTAGAGTGATTTGGTAGAAATCCTCACGTAATGTGTGCGTATGAGTGCGAGTATAAAAATTCGAGCAACATAACAAATGAAGGGGGGATGCAACTCTTTCTTTCTTGGAATATCTCAGGTCACAGGTGTTTCATTGGAACAGTTATGGATTCTTTCGAGCGTTTGAACAAAAATTATGACTCTATAACCAATCGGATGCAATAAAATTATCAGAGGAGGTTACGGATAAGTCATTTGAACTTTTATGAATTCAATGAAGCATATGGATGGAAATAGATGATTTTATGGAGAAAAATTGTTGATTCGATCGGTTTCAATGCGATTGTATTGGAATTTTAATGAATTCCTAGGAGGATTTGGACAAAAATGCATCATTCTTATATATTAATACGCAAACAAAAAGTTTTGGGTACACTTTTAACTGTGCTAATATTAATATATATTTACATAATACATATTGACAATATCGATGGAAAGGTATTTTTGAATAGAAGTGCAGAATATTATTTGTATTCGAATTGGATATCATTACGGTAGGTAAATCGAAGAAAACCTAAAAACACCTTTTTCCCAATGGGTTTTTTCAGAAAAAACATCAAAATAAATGCCGACATAGCTCTGTTAAACATCGCTGTTGTAGCC